>OY723388.1:32468237-33103237 GCA_963210295.1 Ophion ellenae
CGTTGTACGCTTCGACAGTCGTCTCCGCCGCGTTGCTCGAGACACATATTTTGCGTGAAAAAAAATTAACAGTGCTTAGAGATCTTAAAAAATACGAACGCGTCGTAAAAAAAGGACAAAAAAAAGACAAGCGATACGTATTAAAAACGTCGATGGACGACATAAACAGTATGCGTGTGTGCGTGTGTTCACAAAATAAGGACCGAGCAAGCTACTTGGTCTTAAATTTCCACGATTTTCAGTGGCGTGTTCCCGCGCGCTCTACACGCTTCTTGTTCTTCGACACTCGTCTCTGACACGTTGCTCGAGACACATATTTTGCGTGAAAAAAATTAACAGTGCTAAGAGATCTTAGAAAATACGGACGCGTCGTAAAAAAAAGGCAAAAAAAGACAAGCGATACGTATAAAAACGTCGATGGACGACAGTGTGCGTGTACGTGTGTGTATTTACGAAAAAAAGGGACAGCAAGCTTTTGCTTTGTCTTCAGTTTTCACGATCGAGTGTACCCGCGCGTTGTACTTCGACAGTCGTCTCCGCCGCGTTGCTCGAGACACATATTTTGTGTGAAAAAAATTAACAGTGCTTAGAGATCTTAGAAAATACGAACGCGTCGTAAAAAAAGGACAAAAAAAGACAAGCGATACGTATAAAAACGTCGATGGACGACATAAACCGTACGCGTGTGTGCGTGTGTTTATAAAAAAGGGACCGAGCAAGCTACTTTGTCTTAAATTTCCACGAGTTTCAGTGGCGTCTTCGCGCACGTTCTAACGCATCTTGTTCTTCCACAGTCGTCTCTGACGCGTTGCTCGAGACACATATATCTTTGCGTGAAAAATATCGTGCTGAGAACAATGGAATCATCACAAATTCAAAACGATAAAAGCGATAATTATCCATACACCGTCATCTTTTTCGAAAGCGAAAACCTAACCGAACTCGTTCCATCATCGTGGGTCTACGAGAAGGAAGGGCAATGTTTTTGCTATTTCCCGCCTTCTGATGAATTCGATGACGTTGGAGAATGGACGGCAAAGTGTGCACCGCCAAAAGAGAACTGGGAATCGTTCATCGCTACTGTCCTCTCACGCACAAGTAAGAAAATTAACCTGTTTCATTTTTTTTTATATAAAATTCTCTTCGATCCACGCCGACATGTATAAGAATATAATAAATTATTTTTTTAATGACAAATAATTGTTTCACAGAAACTTTGGGAAAAGGGAAAAAACGTTTGAAACGGTCATTCAAGACGAATCAAGTTGAGAGCACGGATGATGAAGCCCAATTACAACGGCAAGTGCAGCCCACCGTTTCATCTCGTAGTACTGTGAAAGCCATTTTGAAAAAAGTGCCATCGATGCCTACGATTCAAGAAAACAAAAAAACACAAGAATTGAAACCGAAAGGTAATGTAAAAGCTATATGCAAATTTTATATATTTTAAATAATTAATTTCATCATCGATTTATTTAAATTAATAATAATATTATTTGACACAGATGATTCACGTCCTGTAAAAACCCCAATTCATCCGGTTGCTGATGATATCGACGAAATTTCTACTGGAAGTATGTTTTTTTAATTTGTTAACAACTACAATTTTATTTTTTATATGCAAAAATTTGGTAAATCAAAAATTAATGTTTTCAGCTGTAACAGAGAGAGTATTCAATAAAAAGATGGATGAGATGATGGAGTCGTTCCAAAAAAGCCTCACGAGCCTGAAACGCAGTATGCAGTATGATATGGAGGCAAAAGTCCAGGAAATAAAAAACACAATTCTCGCCAACGCAAACAACGGAAAGACCCCATCTTTAATTGCAGCGGATGCGGAAGCTGGAATCGGCGTGGCACTTCCAATCGAAGATCTTCAAATTTTCCAAGAATTCGACAGATCCCTTCCGACAGATCCGGAACGAAGAAACGCATTGGTAAGAAACATATATTATTATTATTATTATATATATATATATATATATATATATATATATATATATATATATATATATATATATATATATATATGTATGTATGTATATATGCATGCATGCGTGCGCGTGTGTGTGTTTTTATATACAATTTTTGTATTATACAAGTATACATATTTGTAGAAATTTTTTTTTGTTTCCATTGCAGATGTCACTGTATTATATACTCATTTGTGGCGAAACCACCACAAAAAGTTGCCTGGCGAAGATCATGCCAGCAACGATGACGAAAACGGTTCAACTGAACTACTCAGGAACGGGCCGTAAAATCAATGGGATAGGGAAGCTGGATTTCAGCAAAACGCATGTATTTCGCTGCATAAAAGGTATTTTATTTATTATATATTCTTATCTTCATTGAAATAATCAATCAATTATTTAAATAATCAAATTCTTATGCCCAAATTGAAAATTTTACAGATTCCATAGTGAGAAAATTCGGAGACACCAAGGAGTCCGAGTCGCTAGCAGGGAAAGTTGGAAAATGGCTCTCCGGGGCTGGTGATCGCGATGGAGGTCGCAAGGCGCGTGAAAAACCCGACGAAAATCATTAAGAGAACGTGATTTAATTATTAAGTATTTTTCTTTTTTTATCGTTCAACAAACGTGTGATAATCGTCATTGGCAATAAAAATATTAATCATTACATTTGTGTTTTTTCTTCATTGTTTGCTAATTTTTCAGTATTGTTACCGTTCGTGGGCCAGTCTATATTTTATAAACGGGCCGTTAATTCTTGCCATTCGCGGGCCATTTTACTATGCCATCGATGGCCCGTGTATTGTTCCCACTACTGGCCCAAGACTGAACTGGAGTCTTGGGCCGACAATATCATTCCGGACTATAACCAAGATTGGGCCGATCACGGCAGACGTTACTGTGCCATGGCTGGGTAGACGGCAGCCGGTGATGGCCCATGCTTGGACCTGTTGTAAAACCCTACATGGGGAGATGTTGTATATCCACTTTCTCCGCTGTTTTAACTTTATGGTACGGATTTCGCGTGCAAAGGGTTGAGAATATGCAGCAACCATTTATCAATCATGGAAATATGGCGATGGCGGTGGCGCGTTGGGACCCGGCTAGTTGCAACTCTTGATAAATTTACTCCGTCAGGCTGCCGGGGGTTACAATCCCCAAGGACCTCCTCGTATTATCGAAGAGAAAGCGGCGCTCGAGACGTTATCGGTACAGAAAGAACGGGCGATATATAGCAGGCGGCTAGTGATTGCTCGAAATCCGTGACAGGATGTAAAATATGTTATTTCATGCAAAATCGACCGTAACACTTTAATCGCTGAAAGTAACACGAAAAGTGATCCTCATTTCTTTTCGATACTCATAGTTTATAGGTAACTGCTACTTGGTAACAAGTTGAAAAATGCCTAAAAGGCTAAACATACATCCATCCAATTTTCTTACAAATTTTTTCACCCTTAACTGCAAATAAATTGGAAAAACAAATTCATACTGAATTGAGGTATTGGCGTGAACATTGTGCAAACTCAAATGATTTTTGCAGTGCTGAACAATAATGCTAACAAATCGTCGATCAAATTCGAAAATGCGAGATCAATTTAGCGAAGAACGCCTGATGTTCCATATATAAAGGGACACAGTGGGAGAGAGTGTGTAAGAGAGAGAGGGAGAGAAAATAAAAGAGAGAAAGTAAGAGAGATAGGGTAGAGAAAGAAGAGATTCAGGGGGGGAGGCAGATGTAGTAGGCAGAGGGAATGAGAAGGGTGCGAAAGACAAGTAGATGGGGCGATTTCGGTACGGAGGGACACACAGAGAGTGGAAAAAACCGCCGAACGAAAGGCGTTGTTTTTACGTTATCTTTTTATCCGGACAATAAATCTCGACGTTCTTTCCTCAGGGTTTCCATGCGGGGACAACCACCCGTCGTCAAGGAGAAAAACGGGAATATAGGGAGGAACAGAAAAAGAGAGACAGAGAGAGAGGGAGAGAATGTTCGTTTATGGCATGGTCTGGGGCGATAGCCCCCTGAGAGCACCGTACAGAATAATGCTGTACAGATGCATAATATAAAAGATAAAAGTCCGCAAAATTGGCATTAAATAAAATACTTATACCTTGAGCCTATGACTTGTAGTATTAAGCTAAAAATAAACTAACTACTAGGAAATTATGTCTCTCTCATGTAGTAGCAGCCTGCTGACGCATATTTTGCATTAACTCATCACAGAAGGCACGTTAAGGGGAGATATACACTTAGGAGCCGGAAAAAAGGTCATTTGTGTGACTTTTTTCGAGGAAAACTATTTGAAATTTCGGATTGGAGTTTTTATTATCTAAAAGTATATACATTCAAAAATATGTTTAATTTTCTTTATTTAAAATATACAAGGATATTGTGTGATCCTTGGAGCGTCGTAAAAAAATCTGCGTATACGGTACGCACTGGCGTTTCTTCAAAAATCATCTGAAAAAAACCAAAAAGATTATTAAATAAGATACTATAATCTAGTACTTGTAATAGCCGATTTTGAAAATATTGATTTATGACAAAATGGCGGACGTTTGAACATAAATAGTGACTTTTGGGCCAAAAATTAGTTATTATTTTGCCTATAAAACAAAAACTAAGTAACGGAAAAAAAATCCTATGACAAGTACTAGATAATGGTGTATAGAATAACCACAAAAAACCTCAAGGCAATCGGTTCATTGGTTTTCGAGAAATTTTGGGTACCGATTGGAAAAACATGGTTTTGAGAAAAACGCGTTTGAAAATTTGGGAATGAATAAATCATGAAATTTGTCGACTTACATGGAATCATCGATACCAGGCCCATAGTGTAGGTCTTCTACGGTCGACGGAATGTCCATAGCTTCTAAATCCTCGACGTCGACCATCTAGGTGTATATCTCCCGTTAAAGCTTACGAGTAAGATACACGCTCTTACATGGTATTCAATCGAATTCCATAGGTGAGATGTTGTTATACAAAAATATCCGTAGTAGTAGGTCGTCCAGCAAGAAGAACTTACAAAATCCCAATTTCGTAGAGACCGTCGGAGTTGTCGCTACATAGCACCCACTTCGGTCGCACAAAACGAAACATATAGCGCGGTTCCTCATTCATGTACAGCGCGCACATAAGCACCGCAAGTTGTAGCTTGCGACGCTCAGCCACTGTCAACCACCCTAACATGCAGTAGTTATATACTGCATACTAATATACGGTGTTATAATCTGTTCACGTCGTGCGCCAAATATGAACTGAATGCCTATATTTGTTGCTCGCAGCAGCTTCAAATTCCGCTCATCTGTAATGTTGGTAAATCGTAGGAAGCCGTAGTCTAGATGTGGTAAAACAAGCGCCGCCACTAGTATCTTACGAGTAGCAATGAGCAATAATCCTCAACATAGCTTGGTTGGGAAACTGCTTTCATTCTACCAACAATCCTCGTAATGTGTTTTCTTCAGGAGAGAGTGCGCTCTAGATGAATTTCAAGGCAGTCGACAGAGTTCGACCATGGAATTTTATCCTGTCCCACCTAAATAAATAGAAGTGGTGCTGCTTCGAGCCGTGTCAGGTTGCGAGATGTTCTGATTATTGTTGCTTGAGTCTTGGAAGAGTTCAACCTCAGATCAGACCGCACCGTCCGTTCACAGATGGCTTTTGTGTCGCCGGTTATTCCAGCGATGGCATCAATGATTTCCAACAGATAGCAATGCAGGTATATTTGTAGATCAACTGCATATAAGCTATATTGGCATTCCCTTATGATCGTATGGATATCATTGACAATGATGGCGAGGAGGAGCGGTCTCAACACAGGGCGTTGCGGCATATCCGAACGTAGATAGTTTCTCAGTAGTAAATCATGCGAAACACAGTCAAAGGTTTTTGTCAGCTCGAAGAGCACAAGGACGGTCACCATCTGCCTATCTATAGCAAGTCGAAAACCGTTCACAATTCGCAATGCAGTCTGCACGTTATGATGCTTTTGGAAAACGGACTAAAGCGTATCACTTAAGTTATCTGCCGTTAAATGATGCACTACCTACACTTTTTTCATCGGAACAGGACCCACCAAGGCTGTCTTCTATTCAGTTGGAAATTCAGAATGCATTAACGCGTGATTTAAGTAAGTGGAGGATTTGATTACACATGCCTGGTCACGCAATGCATATCATCCTCATCGACATACCATCTTTACCTGTAGCATTCGTTCTGAGCTTACTAGCCGCTTTGGTATATATCTCAAAAACCTCAGTATCCTCACTCCTTGAGGTACCCGACGCTAAAAACTGCCCAATCAGCATATCCAACGAGAAGGCGAATTGCACACGTGATCCCTTACTTGGAAGTAAAGCAAGTGTGCAAAAAATGTTCCAGGCCGTGATAGACTCCCTGCCACAATGCTCTCCCAATAATAGTCTTCCTCAGCACGTTTAATGACTTTTTCAGCTCATCATGAACATCCCTGAAGTTTTGGTAGAGGTGACGCCTGTTGTGTCTGGCTTCCGCAAACGCACGACGCAGACAGTCGCGCACACGTAATTCTACTGTAAGCCAAGGAGCCGTGCGACACTTGGCAGTGACTTTCTTGACAGGTGCATGGTTATCAAATACTGCAGCGATAGCCGCAGTCAAAAAACCAACTTCTCCATCCGATGCTTGCAAGCAGTATTACGGTTTCCAAAGGTCTTTCTCATCCAACCGTTGGAAACTGCGACAATAGAAAGAAGAAGGTTTATGTCGTTGTACCTTTGTCTCATACTGAATATAGATGAGGTCATGCGCAGATAGCAACGGAGCCGGATACATCCCAAAGCCTGCAATTTCACTAATAGAGCTTGCAGCGCAATGGTCAATATGTGTCTCGATAGTGACTGTGTGATGCGGGTATCCCTATAGTACTAGGTAGAAGTCATTAGCCGTTACGAGCCCCAGAAGTTGTAGACTTCGTCGATGGCGTGGCTGGATCACAACTGAAATCCCCCAGTCTTGAGGCATGCGGATGAGCCTGGACTAATGCTTTGAGGGCATCAAGAAAAACGAGGCGGCCTCTCCACCACCGCAAGTAGCAAACTTAGGACTTTTGATATAGTAACGCCAGCAATGAGATTCTCAGGCTCTCTGCAGTACCTAGTTGTTCGGTAACGTAGTAAGTATTTCAGTACGTAGACTGCGATATTTCAGTACAAAGATGCCAACCCCTCCGCCTGTTTTTACGACCCGATCGCAGCGTAGTAAATAGATCGACCCGGAAGTCCGATAAATGTGTCCGATATTTCAGGTTTGACCAACGTTTCACTCATGCAAATGGGATGATAGCGTTTTGCTTGAAAGTGTGGACGGAATTCATTGAGATGCGCGCATAGGGACTGACAGTTAAAGTGACATACCATCAGTCGCCCCGTTGACGTAGACATTTTCGCTTTATCCATAATTTATCAGTCTGGCCTCCTCCATGATCCTCCTCCGCAGTATAGAGCATGGCACAAAATCCATCGCAGTGTGATTCACGTTCGTCAGCTTGGCACCGGCACAGTTCGCACAAGAGGGTGGTACTCCTCTCGATTCACACGCCTTTGAGTCATGGCTACCCGTACCAGATAGCTTTTCGTGCTGGCATTCATTTGCTATATGCTCGAAATGTTGGCACTTGTAACATTGGAATACCCTTATGTGATTCTGTACAGAGCACGAGCTCCATCCAAGCGATACCTCGAGAAACCCAAGCAGGTACTTCTGGTTCACCGCTCTGCTTTCAACAACAACGCGTGTGTACCTCTTTCCACGCGCAGGATACACATAAACGATTCGTGTGTCTTTAATGTCGCGCCGGGGAAGATTCAGTGAAAGCAAGTTTGTAAGAATCACGTCTCGATCCATTGTGGTTGGTCCATTGCGAAGAATGAGACGAGGATTGAGGAGAAAGAGAGAGAGAGAGAGAGAGAGAGAGAGAGAGAGAGAAAACATCGTGACGCTTAAGGCATCCGGCCACCATGTAATTAAAATTTTTTTTTTAATAAACCCTGAACTTTAAGAACAATTTAAGCCATAGTACGTATTGAAAAACGCAAAATTGACCAAGTTACAGTTACTTTTCGGTAGGAAGGTTGAGCCGCTACGGGCGGTCGACCGTGCCGTTCGATCTGAGTTTATAACTCGCACGGTTTAGCTCACGCAGCTGTCCTGCATTATCTCGAAACTACATTTTGTGAATTGGTACTATCGAAATATCCTAAACTATCGGTCCGATTGCTTTCAAATTTTTACACAATACTTTTAGATACATTATCTAAAATGTCACATAGGATTTTTGCGATAACTTGATTAGTGTTTGTTTTATTATTGTTTTTGCTCGAAAAATTTCGGTAAAAAATACAAATTTTTTTCTTCGGCTCACCATAATTTGTTGAATGGTCGAAAAAAAACCGCTACCCTACATTGTAGCGACACTACTCACGAATGAGCTGATTTTTTTTTCTGATCTGACATGACGGTGTAACAGCTGGGACAACGACCGCGCGTATCGTGCGGAGGGCCTCCGCGGCAATGCGCATAACGGCGCCATTTTTAAATATTTTCCACGGAAATTTATTAACGTTATTCTTAAGGCCCTTTGTGACGTTGTGTAAAAAAATAAAAATATTCCGGCCCATACTTTCGAGTTTTTTTTTCAAATATACCCATTTTCGATCGGTCAAGGTGGCCAGACGCCTTAACGAGGCGATCTTGGGCACCCCAACGGTCTCTATCTCTCTCTCTCTCTCTCTCTCTCTCTCTCTATCTCTATATATATATATATATATATATATATATATATATATATATATATATATATATATATATATATATATATATATATATATATATATATATATATATATATATATATATATACTGTATGTAAGTATGATTCTTGCGACAAGCAAACGACATCCGATTCCAACAACGCTATCTCTTTGCTCTATATACTGCTCGATGAAAAATATGATTGAACAATGTTTTCGTGAATGTGTTGTCGTTACAGTAAAACCGTAAAAAACAGTGTACGAACAATTGTTCTGGACATTTGTAAATGTCGAACAGAATTCATCGTGCTATATATTTAAACGTATGTATATACATACATAAAGAATTTATTTATTTTTAACGTTCGTTTTAAAGAAATATTCAGTATTTCGCGTATACAAAGCTCCAATAAAGAACATATCACTAAAACCTTTTTTTTTCGCAAAGAAGACCATTTCTCAATTCCCAATAGTCCTTCATACATCCTTGCAGGATGTTATGATCCTATCCCTTGCACGTTTATCACACACATGTCGCATCACTATTTTCGGTTTCTGAAAGAGGGACTCCCGTCTCCTGAGTCTTGTTCGCGGCTACTCTTTCCCAACGCACTACGTTATGACATTTGCACGAGAGCACAAGGAAACGGTGAAAAACTTGTGCCGATATAGGCGGTTATATTTGACTAACAAGGAAACCGGCTCCGCTGTTCCTCTCCGATTTCATTCAATTTTTGATATATTTTTCATCGTAATCTAAGGAAACACTTTTTTTATTGGCGAAAAAAAATGGTTTTAAGTGGTGAAATCCACCCTCAGAGCAACTGTTGCAGTTTCGCATATTTATAAGCGAGGTATTCAATTGGAACCAATTGGAGAATAATGCTTGTGACGAATAAAGAACAGGGTGCGTTTTTCAATACTAAGGGGGCGAGTTGGTAGACATGTATAGGGGTTGAAAATCGAAAAATTTGTATAACCTTAAAACTCATCTTTAAATTTTAACGAAACTATTTGCATTTAAGAGCGTTAAAAACAGATTCAGGTTCTTGCCCCTTAAAACGGTTTTCTTGGCCGATTAAGAACAAACGGTTTCTTAGATTTCGATGAAAAGTAACATATCAATAGTTGAACGAAATCGGAGGGGGACACTGGAAGCAGTGTTCTTTCGAGTTGTGGTTGTGTTACCATCGGAAACTCAGTCAAGCGCCTGAGCGTTTACCAATTCTAGTATTGGCTCAGGTGAACACTGCTTGACATGGGAGAACGCTGAAGCCGCACACCGATCGAGCGTCCACTACCGTCAGTGATTTGGCTGCTACAATGTGATTTTCAACCAATGTTTATTAAATTTGTGTACAAATTCAAATACAAGTGTACACACATACACACACACGCTCTATACACTGCACAAATAAATTACTTCGGCTGACTAAATCTGTTATTACGGGATGTCATCGGATTATTGAATGAGAAAACGAAATGTTAGGTTATTTAGGAAATTATCTGTTCCCTTAGAATACCGAATACTTGGAATGATCATTTTTTTGTGTTTCATCGCAATACTTAGATGGCTCTCAGTAATGAACACTTTCCTCGATTTGAGTGATTTTTTTCCTTCAAGCAGGTGTCACTATATTTGTTCGTCTATGAGTTGCAGTACATACAAAAGGAAAACTCGTATGGTACACTCCGAAAGGACTTAGCGGGGCGCGCTTCAACGGCTTGTTATATGTAGACGACGTTTCCGCTCGTCTCCCAGGCGTACTTGGACTCGTCTGAGTGCCTATTCGGAACGTGATTTCAATATTTAATCGGCATCGAACATTCCTCGTCATCACCTGCCTGATTGTTTCGATTGAATACATACTTCTCTGTGGACCCCTTCCCTCCACAATGTTCTTGTCGACAGTGTCCTCTTTTGAATAAAAACATCCGCATTCGCATGCCCGCCAACGAAATAATGACATTTAAAGTTGTATTCGGTCCTGATAGATTTTTCTTATCTCACTGGTTTGCCATATCGATACATACGTAGGGATACAATGGCAAATGATTTTTTATTGGATTCCATTGCACATCGCATTCTATTGTGTGCATCAGAGTCGTCGACGTCTCAATGAGATCCCGCAGTAACGTGTCAAGAGGAACATATCGTTTTCATTAGCTTAAAAAATAGGTGGGCTTGATACGAAACTAATGAAAAAAATCAGCTCCTTAGCTTGATAAACACGGACGTTTTCGGAGTTTGAATGTTAAGAGTGGTGTAGGTTGCGATTCGTGTTGTTTCACCAGTGAGAGCAAATATACTATTTTCGCATTGCGTTTATCGAGATGAGAACGTTGCTCCGATATTTTTTATTCTCGGTGACGTTTTTTGTTCAGAGTGAATTTTCGGGATTCATTTGGGGATTAAGGTAGTACATGCACGAACCTCCTCATTAGAAAAAAATGATTTGTTTTGTATGCTGGAGTAGAGACATAAAAAATGACGTCCGCGAAAACTCTACAGGCCTTACCGGCTTAATACTATAGTAATTAATTCACGAAATCAATGCACTTAACCCGCACCATATAGGGAATCCGTGCGGATCGAACTTTGGAACGGTAATAATAATAGTTCCCGGTTAGATCAGAGCTATGCGAAAAGCCACGAATAACAAGAAAACTATCGCGGTCACGTATGTTTCATAAAAAAATATAGATTACGGGACATTTCGAGCAGTTATCATCGATTTTTTCGACTAATTTTTGCGTTCGCTCGCCGCGTTTGCCATCTCTCTTGTTACAATATGCACATTACACATACACTATAACACACGATTACACATACGGTAACCAAGCACATGCTCGACATGTATCGAAAGCACGTGAATACCGCGTTGACACTGATTGCGATTTTACTTAACTTACCAAACTATAATATAAACAGTTATCACATGCACTGAAAATAATCAAATAAGTATTTTCTGTATCATGCCTATTATTATACCCAAATACATTATATGTTGCTTTTTTTCAGTTTCGATAATTTATAGATTTTCTGTTGACTATTCAGTCCGCTAGTACTACCTTAACGCGGTCCTCTAGTTTCTCGGCTGTTTTTTTACGGCTTTTTCAATAATTTTTCGGGCAAAGCATCGAAATAATCAATCTCATTGTTTTTGCATAATCTTTATTAACATTTAAATAAGCTTTACAAATTTTTTAAAGTCAAAATATATAATAGAATAAACGTTATAGTGGCCGACAGGAAGACATCAAGTAAAAGAGGTGCTTGACGGTGACCAAGATTGCGGCTTTTCTGCTTATCTGAAATCAAAAAACCAAACGGCATTTTGATCTTCATATTTAAGACTAGCGACTGAACTAGAGTGAATTCTAAATTACAAAAATTGACTTTTTTATACACTTTTGAAAATTACATTCTATTTTTTACTCATTTTTTCTTAAGTTTTTCGCTCGTACAAAAAAAACTATCGAAGCAATCATGATAATCTTAGTTTAATCGCTGGCTTATAACATATTAAAGATGCTGTATAAATTTGAACAAGATCGGTGCAGTAGTTTCTCAAATATCGTGGTCACCGTTTCGAAAAATGGTGTTTCGAGAAAAACGCGTTTGAAAGTTCGCGCTCCCGGCGCGCGCTCCGTATACCTGCTCCGTTCCAGGGCCGTAACTTGTGAACCACTTCGAATATCGAAAAATCCTTTGGCACACATTTTCTACACATGTTGTAGATGTGATTTATGAAAAAAAATCGATTTTTTCGACCCGAGAAACTAGAGGACCGCCTTAAAACGGGGAAACCTGTTTGTATGTTTGCGCAAGGTAATTTAGAAGCAATCGACTTCGTGGTTCGTCCTCGCAGTAGTCGTAAGTGTTACGTCCTGAAGGGACGATTTTGGCGTCGTTACAAAAGTATATTAAAAAAAAGAAAAATCCTCCGTGGGACCGGACGTAACATAAGCCCTCGTACTCAATATTACGTAAATCCCGATGTGTAAGCATATTTATATAAAGGTCATTTAAAAAACCGCCCCGTTTCTAAAATTAACGATTTGATTGAAAAGTTCCAACAAGGAACATCACTCAAGTGCCCGTCTTTGATTCTGTTAAAACTCATACACGCCATAAAGCATTGGAAACTGTCAAAGGGGGGAAACCACCCCTCCATGAAAGGCGTGCTGAGGAGTGATTATGCAGTTTCACCCACAAGCAGTCCACCGATGTGACTAAAACAAAAACCAAAATTCTTCTAATGTAAAGCGATGAAAAATCGACTATAGAAGTATTGAAAACAGAATTAAATTAAGCGGTGACACGCCTTTCTGTGAGGGGTGGTTTCCCCCTTCCAAACAGTTTTCCGCCGATAAAAAAAACACGTGTCTAATAGTTTTCAATGCTCTATCACATATATGAGTTTGAATAAAATCGAAGGCGGATACTTAAGTAAAAATGTAAAAAGCCTTGTAAAAATCGTCATCTGATGATAAAAGCCGATATAGGGGTGACGAGTTCAAATCCCCCCACATACACTTAACATATGCATATATTTTGGTACACCGTGTGGCTAAAAACGAGTTCTTTTTTCGTCACGGCTCACGTTTCTCGGTTATAACTGGTTGAATTAATTCGCACGTGACATTTTGCGCTATGCATCATGTATCCGTGTGCTCGATAAATTCGCGAGGTGTGGGTTAATCAACACGTGCAAAATGATTGCAGAAGCCCAAATGTGCTCGTTGATGGAGGAACGTTAAAATAACTTGAAATGTTTCAGTGACCACGGGATGAAGAAATTATAATGAACGACAGTACAATCGGCAAACGACATGAATAATGCAGCGTCGAAGTGTGTCTGACAGTGCGATATTCGTACACACGTTCGCGCATTAATCAGAGTACTACTGAATTATCTACAATAATTATGAAACGACACGATGCCCGGCGAAAAGCCAAAAATAAAACTTCCACATGTTTCTTTTCCTGCTTTTCCCATCGATGCAAAAGCATCGCCATTGGAGTAAATATTTTTTCCGAAAAAAGCCTTCAGCTTTGTTCTTGATTCGACCGCTTGCTGACTTCCGTTTGTCCGTATATACATCTTTTTTGATTGATTTATGTTGAGGAGGCCTTTGACCCGAGAAAACAGCTGAGAGAATGAAAAGCAAGGGCTAACGAGAAAAAAGATTGATTGAAGTGGTAGAAAAGTTGTTTATACGGTATAGAAGAAAACCCGTAGCCAATTTTATGTCGGATTCCACCGGCCAATATCGAATATCGTACGACTCGCGTGAAACATACCAGAAATCTCCACTGGTGACGTGTTACATATTGCTTCCATAACATTTTTCAAACGCACACCTGTATATTGCGATTATGACGAAACTGATTTCTTTTTTGGCTGCTTTGAACGCGAGAGGTCGAAAGTGAAGGTCGGAAAAAGGAGAGCATACGCAGCAGGGTGTGATATTATCGAACGGCTAAGGGTGCGTAACGGGCATTTTGCCACCCTTCAAACGTTCCCACCGTATGTGTACGGGCGCGGCGAAAGATCGCCTCCCGCTCGTCACACTCGGGAAATGAGTGATTTATCGGCGAAACGTTCAATCGCTCGCGAATTAACGGCTCGTGAAACAAGACAGGCTCATTTTTTATTTTTTGGTCACCATGAACCAATGTTTCGTAATGGCGCAGCCATTTGCGTTTCATCGAATTCATCACTCTGAAGCACTGCTAAATCTGCAGAGGGATATCGTCCATTGCACGCAGTGGAAAATGTATCAATGCTCTGTGCATCACCGAAAATATCGACGGAACGTCAATTATCGACGGAAAGTGTGAGCAGGCTTTTAAATATTTGCATCAGTCAACTAATTTTTTCAAGTACCATTATTAAAATGTATTTTTCACATGTTAGTCTGTTTATTTCTGTTTTATCGAATTTTCTCTCCTTTTTGGCATTTTATTTTTACCCGTTCACTTTTCTACTTCGGTACCTTACTAAAAGATACATGACCCTGCGGAAGCAATTAGGATCACTTTTTCAGCGGCAAATTGGTGGTCGATCTCAGCTCTTTCTCGTCTCTCTCTGCAATTGTAAGGAGAGATTTCTATTTTTTATTTTCCAATAAAATGAATGACGAGCTTATGAATATCAAATACGAAAAAAATATCATGTTAAGAGTCACCCAATGAGTAAAAATATCAGTAGAGAATTTTGGAATAGCATACTCCTTATAGTTTTTTCCATTTTTTGAATAGCACCTACATTCCTTTCCACTCTTAACGGCCACAATCCGTATCTTCCCCTCCCGATCTGAAATTCCTGAAGTCCACCCACATTTTTCGAGGATAGAGTACATATGAAGTATTCCACACCAAGTAAAACACTAAAAAATCATGTCATTTTTAAATGGGCTCATAATTTGTTTCTGAGTTCGTTCGAGTGTCAAAAGCAACTACAATTTTTCTTCGATTCTTAAATAGGATTTTACACTCGAATTTGGATACCGGAAAATTTTTCTCGATTTTTTTTCGATTCATTATACTCAAAAAGTGATGCCTTGTACAAAAAAAAAACGTCAAAGAAGAAAATTTAGGTTTTCGAACGTACTTTTCAATCATGAATGTTTCGTAACTGTTAAAAATTCTGCTAATGTATTTTTCAACGAAATAAGGTAAAAATAATTTTTTTCGCCAAGTTCGCCCACTTTTATTTTTCTATAAACTTGATAGAACTTTCTTTGATGTCATAAGAAACCACAGAAAAATTGGCATGATGGAGAATTCATATCTTCCAATTATTTTTTAAGGTAAACTGATGAAGTATTTTATCGAACCATGGATATTGAATATCGACCATTGTTTTAGGCACAACAGTGGATTGCGACGAATATTTAGTGTTATCTAGAACCATTTTGTCCTCCTCCTTTCAATTCAATTATGGTTTTGTTTGTCTGCCTAGAAATTTTTCATTTACTCACCGGTTTTCGTAGCGTTATTCTCGTGTCAAAAAGAAATCTTGCTTCTCGTTTGTTGAATTATCTGGTTTGCTCACTCTCAATGCTAATACAATTGATTTTGCGGAAGAACTCGGTCAAAACGATTCGATACTTTTTTATTCGATATGGTTTTCCTATCGTTAATATATATATATATATATATATTAGTATTAGTAGACTAACCATATGATTCTTTCATTGTTTAACGATAAAAATATTCAAAAATGAAAAATTTCGAGGCAGACAAACAAAACCATAATTGAATTAAAAGGAGGAGGACAAAATGGTTCTAGATAATACTAAATATTCGTCGCAATCCACTGTTGTGCCTAAAATAATAGTCGATATTCAATATCCATGGTTCGATAAAATTCTTCATCAATTAACCTTAAAAAATAATGGGAAGATATGAATTCTCCATCATACCAATTTTTCTGTGGTTTCTTATGACATCAACGAGAGGTCTCTCAAATTTATAGAAAAATAAAAGTGGGCGAACTTGACGAAAAAAATTTTTTTACCCTATTTCGTTGAAAAATACATTAGCAGAATTCTTAAAGGTTATGGAACATATATGATTGAAAAGTACATTAGAAACCTAAGTTTTATTCTTTGACGTGTTTTTGTACAATGCATCACTTTTTGAGTATAATGAATCGAAAAAAAAACGAGAAGAATTTCCAAAAACCAGAAATTCCCGAATTTCAAATTCGAGTGTAAAATCTAATTTAAAACTCTAAAAAAAATTGTAGTTGCTTTTGACATTCGAATGAACTTGAAAACAAATTATGAGCCCATTTAAAAATCACATGATTTTTTAGTGTTTCACTTGGTGTGGAATGCTTCATATATGATCGTGGAATAGTGATAATTCGAATTAATAAAATGAAGATACAATGCAAGAACAAAAGGAGGTTGAAATTACCGATTTTCCACACCCAGTAGAGTAATTGCTTTGATCTCTGGTATTCTACCTCCCCCCCCAGCCCTCCAGCATTCGCGATCCGCAGCCTATATTGTCAGAATGAGAAGAACGTAACGGTGGGATGAAACGCTCACAAAAGCGATAGGGGTTATACTAAGGGAGTCTTATTTGAAAACGTACTGAGGGAGAAGTACAGAAAGAGAGACCAAGACAGAGAGCGCGCGCGCGAGAGAGAGAGAGAGAGAGAGAGAGAGAGAGAGGGAGAGGATGAGAGTATGAGAGTATGAGAGGGACAGAGAAAGTGAGAGAGAGCGAAGGCGGGGAGGGAGAGAGCGTCGAGAATCCAAAATCCGCCGTATACGTGTATATGCTCTTGCGAATTAGTGTAGGGTTACGAGGTAGATACGGATTTAGACATGTTTACCTGGGAAGATAGCTATCGTGTGGCGGGTAGGGTGGAGGGAGAGAGGCAAGAGGGATCAAGAGCGGATTAAGCGATATTCTGCGCGTAGTTAGAAGGGAATAGTTTCGCGAGGGTTTCGACGATCAGCGGGCGGGAATAGGGGGTGGGGATTTGAAACCCCCTGGAGAGAAACTGTGGACGCGAGGGCGGGCCTCTCTGTGTACATTCCGCTTTTACTTTCTCGTCCCAATATAAAGCTCATTCTCGGCAGCAAGAGTGAGGATGGGCTCAGTGGTACGGAGAGAAAAAGGGGAGGGTAAAGAGAAAGGGGGAGTGAGAGCAAAAGTTACAGAGAGAGAGAGAGAGAGGGACGAATTGGGGTGGAAGCACGTACAAACAGGGTTTCGAGTAAGGGTCTCATCGCATACATGTGTGGTTTTCGATACACGGGGCGAGAGGGGGAGGGGGGGGGGGGGTAACTCGGTTTTGGGATCTCAAGCGTGCGAGTCGATAAATGTAGCCCGAGGGATATTGGCGTAGGAGTTACATTGTTATCAACATCACAGTCCCCGTCAAACCTATTCGCAATGCTCTTACGTCCTTATATAAAAGAACGAAAATGTCTGTGAGGTATTTCAAAAAAAATATATATATGTACAGGGTGATTGGAAATTTGACCAATTACTTGAAAAGGGTTATACTAGAGGTAATTTGCATCAAATTACCCCCCGGTTAACGAGGGAGTGAAAATGAGCGGTTTCCGAGTTATAGTGGTTTTAAGATTATTTAAAAAATGTCAGACTTGTTGCCGAAAATAAATAATTGTAAAAAAAAGTACTCCGCTCCGAGCACTCATTTGATACTTTTTTGAAATTAAAAACTGGTCTTAGTTTTTATGTACTATCTTATGTAAAGTATAACATTTTATTGAAAAATTTGAGTTCTATTAAATATTTTCACATTGACTTCTTTCTCGTGATTTTCTTGATTGAGACGTGTCGAGGCAGTCACGCAGCAAACTCCAAACGTAATCAGCCAGCGTGTGTGTGTGTCCCATCTTCCCTGCTCCATATCTTCCATGATTTTTATATCTTGGTGGAAGCGTTTTACTTCGATCTTCTTTGACGGAGCTAAGATTTTTGGCGAGTTTATCTTGATCCTTTATTCCTATCTTGAAGTGAGAAAAAAAAAGACACTTTTCGCGAAATCTGTAATTGATTTTCTCAATTTTTGAATGATATGCTCTCCGCATATATAAGGAACTGTATTATGGTAGTTCGAACAACCTCGTCTTCACTTTGATATCGTCGAAATCTCACTGAATTAATTTATAATAGCAAATCATTTCAATAAAAAGGAAGAAGAAAACATTTCTTAAGGGGTGTTCTCACTTTAGACGCTAAACAAGGCTATTTTCATGAATTTTTTTGATAAGTTTGTATTATAGATATTGATATAAAAGTTGTCACTTAATGAATACACTTTCGAAATACACATACAATTTTTTTTATTTATTTAAGTCACTATTGACAGACGAAAATGGTAGTTGAAAAATGTCCTAAAAAAATGGTAGGTCTGCGCTGTCGATGAAATCTCGGACATGGATCCGGTTCCGGACATGGATCCGAAACAAAAAAATCAAACGGTTTTGGATTCAGTGTGGTAATGGCTATAGCGCATATCATACGATTTTATATAAATGCAAAAATAACAAAAAGGCAGCCATTTTTCGAAAAACGTGTTTCTTCAAAGTTTTTGGCAAAAACAATACTAAATACCAAATTCAAAAAAATCATCGATATGCGCTATAGCTATAGATGTGAAGATCATGTGGTTGAAATTTCATAAGGATCGGTTCAGTAGTTTCGAAGATTTTATCAACAAGCCGTCGAAAAACGTCATTTCGAGAAAAACACTTTTAAAAGTTCATTCATATAGTCAAATAGTGACTTAAAAAAATAAATAAAAAAATGTGATGTTTTTCGAAAGTGTATTTATTAAGTGTAACAACTTTTATATCAATATCTATAATATAAACCTATCCAAAAAAACTCATGAAAATAACCTTTTTTAGCGTCTAAAGTGAGAAGACCCTTTAAAAGGATAAAGCTCGATTGTCGAACGCGCACGTTTTTGGAAAACCGCAAACTTCAAACCCAATATCATGTGACTGGAATGCGCAATAATCGTTGTGCATCATAATTGCATGCAGCAGTTTCGAATTAATTGAGATGCTTTAATATTAATTCATTCTGAAGTACTTCTCTTTCATTGTAAATTAAAAATCTCTTTTGATCTCCTCAATGCCACGACCATTTTGTAATTGTTGCGCGGTTCTCCCCATTCGGGGGAAAAAAGTGTTACGAACTATTTCGAATCAAGGGGGTCGGAAAATGTTATCGAGGTGCTCTTTCAAAGCGAGGGGCAAGCTTGCAAATTTAATTGGCATCCATTTTCCCTTGGTCTTTGGCATCATCGCGCGTCCGTGCGGCTCACGAAACTTTGGAAGGGAACAAATATTAATCAGCGTAGGCGCTCTGCACAGAAGCGCAGTGCTTCCAAAATTATGAGAACGAATACACGCCCCATTGAAATTTCAATTTACGAAGGTTCCATTTCCATTTTGCAGAAATTCATTTCATTTTGATAAAACGTCTTTGGTGACTCACAATTACGGTGCAATTTTTAATTGAACCAAATGCAGCACGCTGTATTCGATGGGACACACGTCGCAGACTGTATGCGAAAGACGTGATTCAGTCGTATGGAATTCTCGTATCAGGTCGTCGTATATGAAAATTCCGTACAAATTAAATAATGATGCTTCGTCCCAGAGACTTGCAATTTCGCTGGGAAGAAATATTTTACCGTCCTTTCCCGTCCAGGTTCATAAACCGAGAAAAATTGCTGCAGCGCGTTTGCGTACGGAGCTTTATTAATTTTCGTTGAAATCTGCGATAAAGAAGTTGCTCATAGACGTTGTATATAATCGACGATTCAGCGACCAACTCATGCTATCAAAGTTTCCGATACTTTTATGGGATATTTCGTCCCCGACGAATGCAGCCGCACGTACACCATATACAGCTTTACGTCCACATAAAATATCGCGCACTATATATATACAGCCAGGAATCCCGAAGAAGCCTCCATGTGATGAGGCATGCCCAGAAGTTACGACGATCCGCCCGAGGGCTCCATACAGCTCATCAAAGATGTCGAAGGCTTGCGAATGGCAAAAAGCGTGACAGAGAGGAAGAATGTAAGAAAAGAGTGAAAAAGAAAGAAGCGAGAGGGAAAGAGGAAACGAAGATCGGCTGGGAGCTTGTGGAATACATATTTTATAGAGTAATCACCGCAAAGCCTTATCTACGGTTTGTTCAGTTCTCGACTCGGGGCTCGGAGTTGAGTGATGCACACCCCGAGCATACACACAGCTAGGGAATGAGCTGTACGCTAACACCGCAAGAGTTTTCGGCTGAAAGAACTCCAGCTGCGAGCCACTTCACTCTCTTCTCTCTTCGTTCTCGTGGCAACGTTCATTAACTCGACTCTTGCTGGTTGGCTGCTTGAAGGTGGAATCACTGAAAGCTTTTGTAGCACTCGTTTCCCATTTCTTCAAGCTTTATTCCGTGTTTGTTCTCTTTTTTACACTTTTCCTTCTATTTATCTTTTCTGTTCTGAGTTACTTCCATCCCTCGCGATATCATGGTGTTGCGGAAGGTCTTGGACCGGTTTACTCGTTCAATCATAATGTCCGATTTCCAGGAGCGCATTGGTGGGCCAGATTTCCGTCTGGAGAGGGAAGTCTGAAGTAACGTAACCGTGTGGTTCGGTGGAATTGTTCGTTGCATTGTGCAACTTTATTCAAAACCGTAGCCCATAAGTGCATACCTTTTTTTAGCTACTGAACCTTGTCGTTCGATAACAAGATTGATGAAAACGTGTTGGCGTAAAATATTCGTTGAAAAATTGATCTCCGGAGGGGGGGGGAACTTGTTCGGAATTTCGGTACTATTTACCTAGAGCATCTCCTATGGCAAGCAGCGTTTGCCTTGGCCAATATTTGGATGAGTCACCTCTTGGTAGTGCACTGGCTTGCGCGCTGATTACCGAGCGGGGGCAGGTTTAATGAGGACTGCGATGGTAACACTACTGAAACTTACAAGATAACCGTTTGTGCTGTCTGCCTCTGATTTCGTTATTTGTGGTTATTTTTTATCGAAATCTCGGGGACACGTGTTTTTGTTTTATCAGCGGAAAGACTTTTTTGAGTGGTGAAATTCAACCTCAAAGTTTGATACCCTCAGAGTGACTTTTGCCGTTTCCCATATTTCTAATTGAGATATTTAATTGAAACCCGGTGGATAATTGTGCTCATGACGAATAATGAAAACTGATTTTTTCCATTCTGAGGGGGTAAAATGGTGGAAATATATGGGGGTTGAAAGTCGACAATTTTTTATAACTCAAAAACTCTCTTCATATTTCAACCGAATTATTTGCATTTAAGATGGCCATAAAAGTATAAGGTAGGTATTCTTGCGCTTTTCGGGGAAAAATCTCGTTTAAGGGGTGGACTACCCCTGCATGATACCATTTCCAGTATCTTCCTCCGATTTCGTTGATTTTCAGTGCGTTATTTTTTATCGAATTGTAGAAGTTACGTGTCTTTTTTTATCGACCGAGAAATCGGGTTTGAGGGGTTAGTTTCACCCTCGGAGATGGATCCCTTCAGTGGGATTTTTGCGATTTCGCATATTCCTAGTCGAGATATTTCATTGGAACTAATTAGACTATAATGCTTATACCGAATAAGGGAAAATGGACGCTTTTTTATTCTGATGGAGCAAAATGGTGGAAATGCATAGTGGTTAAAAGGCAAGATTTCTTATTAAATCAAAATTGTTCTTTATGTTTCAACGAAACCATCTGTATTTGAGAGCGCTGAAGAAAGTAGGAAAAAGTGTTTTGGCGTTTCTGGAACAAACCAAGTTTAAGGAAAGGTTCTGCCTTGTTCGGCCAAAAAATGTTTGATGCTTCACCAATATTTTATGCGAAAAGTATTAAATATAGAATGTTGATATTTGGTATGTTGACTAGGCGGTCTTTATTGAACATCAAAATATTTTTTAAAGTTTGACAAAACATGGTGGTATGTCGGTGCGCGGGCGCTGACGTTCTTCGCTTGCGGAAGTCCTAAGTCCCGGAAAAAATAATGAGCAAAAAAATGCGAACATTAAAAAAAAAAACTTCCTTCCGATCGCTCACTATTTTTTTTATTTTTCAATTTTTCTTCTTGATTCTAGGTCAACTTATACACAATATTGTACAAAGTAAAAATATGTTTGATTTTTTGCTTCAGATCATCTGTCTGGGATTTAGGATTTCCGCAAGCGAGGCATGTCATCGCCCGCGCACCGACATACGTGGCTCCTCTCACTGCCACCACCATGTTTCGTCAAATTTAAAAAAATATTTTCACGTTCAATGAAGACCGCTTAGTCGACATACCAAATATCAACATTCTATATTTAATACTTTTCGCATAAAAAATTGGTGAAAAATCGAACATTTTTTGGCCCAACAAGGCAGAACCTTCTCTTACGGGGTAGAATATCCCTGTATGATACCATTTCCATTATGCGTGTTTTATATAACGGTAAAAACACATTTCGGGGGTGAAATTTACCCTCGAAGTTGGACACCTTCAGTGTGACGTTTCTAGTTTTGCATATATTCAGTCGAGGCATTTAATTAAAACTAACTGGAGAATACTGCTTTAGGCAAATAACGAGATAAGTGCATTTTTCACTACCCGCCGTAAGAATAATTCTCCAATCGCTTTCAATCAAATATTTCGATAAGAAATCTGTGAAACTGCAAAAGTCACTCTGAGAGGAAATCCCACCGCCGAAAAACCGTTTTTCCGCCGAAAAAATAAGTGTCTATTAGATTTCAACGCACAAAAACGAATAAAAAATTGAACAAAATCGGAGAGGGACACCGGAAGCGGTTTCCTTGTCAGTTGAATGTATCGGCATACATATTTTACAGTTCCCCTGTGCTCTCGTACACCATACGGCACAGTGCATCAGAAACGGAAAGTTGTAGACATCCCTCTGGGAGGTCGAGGACTCTCCGAAGCTGAAATAGAGAAGTGACAGGTGTGGGATAAATAGTAAAAAAGTCGGGCGATCGTAAACACCCTCGAGGGGCGCATGTATTAAATTCGAATTTGAATATAATTATATCTAAATAATAATCTTGCTAAACAAGAAACTAAAGAAATAATAATCTAGAAAATGAACTAATTCATAATCTAGATATTCTATAATTATCGTGTTGTCCCATGATAATGTAGATGTTCTACAATTATTATCTAGTCAAATAATAACAAAGATGACTTATGGTTATAATATAGACGAGGCAGGACATCACTGTGGCGGGTAAAAATGGATTCTTTTGAAATTTGTCAAAGTATACGTATTTAAGAACACGTGATAAAATTTTCCAGTTGGAATATTAAAAATTGACCAAGTTACAGAGGATTCAGTAGAGCAGGTTGATTCACGTTTACTTAAACTTTTAATCGCGTTTTTCTCGAAAGTACTTGTTCCGACCTGGCCGGAATCATTACTATAACTGTCCGATCATCAATTTAAAAAAACCAAAATCTCCGTAATTGCCGTAGCTATCATTGTACAAAGCCGTTTTATTTTTGTTTTGAAATTCAATATTTCATAATCGCACACTGAGAAAACAGTTTATTTATAGTGAAGAAATACATTTAGTTGGCACTTTTATTCAAATATTCATTGTTACAAAATTTGTTAGTCGTGGAGAAATATTCGTGTTCTCATGAAAAAATTTTATAGCCATAGTATTTCTTTGAGAATAATGATTTATTTGATCACTATTATTTCTCTTAATTCAGTAGATGTTTATGGTAATCGAATAACGATCTGAAATTGTGATATGATAATACAGTTCAAAGGAGTAGAGCTTTGTTCACAATTAATATACAGGGTGCGGCAGCATAACTTCCTTTTTTCAAAACATAATAAAACCCATTGTATGAATCAGAACATTTTTGTTTGTTTTTTATAATGTAGGCGCATGCCTAAAGTTTTGTTTTACACAGTTTTGAAGATCAAATCACATAGATGACGTCCCCCATTCTCCATACACTGAGTAAACCGATTTCTGCCGTTTGTCATGACTCTTGCCAGCATAGCAGGTGTTGTGCTGGCAATTTCTTCCCGGATGTTGGTCTTCAGCTCTTGTAGGGTCCTAGGACGGTTCACATAAACACGGGATTTCAGAAAACCCCATAGAAAAAAATCACAAGGGGCCAAATCGAGAGAGCGGGCCGGCCACTACAAATCGCCCCTAATTGAGATGAGGCGCTCCGGGAAGTGTTCCCTCAAAACAGCCATTGTTCCTGCACAATCGCCATTTTGTAAGGATGGAAATGAAGATTATCATGAAGAATTCTCCTCACAGAACGATCGGAAAGTCCAAGATCAGACGCATGTTTGCGCGCAGAACAACGTGGTGATTGCAACATTGAAGCTCTCACTGCCTCAATGTTATCAGGTGATCTAATGGGCCGAGGGGCTCCAGTTCTTCGTCTTGTCGCACTTGCAGTTTGTCTGAACGTAGTGACCCACGTAACAATTGATTTCCGGTCCGGGACAGGGGCCAACGGGGCTAAATTAAAGCGATTCCGAAAAGCACGCTGGGTTGCGATCACAGAACATCTACTCGATAAGTAGGCCTCAACGGCAACAGCACGCTCCTCACTGTTCCAACGCATGATGGCGATTGAACTGTGTCAGGATAAAACTTTAGAATCCCCCCTTTCGAACGAGACCACTAGCGCTCCGTTGCGACATCAACCGACCGATTGGCGCGCATTTTAAAAAAGGAAGTTATGTTCCCGCACCCTGTATTTAGTTTTGGGGTCGTTAACGTATAGTTGCCGTGACTATCCTGTGTTTAATGCAAATGAACATGTCACAACAATTAACTGATCTTTATTCAAAACGACTATCTCGGCCGCATTTGAGCCAAGAGTCACACAGTTGACGCGACAACTTCTCTATTTAACGCAAATAAGGATTTATTACTTATCAACGGATCTGTATTTAAGATGTAGGCCCAGAAGTTCTTTGAGATAACAGTCGTACGCTTATTACAAAATGAATATTTGGTAATAATTAAACAATCTTCAGTTGAATCAAGTATAGTCCTGTTAATAGTTAGCTAATAACTGTTAAAAAATCGATGACTTGTCTCAAATAATTTGTTAATAGTGAACAAATCTGTACTTGAGATAAATATCATACATTTGGCAAGACCGTTTACTTTGTTCGCTACCATGGCCCTTTATCGCACAAGCTCGTTCGTGCGCAGATGCGACGTAGATAGGATCGACGCACACTGGAGACTGTGCGTGACCGCATGTCCACTTGTATAGAGGATATCACTTTGTGACCGTGAAAACGTAAATGTATTATCGGCGCTGATGGCATCAATCAATGATTTGCTTGTTTTGTGGAACCTGCCAAATCTTTAGGGAACTGTCGAAAGCCTATATAGAGAATATTAAATTATGCATTAGATCAGGGGTGCCCAAGACGTCGACCGCATATTTTCTATGAGAGTTGTTCCTTGCTCTAAGACGTATTGATGCTACCATCTGTGTTGTCCTCCGCTTCACGGACTTGCTATTTGTGAAGAACCGCTTCACGGACTTGCTATTTGTGAAGAAACCGTCCACCAACGATTTGTCCTCTACAAGTAGCAAGGAACAACTCTCATTTTCCATGAGCGTTGTTCCTTGTACACTTGCCCACTAGCACTATAGTGCTACATTGATTCAACTGCACATTCATCTGCTGACAATCAATGAATGACTTTGTCCAAATATTCATTTGGTAACTATACACGAATCTCGATTTCCACGAATATTAAATATCGTTCACTGAACTATCCTTCACATCTGGGACAACTTTTGTACTGATTTCATTGAATAAACGCCTCAGTTATAGGAAACAAGTAATTATAGTATATTAACACGAAGCATTGGGTTAGACCAACTGTATATCTATTAACTGTTAAGAACGGGTATGTTCGATTGGAATACCCATTTCTTAACTATTACCAAATCTTTATTTGTGACAATTCAGAGGCTCAAATGAATGATTCGCTAACTGTAAGAAGATATTTATTTCGCCATATCCAACTTCACAATTAGTTAATAGTTAACAAATCCTGGTACATAGAAATATATTGTCTTCTCAGTGCACGAATATAAGTAAAAATTTTGCAAAACTTCACTTTTTTTCAACATCCGCCATGTTGTGAAAAAATGTTTTTTTTTAACTGCTACGTACAATGAAAAGTATATTTATATAGATTATGAAGCTCTCTTATTTTTATTTTTTAGACCCACCATTATCGAGTTATCGATCCGGCGGTTGGAACAATTTTTTTATACAGAGGCTCTATTATATCCCAATAACCTTGGTAATTTTCAATAGTTTTACATAAAAAATTACATCAAATGAGTTTAATGTATGCTTCATACCATATCGTTCTCTCCAAATCCCAAATAAATAATCTGGTAAACAAAAAAATTGGAAACCCGACCTTTTTCGAGCCGTGATAGTAATGTCCTCCCTTCAATTTATAATTTAACTAGACGTTCCGCATGAACGTCACGATTGGCATCGCTTCCTTACACTTTTTCATTCGACAAAATCTCCCTAAGCAGTGATTGCACATTCGGTGGCTAGCAAAGACCCGATATAGACGCATCAAATTTGTGGTAGACGCTGGTACCGAGCTGTTATAGCAACGAGAGATAGGCTGTGCAAAATTAACTGAATGTGCGGTTATTGGTCGCAAATGTAGGTCGATGCAACTAAGGCTTCATCGAATTCACCAAGTACGTCGTTGATTCCATCACCATTCGGTCGATTCAGCGAAGCCTCGGTTGAACCAACTGAATATTCAGTGCGCCATTCGAAACCGCAAATTTAATTGATTTTGCAAGGACTTGCCGAGTGCCGAGAACTCCGGCAAATCCTTAACCAATGAAATAAACGATAATTACCACACGGCACGAAAATTCTTCACCCTTCCTAAACAAACCCGAACGAAGTTTAAAATCGTTTCTTGCGCATTTGAGTCGCGGTAAATATGAAGTGGTTTCGGGGGGATTGGTTTTTTTTTAACCAGCAAACGCTATTGTTTCCCGGAAGAATGGAAATTACGAAACGAAGAGGGGTCAAGTGTCCGTCGGTCCACGCTGTGAGGAAAAGTTCCGTAGCTTGCTGAGTACGCACATCATTATAACAGTGAATATCAATCTTTTGGGGATTTAGCAGCCTTCGGAAGTCGACGTAGTGTAAGCGAGCCCTTATTCTACAGTGACCGCAATAACTTTATTCGAAAAAAAAACATTGAAAGCTATTTTTATTCATTATTTATCATACGAAGTAATCTCAAGAATGTGGGAGTGGGAGTAGATGTGACAGCTCATAGGTTTTGCTAGTTTTCCGAAGTTTCGGAGTAGCGTATGCAAACATTTTCAATTAGCATAGTTTTCGGTGATGTTCTTCTGCAATTGGTGGAGGTCTCCGCATAGTTAACTTTGTTCAAGGAAATGCAAGCATCGGTAAAACTAAAGCCGTTAAGATGAAAGCTTCTACGGAATTCTTTTGATGACACATGGCAATTCCATTTTATAGCGGGGACCGATTCGCTAATGGCCATCAGCCCCATCTATATAACCAGTGGTTTATAATGCCATACATGAGCATCTTTAGGGCGAACAAAGCCATTTTGTTGAGGAAGAGGGAGCAAGGGAGGAAGGAACGGAGGAGGGCGAGAAATAGTCATCGCCAGAGCTCACATTCCTCAACGTTGTTTTCCCATTCGTCAACGCCATCGTACGTGCCATCGTACGCCATCATACTGAAAGTTTTTAACTAAAAGTTTAACTAAAAGTACTTCCATCGTACAATGTATATCGTCACATCGCCCATGGTGAACATTAAATCTTTCATTAATTGTCCGTTGTTGTACGTCGAAGAGGTATTTTGATGTTTACTTTTTTGCAATATTAGAGCTTCCTTGATATTGTAGCGATGTTCGTTGATGAACCGCTAACTGATGAATTCTGGATATTTCTTGATTTTCCTTGATATTTCGTTGTTCACGCCAGAAACAATCGAGCCGGAGTATCAACGGTTAGATTCTCCGCTAACATAAGCAAGTTGAGCTGAGCGTCTGTCAGGGTGGCCGCATCTCATTGATGATTGACTGGGGCTCGGTTGAGACTGGCTTTTTATATCATGATGGCGTTTAGAACGTTCAAGTGCATGGCTGGTTCATTGGGTTGGGTGTTTTAAAGAAAAAGTGCGTTGTTTTCAATTTTTCAAATATTCAATCGTTTATTTTATGTTCGGGACAGTTCGTGCGATGACTTTCATATAAATATACCTCTATCTCTTTAGAAGAGATTTGAAGGACATGGAGGTTCAAATAAGAGGAGCTGGCGAACAAAACCGGACTTGCCTACACTGCGTCAGATTTTTGACATTCAGTTTGTGCCTCAAACCTGCCTTTTCTCTTGAAAAGACAGTTTTTAACAAACGTTAACTCGTTTAGCGCCGGATTTGATTCAAAATATTTCGGAAGCTAATAAAGCTGTGCTTGAAAAACACGATAGATAAAAATTAAATAAATTTGACGTAGTGTGGGCAAGGCTAGTTTTGTTCGCCAGCTCCTCATAAGGTTGAATATGCTCGATAATAGGCCACTATGACGATGGTTCTAGAAGTCGAAAGTCGTGAGTAAGAGGCAATGAACTGCTAGTATTGGGATTGCTCGAATGAGACCATAAAAACTTGGATACTCTTTTCTCGATGTCGCGGCTGCGACGACGCAAATAAATTATATCGAATAACGAGCAAGCTTCGGGCTCGCATGTTGTGTGAAAGAAAAACAAGAAAAAGATACGTATATATGCGAGTGCGAAGCGGGAGCGTAAAAAGCACAAATTACTTGACACCGCTATCATATGCTGCTGAATTGTACGACGTGGAGTGCACCTGTCCACTAAGATAAAGAAAAAAATGTCGAACCCTATGTAAGAGAGTGACCGGCAGAAGCCGCAACGGCTGCATGTTTCGTTAACTTCCGGTATCAAACGTAATAGATCCGTATGGAGAACGTTGCATAAAAAAATTAAAAATCCAAAAGGAAATTAAGAACTTGAAGTGATTTAACAATTCATTAGCACAATCAATTAAATTGCTCATTTGTTGAATTGTTGATCCAAGATTCAAGGGTCGTAGTCCGTGAATACGAAAAAACGAAAACGACGTCACGTGATGAAAAATAATAATGGGTATGTACCGCAACCGTGTTGCATTCGTCGACAGAAACTAAACGTCAGAGAAGCTCGTTATACCTTTCGTTGCACTAGAGCCCGCGAGGTGCAATGTGCTCGAAAGGTGGCGCCACAAAAGTAGGGCAGCTCCATACTCGCAACCATGAAAACATATTTCTCATTCACAACCAATCGCTATGCCTTATATATATATATATATATATATATTAATACTAGCTTACTCAGGCACTCTCAAACTCATATCAACATTGCTTTTAGAGAAAATAGCCACGCGACATTTCATTTCACTCAGTTTTTTAAAGTTGAAGCATCCGACTGATTTCACGGTTAACTTCACCTTTTTAAAGGGAAACCCCCATTCTCAAACCTGCTTTACGACTTTTTTAACTGAAACGAAACGAATGATCTATCAAGGTCTCAGAACGATTTGACCACACAAAAAAATTCATAAAACGAGAATCAGCTCGCGGCGGATAATGTAGAATGCCAGAAAAAAAATTAAGGGTGCATAAAAATTTCAAAACATTTTCAGTGATTTTTTGAAGGCCGTATCTTCGTGAAAAACATTCGTATCGGGGAAAAAAGTATTTTGAAGCTTGAAATCTCTAGTTTAAGAATCTCGCAAAGTAAATTTTTGTTGAGCATCATGCTCGGCGCTTCCATAAAAATAGCGCGAGTCAAAGCTTAAATTTTATTTCTTCAAAATTTGAATTTTTTTGTTTACAATTGACGAATAGTTAATGAGAAATTGTAAGAAAAATAACGGAATAATTTTTTATCTGCGGAGATTTGACGAGTAGTTGATGCAAAATTGTGAGAAAAATAAGGAATTTTTTGTTCATCGTAATTATCATTGACTGACGTTTAAGGAACAATAAAAGTGCTCCTTTTATTTTTAATAAAAGGAGCGGTTCGTTGACCGCTCAAAAGCAGAAATCGAAAAAATTGGTGCAACTTTGAGATAGTGGTTAGGAGACAGACATTTGAAGAAAAAATCACCTTATCAAGTTTAAAGAGGATGTATTCCACTGCAACTAATTTTTTCAGCAAGCCCTGGGCGATTTTTCTATCGACTTATCGGCAGTGAAAATGAAAATTGCATATTTCGACTTTGAAAAGGCGTAACTCGGGTGAACAAGGTCGCTCAGCATCCAAAAGGAGATCGTTGGAGAGCTAAGTTTTTTTTCCTACACAACTCCCGAAAAAGGTTATTTTGACATCTTTTTGGTATCGCAAAACGCGATTGAAACAATATGTATATCCAGAAATTTTACATTTTTTTTGTTATTAAACGTGGCGTAACTCCACAAAAAAACAACGAAAACCTCAAAGTCGCTCTGACGTTTCTTCAGTCGCGAATATGCTGAAACAATATGCAAAAAGTCAGACTAGCGCCTGGGTTTTGCCTTTTCTCGTACCTCGAGGTCGTAAGCACTCAGAAACGTTTCAATCCCTCCGTTCTCGTACGGAATACCAACCGAAAATGAAAAATATGAAAATTTGAAAAGTACCACTGGAATTTGCGTATAACGTACGGAGATGGCATGATAAGTAAAGTACGTATCCTTATTTTTGAGTAACGCAAATGCTAGTGGTACTTTCCGAATTTCCATGTCTTTCAGCTCAACTTTAAAAAAATATGAAAACTTGATAAATATTGCCGGCATTTACGTTACCCAGTTTTTGTCCTACGCAGTGAACGGGATGAACTTCTATTTTTCACCTTATAAACTTTATTGCTACGAATAACGTTGTCTTTACCCTTTCAAGGGGGTTATGCCTAGTTGTAAGAGTCAAAAAATTATTTTTTTCAAAACGAAAGTACGTTTTCAAAGCCGGTGAGCAAAATATCTAAAAAATTACTGCATCGATCTTTCTAAATTTTTTCAGAATTTTTTCTAGATGTAAGAATATAGTAGGTATTTGATTGATTGATTTTTTTTCCGATGTATACTATCGATTTGATGAACAAAAAATACTTATTTTTTCGACAAAATCAAAACTCTCGCTGTGAACTTGCGCCATTTTTTTTAAATTTGATATTTCAGAAATTCCTTCGATTAATCATAGGATAAACTAATATACTAACGCAATATCTTTGATTTCTTAATATTAGATAACCTAGTTCAGGAGGATATTACTCATCGCAAAATACGTTTTCGAGCGGTGCTTCCCGGACATCGGCTTTAAATCGATAATAGTGAAATATTTTTACACAAAAAAATCATAGTGTTCTCCAGATTGTACTTTTTCAAATACCTAATTTTTGCAGAGATTTATCATCACGATTTTCTATTAAAAAATCCTAAAAATGAGCTGTTTTCCACCGTTACAGCTAGGCATAACCCGTTAACACTTCGCCTGTAAACGTTTTTCCAGTATCTTTCGCCTGTAAACCTATGTATTCAAGTCCTGCCGTTTTTCACCCACTTAATACAATCGAAATTTTTTGAAAAATCCATGCTGGTGTTCGATACATTTAATTTAATATGCCAATCATAAAATGGCAGGAATATTAATTTTTTCATATATTTTTTGTAAAATCAATGAAGCAACTCTGTAGGAAAGTAGTGGCTCCGACACGAAATACCCAGGTTTACAGACAAAGTATTAAGGGGTCTTCTCACTTTAGACGCTAAAAAAGGCTATTTTTATGAATTTTTTTGATAGGTTCATATTATCGATATTAATATAAAAGTCGTTACACTTAATAAAAATACATTTTCGAAATTCATTTAAAATGTTTTTGATGTATTTATGTAACCCGAAGAAACTTTAAATGCGTTTTTCTCGAAACAACGTTTTTCGACGGCTTGTTGATAAAATCTTCGAAACTACCGAACCGATCCATTTGAAATGTTAACCACATATTATTTACAACTATAGCTATAGCGCATATCAAGGATTTTTTTAAATTTTTGACATTTACTATTTTTTTTTTACCAAAAACGGTGGAAAAAGGTCCTTTTTGTTCTGTCGAAAAATGTCCGCTATTTCGTCATTTTTACATACATAAAAAATCGTATAATATGCGCTTTAGCCATTAACATACTAGATCTAGACCCATTTGATTTTTTGTTTCGGATGATCCATCTCCGAGATTTCATCAACAGCGCAGACCCACAATTTTTTTATGACATTTTTTCAACTACCATTTTCGTCCATAAATAGTGACTTCAGTAAAAAAAATAAATAATTTAATGCATTTCCAAAGAGTATTTATTAAGTGTAACAACGTTCATATCAATATCTATAATATAAACCTATCAAAAAAATTCATGAAAATAGCCTTCTTAGCGTCTAAAGTGAGAAGACCGCTCAAATTAGCACCCCATACATACATTTGCTCGTCGCAGCTACAATGTTGAGAAACCCTACAATTCCCCCTTAATCGGTCCCGGATGGTACAATTCCGCGTAAAAAACAGCCAAAAGCAACAAAACAAACAGAAAACAGCTAGAAAAAAAAACTATCCGGTATTGTTGCTCGGAGCACCGTTCGGAGTCGTCCACCAGGGCAAAGTGTCCCTCCTCCATATTCTGCCTATAGTGTGTGCTTAGCCGTTTTAGTTTGCGCCGCCCGAAATGGCCCCGAGCAAAACTGTACAACTCTCCCGGTCCCCGTCCTCCTGTCTGCGGTGGTTGTAACCCGTGGCACTGAATGTGAGAATTAAAACGCAATTTCCTGCACAAAAGAGAGGGGTGCAAGAGTAGCGGGGCAGGGGGAGGGGGCAGATTGTGCCAACCTCTTGAAGCCCTTACTCTCTTTCGTCTGTTCTTTTCCTCGGGCTTCAAGAGCGCTTTCTTAAGAGCGAGCAAGACGGCGACGGAGAGAGAGAGAGAGAGAGATAGAGAGAGACAAACGTTTACGCGGTATAGCACAAAGAGCTTTACAGCAGGGGTCGGGTCGGTAGAGTGAAGGGGAGGTTGTGGAAACGCCGTGTTCTTGGTGAGATCCCTCCCCCCCACTCCTCTTCTTTTCCTCCACCTCACCGCCGTGCCTCTTGGGTGTCCTATTCGCCAGGAAAGCGAATAACGTAGCTGTAGCGTAGTTGTGTCATCTTCTCCTCACCCTCCGACCCCCCTTGCCGCTCTATGAAGCTTCCGCCCGTGGCGGTTGCTTAATGAAGCTTTCTCACAGGGGACTTGTTCTTTGTTCGCTCAGCCACAGACGCATACAGCGGACCCGCACCTCTCAAAGACAACAGTCTACCTCTGGTACATCTCCCGCAAGCACAGCATGAAGAAAAAAAAACAAAAAGAACAGAGTTACTTTTTGCAGTTACACAAACTCTTTTCGTTCTTCTGTATCTCACTCTGTCCCCCCCCCCCCCCCCCCCCCCTCTTGACACTTTGTGTGTATGTCGCTATCTATCTCTGCAAGCATTGTGCGCCCGTGATACGTATGTATATATATTTGTAGAAACATATAAATATAGAGGTAACGTACTACGGTTGACGGTTTTAGTGACGGGGCAGCGAGCTTCATCCGAATGCCTAGCAAGTTTGCGTTTAAAATGCACTTGCTCACTCGACAATCTCTCTGTCTATCGCGGGGTCTCACTGCCGCTCGACTGCTGTTGTATACGCCTTTTCGTCGTTTCCACAGCTTTATTTGTTTGCTTGTTCTTCTAGTTGTACCACTTGCATTCTCCCTCCTCCGCTGCGCGGGTCTCCTTCTCCGTGAACGGCGGGATGGCCCGCTGTTGGCCGCTGTCGGCTTTTTGCGTCTTTTTTCACATTCTTCCTTATTTAACTTGTTCATTAGGCTCTGTCGTGCGGGGAGGGCGTTGAAAGAAAAGAAAGGGAAAGGTGAGGGGGTTTGTGGGAAATTCTAGCGCCCCACATAGCTCGAGGTCTTTTGGGGGGTAATTCCAGCTCGAAATAACCGTGAAGTGAGGAGCAAAGGGGGAAAGGGAGAAAGAGGGGAAGAAAGGGTTTTCTTGTAAATAGCTACCATCGTTTAGAACCTTAGACCCCTGCGAGCTTGTGCTCCCGTTTTCCTTGTCCTCCAAACTCTCGGCTTACCTTTCCCTGCTTTTACTCTCTTTCTCCTTCGTCGTTAGTTCTCCCCGACCCCTTTCTCTCACTGTTACTTTATTCAAATAATAGTGAATTTTTCTACTTTTTCACACACCTATTGCACATTACATTAAATATATTTTCCGCTGACCGGCAGTAATTAGAGGTAGCGATGTCTGGGGTATATGGCGAATAGGGTAGGATTTCCCAGTGTAGTGTACCCAAGTGCTTCCTAACCGGTTGAGCAACATCGGGCTTGGCGTTGTCGTGTCTAGTGATGGTTTCCGACGGTTTCAGCAGCTCGTAATATATACACGATAGCCTACATTTTAGTGGTTTTCCACTGTTGTCTATGGAGAAATCAACAATTGAGAGCCGCGAAACCACTCTTTGCAGGTTGTACTCGATGGTACATGTTCGGCATACCCTTTATCCAGCAAACTCTACATTCCCGTGGCCAATTTCGTTGGCAGGAAATAATGAAATATAACTTGCTGCAAAACCCATTTGAAATAGATGATGTTAACACATTGAACAAATGTCGCCTCTGGCGTTTTAGCGGTACCCTATGGCATAGCATCATGTGTATGCCACCTGGTGACTTGTGAAAATAGTGTACCGAACGCCATCTATATCCACTGGACAATTTCACATATAACCACCTATACATATAAACCACCTACGCATATAAAACAGTTCCGTGACCGACTGACTGACTGACTAAATGACTCCTGTAGACAACCGACAACCTGAACTGCTGAAGATAGACATACAATTTGGAAGATACGTTCCTTAGAAACCGCAGAGGTGCACTAAGAAAGGATTTTTCGAAAGTCAACTCTTAAGGGGATGAAATGGGATGTGATAGAATGCATGACAAATTGTACTCCTTACGTGTACCAAGGCGGATGAAGCCGCGGGCAGAAGCCCGCTTATATATTTGGGTGTGCGCAAGTGGCTTCCGATCAATTTGATGTTGATCATGCGCCATGGGATACTATACACAGAGAACAAAATCTGTTGGATCAATTGTTCATTTATCGATGACACACGGAGAACTGAGATGAAACACTAAAATATTTGATTATTTCGATTATTCGTTAGCTCGACGAAGCGAATCATTCTTAAAGTAACCTAACATTCCATTTTTTCAATGAATTATTTGTTGGCTTCTCCCAGTGACTGACCTAGTCAGCCCAAGTAATTTTTTTCAGTATAGTGCCCACTTTGTATCGAGTTACCGTGCAGTATCGTCCGCTCTCTAGCTTTGTGCAATCGTATGCATCTCCATCCTGGTCATTTTTATTCTACCTTTCACAGTTCCCGGACCCCCTTCGGGTTTTTATATATGTGCGAGAAGTTTTGGTGATTCCACGTTGGTGCAGTCACAGCAGGCTTTTGTATACCATCGGTGCACTTGCTTTTGAAAATCATTACTGGCTTTTGAAAAATTTCGAATGACTTGTTTCTCGTATTAAATGGAATATAATGTATTGCATGCCAGCTACCACACCCTCCGTGTGCTTCATATTACCGCGCTTTTTGATATGCGTCAAACTATGTACGCTGAACCATAAGTGTGCGTTCGATGAGATGTAAAAAAAAAACGTGATTCGTATGCTAAGACAGACGCGCATGTGTGCTTGCACACACACACGCACATGGTGTGTGCGTGTATGCATATTGCCCCGAGGATGGGAACTGGGGATTATGTGGTCTATGATTCAATGCCGTGGCCCGCTAGAACGAGAAAGCTTAGCCAGTGGTTAACCTCGTTGCATATGTGTCTGTGTGTCGGTAAAACAGATGCTGCCATGGTCCACCGTTAGATTGATAACGAAATTTCCGTTTACTATAGCTAGGAGAGAGAGCGAGAGGAAGCCTAAAACGAAATTTTACCGTGATGAGCATATATGTATGTTGTATGCTGCAAACAACTGTGGGCCCCTCGCCACAATGTTCCTCTCGCTAGGCAAGGTCCGAAACGCCTTTCTCACTTTTAGCTGTCAATATATACGTCATAAGAGCTCTTGATCGAAGCATATACATTTACGAACAACGTTACTTATGCATACAGACATGCACATGCTCCATCCGTTGAACATTAATGTGTCGAACGGAACGGAAGCGCGCGCGAAGTTAGCGAAAAGTTTTTCTTTACTGACTGGGCATTATGCACATATTTCTCTATATCCGAACTTTCGCTTTTTCAACTTGATTATATGAGCACGATATTCACGGAACTTTGAGCAAATTGCATTTTATCGGTCTAATTACAACGGGATCTGCATCAATATGGGAACGTAATCATTTTATCGTTTTTTGCTCAAACTTTCTCGATCATGAGTAACGAGTAGGACTTTTTTTTTCAAAACTGCAGTAACGCACTTTATCGAAATTTATTATATGTTATTTAATCGTTGATATCGCCTTAATGTTGCATTTTATCCTTTCTTGCTTGTTCTTGATTAGTAATGAGGAGGGGTTTTTTTTTAAATCAAGCACCTCTACTTTATCAAAATTAGCGCTTAATTATTTAATCTCTCCTGATGGTATTTGATATTGAGCTTTATCGTTTCTTGCGCATTCTTGCACAAACCTTCTGATTCATCGGTAGTAAGAGAGATTTAAAATAAATCAATCTTTCTCGATTATCAGTAATTAGAAGGATTGTAACGAAATGCGGCACTGTTCATTTATCGAAATTAATGATTTATTATTTAATCTTCCATGATGTTTTTTTGAAATTGAGTTTCTTGCTAATTCTTGCGCAAACTCTCTTTCATCGACAATGAGAAGGAGGATTTGAGAAAATGCAGCACCGTTACTTTATCGTAATGAACGATTTATTATTTAATCTTTCATGATTGTATTTAATATTGGGTTTCATCGTTTCTTGAGTATTTTTACACAAACTTTCTTATTCATCGGTAATGGGGAGAATTTATCAAAAATGCAGTACCTACCGCTTCTTTATCGAAATTAACGATTTATTTATTTAATTTTTCATGACGGGCTTTGATGTTGAGTATCTTACTGATTCTTGCTCAACTCTCATTCATTGGTAATGAGGAGCATTTAAAAAAATGCAGCACTGCTCCTTTATCGAAATTAACGATTTATTATTTAATCTTCCGTGATTGTACTTAACATTGAGTTTTATCGTTTCTTCCTCATTTCTGCTCAAACTTCCTAATTTTTCAGTAATGCCGAAGGGATTTAAGAAAATGCAGCACCGCTCTTTTCTCAAAATTAACTTCATATTATTTATTATTTATAAATGATAAATTATTTATCACTTAAGGGATGGTCATCGTGTACAATTTACAAAAAAAAAACCGATTTTTTTGCATTATCCGATAGTACAGACGGTTATAAACATGCTGTTGATATATTTACATAAACGTAAGTATACAACTTATATGAAAATACCGCACTCGAAACTTTAAATGCGTTTTTTTATCGAAATGTCGTTTTTCAAAACGGTATACAAGCTCAAAGGAAGACTTTTCAAGCTATTCGTCTCAAATTTTGACACAACATTATTCACGCCATTCTTTTGCTATAGAAGCTTTTTTTTTAATGATCATATTTTTTTTAACGAAAAAATGTAGAAAAAATAGGCTACTTTCGATACTTTTTTTTTCAAACCGCCACCATTTTGTCAACTGTGATTTTAAAGAACCTTCACAGCAAGATAGCGGGTTTCATACTGATTAATAATCGTTTTACAAATTTTGTTTCACATCATATTTACGGCCACACCCGTGTACATCGTGAAGATTCCTTCTTTTCGAAGACATTTTTAACCTTTAAAATATGAAAAATGTAAAAAAAATAAAAATAAACGTTAAAAAAAATATTTTATGTTCTTCATGAGTGCTTTGACTTAACATTAAAAAATCAGACCGATTAGCGTATTTTATCCATCAAAAAAAAAAATTGCGGAAATCAGCTATTTTTCGACCCGTTACACTGTGATGATCCCTAAATCTTCCGTAGATTGTATTTAAAATTGAGTTTTATCGTTTTCGCTCAGTCTTGCACAAGTTTTCTAATTAATCTGTAAAAAATGTAATAAATGTAAAAAAAAAATAACAATAAACGTTAAAAAAATTCTGTTCTTCGTGAGTGACATTAATGATTTGACATTAAAAAATCAGACTGATTAGCGTATTTTAACAATCGAGAAAAAAATCGCGAAAATAAGCTATTTTTCGACCCGTTACACTGTGATGATCCCTTAATCTTTCGTGATTGCATTTAAAATTGAGTTTTATCGTTTTGCCCTCATTCTTGCACAAGCTTTCTCATTAATCTGTAATGAGGAGAATTGAAAAAATCCAGCACCGCTTCTGTATCGAAGTTAACTATTTATTACTTAATCTTTCACGCTTGTATTTGATATTGCGTACAGCTCGTAAAATGTCTCCCATTAAAGAAGGAAAAATCAGGTCACCGAGCAATAACGCCCTCAAAAGAGGCGCCTTTCTCATCCATCACGGGTCGACGTCGATATTGTCCTATCTCGCCTCGTTTTAGCGCTTGGCGAACAAGTGTGATGATCGCGGGGAAAAAATGTCGATTGGGACTGTGAGTCATGCGACGTGATACGCGTCCCGAACTGCAATATATTGCATCTCGGCAAATCGGATCGCGTCCTTCATTCGACGGAACGAGAAAGACTCGCTCTGGGATGAACCCCTGTGAGCGCGCGCTCCGGCGCTGTTCAACGTTCGTTCATATCCGTTCGAACGTGATGGAACTTCCGGTGCTGTGCTGTGCTCGCGATTCATTTCTTTTTCTCACGCTGTGCTGGATTTCCCATGTTTGTTTTTTTTTCTCTTTTCAATTTTTTTTTACCCTCCTTTATTTTCGTTTTCTCGCCCATAGAGTCCAATAGCGTTTCTGGTGCATATATATATATATCCCTGAATGGCGGAGGCAGATTGGTGTGGGATTGAAGCGGAGACTGAAGCGTTGCCCGAAAGATCGAGAGGTCTTTTACTCACACTATTATCGCTGCCCTCGCAAGTGCTCCCTGTATAAAGAAGCCAGGGAGTTCCCAGTTTCTACATGAATCTGGTACGATATTTTTTTTATCTTCTATGTCACTTTTTTCGTTGCTACATTTTTGTTACGTCAGCATATCTAGAGAGAGAGAGAGAGAGAGAGAGAGAGAGAGAGAGAGAGAGAGAGAGAGAGAGAGAGAGAGAGAGAGAGAGAGAGAGGAAGGGAGAGAGAGTGAGAAAAAGGGGGAGAAAAATGGTTGGGCGAGGAAACCGATGGTGATGTGAGAGTTTCGTAAATTGGAGCTCTTCGCCGCGACGATAGAGCTTTTTCACACTTCGACTTTCTCGAAGGTATAACAAGGGTCAGCACTGTACGTTATATATGTATATATATATATGTGTATGTATATGTGTATATATATATATATATATATATATATATATATATATATATATATATATATATATATATATATATATATAAACGTTATATATATAAAACGTCGATATCGTTATATATGGGTTGTATAGTTTGGAAAAGTCTCGTACATCCGGAAAACCTCTGGTTTTTCGGTTTTCTCTTGTTAGCTTTACGATACGTCCACGTATTTCCAGAAGACACGTAATTCCATTTCAATTCTCAAACTGTATCCAATAATTAGATACAATAATTGTAATAATCCTCTTGGCAAAGGCAATAAAACGGTCGCAAATCGAATTGGCAAGAACACAGGCTCGTTGACAGCATAAAATATAAGTGTAGTTCCGAAAAGGACTTGGCTCCGATTAATTTGGAATTTCGTGTACCCATGTATTATGACCCGCTGATTACGAATATGATAGTTAAAATACCCGCAATTTCAATTTTCAAGGTTAAAATTCACAAAAACTGATTTTTTAAAAGTTTTTCTACTTTATTTTGATAAATGTTGTTCTCGGAGGAAAATATTTCTCACAAAAGTTGTAGGCTATAAAAAGTTTGATCTTTTATATTCTGTACAGTTTTTGTCTAAAACCATTCTGTTTAGAGTAAAATGGGATAATGCTGCAATAAGTACATTTTGCTAAACTCCATTAGTTTCGATATTATCTACTTACGCACTTTACCGCGGGAAGGTTGGGTTTTGTTTGGGTTTGTTTGTTGTGTTGTTTTTTTGTTTGGGTTTGTTTGAGTTTGTTCGTTGTTTGTTATTTAGGTATGTGTATAGTGTTGAAGATCAAACTGCAACCTTCCCGCGGTAACGTGCGTAAGCAGAGAACATCGAAACTAATGGCGTTTAGGAAAATGTATTTTTCGGAGCATTGTCCCATTTTTCTTGCAACAGATTGGTTTTCGACAAAACTTGCAGAGGACATAAAAGATCAATATTTTAATAGGCTACAACGTTTGTAGGAAACCTTTTTTTTCTAAGATAAACATTTATTAGAATACAATAGAAAAGCTTTTAAAAAATCAATTTTTATGATTTTTTACCTTGAAAATCAAATTGGCGGGTATTTTCACTATCATATTCGTGATTAGCGAGTAAAAATACACGAGTACACAACATTCCAAATCAATCAGAGGTATGTCCTTTTCGGAACTTTATCCCAAAATATTGTCGATGGGATTTCGAGACCGCTCAAAATATCTGACACTCGGCTTGTCAGATACTTTATAGCTTTATAGCTACGTCAGAAACTTTATAGCTACGTCTGGCTGAATTCAGGTTAAATTTCTTCGAGGTCCACGAGAATTTTTATTCGCTGTTCATTAATCAATGCAAACTAAAGTACGCCATTAAAACACTCGTTATTCCTGTCACCTGGAATTATGGTCTATTAGTTTTTTTTCCCCCGCAACCATAACATTCTATCAACGCCGAGAATACATTCGTAAAATACATCAGGGTACAGTTAACCGCGCCGGGAATGAGAAGAATACATTATGCAGTAATTTATCATCGGATTTCATATGAATTTTATGAAGTATCGTTTAAGAGCCAGAGAGGTAATCCCTGCTGAGTGCGCCAGAAGTAATTCGCCGTGATTCGGAAATGAATTGCTTGGAACGCTCAGCCGCCTCGGACATTAATTGTTTATGGGTCGTAATACACACATATAGACATACAAAATCTCTGAGCCCACGGACAATTCAATGCGGTAATTCTTTTTATTCCATGTATCCGAGTGAACTTTCGTCTTAAGCGTGTTCGTAAAATATGTACTATACGTCAGATATATCGTACTTATATGATTGTAATGTTACGTACATATGAATATATTTCACTTGTATACAGGGTGTTCTATTAAAAAAAGCATTCAAGTAAATCGAATAGATAAGGTTGTACAAAAAAGTGATTCCTACAAACGTTTTATGGTTTTGATGGAGACATCCGATGGCAAAACGAAATATTTTGTTTTTCAACACGTTACGAGATACCGCGGTAACTTAACATTTTTTATGTGGATAGGCATGGTTTACATTTTTTTTAAATAACTGATTTCAAAATGAATCCAACCGACAAACAAATTGCTCTAGCTGAAAAATCAAGAAAGTTATGGCGGTTTAAGGGAGAACACCACTGTGGTGGGTTAAAAAAGGTCGTTTTCTCCGATTTTTTTTGTCTACGGAATTATTCATTTGGAGTTTGGAAAAAAGCTATATTGTTGAGCATACATTGAACTTATTATCGTGTAATTTTTTATTTCAAACAATACAAAATTGACGACGTTGTTGAGGTATTGTAGAGCCTATAAAAAATGTGGTCCAATTGCCGGAGCAATAACTTGACAACGATTGGTCTGAACAATAAAGATGAAAGAGTTTTATATTCTATATAAATGTAGTTCTTGTTGTACGTAGCCGTTTTTCGGAAAAAAAATTCACAAAATGGCAAGTGTTTAAAGAAAGCCGTAATTTTGGCGACATTTTTATTCAACCATATGCGAGGGCTTAGAAAATAGAAGTTACTGCAATTACGGAAATTTGGATTTTCTAAAATTGACAATCGAACTATTAAAGCTAGAGTTATAACTCCGGCCAGGGTGACAAAGTCGATTCGATAAACACGCAATTGAAAGTTTTAGTATATGTAAATCGTTGCGCTACCTGCTTTCCCTAAATTCCCTGTAACTCGGTTAATTTACAATATTTTATTCTGAAAACTCTTTCACATTCTTGAATATGTATACTTTGAGAAAATGCAAAAAACCGACTTTTTTGACCCATCACAATGGTGTCCCGCATTAAAGTTTTTGGTAATATCCCACATACATTACAGTGGTGAATTTCGAAAGGCGTATTCGGCTATGCAATATGATCAGTTATGGCTGTTAAGTGGCAGTTCAGATTTTTTTTTTACACAGCGCATGTACCAGAGCGAAACCAAACCCTTACTCAAACCCTTACACACAAACTCACTTTAAGGAATGTTAATGCAGGCGGCAAGATTTTGGTAGCACAATTGCATAACTATGTTACACCAATTATTAGCATATTTGGCTATTCTGGGGATGGCCATTACATTATTTTTGGACGATTCGTGAAATTTGGTTTTCGGGCGATCCTCGAGGTCGAATGTCTTCAACATCACCTTTCTTCATATGTGTGTGTGTGTGTGCGTGTGCGTGTGCGTGGGCGTGCGTGCGTGTGTGTGTGTGTGTGTGTGTGTGTGTGTGTGTGTGTGTGTGTGTGTGTGTGTGTGTGTGTGTGTGCACGTGCCTGTGTGTGTGTCTACACACACACGCACACATATGCACACACGAATCACACTCCTCCCATCTCGCGTTGTCGTCGTCGTCTCGGCTAACAATTGTTATCCTTGTCGAATCGCACACATCCCCCAACTCTGCCGCGTCCTCGGAGCCAGGCAACAAAAAACATTTTTTTTCTCACGTACCACACGTAACGTCGACAAGTCCCGAAGAAACAACACAAGTGCTCGCCTCCTTTTCGTGAAATATTCCACCCTGTATTTCTCCACCTTCTCGCAGACTGGGCAAACGATGAGCGCAAAAGCGGCCTGAAAGCCAAAACAATCGCGTACGAACAGCATTTTCACATAGACAATATGTTGGAAGGTTGCCTCTGTTTTTTTTCTCCCTTTTATCGATGACTGTATTGACGTTTCAACGAGCGAAGTAACAAGGTGGCCCGATTTTTTTTTACGTATTCTTATACGTACGCTGAGAGAATTTGCGCAATTTTTCCACTGACAAATTCCACAAGACATAATTCCATTATGTCTATATGCATACATATGCACGGTGGTGAAAAAAAAATAATAGGTATCGTTTTTCATTCATCATAGCCAGACTTTTTTTCTGGAGGGGTAACGGGTGACTAAAAAGTGGCTTCGTTCACAATAATCTTTTTTAAAATCAAATTTACATAATAGTCGACAATCACGTAACACACATAAAATATGAAGCTTTAATCACATCCCAGATGGACGGATGTACCTCATATTGGCATCATATGTACATCATCACTGCGGCATAGAAAGTCTCACAGCTGTGTATCCCTTATGAGTGCTCCCGTTGAAGTCATATTTGCATCACATGATGATTCACAATAATACATCCAAATGAAGCGAATTTGTGCTCACGCGAATATGCATGCAGTGAATTCATCAGACTAGCAAATTCGGCTCATGGATATCTAACAATGAGAGGGTGCATATGGGGCTCGTATGGGTGTGACCGCGTGAAGAAATTGTAGTGCTCACACGGAGCTCATATTAGCGGCATGGCGTGACGTAACTATGCTGTGCTCATACGGAGCTCATATTAGCGGCATGGTGTGACGTAGCTATGCTGTGCTCATACGGAGCTCATACTAGCGGCATGGCGTGACGTAACTATGCTGTGCTCATATGGAGCTCATATGAGTGTCATAGCGTGAAAAATAAAAAGCACAAAAAATGTTGATTAAAAAAATCTGGTAGGATTTTTATATCCATATGCTTTATTTATGTTCCTGCCTATATGATAAATGGATTAAAACGTATCCTGCCTAGTTCAATTTTGTACCTACCTACGGTTTGAACCTACGTCTTCTCATTCGAGAGCTGAGCGCGCTACCTACCTAGCCATTCTAACACTTGTGCAAACTTTCTTTGTATCTTTGCCTATTTGTATCATTCTGGATTTGTATGCATATCGCCGTCATATTGCGCTCATGGGATGAGAAATATGCATAGCGCCGTCATGTTGCGCTCATCGAATGTATCACTGAAAACATGCATATCGCCGTCATGGAATGTATCACTTAGAAACATGCATATCGCCATCATATTGTGCTCGTGGGATGTATTACTGACAAATATACATATCGCTCTCATATTGCGTTCATCGAATGTATCACTTAGAGATATGCATATCGCCGGCATAGGATGTATCACTGAGAAACACGCATATCGCCGTCATATTGCGCTCATGGGATGTATCACTGAAAGCATGCATATCGCCGTCATATTGCGGTCATCAAATGTATCACTGAAAACATGCATATCGCCATCATATTGTGCTCGTGGGATGTATCACTGACAAAATATACATATCGCCGTCATATTGCGCTTAACGAATGTATCACTTATAAACATGCATATCGCCGTCATATTGCTTGCATGGCATTTCTACTACCAGTGCTAACTCAGTGAATTCATCAACACAAGTCGTTGGATGACTTCCATAAGACGTAAAATTTGCAAATATTAATTGTGGACACTTGACCACAGCGCTATGAGTTCAACGTGCTCCAAACGTATGATGTATTTGTAAACGACATATTGCGATCAAAATGCTTTGTACATTCACGATGCTGAATGTGTTCACGGCTTTGCAATAAGACATGTAGTCAACATGCTGTAAAAATTGCTTCATCAATTGTATGCACGGCGTGATGATCATGACTGTCTGGGTGTCGAAATACATTGAAGAATAAATTGAATGTATTTATGTAACCCAAACCAAATTTAAACCCGTTTTTCTCGAAACAACGTTTTTCGACGGCTTGTTGATAAAATCTTCGAAACTACTGAACCGATCCTTATGAAATTATAACCACATATTCTTTACAACTATAGCTAGAGCGCATAGCAAAGATTTTTAAAAATTGTGATATTTCCTATTTTTTTGCCAAAAACATGGAAAAAACACGTTTTTTTTTGTTGTTTCGAAAAATGTCCGCCATTTTGTTATTTTTGCATACATCAAAAATCGTATGATATGCGCTATAGCCATTAACATACTGAATCTAAAAACGTTTAATTTTTTTTTGTTTCGGATGGGCCATCTCGAAGATTTCATCTATAAATAGTGACTTGAATAAATATTTAAAAAAAAATGCGTTTCGAAAGTGTATTTATTAAGTGTAACAACTTTTATATCAATATCTATAATACAAACGTATCAAAAAAATTCATGAAAATAGCCTTTTTAGCGTCTAAAGACCCCTTAATGCATTCACCAGTCATTATTAAACTTAACGAACCATCAACGTTACTCATTTAACTAAATTACGCTTTTCAAAACGGTGTACTCTCTCAAAGGAAGAGTTTTCAAGCTATCCGTCTCAAATTTCGACACAACATTCTTCAGGCCATTCTTCATCTTGCTATGGAAATTTTTTAAATAATCTTCATATTCAACGAAAAACCGTCGAAAAAATAGGCTAAATTCTATACTTTTTTTTCAAACCGCCGCAGTTGTGTCAATTTGGACTTTGAAAAAACCTCCATAGCAAGATAGCGGCTTTCATACTGATGAATAATTTTTTTACAAATTGTTTCAGATAATATTTACGGCCACAACCGTGTACGCCGTGATGACTCCTTTGTTTCGAAGACATTTTTAAATGTTAAAAAACATGGACAAAAAAAATAAACGTAAAAAAATATTTTCTATTCTTCATGAGTTCTTTAATTTTTTATAAAAAAATCAGACTGATTAGCGAATTTGACCTATTGAAAAAACATCACGAAATTCAGCTATTTTTCGATCCGTTACACTGTGATGATTCCTTAAAATTCCAGCATTTATTTAATCATTTTTCGATGAAAGTATGTTTTTCACGACCATCGCTTCAGCTTCTAAGGCTGACGTATCAATTATTAAGATTTTTTTAATAATCATTGATGAAATCCTCTCCGTTCTTCATATTCAATTTCAAAAAGGCGTCAACTGCATGAGCTAACGGTAGATTCTCAAATTGACTTTTTAGATTTACAACGATCTTATCTATTACTCGGTAGTAAATTTCAATGTTCAAGTATTCTTCTGCTTATGTATCGGCCGGGAAATCTAATCTATTTCTTTCGCCTACAGTCAACTTAATTGTAAAATCTGAACATCTATTTAATTTACGTAATGAAATAGCTCCTTTTCCTACAAATAACGAAATTACGACGAAGAAAATAGTTAAAGTTTTATTACATTATTTTGTTATGCTTGCTTGGGTAAAACAAATAAAATTAATCGTTTTTTTGAATTCGATTATTTTTATCGATCTTTTTCCGGGAGGGGGGGGCATACCCGTACCCTCTCCTGGCTGCGTCAATGCATATGATAAGGTACCCATCATGGTGGGTGGGTGTTGGCTCAATTTTTTGGGGCAATATTGTATAGTGTGGATTTCATGTTTTGTATATTAATTTGTTTTATTGGAGGTTTGATCATGGGTTGGCAACCCTTTGTTGTAAGGGGCCCAAATATTTTACGTGGAGATTAGTGCGGGCTGCACATTGGGCATATTGTTACGCCATGTCTCGCTTCATCGCATTCACTCCACAATTCCAATAAATCTGGAGGATATAAAGAATATCGGGCAGGGAAATGAAACCCCTTTCCGAGTGACAATAAGCCCACAACCTAAAAGAGTCCAAGAATTACCAGGTCGCCACGATTTTTATCACCGGCGCAATGTCTACACGTGTTACATCCCACCCCAACCTCACCACAATTTATCCCTGGACCACCACGCTACTAGGAAATCAACTTCAGTCACCCCATCGATTGACCGAACCACCCCGCGTAATTCTGTCGCCTACAGCACGAGCCCAAGCCTACAGGAGGCATCCAAATATTCTATATAAAAGCTGGCAGCGCCGAAAAGGCAAGCTTTATCCTAAAAGCCGAGGGCACCTCGTAAATGGAAATCAGCTAAATTAATCGAAGAACGAAATCCTATCTGATATTAGTATCCAGCTCATACTTACAAGAAACATTCGAATAATCTTTATAAAAGCTGCGGGCGACGAAAAGGCGGGCTTTGTCATAAAAATCCAAGGGTACCGTGTAAATCGGAACCAGCCAGACCATCCCTCGGACGGGTTGAAAAGGAAAGAGCCACTTAGACGATACAAAACCCAATCATATCACAACAACGGACTAAGCTCTAAATGGAGGCACCTCTGACACACTTTTATTAATATCCGGAGGATCGTATTAACCGACTATACCAGGAATCAAAGAAAGACCCGTCACGGGTACCGCAACGAGAAAGTCACCTCTGACAAGGAACATCACTTTGGTGTCCTCCCCGATTTTGTTGAAAAATGTTTATGTGGAAGAGTATCAAAAACGATTTAAGCGACACGTATTTTTCTCCATCGGCGGAAACACGGTTTTAAGGGGTGAAACGCACCATCGAAAATAGGAGTGTTTTTCGTTGATAACGTTATCGTTCTTTCCAACGTATAGTACACAAAAAAATAAACATTGTTGCAATTTGAAATTTTTGAATATCTTGTACCGTTAAAATTAAACCGTTATCGACGAAAAACTAAATACATCCCTATTTTTTAGGGTGCGTTACACCCCTTAATACCGTTTTTCTGCCGATAAAAAAATACCTGTCTCTTAGTTTTTGATACTCTTCCACAAAAAAAAATGTCAACAAAACCGGAGGAGGACACCAAAGTGATGTTCCTTGTGAGTCATACATGCGCACCCCCTAAAATCCCTATCAGGAATACGAAAATCGAGAGAAGACCACCCTCGCAAAAGGGGTATAAAACGATGGACCGGGACCACAGCAGTCGCAGTTGCAATCTCAACCCCTCAGTCGCAGCAGTTAGTTGGACAGTCTCAATCTTAACCTCGCGGCCGAAGCTACGGCAGTCTCAATCTCAACCTCGCGGTCGAAGCTACGTTAGTCTCAATCTCAATCCAGTAGTATCGATCCGGCAGTGTTAATCTCAACCTCGCCGTCAAATCTACGTCCGGTAGTCTCGATCTGACAGTGTCAATCTCAACCTCACAGCCGAAGCCACATCCGTCAGTCTCAGTCTCAATCTCAACCTCGCGGCTAAAGTTACGTTAGCCAGTCTCCATCTCAACGCCGTGGTCACAGCAGTTGATCGCAGTCAGTTTCAATCTCAACACCAAGTCTGAAGCTAAGTCGTGAGCAAGCAGTCAGTCGCGGCAGTCATCGGCGTAGTGCCAGCCCAGCAGTCTCAGTCGCCGTCGCAGTCTCAGTCTTAACCTCACGGCTAAAGGTACCATCGTCAAAGTCTACCAGTCGAAATTCAGCAAAGCCCACTGTACGTATTGTCCCGTCGCGTTTCATCTTCCAATATCGGTTGAAGACTCTTCTCAAAAGAAGTCCAAGTCGATCGCAAAGCGTCCAATTGCCAATTTCCTTGCATCACTACCGTATCTTTTAACTTCAAGACTCTGCAGAAATCTATCAACCTGTCGAGTACAGCCAAAATCTACACCACAACCATTGTAACCAATTAACTTCAAGAAACCATATTCCCTTCTTGAACATTTCAACCATTGCAACTATTTAATCGTGCGTAAATGATGTTCCTATTTAATCGCGTGTAATCTTTGTGCGAGCACTATAAACCGTTCGATATACGTGTTCATATTACAACTATATAATCTTCATATAATCACTGTGTGCACATTATAATCGTGAGGAAATTGTAACAACAATAATCCGAATTTCAAGATGATACCTCCGATAAAAGAAATTAAAACCACAATCATTATACGACGACTGGAACAAAAGAAATGGACAGATAATTAACCGTAAAACAAATAAATAGAGTGAGTAAGCATATATGAAAAACTTTCGTATCATTCGATCTTCCTCAAGACCAACGCATTATGCAACCGTCATTCTGCCCATATCAAAGACGTGACTTCCGTCCCTGGGTAACGGACCTTATTGTCTTGATCCGAAAGCGAATTCAATACCGTGTTGCGTCCTCCCTAAAATTCAAGTCCACGGGAACGTAACAATATGTTATAATAGTATACCGACATTGTAGGTATATCATACACTATGATATCGTCCGTCACATGCGTTGCGGCAAAAATCTTGCGGGCCGCACCAAGGCGCCTCACGGGCCGCTGGTTGCCGGCCCATTGTCTGGACCACTGATTTTTCATTATTTGCCCGGACGAATACCATAACCTTTCATTTATTCAACTTTGACCGCAGGGGATTCTGTAATCTCGTTTAATCCGTATATTGTGGGTTGTTGGTGGAATAATAATATGTAATAGTATTTGTTATTCTTCCATAAAGTGATTTTTCAAATGACTTACGTATTGGTTGTTAAAACTCTATTTTCTCTTTGAAATAAATCCATACGACTTATTCCATACCAACTCGATGCGCTTTTAACCCAATCATTTCCAATGGGGTCGAGCTTTTCAGCCTTTTTGCACGTGTCAAAAGAAACATTGATGATTTTTTAGTCTTTTTTCTCCATCCGTTTGCTAGATGTGAACTTTTTCAAGTTCTTGCAGTTACCATTTTCTACGTTTTTTATTCGCCCATACCGACAGTAGCAAAATGGTATCGACGCAAATAGGGTGATCATATTACTCGTCTTAAAACGGTCTTTCAGAAAAACATACAATATTTTTTAACATAATTTTTATGGTTTTTTTTCACACCAGAACAGACAATGTTTTTTTTTTAAATGGGCACTATCGATTTTTTGCGATGGAGAATATTACGTTTTAGAAACAATTTTGAAGCATTCGAGCCAAATGAAAAATGGTACCTCTGTAAAAAATTTTCCTAAGCGGTCACCCCTCCAGGTATTGGCCCCTGCCAATGCTGCACGCCCGGTAAGGTGGTCAAAGGCGCTTACCGACCGCGGTATGCGAATTGATCCTCCACTGACAATGAGTCGGCCCTGATTCATATTCGACTTTTTCGTTCTCGAAAGTATTCCCGAGAGAGTGCCCTCGCGAGCCTGAACGAGTGATTGAATCCGCAACTATATAGACACTCGAATGGGTAGAGGTCCGAGGCAAAGTCGAGGGAACTATGGGCATTCGGAAGGATAGGTGTCATTATTTCACGAGTATGCCGAGTGCACAATCGCTCGGTACGGATTCTCTGACGTTTCGGCCCTTATATCTATACTCCGCGGCTACTAATTCCGATGGGGACCTTTGGGTATAATCGTCGAGGCCATTCAGTGAAACTCCATCCTCACTTATTTTACAGCCGTATTTGCGCATGTTTTATTTCACACCCGTGTATGCGCATCTCGCCAATTTTGTTAATGTATTGTTCTTACACGTATCTTATTTAGGATGTCCAATTGTTACATTTTTTATGTCATACAATTCGTTCGATTTTGATATTAATCTCTGGAGAAGGGGTGAGCGATTTTATTTTGTGGTTTTTTGCATTCATATGATCCCCCTCACCAACCAGATCGGCCTGAAATATTCAAGAGTGTAGGAAAAGTGGAATTATGTATAGAGAGGAAAGCAATACATATATATATATATATATATATATATATATATATATATATATATATATATTCATCTATCTTTATTGAAAATTCCTGGCCTGAGAATTCGAAAAAGAGCGTGCAATTTTATGAACAAATCTAGCCGACATTTCACCAAGTGTCTTTTATTGCAGGGGAAATGAATCAGTTGAACTGTATATTTCTGGCTTTGCGCAATTTTTCCACTGACAAATATTTTTTGTTATCTATCTTTGAAATATACGTTATATATATATATATATATATATATATATATATATATATATATATATATATATATATATATATATATATATATATAACGTAAAAGATTCTTTTAAAAAACTTTCAAAAAGTTTTTAAAAAGTACGGCAAATGATGAAAAATCGCCCTGGATATATTGATGTTTATATTACCTCATAAAAAATATGATTCATCTTAAAAATTATTATTACTTGTTTTAATCCAAACAATGGTTTTATTATATATTTTTCATCGATCAATTGTACAAAAGGAATTAAAATTACTTATAAAAAAGTCAGGCACAATGAACAAATCATGCAAGTGTGCGAGAAATGTTGGACACAAAATTGTTAAACTTTAGGAATAATTGTATTAACAATCTTTTATTTTTATTACAAAAATTATGTGATTGTAAAAAAAAGATATCACCATCATAGAAAAATACAACGTATGGACCACACAAGTACACTGGAATTGCTGCGCACGGTCTTGGCGTATGGTGAAGTAGAAAAGGTTCGAGAAGATATAGAATTTTCATATTTCATGTAATGTGTAATAGTTGTGTGATAAAGTAAAACAATCGTATTTTTGTCTTACATTTCTAATTCAAATAAAATTACAAGTTTGCAACGTCTAAAGGATACATCACTGATCTGATATGTGCTTCACGGAATTATTAATCTAATTACCGTCCACAAAACAAATTGACGATGTTGAAGTTTGCATCGTTGGAATGCAACGAAAATTCTTTATAATTTTTTTATTTCCTTATTTTCGTTATAATCTGAACCCTTTTTTTACACATTTAGGCTGAAGGTCTCTAATTACGATCCTGAAAAAACGTTTGAGTGATTTTGGAGGGCTGAATGTACCAACAAAAAGTGGGCTACGAAACTTTCGTTGCGTTCGAACGATGCAAACTTCGAGACCATACAAATTGAGGGTAACAGGTTGAAGAATAATTTTACTTTTTTGGAATAACATCATGCAAAATGCATTTCTGCAAAATGCACTCTCCGAATCGAACCACTTGCCATGATAAAAAAATAATATCTCCAATCGCTACCATCTGCAATTTCATTTTTTTTAACCCGAGCGTTGGGTAGTTGGGAGGTCGAAATCCTTCGCTGAGATTTTTTTTGGCCATGCCCGCCAAGACCTCGCACAGCATTTCCACTGTTCTTGTATGGTTCATGCGTTGTATTTTCCTATAATGGCGATATAAATTTTTCGTTATAGGAATACGATTTTTAAAAGAAAAATTAAATATTTTATATAAGATTTTTTCTAAGCTCTAACAATTTTGTGTACAACATTTCTTGCACACTCGCAGAATACGTACATAGTACTTAGTTATTTTATAATTCATGCAATTTCTTAGTGTACAATTGATTAATGAAAAAAAAAACAATTTAACTATTGTTTGAAATGAAACAAATTATAATCATTTGCGAGGTAAATCCGATTTTTTAAATAAAGTGAAACCAAACAACACTGTTTTCAGGTCGATTTTTATTTATTAATCATCATACTATTTTAACTTTTTTTTAGTTTTAAAAAGATCGACGTCGATTCCAAGTTGAAAAACGACCAGTAAAAAGGCCAACTCACTGTATAAGTGAGTTCGGTGACGTCGAGACGCTGCCCCGTCTTTTAATGTGCACAGGGGTGAGAAAAACCATAGGTATGATAATTTGTTATTACAGCATATCTTAGGGTATCTATTATTGCGGCCATAACTTTGAATGCACACAATATATATATATATATATATATATATATATATATATATATGTTTGAGTGTGTTTCTATGTGTATTTATGGGGAAAGATATTTTGGACTCGTCATATCTATGTAATGTTGACTATCAGCACGGCTGGCCATTTTGAGGACGAGGCTTACTCGTTTTTTTAAACAAAATTTCAAAGATAGGACGATCGCCGACAGTATCTGTATATTAAGGGGCCAGTCCACTTTGGAGCCACGAAAAAGGCTATTTTCGCGATTTTTTTGTTGAGGATTTCATAAAAAATATGAATCTAAAAGTTGTTGGGCTTAATGATAGTCTTGAAATACATTTAAAAAAATTTAATTTACTTTTATTCATTTTTAAGTACAAAAACTATAGTTTAACGTAACGCCTCAAAAATAGGTGGGCTAGGTGGGTAGCTCCATCACAACTCGGCAACGGCTTGTCTGAAGCAAAAAAAAATCAAAGTCCATTAGATTCAGTATGACACCAGCTACAAAATGACCCTTGGATATGAAGTTTTATCAAAAAATAAAAAAATGGCAGATGAAAAACGAAAAAAGTAAAAAAAAACGCGTTTTTCCGCAGTTTTTCGCAAAAAAAGCGTAGAAATAAAAAATTCTAGACCATCGAAGGGTCATCTTGTCGCGAATCATGTTTACAATATGGGGTTCAAATTTCAAGAGCATCGGTTTATTAGTTTTAGAGATACGATGGAGCTAGATTTTGAAAACGTTGTTTCGAGGAAAACGCGTTTGAAGTTTATACTATGAAAAACTTACCTAAACTCAATCGGCAATTTCTGCACCGTACAAAATCCCTTCTGATTGCTCATTATCGTCGATTTCTTCAAGTCTTGCTTGCTGTCGATTTTTTTAAACTTTCAAAGTGGACTGGCCCCTTAATATGTCTACGTTTATCCGAGTGTGATTTCGAATATATCGGGGTGTGCATACTGTTGAGTGTGGGGACAGTTGTCTATTATGAGGCAGGTTCTCGTAGTTGCAGGTCTTCAAAAGCACCTCACCCACACATCTCACTCTACACTCGTACGACACAGATAGAACGGCAGGAAAATTCCTCTCCCCTAGATATCTATTATTCGAGAAATGCTAAAGGGTGAATAAATCGCCGTAGAATAATTCGAAGGTTTTACATCCCCGTTCAGGGTGATATAATAGCGCATCGTCCGGATAATTTCACACAAATAACCACTGGTACGTTGTCAGAAGAGGCGGAATTGAGGATGACTCCTGGTTCCCAGATTCGCGTCGTTTAACGAGAGTCTGATGATATTTTTTAGACCCTTTTTTTTCAACGAATACGTTTCGGTGAATTATTGTTCCTCGTTCCAACGTTTTGTTCTCACGTGTGCGGCGGAATTGCGAGCATTGTCGTAGCCAGCATTTTGTTCTGGGGCGGCCTAGGGCGAGGGGGGGGGGGGGGGCTGACCAAAAAGTGCTTTTGTTCACAATCTTCTATTTTTTAAATAAAATGTACGTAATAGTCGATAATCACGTATCACACATAAAATATAAAGCTTAAATCAAAAGTCCATGTTAAAATTAGTATTAAACTCTTGCAATACCTTAAAAAATACTAATTTCTAATCAACTAATTTTTTGCCATTCTTTAATCCAGTTAACAGTATTTAAACTTTACTTTCAGTAGGTGCTGAACGAAATAAGTCTTAATGTTCTATTTTTTTTCTGCAAATCGGCTCAACACTCTTTTAGTTGGAATTTTTTTAACAATGTTTTTATCTATGTTCAGCAGTCACATACGAGAGAATCGTTTCTGGAGCATTGTGCTTCTAAGCCACGTTTTCATTCCGCCTCCGGGTGGAAAAAATCCATCTCACAGCCATGCGGAGCTCACTGGGAGTACTATTGCTGCTTGGAAAAGTTTATATAAGTCGGGACAGTACTCCTTTTTGATATGCTGTCTTGAATTTTCTGCATTTATTTTACCATTTTAAAATGAAAGTATATTTTTCACGCCCATCGCTTCCGCTTCCAAGGCTGACGTATCAATTAAGATTATTAAAAAATTAATTATCGATGAAATCCTCTCCGTTCTTCATATACAATTTAAAAAATGCGTCAACTGCATGAACTAATAGTACATTCTCAAATCGGCGGTTTAGATTTACAATGATATGATCTATTACTTGTCAGTAATTGTTGATCATCCAGTATTCTTCTGGTTGTATATCGATCGGCAAATCGAATGCATTTATTTTGCCCACAGTGAACTCAGTTGTAAAATCTGAATATCTATTTGATGTACGTAACGATATAGCTACTTTTTATGCAAGTTACGAAATCACGATGGAAAAAATTATTCAAGTTACATTCAATTATTTCTTCATGCTTGCCTGGGTGACGCAAATAAAACTAATCGATTATTTGAATTTAATTATTTTGGATTCATTTTATTCCGGATGGCTCCAATGATTGCGAGCTGACATTGAAAAGTCATGCGCGTTCCGAAATCATCTGATACAGAACAATTTCGTGTAGGACAACCAACCCGCATGGGCAATTCGCTATTTTGTTTTCTTGATTAAACCAGTGACGTAGAAATATGAGGCGAAATTCGAGGCTGTCAGGACGACACTTTGGACAAAATGTCACGGTATGTTCCATAGGTTTCTATATGGAGAGAGAATGTTGTGTGTGTGTGTGTGTGTGTGAGAGAGAGAGAGAGAGAGAGAGAGAGAGAGAGAGAGAGAGAGAAAGAGAGAAAGAGAATAAGTGGAAAATGTTGAGTCCACGGGAAAGGCTTCGACCGTAAATGAAACGAAGCGTCGACGACGACGACGATGTTGTCAACGAAAGAGCCTCTTGCTCTGAATGTTTGAGATTGCAATGTCCCAGTTGCCATCCTTCTAACAACTCTGTCTTCAGGCGAGGCGCACATCGTCGGGTTCTGGAATTTTCAATATTGCGCACCGAGTATACTTGTATTAGAGTGACACAAAAATGAACTGTATTTTGCTTTCGTTGTAGAGAGAAAGTCGTATGACGTCGCAAAAGAAAGGGGACTCTCCTTGATTTATAATAACGTTCATAGCCGTTTATATGCGAGGGCTCAGATTTTATGGCATTTTCAATTTTTCGGAGAACATATCCGTCCCATCATCGTGCACTTGCACAAACGTTGAAAATATTCCGTGTAGAAATTTGAGTCGGGAAAACGTACTGCCCCTTTTCAGCCTTCCCTAGATGATATCAGGCTATGACCAGGCCTTCTAACGTGGATCAGGTTTGTCATGTAACATTCTAGGCCCCGAAGCGCCGTTCCCTTTTTCGGAAACTGATTAGGAACTGGACAGGGAAATGATCAAGTACTGGAAAGGCTTTTGGCGATCTACCCGAGTAAAATAGATAGTAGTAGATGTTACTAATACGTATCCCTTTGCACTCGAGAGGTAACTCTCACTCACCACTTACTGTCCGAGCGAACAAGGCCTCAAAGGGTTATTTCACGAGTATCACAAAATCATAAGCGTAAGTGCACGCTGTAATCATAGCCCTTTTGTGCGTGGTACAGCAACAGGTCGAACTTTTATCCCCGTACGATGATACCTTGCTTACGCGAAGTGCTTCGCTTGAAGCCACCTGGCGGATTGTTGGCGAAATATATTCAGGTAATCTCTTCCCGACCGGAACATTGACATTTCCTGACAAGGCGACGCGGCGTTCAAAAACCACGAAGGAGCTGCTTTACTTTTTTGCTTCATTAAATAATTTGGTTATTCGTTATGCTCAAATCATTAGTTATTGTAATCCCGATATTTATGATAAGCATTTTTATCCTCGTCGATTATTATTGATGAAATGAATGCTTTTAATGATGAATAGAATTACAACAGATGAATTCGTTTTATCCTAATCAATTATAAATATCTTTGATGGGGCAAATAGCAAAGCAGCTTTACACAGTTCTTAAGGGGAGATATACACCTAAATGGTCGAGGTCGAGGAATTAGAAGCTATGAACATTCCGTCGACCGTAGAAGACCTACACTATGGGCCTGGTATCGATGATTCCATGTAAGTTGAAAAATTTCATGATTTATTCATTCCCAAATTTTCAAACGCGTTTCTCTCAAAGCACGTTTTTCAAATCGGTACCCAAAATTTCTCGAAAACCAATAAACCGATTGCCTTGAGGTTTTTTGTGGTTATTCTACACACCATTATCTAGTACTTGTCATAGGATTTTTTTCCGTTACTTAGTTTTTTTTTATAGGCAAAATAATAACTAATTTTTGGCCCAAAAATCACTATTTATGTTCAAACGTCCGCCATTTTGTCATAAAACGATATTTTGAAAATCGGCTATGACAAGTACTAGATTATAGTATCTAATTTAAAAATCTTTTTGGTTATTTTTTCAGATGATTTTTGAAGAAACACCAGTGGGTACCGTATACGCAGATTTTTTTACGACGCTCCGAGGATCATACAACATTCTTGTATATTTTTTATATTTGTAAATAAAGTCATAAAATATTCTTGAATATATATACTTTTAGATAATTAAAACCCAATCCAAAATTTCAAATAGTTTTCCTCAAAAAAATTTACAAAAATGACCTTTTTTCCGGCTCCTAGGTGTATATCTCCCCTTAAAGACAGGCTCCACTTTTCAGGGCGTGTCAATGTTCTGTCTGGGTAGATGTAGTTGCTCGCAATGTATTCCGGCAAGAAGATTGTTATTTCCAAACATACCGGGTAGGTCGTAAGAAATGATTTCGCGACCTTCCCGGTTTGTTCCATGAGAGGGCCCGTTCAAGTAAATCAGATAAGGCAAGTCTGGTCAGAGCCCGCACAACGTAGGGAAAACCCGGTCTCCTTTCTGCACGGGAATTAAAAAAGTTCAATTCTCTTCTAGTAATTTAAACTTACCTCGAAAGTTATAGCGCTCTTCGCCTAATACCTAACTTTTATGCAAAAAATATATATGCTTCTGTCCATTTCCTGTGAAAGTACCCATCAAATAGTTTTGATAACGATGAAATAGCCGCAATTCGGTTTTAAGAGTGGTCGATTTGGCATTGAATGATCTATACCCATTACTTTGTACCATAATTCAATTGCCTCCCGGGTAGATAGCCTTCTGTGACGATGACGCGAGAGCCAGGAAAAGCGATTACAGTCCGCAGGATCGAGCACGTTCTCTCGGTGGGGGATTTCTCACATGAGATAGATATCCTTACTGCCCATTCGAAGCGAAGGATCTTACGGATTTACAGCCCGAAGGAACATCCGAGTATAGTCGAGCCCGGCATCCCCAATCTCCTTGTACATACACATACACACGCGCGGACCTTCTCTCCCTCCCACGCATGTGCATATATATCTTTTTTCACAGCGGAAATGTTCCCAAGTGTATGTACGTATATATATAAAAAAGGGAGAGTGAATGATACGAAACTTTCAATTGGAGGATTCGTCTCCGGAACCTTCAACCTGGACGATAGTAAAATCTCGGCAATGTGGAGGAGTGGCTTTAGTCGATTACTCAATGGGATTGATCAACGTGGACGGTGTGTGTGCATATACAAAGCTGTTCCTGGGGTCATTCGACTTCGAGGATGTTCTCATAGCAGTTTATTTCCCCACACTCACCTTTATGTGAAACCCAATCGTCTCAAAATCACTTTTGATGAGTTTGCTTAGGGCCAAAAAAACTAGTCGATTTTCAATGTTTTTTTTTTATGAGAGTATTGGAATGACGAGGTCGGAATTCTACACACAATTAATAAGTACTCTTGCCAAGTTTCAGTTTTCGTTTATTTGGAAAGTATTGATAAACCATGAATTTGGCATTATTCAAATAAAGTTGTGCCGTTGCTGCATGGCCAATCGATGTAGGTAGCTCTGACAAGTAGGGTGATGTGAAATAAAAAATAAAATAATGTACTTTTAATATAATAATGAAACTTCCGTATGATCGGATACTTTTCTGAAATTTTGAAGATTATGAAAATGACAAACTGTAAAAAAAATCCGATTTTCAGCTTAAAAAACGACTTTGATCATTTGCTTTTAACTAATGGATAAAGTTATCAAAAGTAGTCTGATCACACGATAGAAAGCGTTATCAACTGTGCTCTGTCCGAATCGAAATTGAATTGTGTGTATACATTTTGAGATGCGACTTACAGTGTTTCGTGAAAAATAATTTTCAGAAAAACTGTAAAAGGATAAATCTCAACGAGATGGTTCACCGTAGCGCAGTGAGCAATCTAGCCGTTCACAAAACTCGTCACAATTCGGTCAATTTTCGAAATTTCCACGAAACCTTTGTTGCATCAAAGTTAAAACCCTATCATAGTACGTAATTAAAAAAAAACGTACATTTTTTTTTATTTCTGTAAGACCGCATTAAATACAAATTTAACAAAATGAAACATGTTCGCACATATCCGCAGAGATTCAAGCAAATCTAAAGATAATAAGTAGTTCGTCACTTATCCCTCTGCACGTGAACCACGAAAGTAGTTGAAAGTTCGCCTCCAATTAAAGTGCACAACACAGGATCTGGAGTGGAAAAGTGAATGTTTCGAATTTTAAGTACAATTTTGTGTTTCGGCGTTGTGGGCATAGCGTTTAAAGTGCACTAAGACACTTTCACAAATATGTATGCTCCCTAACTTGAAATAAACTTTTATCTCGATGATATCGTTTTATTACCGACGATTTTTCTGCGGGTGCATCCATAGATAGAAATACAAGTTCGAAGTTCAGGCAGAAGTTCAACTCTTTCAAGATACGTATACTGCCTATGTATACATCCCGCTGTGTACGCTGTTGCACACACACACCCACACATACGCGCGCATATATATATATATATATATATATATATATGGATAAATCTGACATGTACCGCGTATTCCCAGATGACTGTCTATATTTCTCGGTGACGGGTGAGCAAACTGTGTGGAATCTATCTAGAAGCGTCTATGCCGATTTCGCGGATTCCTGGAGCACAAGTTTGCGTTTTCCAAGAGTTGCACATCTAGAACAGGAAATAAGGAGGGGCTGGTATTATAAGGGATTGCCAGAGAGTGGTTTGTCCCGATTCAGCCAGTATTGACGCCGGCGAAAAGTTTATTGTCGAATCCACGAGCAAGTCGAAAAGACGGACACATAGAGGAAAAAGGGGGATCGAGAGAGATGGCACTGAAAACAGCATGGAAAAAGTGCGCAAGCTACACCCATACGAATACATATACGAACCCATGTATATATATATACACACGTATATATATATATATATTTTGGGGGGGGGGGGGGCAAAAGAGAAATGTGTGCATTTGCGTCATGGCGTGAACGAAAAAAAAAGAAATTTTGCAAGGGCTTTTCACGAGAGGGTGTACACCGCAATGTATATTCCATTCAAGTTTCAGGATGTTCCATCCTGGTCAGTACATCCTTCATACGTGTGTGCATACATTTATATATATATATACATGTGTATACTCGGCGGGTACACATGAATGTTATATTCCGCATACTTTGCCAACGTGGCCGCAGCGACTATCGAAAATAAAAATTCAATCTATCAATAAAGTTTATTTGGAAGCTTTCCCCAAAAGTCCTCCCGCTTGGCTCCAATTGTGATGAGGTACAAAAAGAAAGCAAAAAACTTTCTCTCGGTAACGGAGTCAGCAACTTCCGACTGCAGATTGCAGTTACTCGCCTGATCTCCGTTGTCGATACTTTCGCAACTTTTGAAAAAGGAAAGAGTCCCGAAAACGGCACGAGAATACGAAAAAAAAACGTATGGCAAGTTGAATAATTCAGCGAGAAATGTTTCAAAGAATTCGTGCGCGTTACTTCGTCAAGCACGTTGAAATCGAACGTATATCCCAAAAGAGGGGAAAAAAGTTAAAAAAAAAAACGTGGTGCGTTCACCGAAAATCGTGCGTATCGATTTATCGTATCCGCGCGACTATAAGGTTGATGTTGGACAAACGTTGGTTCGCGGACATGCCGAAAGCGGTGTACCGAAGTGTTCGAAGGATCGTGCGAAATATTTTCGCCCTTACGACTCAACGAGACACGCGTATGTGTACACGTAGCTATAGATACTCACGCGATACAAATAGTCCAGGCCGAGGATATTTTTCGGTCCGCGATCGGCTGTTTGTTGGTGGGGTGAATGGATGAGGGGATTGGGGTACGAGTTTTCGGCCAAGCCGGGAATAAACTTGGGCGTATAAACGCGGAAACGGGGTACGTTGCGGAAGTGACGAGTGATCGTTCGCCAACAATAGGAGTCAATCAGCGAACTGAATTCATGGGTGAATAGGTCCGATTATTCGCTTCGAGAGGATTCCACCGGAGAAAGGGAGAGAGAGCGAGAGATAGAACCGAATGCGATTTCTGCGCTATTGCCGCACGGACGCCGTTTCCTCGCTCTCTCGGTTCCATATATACCTTTCGGGACGCTATTGAATCCCTTTTATACCACGTACATTCGTAGACCATCAACATTCGTAGATGTATAGCTGTACGTGTATAGGAGTTCACGGACACGCGTACGTACTGCGACGATCGGGAAAGGGGCGAAACACCCTTAACTTTGCGTTTCAAGTCGTCTTCCGGTTACGCCCTTTTGGTCGCTAAGAGCGTTCAGATTGCCGCGGCTGAGGCACCCGTGTTGTGCAGTGGCGAAAGACCGTCTTCTCTCCTCTATGTCCCGTTTTGTCTGTATATGTGCAAACGTGGTGGTAACAAGAGAGAGAGACAGAGAGAGAGAGAGAGAGAAAGAGTGAACCAGATATGGAAAGCGGTACGATAGCATTCCGACCGCGCCAACGTGCGGCTGCAATGACGTTACTGTAATAGGGTCCCGATTAAGATGCAAATTCCAGCACCCCGCGCGAAGCGAGACCGCTCGAAGGAGAAATGGAAAACGTTGCTCGTGCCCTCCCGTTGGCAGCCAAGAAGAGGAAGCAACCGCCTCTCCCTTTAAACCACCCTCTCGTGCTGCAGCATCCCCTTTCCCTTTCTCATCGTCCTCGTAGTCGAGTCTCGCCTCAACAATTTAAACCCGCTAACCAAGCTTATATTAAATAAAATTCAGACTAGCCTCGACTGGGTTTTGCACAGCTCCTTTCGTCACCGACGAGAGAGAAAGCTCAAAGTTGGGCCTCTACTCGCGACGGGGGCTAGTTAGAGAGAGAGATTGAGAAAGAGGGAAACAGGGAAAGAGCGAGAGCCGGCGAGGCAGACAGCTACCCTCATTCATTCTCATTTTATCCTCGTCGGAAATTGTTATTCGATTTCTATCCTATTGTCAACGCTTGCGGTGTCGCTTGTCACCCAAGGATAATTCGATACGGGATGAAATTCAGTTTGCTGTGAATTTTTTTCGGAAATTAGCTAGGCACGGAGTACAATGCGCATTGCACTTTTCCGGACGTGTAATGAAATGGAGGCAAGCAGGAATATGAGATTCCGTTGGATTTTAGGATTTCCTTTCATTCGCTGAGTGATGAATGCTAATAGGGTAAACCGGGCAGTGAATGGACGGAAGCTGATTTATATTCAAAATAAAGTAAAGAATATGGATATGAATTGTCGATAAAATCTTGAATCACTATAGTTTTGCAAAAAAATCACAGGTTTCGTGAAAATCGATTCCCAGCTTAATTTCGAAATTTGACGTTACAGGGGATTTTTATAGTTTGTGGTATTTGCAGACCGCGCAACTTACGAGGAAGATCACTTGAGTCTCCGCCTTTGATTTTGTTGAAACTCATATTTGTGGTGAAACATTATTTTCTTTTATCGGCGGAAAAAACGGTTTTTAGGGGAAAAACTACTCAAAGAAAGGCGTGGCAATTAATTTTTTTTCGATACTTCTATAGCGCATTTTTCATCGCGTTACGTTCGAAGAATTTTGGTTCCTGTTTCATTTGGATCGGTGGACTGATTGTGGGTTGAACTGCAAAATCACCCCTCGGCACGCCTTTCTTTGAGAGATGGATTCCCCTATTTTTCCGCAGATAAAAAAATAGGTGTTTAATAGTTTTCAATGCTTTACCACATCTATGAGTTTCAACAAAATCGAAGGCGAATTCTTAAGTGATGTTTCTTTTCGGCTGTGCCCAGTAGGTGTTCTCAAGGCAAAAACAATAGTTTTTTGTGAGTTTTAAGGGTAAGTATTACTTTCATTACTTGGGATAGAACCAATCTTCGATTTTTTTTGCAAATTTTTAGATAAATTCGTAATAATAAGCCAGAATTAGACACGTTTATTCACTGGTGCTTGTTGTTATATTGTGGTCCCTACAGTTGAGTGTCATTATCCGTCCATCCACTGGTTGGTTTACCCTATAAATAGGGCAACTTACGATGTAACTTTTGTTTGTAGTGTTTTTTCATATACTCTTTCGTTCCCTCAAAATCGCGTACCGTTTACTTTCTACCCCGCACTTCTCACTTCACTTCCCTCTTCAGAGGCTCTACTGTACCGTATTTTCACAAAGGCATGGGGAAGCTGAGGAAAAATTGCGTGAATAGCGGCGGTTATATTTTTGCTGAGTTTCAGTTGCACGAACGTTCGAAACTCAGTAGAACTGCGATCTGCTTGGGAGTCAGTGCGCAGCTACGTGATACCCAATCCAAATGTTGGCAAACCCTGTTAAACGGGGTCCGTTGATATTGCTTTTATTTTTCAATATCCTTTGGATCGAAACGGTTGTTGTGATTGACATCCCTTTCATTTGTGATGAAACGCAAGATTAGTTACGTCTTTTTCCAAAGAAATAACGAATTTTTCAGATCTCATAATAATGACAGTCATCTTAATTTTTTAATCAATTGGTAGAAATGTACGTCCTGGGGGTAAAATCAAAATACTGCTGAATGGCAAATTTGTCGCCCGTTGTAATCGTTTTGATTCTTCAAGGTGGTTTTAATTTTCACTCTGAGACCCACCGTTTGGTTTCTGATTTTAACTCAAGATTCGAACGCAAGTTCGCGACCGGAAAGTTTACATCGTAACGCTATCCTTGGCAAAGTAACATTTCGCATAATATATGACAGCTATTCTCCTTTTTATTGTACGAGCTGCAGATAGGTTCGGAGCATCCTTTTCGCCATTTACTATCGGCCAGTTATACGTATATACAGGAAGGTAACATTATTCAGTGCGAAAACTAAAAGCTTTTAGAACTTCGAACGCTAGAGAAAGAGCTGGTGTGACGTAGAGAGAGGGAGAGAGAGGAAGAGAAAGATGTGGAAGGCAGGAGGGAGAAAGAGAGTGAAGAGCTCTTTCGGCATCCTGTTATGGTACCGAGCCCCTCCCCTTATAGTGCATGTACTTAAGGCTAATGCGAGGTTAATTGATTAAAACGTCATTAATTTTCGCTTGCATGGGGCTTAGTTGCCAGCCATTCGATATACCGGCCCAACCCACGCGACTTCAAGTATGCTCGGCTTTGCCAATGCTGACGAAAAGGAGATCAATCTCGTCAACCCCCTGCTCTTCTAATGACCTGTCATTCTTTCCTAGGGTGGTCCAAAAATCAATAGACACTTCTCGCCGTGCCATGACGTATGCCTCGAATGTTTTGTCTACTTTTAGGATTGAAGTAACACTGTTAGTGTCCCAGTCATCCTTTCCTTCTCTTCTGATCAATGGCGTTAGAACAAAGAGGTACGCAACGAGAGAAAAAAATGTATATTGGCGTCCCTTTACAAGTTAGACGAATGAATCGATCATACCGTAACCTGTCTACGTGTATAAGAGCAACGTGTTCTTTTGCGGCAACGTCATCTTTTTCATCCGCTGCGCTGTCGCGTTCTTTGGATATTGCGCTCACAGGGAAATTGTTTCCGGTCTCTCTCTCCGATTTCGTTTGATTTGTGATACGTTGTTCTTTGTGAAAATCCAAAATTACCGGCGGGAAAACGGTTTTGAGATCTGAAATTCACCCTCAAAGTTAAACACGTACAGTGTGATTTTTCCTATCTCGTATATTTCTCATTGAGATATTCGATTGTAACCACCTGGAGAATATGGCAATGGAGCTTATGGCAAATTATGAAAAATAGACTTTTTCCAATTCTAACGGGGCAAATTTGTAGAAATGTATGGGGGTTGAACGTTGAACAATGTTTATAGCATAGGAAGTACTCTTTCTATTTCAACGAAACCATGCATTCGAGAGAGGGTAAACAAGTACGAGATTCGTATTCTTGCGTATTCGGAACAAAAAACATTGCGAACTGAAGTGAAAAAAAATTGCACGTGTACACAGATAATCTCCATACCTATAAATAAAACTTTTCTGTCCGTCCCGGATGACCTTCCGAACCAATGGTCCGATCTTGATGCAGTTTTCACCAGTATATAGAGTATTTTCCTTTGTAGATTTTAAGCTGCCTCTGATCACGCCAAGTTATCAGGGGGCTGAGCAGTGAACAAAAATGTCGAACAAGAATGTCCGACTCGCTGAAAGATATGTCGAGTGTACTGTTTTCGTGATCAGATGACGTTACTTACGTACTTGAATATCACAGAGATTAATTCAACGTTTTCACAATGGCGGAAAGGAAATCCGCATTTGATTGCAACAGTGTGAGTGCCGAAAAGAAGTGCATAGCGAGAAATAATGAAAATCATCCGCACTAGAGCGGAGCCGGGTACGACAGCTAGTGGTATTTTATAGGGGTAGTCTATATATATTGTGGACTACCCCGTATCTCATACTTTTTTTACCTCTCTCAAATTGAAATCGTTTCGTTGAAACATGGAGCATAGTTCTGTTGTTATAAAAAAAAATGTTTAAGCGGTTAGGCTACCGTGACGACGCGAAAATCAGAATTGCTTGAAAAAATTAATTTTGAAGCAACGAGTACGACGGTTGAAAAATTTTTTGCACATTTATTTGTGAATTAACAAAGTTGTGTATCAAATTGCATGAAAAAGAATTAATTATTAAAGAAATTGTCAACAATCTCGTGAAGAAACTTTGAACGAGCTCAACGGTGTACTTGATTTTGGCCATCCGGTTGATCAAGAACAAAAAAAAAACACTTTTTTTCTCAAAATATATAATATTAGCTAAGATTTGACTGGGCTTTTTTGTTATCGTATTTCAATCATCGAAAAAAGGTTTGAATTTTTACTCCGTTTTTTTTTAGAAGAAATGGCATCATTATTGTCAATAAGTCATGAAAAAAAGTTGAAAAGAAAAACGTCGTCAAGACTGCACTACTATTGAAATGAATAAGTGTACCGAATTTTAAGTCAATCCGTTCATTAGGCGTCGAGAAATCGTGTACACCGTTTTGAAAAGCATAATGTCGAGAAAAAGGCCTTCAAACTTTTACTAGCAGTTTTATCGTTGTAACCGTAAGATTACCATCAACCTGCGATTCTTGCATCATATATTGAACCTTTCTCTGCAATTTGAGTTGCCTAACCCTTTAACTTGCAACCCCTATACATTTTTATCCATTTGCCCCGTCAGGATTTCACCCCATGAAATGGTTTTTCTGTCGATGAAGAAAATAGATGTCTTCTAGATTTCGAAGAAGAATAACATATCAAAAATTGAACGAAATCAGAGGGGGACACTGGAAACGGTTTCTTTGTCAGACAAGGTTTGATATATCGGGGCGGTCAATGACTGATTCTCGTGATTGACTTTCGGCTCACGAAATTGGCCATGACCCCAAGTAAACGTCTAGCCTAACGTGCTGCCATGGACTGCGGGCAAAAGATGTATTACCAATCGCATACGTGTTTTTCATGACTTCCTGGCTAGCGTGGAATATTCGCATGCTACGGTCCTTGCAACCTAAAACGGTGAAGAATTCTACTTCTTTGGAGAAATATTCTATCCCAAGCCACGGCAAATCCACCTCATCCTCTCTCGTCGAAGAACAAACAAGATTACTTATCTCGAGGTCTCAGTCGGGGTGGAGTCACCTTTCAACCCTTTCTTGGCTAGCTGACTGGTTGGCTGCAAACAAAAGTTTCAAGAACACTGCAAGAGATAGAATACTGTTCGGTACGTATAACCTTCTGCGCGTGCTATGGTGGTTACAGGGTGTTTCAGTTGTTATACCGCTCGTTCTTCGTCCGTTGAAGAAGGAACTTCCGGACGGAGTGATTCAAGTTTGCTTTGTTTCCCTAGTATTTGCAGGGATCCCTGGTGGCGAAATGTTCACCACGCTAAGAAATTAGTTTGGTCCGCAGAAACAACTGGATCACGCGAATCTATGTGTTCGTGTACTTTCAAATTTATCAAACCAATGCTCTCGCAGTTGGATCAACTTTTCGACGCTCCGAGTAAAATGGTTTGCGTGAGGTGAAATCTTTATGATGTGCCCATCACGAGTTCCCGAGTACTATAGTAATTCAAGGCAACTTCGTTTGCATCATTTGTGTTATGTTACGGCACAGAAAAAATAAAAGAATTTAAAGTCCTGAAGTTTCTGTGTCATGTTCTGCACTGAACTTTCAGAAAAATTATTCGTCGAGGGAACCGACATATTTTCTTTCTTAACAGGCAACATCATTTTGATGTCGACCTACATACAATGCAAATAACATGTGTCGGCTACATTCCACCCTCTATACATGTACGAAGTTATATTCCACCGTAATGAAAATCTTCGCAGGTACGCACGCAAAAAACGCATTTCTGCAATAAACAAAACCAAATTTGTCAAAATTATCGTTTTCAGTGTGGATGTATAGTAATCGAAGTATACAATATTTTTTTCGATTTGAACTTAATTTAATCTCGCCCCGTTCACAGGTTAGAAGCAAAAAGCGAAAAAAACCCACAAATTTTAGAGAGTGCGTTCAACCCCGTAAAAATGCCGTGCCGCCGAAACAGAAAAGTTCGGATTGAATATTTTGACTCGCTTTCAAAATCTGTTGAGTTTTTTCAAGTTTGGGGGCTCGGACCCCCTTGTTAGAGGGGGCTGGGGGTGGAGGGTGTTCATTTTACAGAAATATTCAATCGTGTAGTCGAATGGATTCATATTGATATGAATTCAACCGGATATCAAAAAAGTTTAGCTGCTTATACGTCGATATTCGCAAAAAAAACCCTGATTTCAACCTCTTAATTGCAAGATATCGAAAAAACCACGTATCCGCTACTTTTCCATCCCCCGCAGATGTGCGAATTTGCATTTCAACAGATGAACAATTTGTAGATACGCATTAAAAAAATTCATTTTCGCAATAAACAATACGAAATTTGTTGTTATATGCACCAATACTCGAAAAATGTAACATTGCTGCAATTTGTGATTTCTTCGTATCTTGTTTAGTTGAAAACTTATAGTCGGAAAATGAAAACCCGATTTTGAAAGATGCTTGCCTCAAATTGGGGTTCCACCGATATGAAAAAATACGTGCCGACTATTTCGAACAACTCTACAAACATGCCAAGTTTCATAAAAATCAGAGGGGGACACCTCGCGCCGTTTCCTTCTAAGTCAAACGTAGTTGTTTCGAACCGAGACCACATCAATTTAGTTACTGTAGGGAATTTTGGAACACATTTTAAGGACCGAAAAAACAAGTATGATCAGAACTTCACGTAAAGAGTTGTTAACTCCCTTAAGCTTGCTAACCTGCAAGTCTGCAAAAAACACGTAACCCCTAATTTTATACCTTCTCCAAAGTGGTCGTGTTTCATGTAATTTGATGCATCCTTTTTACACATTGAGTGAGAGATAAAAATAAAGAAGTGTTTGAACCCTCAATTTTTTTAAACGTACCTATCCCACCTAAATGAAAACAACCCTGATTTTCAAGGGTCACTCAAATCGATGGACTGAGTGTGGGTGAAAATGGTAAAACTGCCCTCGACATGCCTCACTCTTGAGGGTGCCTTCCCCTGGTTTGTCCACCGATAAAAAAAAATGTGTTTCTAAGATTTTCTAAGATTTAATGCTCTACCACATACGTGAATTGTTACCAAAATCGGAGGCGGATACTAAACTGATGTTTCTTGTTAGAAGCAAAATAGGATAATCCGGGAACCAATCACCAATCAAAAAACCAAAGCAGTGACTAGAACGACAGGGAAAATCCAGGATTCTCTTCGATACGTAAATTGTGAGAATTGTTTTTTTTTTCATTTATTTATTTTTATGTCAAGGCTCTCAGAGGGAACAAAAGCTTTGCAAGAGCTCTCAGTTGTAATAACTGGATGTACATTTGTGAGCCAACGAATCGGCTATCGGAAAAAGCTAAATATCGTTGCTCACTGTCTGGCTTCTCTGTCGTTCTAGTCCGTGTAGCTTTCATTCCGTGTTATTCATTTTATCGCGAGAGGAGATCTCGATGGCTGTGGAGCATCGCGGTATGTACACGCACACACACACACACACGTACGCGCGCGCATATATATAGATGTATATATGCGTACATAGAAGGAGGATCAGGGTGGAGAGTTTGCAGATGAGAATCCAAGAGAACGCTGATGGTACCGGTATTGCTGCATATCACAATCCCCCTCCAACACTTCTCCAGCACCATCGATGTCGACCAGCAGCAGAAAATCGACGGGTAGCATCCGTGGTCAACAGAAAAACGAAGTACCGAGTGCATGTGCAAGAGAGGGAGAGAGAGAAGGAGAGAAATTAAACAACCGAGAGCGTGTCTCGAACTGGATGTTCAGGATTAACGTGAAAGCTGTACTCTGCTGTAAATCATACGAATTAATTAACAAACGTTAGCAAAGACGAATTAATGTAGTGATATTAGATGAATATCCGTGCAAAATTGAAAAGCTTGATCACGTAGGTTATGGTACTATTTATAACCTCAATATTGCAGAGCCCGATAGTTTTCAAAGATTCATTACAGTCGACTAGAACCTCTCCGTACTTCATACATGACGCAGGGTGAGCGCATTCTAATATCGTGTAATTACAAAATAATGGATGTTGCCTAAAATTGTACTATTTTAGTGGTACTATTTTGATCACAAGGTCTGTGCTCGTTACTGGCTCGTTTCACTCGAGGTTCCTTTGTGATATGCTTCAAATACGAAACACCCTAATACATGTTGCTCGTAATCATCATCAGCAGTGACGCGCAGTCTGTGCTCAGCTTCGGCGATCATCCTTGTTGAGCTCCGTTCGCCTGAGTGTACATATTTGGATGCACGACTGCTGGGCTGCGCAATGGCGTTTCCAATGGCAACGCAACTGAACACGTTACATCGCTTTGTCGTACCGCTACCGGCTCCATGCATGCAGATACTATCTGCCATAATTACAGTCCCATTTTGACTCTCGTTCTAATGAAATTTCCTTCTTGATCTTTCAGCCGTCGCATATTATACAAAATTGGCACAGAACACTTTTGTCAAGGTGAAAACGCGTCGCAAAGTTGTAACAAAAATTGCGCTGTACATGGAGCCGATGTTGTAGATGATCCAAGATAAAGGATGTGCCGTTGGAGGTTTGGAGAACATTGCAATGTCAAATATGCATCCCGCGCCAGACACTCGATCAATAAAGGCATACAGCACCCATTCGAAATCACTGCAACTACTGTTTCCCGACTTTTATGAATCTTCGGGATGATCAAAAAGCTTCGTATCTACCCTGGATGTGCTACTAAACACAGCTCTACTTCGCATATCCAAGTGTTATGAGAAAAAGCTTTAAACATGCATGAAAACAAGGAGCTGTAACATTCATTGTAGTCCTTTCTCTCAAGGATACTGGGAAATGACATGTAACATCCATTGCAGTTCTTTCTCCCAAGGATACCGGGAAATGAAACAGCTGATAGATCAGCTGTTCCAGTTCCATTAGCTATTCCATTAAAAGGAGCTCGAACGAAAGCTACAAATAATTAGAAACAAATACCAATGTTCACACGCGAGTTGAAAAGAGTAGTCTTTGAAGCGCTTCGCTCATTGCCGAACAGCAATTGCGTGAATTGTATCCTCATCAAACTAAGCAGTATTCAGCAAAACATGCGAAAACCTGCGCACCGGAATGAAAGGGAAGATCGATGCATCTTAACGAGACCAAGGAGAGGTAATTTCATCTTTACTCACAAACACTTATTCAACCAATCAGCGATACTAATATATCTAGTCGTCACGTTCCTTCTTCAATCGAATAGATATTAACTGCTAACCCAATTCATGAAGACCTAAGCAGTGAACGCGGGGTACTCCATACAAATCGACAATTACAGCAAGAGTTCTACTCATAGATAAGGCGTATATCAAGAGACGCGGCAGCGTCTTGACGCCAAGAGGTAAAAAACAATAGACCCCAAGATAAAAAAATAATGGACGCCACTGGCGCATTCGACGCCACTGGAGAACTCATGAACACATCGCGTACTCGAAGATTTGCTCGAAGTCAACGATAAATGTATACCCGCAGGTAGCTGAAAATATGGATTTGTCACGCATCAAGCCAAATGAATGAAAAATGTCTTTAGGCATCGCAAAGCCAAATCTATGGATTTGTTAGTCAACTGCTAAGAACGAGAGTTCACCAGTAGATATGCCTTTTTCTTGCATCGAACTTGGGCAATACAAAATTGTCAGAGCATTAGGTATCGCAAAAGCAAAAATCTGTATTTCTATTAAATCAATCAGACAAAAAATATACATCTTTGCGAACCGAAATTCGTTCAAAGACAGTCGAAGGTTGATATTTTCTTCAGTGGCCTCGAGTGGGATCAACAAAGCGCACCATCCATGTACATCCAACGCATGGGTTTCTAAGAAATATACACTCCACTGACTGGAGTCCATGGTTATAAAAAGAATGAAAATAAAAAAAAACTATGATGCCATCGTCTGACAAGCTGTGGATGCCATTTCCTAGGTGTCTACGAGTTCGAATATCTCAAAACAGTTTTTTAAAAACTTTCACAAAGTTAAAAAGTATGCCAAGTAATAAGAAATCTCCTTGAAAACATTTTTGTTCGGTTTACCTTATTGAAATATATGTTCTACCCTAAAAATAATAATTATTTATTTCAATTCAAATAATAGATTTATTATATTCTTGCCACTAATCAATTGGACAAAAAAATGAGGTACCCTATAAAATAGCCAAATCCAATGTACAGATTATTCAAGTGTACAAGAAATGTTGTACACAACATTTTTAAACCTCAGAAATGATCATATTAAAAATCATTTGTTTGTTCAAAAAATCACATTATTATAACAAAAAACTGATATCACCATTATAGAAAAAGAAAAATGTGTGAACCGCACAATGAGTAACTGGGAATGCTGTGCAAGGTCTTGCCGGGCATGGTCGAGAAGATAAATTTTATGGAAATGTCTATGACAAATGGACGCTTTGAATTCAGACGGGGCAAATTGATAGAAATGTAAGGGGGTCGAAAGTCAACAAACTTTTATAACATAAAAATAATTGTTTATATTTTAATGAAACCATTTGCGTTTGAGGCAGCTAGGAGTAGAAAATACGTGTTTTTGCGTTTTTCGAGAAAAAATCACCCTTCAAGGAGTGGGCCACCTCTATATAATACCACTCCCGGTGTCACCGTCCCATTTCGTTTAATTTGCCATGTATCATTTGTCATCAAAATCTAAATGACAAGTATGTTCGTTGTAAGCGGAAAAACGGGTTTGAGGGTAGAAATACACCGTCAAAGTTTGATCTCTTCATTCTGATTTTTTTAGTTTCGCATATTTTTAGTCAAGGCATTTAATTGAACCCAATTGGAGAATCACGCTCATGGTGAATAATAAGAAACTGACTTCATTCAAATCTGATGGCGTAAATGAATAGAAATCTACAGGGGTTGAAAATTGAAAGCTGTTGACAACAGAAGCACACGATTTACATTTCAACGGAATCGCTTGCCTTTGAGATAGCTAAAAAAGTTTCAGATACGTATTTTGCATGTTCCGAAAAAAACTTTATTTCAGTGTTGGACTACTACATGGTACTATTTCCGGCGACCCAATCTGATGTTGTTCACTCTGGGATATGTTATTCTCGTTTTCGTTTAAGGGGTAAAATTCACCCTATACCTTAGATACCTTCGGTGTCATTTTTACGGTTGCCGGAAACCGGAAACGATTTCCTTGCAAGATATCGCCATTGATAACCCTGGTTGTCGATGGGACTTAAAATAAACGATGAAAAAAAACTGATTGATGAAAAATATGTTGGACCGAACTTCTGCTAGTTATTTCTCAGCAAAAATACTCGGCAAAAATTGTCGCAACTTGGCAGGGATTTTTTAGTGCATCCATCGTATAGTCTCACTTAATCGTGTGAATTTAGCAAATTTGAACGCCTGCCAATACACCTTGGATCAATTTTGCAGTAACGAGCCGCGGAAATTCTATCCGAGAGCAACCCTTCAAATACCAGAAAAATGTAAAAAGGTTACGGACGAAAATGACGCGTAAACAATTAATTAAACTTATTTCTGTATATGAAAGTAAATTATTTTGAAAATACTGGAAAAGCGGGACGAATATGTGTTACAGCACAATAGATAGCACTGCGATCCTTCACTGTCGACTTTCCAATTCGAACGAGTATCGAAAGCACGTATACCCACGTACGAGTGTATGTGGGATCGCAAAATCGCGTATGCAAGCTCTCGCGCGACGACATTGCAAAGTTTCAAGTCATCGGTGGTGAAGAACGTGATGAGAAAGTATTCCATATATCTCGTATACGTGTATATACTATAGAAGAGCGTGTCAGAGAGAGGGAGTGAGCGGGATAGGTCGAAGGAGTGGTAAACAGTGATAGAAGCTCGAGCAACCAGGGGATGGAATCGATGAGCGCGCCAGCGAAAATTTACTCTCTGTGGCTTTTACGACCGCCACCGCCTACACCGTACTAGGTTAATCGCACCGCCAGGAAGCATTTGCGTTTAATATGAAGCTCTGGCTCTCTCTCTCTCTCTCTCTCTCTCTCGTAGTTGCATCGTTAAATTTCCAAGTTTGTTTTATATAGACATGTTCTATGAAACCTCGTGCGAGAGGGTAAACGCTCCGAAACGATCGGACACTTTGCTCTCGATATTGAAAGGCAAACTTTATTTATTTATTTAATAATATATTCGAATAAACAACAATGGATCATTGTGTTGTAGGTAGACGAGAAAAAATGAACATCCAGGCGACTGATCGTAAAAAGACTGCGTCATTACAAGGAACGTCACTCAAGTGTCCACCTTTGATTTTGTTGAAAGTCATATATGTGATAAAGCAGTGCAAATTATTGGACACGTATTTTTTTTATCGGCAGCAAAACGATTCTAAGCATGAAAACAACCCCTTAAAGAAAGGCGTGTCACCCCTAATTTTTCTTTCAATACACGCATCCCTCGCGTTACGTCAAGTAACATTTTCACACCACTCGTCAATAATGCGTCAATTTTCTCGAGTTGCGCCAGCTTTTTTTCATTTTTTTCAATTTTCATTAACATGTCAATTACACGTATATATATAATTAAGTACCTAATATAAAAAGTAGGGGAAGTCGGGACAAGATGATAACGCTAAGGTCATGTTCAAATCAAACAATAAATATATGAGTCAGTCAACTTTAATTATTGTTCAAACTAATCAACATGTATTAATCTTTGAATTTTGGAAGCAAAAAAATCAGTCTTTTTTATTTGCACCATACAATATATATTTTTAATTAAACCTGTATTTTTCCCATCTTACCTCGTATGTGGGGCAAGATGAAACAGCGCTGGGATTATGATGGGACACGAATAATTGGCATCTTTCCCATATAAAAGTGATTTCATTCTCAATACCATCAATTTGATAAGCCAATCGTCTAAGATCTGTAGGATTAGTCCGAATAATCTTGCTTCCATTTCGTTTTGATCATTTGTAAGTTCTTTTTCTTTCCCTGGTAGAAACGCCGGTTGAAGAGAAACCAAATGCTTTACTAGTTCCATTTCACCCATTCCAACGGAAATAGTGGTACGTTGTAAAATATTGCGGCTTTGTGATAGCTTGTATTCATCTTGCCCCATTAGACGGTTAACGAATTATCAAAAAGTCACGCAATAATCTTGAAAATTTCTGACAAACCGTTAGTATTATATTACTAATTCGTACTTTCATTGTGTTTACCTACCTGTCTCTAACCAATATCAGCAACTCAAATAATCTGAAACGATATTAAATTTTACAAAAAATTACATCCTTTTGTCAAAAAATCGATATTGTTTTCTCACTCGAGCCGCGTGCTTCCACCGAAGTTGTTACTTTCGCACTCATTCACCTCACCGCCACCCTTCCAACGGGAGCACTGTGCTCGCACACACTGTTTAGTGGCTAGGCTTATGATTCATCTTACCCCGCGTATTCGTCTTGCCCCGAGTTCCCCTACATGATTATTGAATTTGTGATAAACGTACATGAGTGTATACTTATTCTTTATAATAAAATATGATTAAAAATGCAGTTTTATTAATTATGTTAAAAGTCGATGTAGAACCTTACCCCTTCATTTTATATAGAACTGTACGGAAAAAAAAGTTGTTTCGATTTAGGTCGCATATTTCGAGAAGCTAACATTCCGTAAGTACGAGGACTGTCGATACTTCTATAGTGGATTTTCATCGCTTTACGTTAAAAAAAATCGGTTTTTGTTGAATTTAGATCGGTGGACTGCTTGTGGGTGAAACTGCAAAATCTTCTCTCGACACGCCTTTCTCCGAGGGTTGGTCTCCCCCCTTAAAAACATTTTTCCATCGATAAAAAAATACGCGTCTAATAGGTTTCAATACTTTATCACACATATAAGTTTCAACAAAATCGAAGGCGGGCACATAAGTGACGTTCCTTGTTAGTGCTTCTTGGATAATTAAAACATCAATTCTAAATACCAGCGTGTATTACAGCCGTTATAGTTGAACGTAATTATATTAAGAAAAGTTGCACGCACGAATAACCGGGCATGCTGAGTTATGTGTACTTCGTTGAAACTTGGGGATTTCCGAGATAACAATTAGTTGCTACACGTATATGTTGTATCGTATCATGTGTATGGGAGTGTATGTGTATGTATATATAATACACGACCCTGAACAGTGGATACGTTTAATGGGGAGTGAATAATATCGGCGAATGAGACTCGACGGATGCTGGAGTTTCTCGTGCGCGTGGAGGATCCAATTAAGTCGATGAGTCTCTCGGCACGAGAGAAAATGTGAGCAGAATAATGGATATGGTGATCGAGCCATATGTTCACCGGGGCTGCCTGAAATTTATAAAAATCCACGTCGCCTTCGATCAAAAATAATTGAAATTCATTTTACGAAAGTCTTTCGCAATAGATTAATAGGCGAATAAAATAAACGTTCAAGTACAGTATTTTCCACATATAATACAAACACTCCTCATGCACAATATCTCGGTTTTTCGAGGCAAACTCTTTGCGTACGGGATGTTTTTTTTTTTTGAGATTTAATTGCTTTTCCAACTGGCAACAAAATTAAACGTAAATACAGGAAACGTGAAATTCGCTTCGACGGTAGTTCGAATGGTGAGGAATTCGTCTGGCATCTGGCCGCAGTTAATTACGAATATATTTCGTTTTCCATCGTATATTTCTATATACGGCTCGAGTTGCCTGCCAGCAAAATTACTTCATTCCTCCATCTGATCAGCGGAATTTTCTTTACGCCTTAATGGTCACCCTCCGAGCTATCTTTCCTCTTGCCATTCATCCATGATCTCGGTAAGAGGGTCTGGATGTATATTCATTTCGAGCTCCCGTACGTCTGGGCTCCTTCTCTTTTCCTCGTTTTCTTTTCCTTTTTTCTCTTCTCCCCCCCCCCCCCCTTTTTTTATACAGTCAGTCTGCACAGCCTCTTTTCATTTCTCCCGCAGCTTTCTCTTCACGGTCGGTTATATCTCTCGGTTCATTCGCTTGGAAATATATATTCGATAACTGAGAATACGTAATTTCGAAGGAACATTTTTGTGCCCCGGAAATGATTGTTTCTTTCACAATCTCGCCCACTCCCCAGTGCTATTTTCTTTCGCGGAAATTTCCAACTAATTGAAAATTATTCTGTCAGTTCGTATACGTTCGTATACTCGTTCGACTACGAGGCGGAGAACGAAATCGAGCTTTGTACTCGAGTTTGCAAACTGTGAATGATCGAGGCTCAAGTTGGAACGTACCTTTGACGGGTTATGCCCACTTGTAACAGTCGAAAATTGCTCATTTTTAGGATTTTCTGAATCGTGCTAATGAATTTCCACAAAAATTATTTAGGTATTTGTAAAAGTATCGTCTGAAGAACATTGTAATTTTTTGTGTAACAATATTCAATTATAATCGATCAAAGCACCTCTCGAAAACGTTTGTTTTCGGTAAGCCTTTCTGAACGAGGTTAGTTAACATAAAAAAATCAAACAGATCTCGATAGTATATTAGTTTATCCTACCATTAATCGAAAAAAATTCCGAAATATCAAATTGAAAAAAAATGGCGCGTTTTCAAAGTGAGTCTTGATTTTGGCGGGAAAATGGAAACGTGGATCAAATACTATCAAAGCAGAAGAAAAACATAAAAGCAGAAGTTTTTGGAATATTTAGCTCACCGACTTTGAAAACGTACTTTCGAGCAAAAAGCCTCTAAAGTTTCGAATGACGCTCCGAGCGTTGTGACGGGCTTCGACGTAACAGCTTATAAGGCTGTCACTTTTGATCCGATCACCTTGAAATTTTGCAGGGAACATTCATAAGATGGTATACTGTCAAAATATATTGGTTTTGAAAAAAGTGATTTCTCGACTTTCACAACTAGGTATAACCCCACAATCAGAAGTTCAGCTTTACGTGGCTAAATTCGTAGTCTAAGAATATTCGTTGTGAAGGTTGTTGCTTGAATAAACTAATTACGGGAATGAACTGCGCGCGTTGGTTATTTTAATTAGAGAAGATTATTTTATAACCGCGAATCACTATTTTCATGCGAACCCAACTTGGGGAAAAAATGGTAATTTCTTTTAATTTCGTTGTGATTTAATCTGCCGCAGCCATTTAACCGGCGTTTTGGCGAAGCACAGGCATCACAGTAGTGATGTCCCAAAGGATATATCCATACACACACACACACACACATATATATATATATAAATGTGTGTGTGTCTGTAAATACGAATATACCTCGCGACCAGGAGCTCTTTGCTAATTCATAAAATCCCAAGAGAACGATTTACCGTGGAACACCTCCGTCGGATACACAATGGCACAATGGAACTGTTCTACTGTGAAACGTTCCTCGGTCTCTTTTCCCTGGGACCACGACCATCCCGCTGTACCACCTTCTCTTGCGATTCCTATACCGGGTTGCGTGGCGACGACATAACTGCGCGCGATGAGAATAGCTCGTTAAACGAATCGAAAGTCTCTTCTCGTGACACTCCCAAGCTCCAAGCGGAGCTTTTCACCGCCATAGTGAAAGCGGAAGACTGCGACTGCCCAAATAGCGCAAAGCTACCCCTTCCCTTGTCCAACTTCAAGCTTATATTCGACGGAAGAACGTTTCCAAAGTGGCTCCTTTCGTTTTTAATTTCGAAGAACGCTTAATTGTAAGTATATCGCGAACAAAGCAAAAATTTGTCTCTCAGAGCGGATTCAATAATTGTGCATCCGTATGTTGAAAAGAAAAGAATGAATGGAAGTGTGGACGGAGGTATTGCAAGTTAGTAATATCTGATAGACGGCGGTTAGTAGAGGAGGCGCGATTTTGGGTTGAGCCAATACTTGGATGGGTGACCACTTATTCGCGGAATCGCGAACCGCAGGAAACAGTGGCTGTGGGCAACTCTCTAGATATCGCAGAAACGGGTAATTGTGGAGGGACAAGTTCGTGGGTAAACGGGTCTGCATACACTTGGGGACCGGAAAGCAGGTCGATTAGCAATGTTGAAAAAAAATGAGAATATTGGCATGACGGCGTCGAGATTTTGCCCACAATTAATACACAGTCTTCTCACGTTTGGATTTTAAGAATGGCAAACTAGTGGTAAACGATGAAATTATTATTATTTAACCCTTAGTAGTCACACTTAGCTAGAGTCACGTTATAGTCACACTGGGTCCATGGGACTCAGGCGTTTAAAAATTGTTATAAATAATTAAATAATGCATTGAGCGATATGAAAAAAATCGTGAGGTATAATTTGAACCTTGTTTAATATAAGGATATTGGTTAGAAATCAAAAAATAAATTTTAAATATGAAAAAAAAAATAATGCAAAAAAAAAACGTGAAAAATGACTTTTTACAAAAATTGCTGTAACTCTTGTAATTATTGACCAAAAAAAAGAATGGTTTTATAATCTGGAAACAATGTACTTTGAAATAGACATAGCGGTTTCTGTGGACTTTTCAAAAAGTATATTTCTTTCATCCAACGCAGGTGCGATTTAGAAGGAAAGAATGAAAAGCTTACGCATATAATGTATGTTTTATTGGAAAAAAAAAGTTGTACAGCGTCAAAATAATTTGTTTGGGTCCCGTAGACCCAGTGTGACTATTAAGGGTTAAACAAAGTTCCGCCGTTGCTGCATAGCCAGTCGACGTTGGTGGTTCTGGCAACTAGAGTGAGTTGAAATGAAAAAGGAAAAAATGTACTTTTAGTTTAATAAGTAAACTTTGATGTGACTGGATACTCTTTCGATACTTTGAAAATTACGTAAATGGCAAGCTTTGGAAAAAACGTTAGATTTTCGACCGAAAAAACGACTTGAGTCGTTTGTTATGAACAAGTGGGTGAACATATAAAAAAAATCATCCACTCACACCATAGAAAACGTTATAAGTCTGTCCGTACTTCGAGACCCGACTTACATGATTTTATAAAACATAATTTCAAGAAAAACACAAAAGAAAAGAAGGGTAAATCGTAGCGCAATGGACGATCGGACCCTTCACAATAACAGTATTTTTAAACGAATATTGGCGACCAACATTGTGAACGTTGTATGATTACGCAAAAATACTAAAGATTTTTAATATGTATGAACGTTGTGATGTTAGTACCAGATTGTTTAGTACCAGAATGTTGTGATTTTAGTACCAGATTTAGCAAAAAAAAAAATGTTCACGAAATGGCAGCATGCTAAGCTTTTTGATCATACATTTTTCCTGTTTTTCTGGTAATTCTACGAGTTGTATTCAAAAAAATTATTCCGATTCAATTTTGCTACCAACATTGAAAAACCGTCTACTGAAGGTGTATTTCAAATCGGAGCTCAATCGGCCCATTAATTGTTGAGATATCGTGGTGACCGATGTGAAAAGGATAGTTTCGAGGAAAACGCGTTGAAAGTTGCTGCGTCTCGACCGCGCTCCCCTAGCGTACTCCTTATAATTCCTATAATTCAGCTTATTTTATGAGTATCATTAAACGGGTTTTACGGGCGTGTTCAGAATACTCTGCGGATTATTTTGCAAAATAAAATTAAAAAGAAAGTTTCTTTCAAATTTCACAACAGCACTGTCTTACGAACCATAATACCCTTCTTACTTTGTATTGCAATCAGCTCACCTCTTTTTAATATTTTACATTTAACTTCTGCCAGGTATACCTCTACTATTTTTCCATATAATTCTTACCAGATGATTGTTACAAGCAATTCATTTTTCGGCAAAATTGATATTCGTATACCAGTTGCCTGCGTAAGCTGTTTGCTCATTACAATATTTGTAGATGTTAAGCATGATGCGATTTCGTTCCAGAATATTTTTCAAATTTTCTTTGTATATTTTGGACCAGAACATAGTTTACATACTCTAAGTCCGTACCTATTGCTTTGGAATGACCGAAAAACGATGTGTCCTCGAAATGGTACTAAAGGTTCAAGTCATGGTACAAGTTTGCTTATCTTCTACAGTCTACCATTTTTGTTTACTGCTTGGTTATTATTACAATGAAGAAATGATAGAAGTAATTCGAAACGATTTCTAGACATAACCATTTTTGGCAATGATTGGCATCACGTGTCATCTTTGCACCAATATGAGTCGATTTTAGGTAGCTTCACGAGGCCCATCCATATTCGAAGACCGACATATAGTTTTATCTCATCTTCATTGGTCGGTAGGTATTTATTTAAACGAGCTTCTGTTTTCCATAATTTACGCAGCATATGTGTTCGTTTCTTCATCGATTGTTTGTAAGATCTCTTGTGTAACGAATGAAAACAAACAATCTTGCACCTGATTACTCTCAACCGTGCAGCGGATCTAGATTTCAAAAATGTCATTACCCTTGCTGGGGTCCGTGTGATATGTGACCATTCGTTGTTGCCTATATTGCTGCTTTTTTCATTTTCATCTGTTCCGGCTCCATCCTCGATATCAGATTCTATTCGGCGACGCCTGAATGTAGGTGATACATGGAGTAGTTCTTTTTCCGATATTTCGTTCTGCGACAAGTCTCCCGGCAGACAGTCACCGGACAATCCGTCATTCGAAAAGTAGTCATAGTCCGAATCCACATCTTTAAGGGCGAATCTATCAATATTATGATAAGCACTTTGAACAAAGTAATGGGAAATGTTGGTCGATCATCGTATAATCCAAGGTGAACGCACATACCTTACTATGATAGAAATGAACTGACACCCCTTACTAAAGATCTTCTACAATGTCATCTCACGATTTTTACGATGCTTACAATACGAACTCTTACGACTGAATGGGCAATGCAAATATATCTGTCAAAATGAAAAACAATTTATTACGTTGCTGGGATACTGTTTGAAGGTCATACCATATCGCGAAAGCATCTAAAACCGTCACAATGTAAGTAAATATTCCAAAGCAGCTATCAAGTATAATCGAGACCGCCAAGTGGCTTTACGGTGCTCATCCACGACCATCAACACGATAAACGCTCTATGGATAGCCATGTTATTTCATAAAACTATATTTGATATTATTTTTTGATTTCCACGTCTAGAGAAATGAAAACACGTGGTGCTCTGAGAAAAAAGATGTGAATTTCGCGTGGCAGTCAACGCACGTTACAAAATTTGTCTTCTATACTTGAGGAGCATACTCTGTCGAAAATCGGTGTGTTTTGCGTCGTTTCAGGCTTCGCGTTTTCGTAACGAAATGAGATAGGCACGAAAAAAACAGTCCTAATCCACTTCAGTGCTGCTTTTTTTCGTTTAATGCGTGGGACATGGCCGAATGGCGTCGAACAAACGGACCGAGGAGAGTTTCAAGAACTATGAAAGAGCCAAGTTTCAGGAGCAAGCGGCAAGAACCGAACTGATTGTTTGCGACCCTCTGGGACGGCAACAGTTCCGGTTAACCAATACACGAACCTCCACGTATGCACACACACACACACACACGCCTACACAATGAGAACATGTCCTCGCGCTAACGTCTTTATTGTCTCTGGTTTTCCGTCGGCTCTGGGTCAACCGTGGGTCTGGTGAAACTCTTCGAGGTAAGGTATATATGCAGCATTATTAACGAGGTGCCAACGGCCGTGGCAATACGTGCATCGTATTTCGAATAGTTTTCGACAAATTGTCGACGGGCACTCGCAGAGCCTGAAATTGTTGGCCAAGACGACAGCCCGATGCGCCGCTCCTTCGAATGGAGTGCATAGAGTTTTCGCCCAATTAATTTTTCGAATCAGGTCAATTGCTGAAGAGAGGGGGAGGGAGAGAGAGTGCGAGAGAGAGAAAGAGAGGAAATCAAGCAAAGAACAATGCTTGGCACGATAATAGCGGGAAAATGTTACTATATATGTATATATGTGTGTGTGTGTGTGGGCGCGCGTGCGTGTGTGTGTATATATTATTATTTTATGGGCTAAAGAGTATTAAAAACAAATCTCAGGCTAATGGCGTTACATCCGAGTAGAACAAATTGTGACCGTTTTTGTTATTGGCTTGATTCATGTATGAACATCACAAGAATGATATACAAAATATATTATAGGCGAAAAAAATGGTAAAATATGTTTAGAGGTCATTTTCCGAGTGCATGTAACAGCCTAGATGGTGAAAGTAACAATTTGGAGTCGTTTAGTCCAGTTGTTGTACGCGAAATATACAACGACATAACAACTGAAGACCTACTATCGAAGTGCTTCCGTGGGTACACGCAAAATTCAAACGAGTGCTTCAATTCTGTCGTGTGGACGATAACTCCTAAATCAGTTTTGAAACTTGAAATGCGGTTTTCTCGAATCCACTTTTCTGAAATCGGGAGCACGCATAAGTCGGACAGTTTTCATCTGATAGACTTGACATTTTAACTGTAGCTTCTCAGATGGATTCTCTACATTTTTACGATTCAACAACAGACCTCGTTTTTATAAAGAAATCGCAGCCCTTTTTCAACGAAAAAAAAACGATTCAATATGATGTCATGCAGCGAAAAAACCATATTGTTAAACAATGGTGCTTAGTGTTTACTGTAGCGAAATTAAATTCAATGCCGAATTTTTTTTCTTCGGATTTTGTTACAACCCATGTTTGTGATAAAGCATTGAAAACTATTAGACACGACTTTCTTTATCGGCGGAAAAACGGTTTCAATGGGGGGAAATCCAACCCTCAAAAAAGGCGCGATAGCCCTTAAATATTTTGTTTTCAATATTTTTATAGTGGATTTTTCATCGCTGACATTAGAAGAATTTTGGTTTCATTCGACTCGCCTTGCCTTGAGCGGTAGTATCCCCCCTTAACACTGTTCGTCCGCCGATAAAAAAAACGTATCTAATAATTTTCAATGCTAATTTTCATCACGTATATCGGTTTCAACAAAATCGAAACCAGACCCTTAAGTGATGTTCCTTGTGAGTGTTAATTCATAAAAGTTCTGCCTCTTTTCGCCGTCATTTTGTAATTTTTTTCATACAATTTTTTTTCCATACGTCAACACATTCAGAATAAACCGTCCAAACTTTATTTTGATTGCTCTTTTAGTATTCTCGAGAAAAAAAATCCCCAAAAAGTCGGATTTTTCAGTGCGCCACATAGACGTAACGCCTTAAAGAAAAGCATTATTATAATACAAACGGATACCCACAAGCTTTTCCCGATAAAACTCAATTCTTTTTTCTATCTCCGGGAGGTTTAAAGTTATTCCGAAAATGTTTCTTCTCACATTTCAGGTTATGACTCTGGGATTGAGATTAGTTTTCCTTTTCACTGTTCGACGATAGTTATTGCCGAATAATTCAGGTACAATAAAAATGTGCGTGTACGTTTTCTGCTGGAGTGATAAAAAAAAAAAATTATGAACACTTTTGAGAACACTGGGCCAACGTGAGATCGGCTCGAAGGTCGAGGTCGCGGGTGGCTCGAATCCCTTTACTTTTATAAATTCGCCATACACATTTGCGTATTATTCGCGCACGAGAGAGGATTTTGTCATCGTTGGCGCGAGAAAGCTTGGCCTCGCGAGGGAAAGCCATTGAAATGGCGCAGTATGGCAATCCCGCCTTTGGTAATGGACCGTATCAATCACTCGATAATAGAGACAGATATACAGGTCGAAAAATAGAGGGAAGCTGAAAAATTCATGTCGGGGCTTTTGGGTTCATCGGTATAATTCGTTACTCAAGCGAATACGTTGGATCTACGTGTTCAACGAGACGATTTAACTACCGTGTATAGTAGGTTAGCGTGGCTCTCGTTGTCAGCCAATCCTATCGGGCGAACGAGACTTCAATGTGTGTATAATAAATACGCCCACACACACGCACAAAATTGCCGTTTCGTATGCTAGGCAACTAAAACACCAATGCAGTTTTTGGGGTACATGAAGTCGTACGAAGCCTAAAATTATATGGCATATATATCGAAGCCTCTGAAAACTTGAAACTTTTCCTCTATCTATATAACCTCACCTCAATGCATGAAAGCTACATTCGAAAAGTTCGTTACCACGATCATATGCATACCGCATCGTATTTTGCCTCGTAACTTTCATCCCAAGAGAAGAAAAAGTCTCTATTTATGCTTGCAAAAGCATTTCATGAAATTGGCCTCCTTTCCACGTCAACTCTTTTTTGGGGGGGGGGGGGGGGCAAAAGGTTAATTCGCTATAAAAAAGCATATTTACGATAATTTTTTTTTGTCGACACAGTTAATATATATTTATTGATGTAATTTGTATAAAATAAAAGGACATACGGTTTTACGGTATGTTTCTCATGGAAAGAATGATGATTTGATGAGCCGATGCGAATGTGAACATTGTTCAAGCGTCATAGTCGCGTACTGCGATGGCCTATCCTAATGTACGCAGTATTAGTATAGGCGTCATTAGATACCCGTGTAATACGATCACGTGGCGAATCTTGCATGCGCGGCCGCGAGTTAGAAACCCGCGCCCTCTCCGTCCCACCCTCCGGTTCGTTGATTCTCCTCCCCCTTAGGCTCCGCTCTTCTCTCATGAAGCACGCATTAGTGCGTTGGTGCGGAATTAATCAAGGCTATCTGTATTACAAGGCATGCCCTGTGGTCAGATTAGAATCCCGTTCAATCCCTTCCGCTGGACTGATAGACAACCGGCTGTGGGGCTCTGTGTGTTTGGATTGTCGTTGCTGTGCGACATTCCCGAGAGTGCATGAGTCACATCAATGGGAATCGTTGCTTACACTCGGACGTATTAACGCAAATTTATACGTAACGTCCGACATCAATACGCGGTATCCTAATCGTCCATCATCTCATTAGCGTGGAAATCCGCGATCTTTCGATAATCGAACAACACATTTTTCTTTTTCCTCATATCTCATTTCTCGGTAGTTGTTTCATCCTCCGACATACAAGAGGTCCCATTTTTTCAAAAGCATCGATATGCATCGAAATGATGAGGTGGCACAAAAAAGTGTTTCGTACAAAAGTTTTAGGGTTTCGAGGGGAGGATTCGATGGTAATAGAAAGTTTTTTTTTGTCAACGCGTCTACGAGACACCGCGGTAACTTTTTATTTTTCAAATGGACCGGCATGGTTTTTGTTCTTCGGAAAAGTAGCTGATTTCAAGACAAAACCAATGAGGGAAAAAATTCTCTAGCTGAAGAATCAAGAATTTTATGGTGATTTGAAGTTTTAGGAAAAGTCCTACCCTACGTACATGACAGTGGCAAATTTTGAGGGGCGTATTCGACTTTGTGTCGAGCAATGTGATCAATTATGGTCCCGAAGTCGCAGGTTATGGTGTTTTAAATAGCCCATGTACGTGAACAAAACTAGACCCTTTTACACACACATACACACACACACACACAAGGTGCGCGCGCGTCCACCTTGGGTGGAGCTAGTCCAGGTAATAGGATTTCGGTGTCACATTTTCGGCTTGAGTGAGGGTTTAGTTTAGTTCATGTACATGCGCTGTTTAAAAAACCCTAAACTGCCACCTAACAGCCATAACTAATCGTATTGCTCGACACGAAGTCGCGCATTCCCAAATAATTTTAACCGTCATAACTTTCTTGATTTTTGAGCTAGGATTTCTTTTCGGTGGGATTCGTCTCAGAATTAGCTATTTTTCTAAAAAATAACCATGCCCTTCCATTGGAAAAGTTGAAAGTTTTCGCGGTATCCCGTAGATGTGTTAACGAAAGAAATATTTTGTATTACCATCAGATGCCATTCTCCAAACTCTAAACCATCTAATTTTTCTAGAAAATAATTTTTTGTACGACCTCATCTTTTCGATTTTTAAATGCTTTTTTTAAACTTTTGAGTTCGAGAAAAAATTATAAGAGGGGAAAATGTTCCAGTGTCTTGTTTTAAATACGTTGACATTTTCTCAGATTTTTTTTCAAAATTTGTTTACAATGCTTTTTTTCAGTCGTCTGGGTGCTTTTGAAACATTGTAAAAAAGAATTTTAAAAAAATCTGAAAAAATGTCAACGTCTTTAAAACGAGACACTGCAACATTTCCCCCTCTTGATATTTCGTCACTAACTCAATAGTTTTCGAGACACGCCAATCAATTTTTTGAACGACTCTACAAGTTTCAGTCGAAAGAATTTCGAAAAGAATGAAAAAAAAATCTGAAAACATGCAAGCAAATTTATAATTCAAAACTGAAAGCTTTCTTCTGATATTTTGACCTATCTATCTATCTATTCGTTTATTACTTGTTTTTGTTGTATATTGTTCTGTTTCGTGTGATATTAGTGTGATATTGCTTAACTAATGGCATTACTTGCACATGTTTGTTTTAACAAATTAGTTATGTTATATTGTAGTCAGGTTTGTTCTTACGAGCTTATGTAGATTATTTTTGGCCTCGCTAGTCTATCTTAGGTTCTAAATGGGGTGATGGGTGTATGTACAGGTGATGAAATGAATGGAGTAACTATGTACAGTTGTCTGCCTTGGGGACGACAAACGCGCATCTAGTGGACCCAGAAAAGGGCATGGCCGTAGCAGCCCTTGTTGTTTGCTGCAGTTTCTTGCAGATTCGCGTTGTTGATCGTGTCTCGCAGGAAGGGCCGTCGTGTCCGTTTCTGAATGAAAGCAACATGTTGTTGCGTATTTGACGCTGTCGCTCGAGACAGGGGGGGGGGGATATTTTGACCTAAACGCCATACTTTTCGAGATAAGGGGGCATCCATTAATTACGTGAGGTGATTTTGGCGATTTTTCGACCCCCCCTCTCCCCCTGGTGAGATGTGAGATTTTGCTCGACCCCCTCCCTCCTCCCCTAATCTCACGTGAGATTTTTCAAAATGCATACGTTCATGGAAAATAAATTGTAGTAGAAGTAACTGCGGTTGTAGTACCATTTACTCCACCATGTAAAGTAGTAAGGAGACTCTCCCCACTTGATAAAAATTACGTGATTACTAAAATTACTAAAATTACTAAAATTACTAAAATTACGTGATATTTACCGAAGCCCCCTCTCCCCCACGTGAGATTGGGTGAGATTTCGCTCGACCCCCTCCCCCCCCCCTAAACGCCTCACGTAATTAATGGACGCCCCCTAAGCCATCCTACTCATCAGCGGTGAGCGAAAATAATTTTAAAAAAATTTCACAGGAAAATTCTTCAAAAATTCCAGGCGATCCAGTATAAATTTACACTACTTTTTACATCTTTGACATTTCCTCTCAAACCCTAAGTTTGAGAGGAATTGATTTTTTTTAAATCTCACAAGAACATTCTTCAAAAATTCCAGACGATCCAGTATAAACTTACGCTACTTTTTACATCTTTGACATTTCCTCTCAAACCCTAAGTTCTTGAGTTACCATGCATTTTCCAGAATTAGTCTTTTTTTAGCCAAAAATGAAATAACTTTGCGAAAAAAAATGTACGAAACTTAAGAGAAAAACGAAAATGGAGCTCCTGCTACCCCGTTCAAGTTTATCTTGGATAAACATGACACATTTTTTTCTCCATACCTCATGCGCCCAATTCTCGATGGTCGATAAAAAGCCGAAAAACAGTCACGTGCAAAAGTGCTTACCGGGTCGGAAAAAATCATAAAAAATATTTCAAAAAAGCAAAACAAAGCTGGATTTGTTCCCTTCAAAACGCCGTTCGGTAAATTTGGTTATCGTTTTTTTTATGAACCTATGTAACTTTTGATGCAGCAAGAAATATTGACTGGTGTATCCAAACTTTTAAGCGGCAGTGTATATTATGTATATCACTTTTAGTGCATATATATATATATATATATATATATATATATATATATATATATATATATATATATATGTATGTATGTGTATATATACGAATGGGTGTATATATATATATATATATATATATATATATATATATATATATATATATATATATATATACACCCATTCGTTGAGCTCCTCGTTATCCCGCGCGATTGTTTGCAGACAGATTGAATGCTCAAGAGTATTTACGCTTCGGCACACGAATTATTGGTATCAGCAATATTAATAATGGAACAGGTTGTTATTATCACTGGATTTACCCATTGTCGCCCACGTACTATGCCGATCCTTAAGCAGTAAATTATATTTTCACACTTGTGCAAATTCGTTATTCATTCGTACAACCGTTCATCCGATAATCATTGTTCATTGCATAATACGACATTGCATACACGATATTTCATATGGATTTTATTCGAAAAACCTTCTGATTAATGCAGTACCTTTGTAGTTAAATACGTCTATCGTCAGCATTTCTCTGCATCTTCAAGTATCTTCGACGTCAAAATGTCCGTATAGGGATTACGTCAATGTCGCGGTTTATCTATTGGGTAAAGATATATAAACAGCCGCCGGAACTATCCTGTGCGGAGCGTATACAGGACGAATCCGGATTACAGTGTTTTCATATCCGGGGATGACAGTGGATCAAGGACCTGCGGAAGGGAAGATGTGTCGAGAAAAAGGGAGAAGAAGTGGATAGTGAGACGTTTGGTATTGCAAGTTTTCGAAAAAGCGGACCTCGAGGCGATTCCGTGTTCTTCATGAAGAAGCAGAGGAAGAAATAAAGAGTACAGACGAGAAATGCGAGGCGCGAATCACTCCAGTCGCCATCAAAGACGTTCGTGACGAGAATACCATCGCTGGAGGAAAAAAAAAGATAGATACGTGGAAGGAGTTACGCTAGCCTGGAGTTTCGTCGGGGGCGGATATAATTCGAGAAGGGGTAGAGGCAAAGAGAGAAATTGAAGAGAGAAAGAAAAATAACAGAGAGAAAGAAAAATAACAGAGAGAAAGCAGCGTATAGCTTCTTAGAACGTGCTCGGAGATACAGGCTTGTGATCTTTATCGCTTTGTACCCGGAGAACTCGTAGGGTTAAAGCACAACGCGACTCCGCGTGAACCGCACACGAGAAACGCAATTCCCGACCGCACACGAGCAGCAGCTCAATTCCCAAGATCCGTTGGCTGGTGATGGTCCGTCTGTTTGTGGCTCACCGACTCTTGTATTCCCTGGGCTGCACCGCGGAAAAAAAAGGAAAAAACCCCAGTAGCTTCAACGCATAGGAACCCTCCTGCGAGCATATCGGTATATGCAATCCCGCGTGAATGGCAATTCTCGCGGTCGAGCGGGAATGATAGAGCTCACATACGGATCTCGCAATGTCATGTTGTCAGGGTTCGCCGGTTCTCCGGGTCCCAGTTTTCCTCCGCAGACCGTATATTCAAGTGTGCGATATGAATATGAAATTCTTCGAGGAGACACTCGAGAATGAGAACGAGCCGCGTTGCGGCACTCGCTGTTCGACTTACTTTCTAGCTGGAACAAAAAAAACAACAGTGCTTTTTCCCTGCTGTCTGCATTGACACGTTTACGCGCTCGTTTTCGCGATGGCTGATGATTCAGGATGAAGGCAGAGACCCAAAAGTGTGGAGCGTTTTTACTCGTCCCTGAAAATGGTGGCTGTTTGCCCAAGCTTTTTTGAAGCTGATTGCAGAAACAGCGATTCCTCGAAATGGTGGATTGGCCGAAAAAGCTCGGGAAGAACGAGCTGGACCAAGACATTCAACTATTCAATGTGATAGCTACCATAACTTTGGCGATGCTACTGTTTTTATTTTTCCTCATCCCAAGTCTTCCGGGCAGACAAAAATAACGAGTATCAAAAAGCAAATAGAGATTTGCTTCGCTGGATTCAGCAACGATACGAGTGCGTTGATGCAATGCTCAAGTGACTCGCGATGTCACGACATTAACGTGAAGCATTCATGTATGTCTCATATGTGCGAAGAACGGAAATTCTGTATCGGCAGGGCAACAGATGAACCCCTGCACATCCCTAGGTTCACTGCTACGAATTCACTTCTCCGCTTCAATGTCGATGCAGTTAAATTGAAACCCTGTTAGGCCGTGAGTATGCAAAGCTAAACGGTGAAAATAGCAGCCTGTTCGATCGACCTGTCATCTTTCCAATGGCTTTTGCCCGATCGCGCTCTCTTTTCCACGGCCGACAACCATACAATCGGACTCTCAAAGGAAGCAACCCAGCCAGGATGTGCCCTTTGAATGGACTTGAGCGAAAAGCGTTAAAGGAATACCTTCACCGTCCATTTCCCGGAATTACGATCGCACCAATAAGTTCCAATTCACTCGACAGTGTTGGTCATGCGTTAATCGCCATTTTCTATATTTCACGGATGCACTCACCATTATCATGTATCATCGGTACCCCGGGAGCTTCTTGATTATGCAAAGGCTATAATCAATGGCTCTACATAGGCGGTGCATTAGGTATCATATTGGTTTATAGATTAATACGAGAAATGAACCAGCATGATGATCAGAGAATTGTATGGTACCGCCCAACTCTATTCCGCAATGCTCTTAGAACGATAGTGTACAGAACACTCTCCACGATGGTTACGCGATTTATTGAAATGAGGCAAATAACAGAAACACGTGAAACCTCTAAATCCACCCTCATCCTCGTTCTCCACTATTCTCAATATCACAGCTTCCATTGGATGGACTGGACAAACTACCCTGTACTTCATATATATATAATGTGTATGTGTGTGTGTGTGTGTGTATATATATATATATATATATATATATATATATATATATATATATATATATATATATATATATATATATATATATATAGTCTGCATCTTTGAGTATTGTTATTATCGAAACTACCATTGCACGATAGATGAAAGAGATCACACAGACATTTGACAGAGAGTAGTAAAGGGCGACAAAGAAAGGGAAACCAGAGGGATGGCTGTGAGAAGCAGCGAAATCGGATCACAGCTAGTTGACATTGGTCGATCACAACATGAATAACGAACAGGCGTTTCTCGCTTGAATAATACATGCGTGATGCTGTCGGAGCTCACAAGTCCCCCAGCGTAGCATACACACGTGTGTCTCTGCGTATGTGTACGCCTGGGTGGGCATCTACATACGGGTGTACGTAAATACAGACTCACAAACACAGTCTCCATCAACATTGTAGAACTATACGAGAACCGAGCACCCTCTCATGAATAGTGTGCTTCCCTCTTTGTATACCCCGAGGAGTAAAACCTTGGCACACGACTGATTCTCAACAAGGTTGTGTACGCATATACGTTCGGTTTGAAGCACTTGCAGAGAGCCTTCAATATGCTTTTTCATACGAGTATATCTCGCCCAGTAGGTTTTCTCCATACATACTCCAATTGTCATTCTTGCGTATATCCGTAAGAATACCAAGGAGATGGCAAGTGATTCAGGAAGATATCGTGCAGTTTAGTGATAGTGGACAAATCGGTACGACACTTCTAAAACAGTGGAGAAAGAAGTAGCAAGTGTGGTAGTTTTTGCTAAGTTCAATCAACGACTCACTTGAGCTATTCGAACGAATACATTTATAGTTCCATATACTCAATTTTTATCATAATATTTTATATTTTAAATGAAAACATCCGTTTTAGAAAAGATTACGAATAAAACGAAAAAAAAAAAAATAGTCGTGTGTTTTACAATTTTCATCAACAGAGAACATTAAAAAATATCTTTATAAAAAGTCGCGTCTTTTTATTTATATTTTTTGTTAACATAACAAATTATTGGAGGAAAACAATTAATTGCACGGAAATAGCAACTTTTCTAAAAAAATCGTAAAACTGTTAACTATTAAACTATTACATTTTCAAATTATGTAGTGAGATGATGTAGAAAATGAAATGATCTACAAAAACGGCCCTATGATATTTTGTGATAAGTCTGATAGTTGCGCCGAAAAAGTGGAAAAATCTTGAAATTAACGATAAATTCAACTTTGGCCTTGAATAACTTTTGAAAGAGTAGATCATAAAACGATGAGGGACCCTTTTTATAGCGCGCTCAATTCCTTATAAGAATGTGTATTGGGCATTGAACGTTTATTCGTTGGCGAGTTATAAAATGCAAAAGTAGTAAGCAAAGTTTGCCGCATGGGAATTAGGATATCGCGATGACGAACCGCTAAATATCAATATTAAGGGCTCATATTTTAACAGGCGTTTTATTCCATCTTCAACTACTAGATAGGGCAATTCGAAGAAAAAATAGTCGATTTTTTAAATCTCTCTAATGTATAGTCGATTGAAAGTCAAGCTAGGTTGAGGCGGTTCAGTAGGCTTAACGAGCACCGAACGTCGCACCAACTTAGCGGATCTAACAAAGTCGACGACCGAGCCAAGATCTACGCAGCTCGAATGTCAGTTGGTAGAGATATTTCGAGGTCCCGAGGCTCCGCTACATATTCACTCGAAACTCTACGAAGAGTGGATGAGCTTATTCATCGGAATTGCTAGGCTGACATCCTCGGTTTATCTGCCAAACTTCGGTCAATCAATAATCGAACGTTCTAACTTTGGACGAATGCAGAAACGTAGGTTGGATAGAAGGAGAAGACCCAAGTTCCCTATTCGCCGGAGGATGTTTTCGGTGAGCAGGCCAATATTTGACATTCACTGATGCCCGCTAACACTGTAGACGAGACGGACGCAAGCCCGCGCTGTGATAGCGGCTAATGAGGAGAATGGATTGTGTGGATACTTGCGCAATGGATGGAGAATGGATCGGCCAAGAGCCGCTTGAAAGATACTCTTTTATATTTGTTTGCCCTTTGTGACCATGGACGAGGCTTGGAGCTGGCTGCGGCATTCTCGCTTGATGGCTCTTGCCATGAAATCTGGAATAATAGGAAGAAAAAATAAAGGACAATGGAAATTGAAAGGAGCAAAAGAGAGCGCTAGACAGAGAGAGAAAGAGAGTAACCCAGACGGGTTGAGACGAATATGAGAGAATACGCCGTTCTTCCGCGAAGTCTCTGGTTGGGATACTTCTCGTCGAGTTGAGGGTAGTTTTGGTATCCTTCGAAGTCAACTTTCCCTCCACCGCCGTACTCCAGCTTTCCGTCACTCAAGTATATACATGGCTATATAGGTTCGACCCTGCCACACTATGTCGCCGGTGAACTATGGGTCGCTCTTCCACGAGCAACTAATTCACAGTGCACGGGGGTCGTGCTCGAAGTTGATTCTAGGTGGCGCTGGTGGAAAGACAAGGTCCTATTAGTTGTGTTAGCCATTTACTACTATTTGTGGCCCATCGCGGTTGTAATTAGTTTTCCATCGTTCTCCTGAACCTCCCATCCACCTGTCGTTCGATCAATCGATTGGGTTCTAAAAAGAGAACTCCTGGGTAAGGGAGAGAGTCCACCCACTTAGCCACTCCCTAGTTCCTCATTTCCACAAACGAGCGGAGCTTCGATCGAGAGAGCTGCAGACAGGACATTGAAAAGCTGGCGAAAGATAGGCGCTCTTTGGAGATCGATGAAAATGCGCTTACTCTACCGCGCGCACTGCACAAGGCCGGTATGTCGCGAAGCTTAATCGAATTTTCGCCAGTAACTCGATGAACGAGCTCCTCCCTTCCTCGTTGATATTTCTCTTCTTCGCTGCTACGGCGATGCTGTATTTATTATGGAACGAATTGACGACTATGTGTACATACAGTTACCGCAATTTACGTCAACGTTTTCCTCCAATTAGCGTCTTCATAAAGACCACCTTTATCGACCATCTGGCTGTCTATCGCCACGCTTCGACGATTGACGCTGCGACGAAAAATTGTCAACTATCGCTTGTCTTTTACGATTATCTACTTACGATTGGCGAATGGCTGATGCACTATACAAACGTTAATCAATGATCAATCTACGTTACTTGATACTGGAATTAGTGTCTACTATTGGACCACATTGGTCCACCATTTTTACCACCAATCCTTGTCAAGAACTTTTCCAATAGTATGCTCAACATTTACGTCGTGGACACTTGTCAAGTCTCTGTACCGGACAAATCGGAAAAATATTTATCTTCGGATGATTCAGAAAAGTCACGAGACAAAGTACGCGCGAACGATCCTCCATGAGTACTCGAATGTGCAAGACACTTGAGACTGTGAAAGTTTCGCCAACAATGGTATTATTTGTGTTTGCAGGTAGCGTAAACGAGGCCGGTGTGTTCGCGCTTCGTGGACGTCAAGAGGGCAACCGTAGAGCTCGTAGGACAACGACGACAACCTCGACGAGCGCAACGTCTACTTCGGCAACTACAACTGCACCAACTACCAGAACGCCTTGGCGGAGTGTTTCAACGAGAAGAGATCTGGCTACTACGACGTTAACTTCGGTGGATACGGGGCGGGGGATAGTAAAGCCTGCGGCACTTTTAGCTGCATCCAACGATCAGACTTGGCCCTCGAGTAGTTCACCATCGAGCTCATCATCAGCCTCCTCCTCCTCTTCGAATTATCCGAGCTCGTTGCTCCTCGTACCATCATCCCAAAATCCACCGATCGAGATAGTCGTCAAACCTCAGAGTAAGGTCGTTCTACCGTGCGAACTCGAGGGCAACTACACAAGAATTCTCCAGCCCGTATCAAGGTAAATATCCTCGATCTATATGCACGCGCTTCATACTCCATATTTGCTTTGGAGACTTACCCGACTATACTTACGATGCTTCGAGCATGTTTGTTCCGCGTTCCTTTTTCTCTCTCTATTCCTCTCTCACCCCAACGAAGATTTGGAGCATTGCATCTTCACTGGCGAAAAGTTCGGTTGCGCGTAAAATTCGTGGGCACAGATCCCCAAAACTTAAGCCTTTTGGCATACCTCCATCACATACGAAAACGATTTATTGCATACTAAAAAAAAGATAAGTTCGGCTGACTAAATCCGCCATTGGGATGTGCAAACGAATTGTTTATTGATTTAATGGAATATCAGGTTATTTTAATAATTCTTTATTGTATCGAGGTAACAAATACCCAGGATAATACATCTTTTTAGTGCATCATTTTAATATTTTATTGGCCATCTGCGAATGAACAATTTTGTGATGTTTTTGTGACTGCTTTGTTCTATGCGGTCGTCGTAACCGAACTTCGTTCACCTCGTCTCAACCTCAACGGGAGGGTATGGGTTGCAGCGTGAAAAAAAATACTTTTTTGCGATTTTTTTCATTTATATGGATAGAGTAAATTTATTGAAACCTTTTGTACATTGTTAAGTGTCAATTCAAGAATATTCCGTGAAATTTGTACGCGAAAATATCCACTAACAAGCCAGTGACAAAGCTATTCCAAGAACGCCTTTGGAAAAACACGATTTGCGGTGTTCACTGTATCTCAGCTAGAAATTATCTGAAATCAAGTACCATTAAAATTTAGTCAAAGTATCATCAAATCCTCCCCCCAACGGTCTTTGATAATTTTTTTTTCTTTTCTAAATTTTTGGTGGTCATGTAAAGCGAAAAGTGCAGTTTTTCACGAAAAATTCCGCCATTTTGGGGGTGGAAAACCCCCTCGATGTAAAAAATCTCAAACTAACCTTTGGGGGGAGGTATTTTATATGTAGAAAGTGTGTACCAAGTTTGAAATAAATTGGTCATGTAGTTTTCAAATGGCAGTGAACACGGACATTGAAAAAATGGTTTTGAGAAAAACGCGTTTGAAGTTTAGAGAAGTCGGAGCTACAGTGTTAGAGGAGCGGGACTAAATAGTCAGTAACTTCGAGAGTTTTGCTCTGATTGACTTAAAATTTTGGGATTATATTCTTGCAATGTTTAACTATAAGAAAAGACAAAAAAATCGATTTTTCAAAAGTGCGAACCCTTACCCTCCCCTTAAACTCCGTGAGTCAATTTTGTACCTTCCAACGCACGACCTCGATGTATATCCACTCCGCGCTTTTTTTGTTCGAGTAATTACATTTACAAAGATAACCAGACCGAACAGTAGAAAAATCTCTTCGTTTTTTAACACAGAGGTGAATGGCATGCGAAAAACTTAACTTCATTGAAGCTCGGTTAAGGAGCCAGTCCACTTTGGAGCCACGAAAAAGGCTATTTTCGCGATTTTTTAAAAAGGATTTTATAAAAGATATGAATATAAAAGTTGTTGGGCTTGACAAATAAAGTCTTGAAATACATTTAAAAAAAATGTATTCATTTTTATTCATTTTTAAGTACAAAAACTATAGTTTAACGTAACGCCTCAAAAATAGCTGGGCTAGGTAGCTCCATCACAACTCGGCAACGGCTTGTCTGAAACGAAAAAATCAAAGTCCATTACATTCAGTATGACAGCAGCTACAAAATGACCATCGGATATAAAATTTCATCAAAAAATATAAAAAATGGCAGATAAAAAACGAAAAAAGTTTAAAAAAACGCGTTTGTTTACAGTTTTTCGCAAAAAAAAGAGTAAAAATCAAAATTTTTACACCAACGAGGGTCATCTTCTTGCAAATCATGTTTACAATATGTGGTTAAAATTTCAAGAGAATCGGTTCATTAATTTTAGAGGTACGATGGAGCTAGATTTTGAAAACGTTTCGAGAAAAACGCGTTTGAAGTTTATACTATGAAAAACACTTACCTAAACTCAGTCGGCAATTCCTGCACCGTACAAAATCCCTTCTGATTGCTCATCATCGTCGATTTCTTCAAGTCTTGCTTGCTTTCGATTTTTTGAAATTTTCAAAGTGAACTGGCCCCTTAATGGCATACCTATTTGAAGACTGCAGGATATCAGCAAAGATTCATTTTTTTAGTTTTCATTGAGTGGAAAGCCACCATAAGTTCTAAGACTGAAACGACGAGAAGGTTTAATAGCGCCCCCATTTCGGATGATACGCCGTCAGGGATCCTCATCGTTTCGTAAAAAAACCATTACTTATTTGTTACATTTATTTATGAAAAACCATTATGCATTGATTACATTTATTTATTAGAAAATATTATTTTTCCACTAAATTTATTCATTAAGAAACATTACTTCGTTATTCATTGTATTTGTTTATTAGAACACATTATTTATTCATTGCATTGTTTATTAGGAAACCTCAATCATTGATTGCATTTATTTATCAGAAAACATTATTCATGTACTACACTTATCTACTAGACAACTTTTCTTATTCACTGCATTTATTCATTAAAAAACATTATTTATTCATTATCTTTACGTATTCGAAAGTATTATTTATTTATTACATTTCTTTATCAGAAAACATTATTCATTCACTCCATTTATCTACTAGACAACTTTTCTTATTCACTGCATTCATCATTAAAAAACATTATTTATTCATTATCTTTATTTATTAGAAGGTATTATTTATTTCTCACATTTCTTTATCAGAAAACAATATTCATTCATTACATTTATCTACTAGACAACTTTTCTTATTCATTGCATTTATGAATCAGAAAACGTTATTTATTCATCATCTTTATTTGTTAGAAAATATTCTTTATTTATTACATGTATTGTTCCGAAAATATTTTTTTTCGCTACACTGAATTATCAGAAGATTATAAATTATTTATCTATGTCGGGACCAAGCATTTGTACGTCACGTGCATCTGTTTTCTGCTTTTTGCCTGAAACAAGGACAAGCGAGGATCGATTTTTGTTACCTTACAAAGTGAAGCGAGTTATTACGTGGATCGTCCTTGCGTCTTTGTCCCCCATTGATTATCGTGGTACCTCGTCCCGTTGATGCCGTTTTAGAATTGCACGAAACTCCGCAACCGTTAATCATAGCCAGGCTTCCTTCTGGCCATGTGGTAAACCGGTGGACTGTCCCATATATTTGCAGGAGTTACAGGATACGACCGGCGAAATGGCTCCACGATGGAAAGCCCGTCGACATGATAACGATAGACACGCGAACGGAGATGAGCGGGACTGGCCATCGTTACATCGGTGACTCGTCGACCGCCGCCCTTCACATAGATAGTGTAAGGCTCGAGGACGACGGTATTTGGACTTGTACACTGGAAGATGATCACGCCGACGACGATTACAGCGGGCGACCGATCAGGCTCGTCGTACTTGGTGAGTCGAGACGACACCATTACACGTTCCATCTATATCTATAGTGGCCGTTGCACTTTATCGGATTGTCCGAGATTCCACGGACTCCCGATGAATCGAATTGATACAGCGGAACGATCCAAGATTATCCGAGCTAACTTACACGTGTTTTTTTTCTCGTAGTTGAAAAATGGCTGATCGCTACGTGGTCTGCCTACACTGAGTATACAGCGTGAGTTACGAGAAACATAATACCTGAATATCTCTGTTAGATTCCAAAATAGGAAGTATGTACATATCGAAATTTGAATGGTTTGGAAAGACGCATATGGCTATCGTAATATTTTTCTTTTAATTTCATTTTTTTTCGGTTTTTTCAATGTCTTGAAACATAGTGTGGTCTTCAAATGACCTTCAACCCAGAAATATTGAATAAATAATAATTCAACGTATAAGAGTTTTTTTTTAATTTATTTCCATTACGCTAAATGATTCCTGTGAGCTGGGTTGCATTCAATAGTATCACAATAACACAACAGAGTAACCGGTTCGGTGATGACTGAATATTTACGAAACACCTTCACCGATTCGTGTGTACACAATCGTGTTTATGAGGTACTCATTGCTCTGAATACATTCTTGCTATCAGATTTCTGAAGTTTCTACAATTTCGAATACATCGGTTTATCGATGAACGTTTAACAATTCCCGTGCGGTAAACTGATAGGGCATCCCTAATAAAAATAAGGGCCTTTCAGGGCTTTCCTAGTGCTTTCCCTAGTAGGGATTTCCACAATGGGCCCAGACTTGGCCATTATCGGGATAAACTTGTAGGGATTTCCCCAATAGGCCCCGACTTGGCCATTATGGGGATAAACCTGTAGGGATTTCCACAAAAGGACTCGACTTGGCCATTATAGGGATAAACCTGTATGGATTTTCACAATAGGCCCAGACTTGGCCAGTATAGGGATAAACAAGTAGAGATCTTCACAATAGGCCCAGATCTGACTATTATAGCGATAAACCAGTATAAATAGCTTAGGCTACATGGTTGATGGTATTTCAATTATTCTAATCGATTATATACATCGATCGAATAATATTATCGAACGCAAATTGGGAAAAAGCGTAAGGGCATTAGCAAATAAAAAATCAACGATGAACACAAATATGCAGACAAACATCAGACAGTATTTATTTATCAAATTAAAGAAACTTTTACATAGATACAAACAATTACTCATGGTTTCACTCATACGTGGAGTAATACTAGCGCATAAGTGTCAACAGTCCCAACCGGTTTTCTCGACATTTTTATAGCAACTAATTTCCGCTCAATACTCATCATAGGGGAAATTATTTCTCTTGAAGACCTCACTGATATTTCCCATTCATAAACTTTATCTGACTGTGTAGGATAAGTAAATAAATTGGTCTTTGTTTTCCAGATCTTTCCCTCAATGGAAATAGATTCTAGTGATTCAGTAGACCCATATAATTTTTTTATTTCTACTACACATCCATTCCTTAGAATGGATTATTTTTTGTATTAATTTTGTCATGGCAGTTTGTCATAAAGGCTCACATGCAAATACGCAATCACATTTCTACGCGCGCACACATACATACACATGTACTCACGCCCACACCTATGCACATGAACAATTACATAAAAACAAATACAGATATACCCTGACGCATTTAACATACACGTATATCCGCTGATACGGATATTGTATGGCGCTGAAATGGTTATGATGAGGCGCCGTTGAGGCATTTTCAGGGCGCTAAAATGGTTTTGATGAGGCGCCATTGAGGCAACTTATAAGGCCCCGGTCGTTGCGCCTTTAATGGCCCTTGTTGACAAAGTGTCAGCGGCCGCTAACGGCCCTCATGTGGCTTCCAGATTAGGGCCCGAATAAAGTTAAGGGAATATTATTGGGGCCCGATCACAGCCCCAACTCAATTTCTGCACGGAAATGCGTTACTCGAAAAAAGAAAAGGTCGATATAATGTTGATGTTCATGAACATTTAGTGACAGAAATAAAGCAAAAACTCATTGAATTATTATTTATTTAACATTTCTGAGTTGAAGGTCATTTGAAGGGCATACTATGTTATATGGTTGTATTCGTTTGGATGCCGGCTACAATGTGCAAGAGGTAAAAATATGTCATTTCTTTATAAAAGAACTTTGATGACCGTGAAAAAAAAGAAAAAAAATAATATGATAGCCATGTTCGTCCTTCGAAACCATTCAAATTCCGATGTGTACATACTTCGTATTTTCAAATCCAATAGATATATTCAGGTGTTCTGTTTCTCGTGACTTACCCTGTATACCGCCCTTTCGCGTATCGACTACGCTAAAACTACGTTTATTAATTATTTTAAACTACGATTAAATTACGTTAAAACTAAACTACGTTAAAACTATACTACTAAACTACGTACTGCTTAATAAATTTAATCGATTTAAATGCGAATCGACCACTTTAAATTGATTTAATCGACTTAATTACTACGTTTCAGCGTAGTTTTAACGTAGTTCGCAAATAAGTCGATTAAATTAATTTAAAGATTCGCAGAAAAGTCGTAATTGAGTCGATTAAATCGATTTGAAGTAGTCGATTATACGCATGCAATCAAATGCTTTTGACTGGTGTGCAAACCAGTGATGGATGATGCGAGTTTTCGGCACTATCATTTATATTTATATTTAGGCACTATGATTTATCATAGTGCCTAAAACTCAAAAATCTACCCTTCGTGTGAATACATGTATTTCAGATTCTCGAGGTGAACACTGGGTCTTTGATGAGCCGCCCAAGCTTTTAAATTGTTTCGGTTTTTACAGGGAGGACACCACTGTGGCGAGGCGAAAAAAGGTCGTTTTTCCGTTTTTTTTTGTCTGCTAGATTATTTATTTGGGATTTGGAACAAAGATATATCATTAAGCATACATTGAACTTTTTCGTTTAAATTTTTATTTAAAAAACAATCACAATTCACACACTATTAAGATAGAATAGAGCCGCTCTATAAAAATTTTAACGGCCCGTTCGATAAGTCGACAATGTTTTGTCTGAAAAATAAAAATAAAAAAGTGTTTAAATTTCACGAAATTACGGGTGTTAAAAAAAGTGTAAAGTTGGCGAAATTTTTACCGACATTCGGGGGCATAACCAATACGAAATAAAAAAACGGCTACGTACGACGATAACTACTGCAATTACGGAAGTTTATTTTTTTTTTTAAACTGAAAATCGGACAATTATAACTAGACTTACGATTTCGGCCAGGTTGAGAGTCGTTTTGATAAAAACGCGATCGAAAGTTTTAGTATACGTAAATCATTGCGTTATCTGCTCTTCCTAAATCGTCTGTAACTAGGTAATTTTTTATTATGTTAACTTGGACATTTTTTCATATATTTTTGAACATGTATACTTGGAGGAGCTCCAAAAAGAAAAAAACGGTTTTTCTTACGCGTCACAGTGGTGTCCCGCCTCAAGAAATCAGAGTTACTCCTCAAAGTGCACTTCAGTCTTCAAAAGTCAATATAGTCAAACGTTTATTAGTTTCATCCTGGCTGCCAGCCCGTTCAGCCCCCCCCCCCCCTCCTCTTCGCCCCATCACTGTTCCAAGGACCCTCCGGCATATTTGAAATAATACAAGACACCATCATTTACTAAGTACGTTCAAGGGGAATTACTGCAGTCGCTATAGAATAATTAGTTTCCGAACAAAAATGGAAACACCCACTTTCACAGGATTTTACCTGCCATATTCTCAATCTATTCGGAACATTTTACATGTTAAACATTGATAATTATCAGTGTTTGTAGAATGCTGACTATTTCGAAGCAATTGAGGTTTGACTTTTTGATACACTTAGATATGAGCGTACCTAGCAAGCAAGGAATTCTACTGCTTTTTTCAATGGTCGTTTATCACAATTGCAGCGAAACGGAAAAGGGTGGGTCGTTCGAAATAACGTGCGGTTCCAAAAATAGGCCGAGCCCCCAATGTACTTTGATTAATTCATGTATATAGGCCTGATGGAATAGAACAGTTGCGTCCACTCGATGTGCACCAAGAATATACCGTCGGAGGCGTACAATCGATATATCGAATATTTACTGGGTATCCGAACAATGTTACCTCGTGTATATATATATATACACACACACAAATGCACAGGAACCCACACGCGATAACGTTCGAATCTCTCATACTCATCTGCAAGACTATCGCCACAGGCAATCTCTCTGTTGCGACCATAATCGATGTTTGACAAAATCTCGTAACGCTGACGTTTATTTATGTACTTCGGGATCTCATTTCCCTCCGTTCGAAGCTGGACACATAGTGCTCGACTTCCGAAACACGAAATAGCTGAGGAGGAGTTCTAATAATGCAGAAACGAACCAGTCCACAGACGTTACTTCATCTTGACTCTTCTCTTCGCCCTTTATACCATTCTAGTGACTGCGATCTTTACCCTAAACATTGAATAAACATCACTCAATCTCGCTATTGAGATGGATAGAAACTTAGTTTTTCTGTTTCGTTTTATTATTCAGGATTTTGCAACTTTGGCTCATTGTTGAAGATTTCTAAGAGGAAGATCACAAAAAACGAAATTGTACTTGGATAGATTAGGGAAAAAGAGAATTTTCAAAGTAATCTTGAGCTCGAGTGCTCTTCCCTGTACTGTTTGAATTTGAAGGAAATTTGTTGTTTGCCGTGCACAAACAACAACGCGGGTTAGAACTTCGTTGAGGCACTATATAGACGGGGAAAGGCAATTACGAACACATTTGAATTCGAGAGCCGTCCTCATGGTTATCTATTCTCTTGTACTCAGCATTATGTAAACCCCAACGTCTTCAAAATGACCTCCGGACAAAGGTAAGTACATTCATATAGAAGTGATGTCAAGGACTGTCCTATTCCCAAAATCAGCGATTCCCTTGAACAAGATGTTCAAGGGAAACCTCAAAACCTCCTCAAAACAGCCAGCTGTGCTGATAGCTAACGTTACATAAATATAAGGGCTTGAGAGGGTATTTTCCACATGTATTCATGAATGTATTCGATCGCAGCATTTGTATAATTTTAACAGGTTTTCATCGACCGAAAAAGCGTAGATATCGCGACTTTGCATCAAGTCTAATCTCGGGCGCGGCAATATATGTTCTACACCGTCCGTACGCGCGCCCCCTACCGTTTTAGTTCTCCACATGATACGATGTCGAACCTTCTGGGGTGGGCGAGAGCCCAGGAGTAATGTTGTCGTCCTTTGCATATTAATCCGTCGTGGCTGGATAGGAGAACGCGGCGGGGCATACTCACGACACACGAAAGCGGGTCGCCGTCATGAATATGCATCGAGTGAACATATTCTCCGTTTGTTTTTCCGCTTTTTTTTCAAGCCCTCTGCCATATTTTTTGTCTTTTCTGCGCGCCTCCAGAGGCTTCGCTGTACGATTGCAGGGTCGGCGACGGACGAAACAATGCCACGAACCGAAACAGTCACCGACCACCTTTCTCTGAGAGCTCACGAAACACGTACACACACACACACACACATGATGTTGTGCCTTCCATATTTTATTCGCCCGGGAGTTCGAGCACGAAAAATCCCACCAATGAATTTTTCTTGCCTAGGAGTTTTTCATCGGTATTATACTCGCGTATATGAACATAAACATCTACGCATATACATAAATGTATATATGTGGGATCTAACGGACATTAACCTTCAAGGACCGTCCTTAAGGGGCTATCCCAGTGTGAACGCTGAAAATTTTGGTGATGTTCGGGAATTTTTTGGAAGAAAAGTACTCAATTAAATGGCTATATTTGACCTTTATTACATATTTTTTTCATAGAACAATATTGAGATCCAAGCGACTTATGCGCTGCCTTCGGAGGCCCCAAAAAAAAGTTCCGTCACTGCTGACATGATTCCGGCCGATTGAGTAGCTGAAACCGAAAAAGGAACAAATGTCGTCAAACTGGAAGGTATTTCCTGTACAATGACGTAGGATTTGCGAAAAATATTAAAATCTAACAAAATGGCGTAGTTATGAAAAAAAGTCTATTTTCTTGCCTATAAGACGGTGGTTTTTTTCAATGCCAAATCGTCAATTTTCATCCAATCAAAAGTATCCTACGTCATTGTAGAGTAAATGTATTCAAGAGTACCCAGTTCAAATTTCAAGTCAATCGGATAATTGTTCTTTGAGTTACAATGTCAGCAAATTTGAAAAATCTCGTTTCTAGAAAAACGCGCTTGAAGATTTATCTATCGTTTTTTGCGAGATAATATAATTAGAGATATGGCCTTGAAATTTTTACAGGATATTCTTGAAAGTAGAAACTGTCGAAAAAGGGAAAAAAATCTATTACTAGACACTACCTAGTAGTGGGCACCGAACCCAAAAACTTAAGCCTTTTAGCATACCTCCAAAACGTACGAAAATAATTTTTTGCACACTGAACAAACACATAAATTGGGCTGACTGCATCTGTCATTGGGATATGCCAACGAATTATTTATTGATTAAATGGAATATTGTTGCGACGTTGAATACATTTTCGCTGTTTTACTACAGATGGCGGTACCGGGACCGCGTGCATGTAGTTTAAGAGGTCTTCTAACTTTAGACGCTAAAAAAGGCTATTTTGGTAAAAAAAAATTATAGATTTATATTATAGATATTGATATAAAAGTTGTTACACTTAATAAGTACACTTTCGAAATACATTTAACAAAATATTAATTTATTTAAGTAATTTATTTATAGACGAAATAGTAGTTAAGAATGTTCTAAAAAAATTGCAGGTCGCGCTGTTGATGTATTCTCGGAGATCGATCATCCGAAACAAAAAATCAAACGGTTTTAGATTTAGTATGTTAATGGCTATATCGCATTTCATACGATTTTTGGTACATGCAAAAATAACAAAATGGCGGACATTTTTCGAAAAAACAAAAAAAAGTGTTTTTTTTCACCGGTTTTGGCAAAAAAAATTAGTAAAAATCAAGATTTGAGAAAAATTCTTGAAATGCGATATAGCTATAGTTGTAAAAAATATATGGTTATAATTTTATAAGAATCGGTTTAGTAGTTTCGAAGATTTTATCAACAAGTCGTCGAAAACGTTATTTCGAGAAAAGCGCGTTTAAAGTTTGTTTTGGTTACATAAATACATTTAAAAATTTTTTAATTTATTTCGAAAGTGTATTTATTAAGTGTAACAACTTTTATATCAATATCTATAATATAAAGGTATCAAACAAATTCATGAAAATAGCCTTTTTTGGCGTCAAAAGTGAGAAGACCCCTTAAGATGGTAACGCATCTATAAAGAAGTACTGAAGAAAAGAGAAGGAATGACAAACTGAATTTCAGTGTGTCATTCCGCCGAAGTATAAACAACTTTTTTTTTGTTCTAGTGGTAAACATGTCGAATTTCGTGCCAAAAAGAGTATTTGCGGGGAATTTTACAGCACTACTTCATTTTTTAACCCTCCGAGTGCACAATTCCACCGCCAACCTATAAGTGCATTGGATCAATCTGACCCAAGGCGTTTTTCGAATCGTTGTATTCCGGTAAATATGCATTTTTTGTTTTTTTTTTGTAGAGACGTTTTTTTGTAGTAAAATATCCATATTTTATGACCCAAAATTTATTTTTTGACGAAAACGAAAATTAAATGCCAAAACATTCGTTCAAAGTGGGGCATACGTTGAAAAATACGTACTTACACGATAAAAATCATTGGGTCAAAACGACCCAGTGTGCACTCGAAGGGTTAAAAATCGGCAGCTGAGGCACACACAATTCTTGTTGAGACTTACGGCGACCATGCTCTATCGTAAACAACATGTAGAGATAGGCTTAGACGCTTCGAAAATAACGATTTTGATGTGTTGAATTGGAGGCATTATTCGATGAAGACGCATGTCAGACGCTAGCTGAACTTGCAGAATCACTAGGAGTTGATCACACAACAGTTTTGAAATGTTTCAAAACCAATGGAATGATTTTTAAAAATAAATCATGCATTTTGACGAAGAAAACAGCGAGAACTTATTCAACATCCCAGTAGGTTATTTGGAGAATTATTTATTTTTTAGAGCCAACAAATGCTCGAAATAATAAAAATGTTCAGTGTTTTATCGTAATATTTTGTTAGTCATCTGCGAATGAACAATTTCTCGATGTTTTTATGATTTCTTTTCTCTATGCGATCATCGTTACCGAATTTCGTTCACCTCGTCTCAAGCTTAGACTTCGTGAGCCAACTTCTTACCTTCCAACGCACGACCTCGATGAATGTCCACTCCGCGCTTTTTTCGCTAATGAAATAATCCCTACAAAGATAATGGCGTGCCTACCAGCAGAAAAATCTCTTCGTTTTTTAACAAAGAGATGAACGACATGCGAGAAACTTAACTTCGGCGAAGCTCAGTTAATGAAAAACCCATTTGAAGACGGCAGAAAATCCGCAATGCTTCATTCTTCTCGGTTCTCATTGGGTGGAAAGCCACCCCGACCACGAGTTGTAGAGCTGAAATGACGCGAAGGTTCAATATCGTCTTGAAGTTTGCATCGTCGAAATGCAAAGGGAATTCCTCTTGATTTTTTCATTTCTTTAGTTATACCATAATCTTAAGTTCTTATTTGCAGTTATTGGTTACAAATTTTGAATAAGGATTCGCAAAAATGTTGCGGTAACTTTTTTGCCTTGAATGTGCTTAAAAATACACATTCGTTGTATTCTAATGATGAAAACATCAATACCATGGTTTAATGACGGCCCACAAAAATTTCGAATAAAACGCCATCAGGCATCTTCAATGTCCGTATAAATACATACATATACGCATAGTGTTTCTCGTTGTTCGTTCGTTTCTCATTCTCGGTTGTTCGTTTCTCATTTTTCATCCAACTTCCGTTCTCTTGCATCCTCCCTCCGCGATTCTCTTATTTCTACTCGATGTCGATTTTTTGTCCGATACCAGCATGAAAGTATACCGTTACATCGATTGCGGGTATTGTAAATAATTTCGGAGGCTTCAGCTCTCGCATGGTTGGCGGTTGCCGCGCCGAGATGCGTATTTCCATCAGTTTCCAATCAGTCGACAACAGCAATGCAGTGAGGGGCGGATGAGAGAAGAGAGAAGGAAGATGAGGAGAGTGAGAAAACTGATCAAGGCCATTAAAGGGTTGCTGGTAATATAAACTCACGTACCTACAGCACACAGACACATCCATTCATACCCACCAGCGCAGTTGGAATGTTTCCTGAGCCGTATAGGATATTTTGCTCTCGCACAATTTCTCATCGCGACTCACAGTCTCAAATTGCCGTGGCCGTATACGTGAGACTTTTTTCCATTCCTTTTCCGTCAAAAGTATTAATTGGTTGCGTCATTCCTATGAGTCAATTATACTCCAACGAGATATGTGCGATACGACTGTGAGGAGAGAAAAACAATCGCCGCGCGTGCGAGACCCTTTTTCTATTGAACACGGTCCGCGAAAGAGTGCGGAACGTACCGGAGCGCAGCAACAAGAGGAAAAAGAAAAAAAATACGTATACCTCTGTCATTGTTCGGTTTTGCACGGTCGCGGTCTTTTCCGTTTTGTTGGGTGTTCGATTTTACTCGTATCCTTTCATTCGATCACGTGCGAAATTGTTATTGTTGCGAAAGACACGGGAGTGTTATTCCCGATGGATACAAGGCTTCGGCCTGACAGTGGCAGCGTTTCAACTATGAGAAAGGTTTCCCCTGCGTCTCGTTCCAATTTGCAATGGCTTCCCACTATCATTCCGCGAGCCACCGGAAAATAGAACATTTTCACCGAAAATGAAACTGTTCGTTTTCCAGACAACGGACCGAATGCAGATGCGAAGCTTCGGAGCTTCAGCAACGTTCGCAAGTTGCCCGGAGCTTATTAGAATTCCTCTTCAGAATATCCTCGCTTCAGCTGAAAGAAGCAAGGAGAAAGACTATAAAAACCAAACAATGCAAAAAGCGATTGAAAATGGCAAGATCAAGATGACTCAACTGCATGTTGGATGTCCAATGTTCTCCATTAGTGGACCGAATTCCTTTAAACTGGTATTCGTTTATCGCGTAAAAATTCGGCACCAATGAGGACAAACTTGATCGAAGCTTGAGCCGACGACTCCTCAGAGGCTCGCGAATAATGAAAGCACCAGTCTCGCTTTCCCAGTCCTTCGCAATGTCGGTTGAGCTGGTTCTTTACGTTGTCCACTCGTTTCCCTATACACGGATCGTCGAACTCCATTTCATGTTCGTCTAGGTGCACGCCATCATGGGCGATATTTCCATCGATCTTGCCTTGCGATTGAGGCTACGACAGAGGGAGAATTTTCGCGAGAAGTAGGTGCAGAAAAGCTTGGCCAGACTATCCAAGAGCAGAAGAAGCAGCAAAAGAACAAGGGAATCCCGATAGAGGCTGAGTGGTAAGTCCGAAGATTCTAACAGAGTAGAGCCCACTTGTTCAACGTCGCGTAAGTACAGGTATATGTCCACCGAAATAGAACGGACATGATGATCGAACCATTACATATACGTATGTATACATGTACATGTATATGAACGCACACTTAAAGTAAGCCAGCACAGCCGCGAAACCTTTAACCGTGCCGAAGTTGAGTGGCCAGTCAATAACCTAGAGTTTCCGGATGCCGCTGCGAAGCGCACTCCAAGAGCTGTCATTCGAGCCGAAAGCCCCCCTACTCGGCTTTACGACGCTCTATATAGCCTAAGAGTGCTCAACGAAGCAGCAGCATGAGGAGGACCCACTCACACACATACGCGCACGCACACAAACCCACAAACGCACACCATCCAATTGACGTACACGTATATGTCATGTAGCAGGCGCAATTCGACAGATGTATGGTACATAGGGACTGTAGGCGCACAGGTTATGTTCGATACGATCATGTTGGCCATTTACAGAGGACAGCACGGAATGAGGGAATTGGAGGGAGAGACAGAGTACCGTGGAAATGCAGGAATGGTAAGGCATTAGGCAGTTCGAAATCGATGCGAGCTCGAACAAGACGCGCTCCAACTAGACCGTTTAACATGGCATTGCCGGTTGATCAAGTGGACCAATTGGCCTATGTGACCGAGGTCAGGGACATTCGGGCGCAAGCCTCTCCAACCGATGCTACATTCGTCAAAGGGCTTCGTTCCGTCCGATTCAACGTTCGTATAATTGGGTACGAGTCCCGGTAATTTTTGTCTCCACGACCTCTGTCATTGGTCGAAATGGCGCAACTACCAAATCATTGAGCGCAGCTCAATTCAATTTGAATAGCTCTTCTGTTCGGAGACAGCGATTTTTTTTTCGTACATTTTTCCCATTGAGGCCGTCGGCCCAATGGTCGTCGGGATCCTAGTGATCGTTATGTTTAGGGGGAAGTCCCCCAATGGCGGACACCTAAGCTTTTCGGACAATAAAAAAAAACACCTTCGAAAAATGTAATTTTTTTTTGCAATAATTACGTCAACAAAGTTTAAAACCAAAGTAAATTAACAAAAATGCAACCTCTGCGTGAATGAAATTAAAAACTTTATTAGAATTTTGGTACAAAAAATTGCCGTTACTGCAAGTGGCATCTAGTACCGGACCGGCATAACTTCGAGCCCCCAGCGCCGGACATCTTCAGAACATTATGCATCAATCGCATATGTAAGTTTCCGAACATTTAGGGATGTCTGCAAATTATTCATAAACCTATCCACGGCAGCTGGCGCACTGCATCCAGGCTTTTTCGTGGTCCTCCAGGCATCCTACGCAAGTAGTTTTTATATTCGATATTTGAGTTGACGGTTGCTTTTTCTTCGCTGTAGCTCCACCTTTTCCCTTGGCCTTTACGCCGTTGGTTTTTTGTCTTCATTTTCTTCCATCGCTGTTTTAAACTTGTTTCCAATTCCTTTCTGTTTGTCCTTAACGTTCTTTTTATTTTCTTTTTTTCGACAACAATTTTGCACGGTGATGAAGCCAGGATTTCACTTCTTTCGGATTTTTTCTTTCTAGCAATTGATCGTTTTTTTTTGCAGCATCTGGCTATGGCGACAAATTACGGAGAATCTGCACAACACCTGGAGCAAAGCTCCACAGTTTAATAACGATGTTTTGTCATGTAGAGTGCTTTTCGGATCGTCGTAGCGCAGCGAAGCTTCTCTCAAACTCAGTTAGCAATTTTTTTTGGTCCATTGTCCTTCCTTTTTCTTCTCCTCCATTTTCATTTTGCTGCGTTCTTCTATCCTGTAAAACAACGCACAGCAGTTATAATCCAAAGTATAAATGTTTACGAGAAAAAAACAGCATGTTTACTGTCCGGCGTTGAGGGACCACTTTGTGTCCGGTACCAGGGGATAGAGAATCCCCAAAATTACGCGTTTTATACCAAAACCCCTTGGGAATCCAAGAAAAACTTTAACAAACTTCCAATATTTATGGAACACGACGTATAATAACCATTGACATAAACACTTAAGGCAGTAGTCTGGTCTAGAGCGAGATTTTTGACGTCATTTTTGGGTTGGAATAATTTTTAAACCGATGAAGTTGTCTTGATGAAATTTTACAGATGTATTTATCGTTCCTTTGAGAATGTATCTACATTTAAAAAAAAAAATTATTTTTAATATTTTCATGTAGTTTTTTACTTTTTTACAACATGGTCCGCGGAAAACCGCCTCAATCGGCGCCCACTCTGGGTGTTGTTGTATGCATCTGAAAAAAATATATATATATATTCTCAATCCGTATGAGTATTCTGAACACTGATAGCAGAATTAGTACTCGTCATGGCTATCGATAACTAGAACTAGATTAGCAACAACAAAATCTTATGAATCGAATATTAGTTGGTAGAAAATCAGAAAAGCAATATTGGGTCCGTAATTAGCTTTGTCTGAAGAATCCGCAAACTAGCAATCATAATACACATATTTGCGATAGTAAAAAAATATATAAATATATAAATATATATATCTATATATATATATATATATATATCTTTTTACTTATAGATTATTTATATATCTTTACAAAGCTAATTACGGACCCAATATTGCTATATATATATATATATATATATATATATATATATATATATATATATATATATATATATATATATATATATATATATAGATTACTGGGTCGTGACCATGTCGATGCCTGGGTACGTCTTAAGACGGAATGACACCTCATCGAGGTCGGTATGGTAGAACAATTATAGATACCCAAAAATCTCTGAAACGGCTCTTCAGATCCTGTCGAAACTTTGCCAAACGACGTCAAATAGATAGACGAACAGCTGTCTGCCCCTCAAATTTTCTGAATGCGGGAAAAAATATGTAGATTCGCTTATGATAAGTCAATCTATTTTTTTTTTCTTAAACTCAGAAAATTTGAGGGGCAGACAGCTGTTCGTCTATCTATTTGACGTCGTTTGGCAAAGTTTCGACGGGATCTGAAGAGCCCTTTCAGAGATTTTTGGGTATCTATAATTGTTCTACCATACCGACCGCCATGAGGTGTCATTCCGTCTTAAGCACAGGTGAACACCACTCGATTGAGAAAAGATTCAAAATTATCTTATGACAAAGTAGTTGTTCATAATGATTGAAAATGAATAAAAATTGTAAGTCTGACGTAATGGCCATAATGAGTTTTATTTTTTAATTAATGAAGTTTTATGTAAGAGAAATTGAGGTTTCAAACTCTTTATCAAATATTTTAATAAAAACCAAAACGTTTATGACTAAATGTCTTCAAATTATGCTGCAGTCTTATAGGCAGACATAATCGAGTCAACAAAGTCCTGCAAACCTTTGTATAATTAGTTGAGGCCTTATATACCTTTGGATGGTTGGAAAACAAGGCTTTTTGGAATTGGAAAAAAGACTAATAATGCAATCAAAACGAGGTTTGGAGAGTTTATTATACATAGCCGTAGGTACTCAAATCAAATTTTTATTTTTCCAAAAAATACATAATGGCGGCCCAGCGGCTGGTACAAAGAGCACGCATCATTTGAGGCCCTCCAGGGGGGCTCGTTGGAGAGGCACTCAAAAGAATGTTTTTTTTTTCACAATCTACATGAGATATGTTACCGAAGTACACACGATTATTACAAAAGATTCATTATTGCAAATTACGCCCCATTTTGAAAAAAAGTCGCATTTTCGACTAAAAACGGTCTTTATTTGGTTCCAAAAACCGTAATTGTTAGTCGATTGTAAAAATCGTGTGTACATCGTTAGAAAATCAATCTAAGATGCTACAGTTAATATTTGAAGTCAATCAGTCGAAAAATGCAGGATCTACGAGTGCGCCCGATTTTGAAAACATTGCTTCACGAAAAACGCGTTTAAAAAGTTACATTTTTTTCCAAAGTTATATAAGGACCCAAAGCTGTTTGAACGCATGTTACGATTAGTGGGACGTTCCCATGGTGATTACTAGACCAACCATCATAGTGGCATCACGATGACCCGTACAATAACGTCTTATAACCTTTACGAAATATTTGCTCGAAAACGGTAGCAGGCACAGGAATTTGACGAAGACGTTCTTCTTCGTAATAAAAAAACTGATTAACAATGACTTATAATCACTTCTCACTTTCCAAGTTGAGCTATATAAATTTGCAAAGGCCAGCGACCTGCTTGAAGTGACGATTACTGGGCCAACTACTTTAGTCGTTTTTTTTCCATTTGGTTTATTGTTCTGTTATACTTGAGTTAAAAGATGGAAGACACGATGCCAGTTTCGGAGGAAACCGCCCACGGTGGTCATTATTATTAATTGATGTGAAAACTCTATATACAGATAGAGCACAGAGCTCTCTCTGTGAGAGAGAGAAAGAGGAAGAGAGAGCGGTTTGGCAGTCGAGCCGAGAGATAATTCATTAAACTACGTCGCCACGCAAGCGAGACAGGGTGCCTTTTTGATATCTTTAATATATATATATATATATATATATATATATATATATATATATATATATATATATATATACACACACACACACATTTTATCCCTATATGTACATATGTATATATAGGGATAAAATGAATATTATTGCACACCCTCGTACGGACAGGTCTCCGTGACAACAAAAGGGATTCTTGAGTTGCTAATTCCGCAAAATTACACAGCGATTCACGAGGAGGTGATCAGAGTAATTTAATTTACCTTGGAGTTTTCGCATGAAAAAAGAAATGTAACGTCGTTAGCTCCATAATATGACGATGATATTGAAGGGTTGAATAAATATAGGGAGCAAGAATAGCGTTGAGTTAAAATCGCAGCTAAACGAGGTCAGACCGAAACATATATAGTGTCCTCTCGCAACCATTGAGACCTTGCAGAATTAAGGTCGTCCGTCCGAATAACGAGAAAAATATCATTCCTCAAGATATCCGCGTGTCGAAGGCTGGAGGATTTTCCAGCGCAAGGACAATGTTTCACCCCAAGGGGTAGCTAACTCTAGAGGGTTTCAATGTTGGTGATCTACACTGACAAGGAAACCGCGCGAGGTGACCCTCTCCGATTTTGATTAAGTTTAGCATGTTTGTGGAGTGGGCAAAAATAGGCGAAATGTATTTTTTTTTATATCGGCGGAACCCCATTTCTGACAGGTAAAACGCACTCTTGAAAATTGTTTTTTTTTCCGGATATAACTTTTGAGCGGAACGAGATACGAATTTTCAGATGGCAAAAATGTTTCATTTTTCGAATACTACACTTCGGTGACGATATCGGTGCAGATAACAACAAATTTCATATTGCTTGTTGTAAAAATTCGACCGTTGAATGCGTATCTACGAAATTTTTTTTCTGATTGGGATGTAAATTTTCACATGTGTAGAGGATGGAAAAGTTACGGACATGTTTTTTTTTAAATTTTTCGATATCGTGCAGTTGAAGCGTTGTAGCTATCTTTCGAATTCTCCAAGATGAATAATATTTAGTGCCCAAAAAAATCGTTAAGCTCCGCGTCGGTTAATTCTGCAAAGCATTCTGCTTTTGTTTTCATGCCAAATTTAACCACCCATGAGAAAAATGGGTTTGAAAATTTGGGTGGTTATGTTGATTTTGTACATGCCCATAAGTTGGGCGAGATATTGCCGAAATCATCAATCGCATTGTTTCAATCGGCTGTCCTCAATTGACATCCATACCGGTCGATCATTAGGATTCAGCGATATAACGAATGGACGTTTCAATACTTCGCAGTCTCGAAACGACATCCTCCAATTAAGCATAACCCATTACAATCCGCGTTTCCAATTTCGAACCTATCAGACTCCTAATTGCGACAGAATTACAATGCGCATTTATGATATTGGCATGAAAAGCAGCTCCAAGCCGAAATGCCACGATTCCGCGCACGCAGGCGGTCGATAGAATATCGTATCAATCTGTCGGAGCAACGAATCTTCAAGTCGCGGCGAATCGAGAAAAACGTCGAGGCCGATAAAACGATGAAATTGACACGTGAATGAGGTGAGGAGAAGATTCTGGACGGGGATTAGTTTGAGCGAATAAGATGAGAAGGTGTTAGGTGCATTTGGGGTAGGAATGAAGAGGGATATAGTGGATTGTGCGAGCAGAGTACGAGAAGAGAGCCACCCCCAGGGCTGATAGTGGAAAAATCCTTCATCATCGGAGCAAACGTGTGAGAAAAATGCGAAGAAGCCTGACTGAGGTAGCGCGATCCTCTCGCAGCTTTCTTACGGTATCGATTTCGTCTTTTCGCACACTGAAATAGGAATGAGAATTCGCTCACTGAATACGTATTGCGAAAGATATCACACCCACACCCACACCCACACGCGCACGAGCAGGGGCGTAAAGACATTTTCAACCCGCTATTTCTATGTAATGTTGACTATCAGCACATCCGACTGCTTGGAGGACGGTTCTTCTTTTTTTTTCAACCATTTGTTGATTCCTGTCATCTATGCATCGAACAAAAATAACCTGTCCAATTTACCACGGGTCAGCAATAAATGCACCGCAAACGAGAAAATATCCAATGCTTTTGCCATCTAATTCTAAGGAATGTCCCCACGTCCCGTGTAGTTTGCAGGCCAGAGAAAAAAGTTCGGTAAAACTATAGAATCACGGCTCTAGCCCAAAAGCGGATCAAATTTTTTTTTCGGTATTGTTATGGATAAAAAACGATGTTACATGTTGAATTAAGGTGGGGGAAGACCTAATATGAAGAAAAAAAACGTTAAAAAGTGTCATTACGGTGAAGGGTAAAAAAGAAATACGTAACATGATGTTTTGTTTTCAAGCTTTTTCTTTTAATCTAGCCATCTAATTAACAATCACTGTCAGCGTGATTGCTGTCGTCGAAATGTCGTACACTTGTCGCACATGATTTCCATTGATATATTAACATTTCGAAGTTCGTTCAAAATGTACTTACTTTTTCACTCTGTTTACCTTACCATGTTTATGTTTCATCAATTCAGTTTGCTTCGTGCGAGTATATATATATATATGTACACGTTTGTGTGTGTGTACGATGTCTATAATACGCTATTTTGTCCCTCGTTTCCGCAAACTTCAAAATCCTATAATTTATGGAATTAATAAAAAATGTCGGCCTCCCCCAACTGAATATCAATAGTGATGACATTATAAAGGCGTTCATGGCAGCAAACAACTGTTGGCATTGAAATTGGTCTGGAGCCGTGATTCTATAGTTTTACCAAAAGTTCTGACGTCTTTTTGATTCCTTTGAGTAAATTACTTTTTTGCCTAATCCTTAAACGAAATTTGTTCTTCGTCTTGCTGTAATTTCGATCTTTTGAAACGTTTAGGAAGAACGCCAAGTAATTTCAAAAACCCAAAAGCATTAGTGTTTGTTTTACCTTATACAGGGTGTCCAATAGGAAGTTGCTGAAACTAATCGACTGTCATTTTAAAACACGTGCACAGAATCAGAAAAGCCAAATTGCTTTAAATAGAGGAAACTCTGCAGTTGTAAACGCACATAAATAAAACCCAGTCAAATATTTTTTATGTCAATTTATTACATCTTTTAAAAATAACGAAAAAGTACAGTGATTAATGATAGATATTTGCGAAGTGCGAACCGTTAGATTGTGCACAAAAATCAATTCTCTTTTGAAAACTGTGAAAAACTGTGTCCAACATATCGTTCGTAATGCCGCGAACCACTTCCTGGATGGCCGCGATCATTTCTTCTACTGTGCTGGGGTTTTTAGCGTAACAATGATCTTTAATGTAACCCCACAAGAAAAAATCACAAGGGTTCCGGTCCGGTGAGTACGGGGACCATTCTAGTCCGCCTTGAACAAATTTAGGGTACCCCAGACCGATTACTCGAGTCTCATATACGCGATGAATAGCTTCAAACACCTCATGAGCCCGGTGCGGCGTCGCTCCATCTTGCATGAAGTAAACATTTTTAACCAGTCCCCTCTTTTTTGCACAAGGGAAGAATTTCGTTTCCAAAAGCTGTTTGTAATTCTCTCCTGTTACCGTAGATTCCAAGAATTGCAAATAAATTCCTTTTACCGAAATCGCTGCCCATGCCGTTACTTTCTGTGGATAAAGGGAGTTCGCTAGCGATATGTTGGGATTTTCCGTTCCCCAAAACCGGTAATTTTGCTTGTTTACGTACCCATTAATCCAAAAATGTACTTCATCGGAATAAATAATCAATTTTTCATTAAGTTCTTCGGCTTCAAACATTCCCGTAATAGTGTTACAAAATTCGATGCGTTTCGTCATGGCATGTTCAGTTAACAATTGATGAGTGCTTATTTTATACGGATGAAACTTTAAAAAATATTTCAAAATGTTGTGTAATGATGATTTGGTTATTTTTAATGCTTGAGCAGCTTTCTGAATCGAATCATTTGGATTTTGTTTGAAATAATTCTCAACTTCGTTGATCTTCTCTGGTGTAGTCACCGTAACAGATGGACCTGGCAACTAGTGTCTACGGTCCCGGAGTGTACCATACTTCACGAAGTTATCGATTATCCTACAAAAATTAACATAAAATTACTTTAATGCAGTTTAATTGAATTGAAACACAAGTTGTGTTGTAGATGAATATGAATAAATATTCAATTCTTACCTTTCCAGAGGGTTTTCTCTGGCAACTCTATGAGTTCCAAACTTAGTACGAAACCCTCTATACGCATTGCTATAAATTTTTCCCCTCGAGAAGAAGCACTCAATAAGATATACTTTTTCTTCCGTGGTGAGCTCACTCATTTTGACGCGCGCGTACTTGCTTCAACCACAGCTGGATTAAAACTGCGGGGCCTCAGGTATGCGCCTTAGAAAAAGGGACCCCTATTGAATTCATAGAGGGAAGAGACGCTTATTTAGTTTTAGCAACTTTCTATTGGACACCCTGTAAAACAAAATCGTAATTGAGATGTTCAATAAGTTCTCGTCGGTTTTTTCCGTAAAAATTGATAGTTTATTTTAAAAAATCATTTCTAATGCTTTCAAACGATTCGAAACTGTTGTGTGATCAACTCCAAATGATTCTGCAAGTTCAGCTAGCGTCTGATATGAGTCTTCAAGTAATGCCTCCAATTCAAACCAAAAAATCATTATTTTTGAAGCGTCTAAATCAATCTCTGCGTGTTGTTTCCGACAGAGCATGGTCGCCGTAAGTCTCAACAAGAATTCTGGGTGCTTTAGCTGCAGATTTTTTGAATACAGCAGTGCATTAAAATTCCCCGTAAATACTCTTTTTTGGCACGAAATTCGACATGTTTAAACCAACGAAACGAAAGTTGTTCACACTTCGGCAAAACAACATACACTGAATTTCAAGCTTGCTTATAGTACTTCTTTATAGATGCATTACCATATTAAATTACACGCATGCAGTTCTGGTAAATGCCATCTGTTGGAAAACAGCGATAACTTATTCAACGTCCTGAAAATTCAATTTACCTGAAAAATCATTGTTTTTTGTTTTATTCGAAACGGTGGTTTTATTACACTTATGCCATTACTAAATTGTATGAACAAAAAATGAAATACGTATTGGGCAAGCTTACAAGAAATGTTGGGATCTCAGGATTGAGTGGACGGATCAAAAAGTAAACTCAACAAAATCGATAGGAAAAAATCACATTACGTTGGTAAAACGTCATTAGCATTTCAATTTCTCGACGTTCGCGTGATCTGAAGTTCAAACCCAGCCAGTAAAAGACGAACTTACCGTATAAAGAGTACGCGTCGTGTTCGTCAGTGGCGTCGGAATATTCTTTTTTATTACTTGGCGTCTAGACACTGCCCCCCTTTTGAGCCTTGGTCAGCAGTAAACCGTTCGACGAACGTCCTCGAGGGCTTGATTCCCTTTGGGATGGATTACGTTGTGCGCGCCGCGTGTGCCAACAATTTCACTGGTTGAAGAAAACAATTTCACGGTTGACTGACACGAGTAAAGAACCGGCATTAACAAGTTCGGGCATTCTAAAGTCGATTATAGTGTGTGCATGTGGGCGAAGAGAGAATGATGGACACGAGTGGGAGGAAGGGAGAGAGAGAAAGTCTCTCTCGCTCTTTCTTATCATCTCATCTAGAAGGAAAGATGCGGATCGAGGGGGTGGATTCCAACGTTCAACAAATTCGATGATAGACTCAAATCTAACCAAATACCGACAGGCGCTCTCGCGGGATTCAATCTCCGAATACCTTGCAAGCCCGAATACTGTGCCCGCATTTAATACGAAAGTTTCGCGAGCGCAGCTTCGCTTTCGTCTACCAGTGGCGATAATTCAAAGTAAACGTGCTACATAAGACGATTCGATAGCAGTGAACGTGGTCCATGGAATCTAGCTATATACACATAGCTGCGGTAACCAAAGCAAATACTCTGCATGCCAAGGAGAAAACTATATCGACACATACGTCAGTTTCGAATTTTCAACGGGAGCACGGAGATTTTAGACCAAAAGCGAAAAAAAATAAATTTGGGATGGGCAACACTGAAACATTTATTTGCATATGTTAATGGATTTAATTGATTTTTAAACTACAATTCGATCGAAGGCTGAAAGTTGCCGATCAAGAGACACGGCAGCGTCAAGACGAGTTCTAAAAAATAAAATTTCCACGAAAATCTAATGACATTTGACCAATGTAATGGGATTTTTGCCCATCGATTTTGTTTAGGTTATTTTTCGATCCGGCCACTCAATCTCGAGAACTCGTCATTTTTTGCGAATTTTCAAGCGATCTCACGACGAGAAATTTGTTTACACCTGTGGGGTAGTTGAATGGAATAAAGTCATTTGGTCATGTCGTAAACATAGGATGTATGCTCTTTTAAGGGTCGATTAACACTTTGGGTAACAGGCGCGACGAGCGTCGCGTTTAGACTCGCATCGCGCAGCCTCGTGAAGTCTCGTGCATACGCACGTGGTGCCTACATAGCTCGGTACTATCGCACTCCTCGGCAGCTGACTGCTACCTTGCCTGCTTACGTATAATGTGTTTCAGTGTGCATACACTCAGAAAAAAAATATATTGGTCGATCCAGTTAAGGAGGTACACTAGCTTCAGCAAAATGGTGATAGATCAATAAAATTTGGTGAATATATTCTTTAGTATTATTCATGTAGATACAAATTTCTTCAGATTTTTTGGTTGTGCCGTTTTCTTACAAATAATTCACAAGCGTTTATTCTTATACCCGGAATATATACCTATATCTATAAAAACGCTATGCTTATACACGTGAACTTCAATGTTCAATTACTCGATAACGGCACAATGAAAAAATCTGAAAAAAATTGTATTGACATATATATAATACTAAAGAATATATTCACCAAATTTTATTGATCTATCACCATTTTGAAATTTTACCATGGTTTAGCATGGCAACATTGTATGAAGCTGGTGTACCTCCTTAAATGTGCTGCTGCGGAGTGCCACCGATATATGAGATTGTTTCAATACTATAAAACATTGGAAAATGTGATTGATTTAAATAACATTATTTTATTTGAAAAAGCTCTTCTGTTCTCTGAATATCAACATTATCCTTCAAATAAAATTATATTCCATTGAAATAATTCTATATACAATCCGTAGATGTTTTGGATAAAATGATTAAGCGGTTGCTACAAACATTTTTTATTTTGTACAAAAATATAATCAATAGAATGAATTATTTCTTTACTGCATCGAAACGAATATGGCATGGGATGTAAGTTTTTATATTTGTTTTAAATATAATTATTATATTTAATAAATAAAATAATATTTATATTTAATAATAAAATATAAATATTATATTTGTGTTAAATAAATAGTGAGCATTAGAATGATTATCCACAATAATAGTGGAGAGAATATCAGATATCCAATGGAATATCCATGAAGAGAATATCAGATATTCAACTGATAAGAACAGATACTACACTTTGATCTTAGCCACAGGCCAAGAAGCGATACTCTTTAGAGTTTCTCCGGCGTTTAAGTAGATTTTCGGTTCGCGCTACGCTTACGAGAAACGAGCGCGTGTGCGGCCTCTAGCGGTTACTCCGAGAACTACGGGTTTCCTTACACCTATAATTTCGGTGGCGCTCGGCCATGATTTCGCATAATTTTTTAACCAATTCAGACATTTGCTTAATATTTTTCAATCAAAATAAAATATTAATATTTTAACGATTAATGTACTCAAAATCAATATTGAATATGGCGAAAACAATAAAATAGCATATTTACTCAATAGAAATTTTATTTGAATCAACCGAGCGAAATTCAATTTTTCTTGTGTACTCGTATCAACAATATTCATGTTATGGATTAAAACGCTTTTTTCGTTCGTTGCAGAAAATGCATTCAAAACTATATAATTTGTTCACAATAACTTTTTAAATAGTTTCAATAATATATTGTTCTCGGCTAACAATATATCTTTAAAATAAAAATAAAAAAATTCAATTTTATCATGTTACTGAAGTCAATAGAGTTTTGTTTGGACTAATAAATCCGATTATTTACCCAAACAATTTTACAATTAAATAAACGAAATTTCATTCAATAACACCAATGATATTGGATCAATGATTTTCTTTTCTCAGTGTAGTCTTGACTGCATCTTGACTACATAATTTAATTCTTGTTATTTCGATGCTAATTTAAATTTTATTATTTTTATTACCCGTCACTAGTATATATTTCCTAGATGCTCAAACGTTGGATTTTTATGTTCAGAGGTTAGAACATCTAACCTCTAAACATAAAAATCCAAATATAAAAATAATAGAAATTAAATTATCGAAATAACAAGAATTAAATTCTTACAAAATCAAGGAAAATTAAATTATTATAAAAATTATGGAAATGGAATTATCATAAAAATAACGAAAGTAAATAAAGCTATTCGTGATACGATTATCGAACTTATGTTGCGGACGTCATTTCCCAAGTTTCCACGGTTTTAAATATCTTGAAACGCTTTTCCTTGTTCAATATGAATTTGTAATAATTCTATTCTTTAAAAAATAAATGAAATGTCTTTTTTTTAACTTTTTAAAAGTTAGAAAAGTACGCCAAGTAACAAAGAGTCTCCCGAAAAAAGTGGCGTTTGTTTAACCTTACATATAATACAATTCCTCGTATTATGGTTTATTCCTTGTATTTTAAGTTTACCTTGAAAATAATTATTACGTGTTTTAATTCAAACGATGGTTATATTGTATTTTTTCCATTAATCAATTGTACAAGAAAAAAATGACGTCACGGACGTTCATACGTTGTATTTTTCTATAATGATATCAATGTTTTGTCATAATAATATGTTTCCTCGAATAAAAATAATACATTTTTAAGATTATTTCGAGGGTTTAACAATTTGTGTACAACATTTCTTTTACACTTGCAGACTTTCGCTGGCACAATCTTGACGAACCTTGTAATTATGGAACATTAAAATTAGGAATATTAAACCGTCGGCGCATTCAAAGTCCGGAATTTCAACCCGACCCTCATGTCAAGATCATGCCAGGGAAAGTCTGCACAGTTGACTGTAAATGATGTAGAACGTACAACATTATCTAGACAAATTTCAAAACACGCAAAATCACGTCTCAATAGAAAAAAATTCTTGAAATAATTCGTCGATTTACTGAAACTTTGGAAACTTTAAAAACTTCCATAGCCGAATTATTTTGACGGTGTTAACATTTTCGGAGTTTTGATCTTTCGGGGTACTATTCTTTCGAAGTTTTGAGCGTTCTGACCATTCAAAGTTCGGAATTTCACCCCGGCCCCGTAATCAATTTCGGAACATTAAAATTCGGAATTTTAAACCGTCGGAGCATTCAAAGTTCGGAATTTCAGCCCAGCCCCCTTACTTTTTGACCCGTCACATTAGAATAGTCCCTTAAGGCTCCCAGCTCAACCATTAAATAAACTCGACACGATTCGTCGTACCTTCCATGAACCTCGAAAATGTTCCCCTAAACCTGCGCCTGACGTAATTTTCATTTTAAAAGATTTCGCACACCCCTAGCCGAGTGGGTACGACACCTTGAGAAATCGGAGGTTCGAGGATCCGAGGCTGACGCGACGAGAAATCGCAGATACGATATAGCGTGTACCCCTATTTTTTACCGCGCCCTCGCCCAGGACAAGTTTCGCCTCCCACTGGAGGGCCATGCCACAATCCTCCACCCTCAGTCCTATGAACGCGTACAACGATATAAATCTCCGAGAATTAAGTTCGCGTGCTTTTCTTCAGCCTTTCACTTGCCAGTCGTACGATTTGCTGAATATATGACCACATATATTTATTTATGTTTGTATAATGGACGGAGGCGGATTTTCAGATGGATTCGGAAGGTATGAAAGTGGTTTCCATCGGGCCAGAGACGAGATTCTATGGAGTACGAATTGGTATGTCTGTTCGGTTGTCAGTGGCCGTAGCATTCAAAATGGGATGAACCGATTTACCGCGGTTTTTGGGGTTGCCTAGCCACTGGGGACTCTCATGATTGTGCCACATCTGTCCGTTAGTCTGTCACAACGGGAGGCCTCCTTCCCGACCTGCATTCGCGTAATCCTTTCGTTTCAAAATCTGAAAATACTCATGAGATAGCTTCAAGTGGAATGCTTCCAAGTAAAATTCTTATACTTGCTGTAAAATAATTAGTATTAAGGCGTTACCCCCACTTGTAGCGCAAAAAAGGCCTTTTTCATGAATTTTTTTAAAGAAAACTACAAAACTTTTTTAATCGATCGATATACCATCTTAAAGAACACATCTTGAAGAAACTTCAGTAATTTTTTTATTGAAAAAGATTACATTGTTTAGTGGCAAATGGCCGTCAATGAAATAATGTTTTTATATCCACGGTTTGCGGTGACCAACATTGCGGCGAAGTGGATCATATGAAAAAAAATGCGGATGGATTTAGTCAAATATAAGTATAAACCAGTCTTTAATCGAAGGATTTTAAAAAATATTCATTTTTCACAAAATGGCGGACAGTCGAAGTTAATGGTTCGATTTTAACAAAAAAAATCGAACGATTAAAGACTACATTTTTATGTATTAAATAAGCCTGCAAAATTTTAAGAAGATCGGTTCATTGGTGTTCGAGTAATCTTGGTCACCGACTTCAGAAATGCCATTTTGAGAAAAACGCGTTTAACGTTTAAATTTCAGTTTACACGAAGAAAATATTTTTTTTTGTAAACTTACATAGAGTCATCTATTCCGGGCCCGTTTTTATAAATTCCAGTCTATTATATGAACGTTGTGAATGCCAGGTATACGACCCTTTTCATCGAACAATGCATTGAAGGTCGGAGGGAGGGTCGAGCGCGCCAGACGGCAGACCAGCCGGTCGTTTACACAACGGATTCTTCTCTTTCAACGCTCATATCTCAGTCAATTTTGTTCGGATCGACTTGAAATTTTCAGGACATATTCTCAGATACTTATACTTCAAAAAAATGCAATAAAAAAATCGATTTTTTCAAAATCGCAAGTGGGGGTAACCCCATAAAAAAATTGATGAAAAAAAACTATTTTGAATTCGACAAGTTTCGATGTACCGAGTTTCAAAGACGTTCGAAAAATGTTACATGTCAAATACTTATAGTTATTGATAGTTGTGAAATACTGTATTTGAAAGTATTTAAGGCGTTAAGCCACAGTAACGGGTATAAAATCATGTGGGAATATAAGATTTTTTTGTATGAAAAAGTGATTCACACATAAAATTAATTACATATATATTTAGTATGAATATCAAGCTGTTAGAAAATATATCTTTTTTTTCGATGTACAAAATGGCCGACTACTCGAAACTTCTCGAAACAGCTTTTTGTCCAATTGGCGTGACAAATAACTTCAACAATTTTCACTCGACTTACTTCAAATTTAATAGTTATGTTCCTAATTGCATTTCGCAGAGAAGTACGTACGGAATTTCTAATTAATCGAAAACTTTTCATTTTATGAGCAGTTTATGAGCAGTTATAACGAAAATTTGCAGTGAAAATTCATTTCTTAAGTTCAAATACCTACAACTTTTGAATAAAACAATATTTGTTTAATTCCGTACGTATTTCTCTAGGTATTCTAATGTAGATTGACGAGAATTTTTGTTTTTTGTTTTCGGTCAAAAATTGTGGATGCGAAATGTCACGCTGTGGAGCGCCTAAAAAAAGATAACTAAAGAAAATATTAGTATTCGGCAATTTTGTACATCGAAAAAATATATATATATATATATTTTCTAACAGCTGGATATTCATACTAAATAGATGTGTAATTAATTTTATGAGTGGTTCACTTTTTCATATGAAAAAAAATTGTTAAATTCGCACATGATTGTATAGCCGTTACCGTGGCCTAACGGCTTAACGGGGTATGCTTAGTAGTACAATTCAAAACAGCTTATTTTGGGGATTTTAGTTTTTAGGAAATTGTGATGATACATTTTTACAGAACTTAGGTTTGAGACGTAGGGACAAGATGATAACGCTGAGGTCATGTTCGTTTTGGAAGCAAAAACATCAGTCTTTCTGATTTGTACAATACAATATATATTTTTAATTAAACCTCTATTTTTCCCATCTTACCCCGTATGCGGGGCAGAATGAAAAAGCACTGGGAGAATGATGGGACACGAATTATTGGCATCTTTCGCAGATAAAAGTGGTTTCATTCTGAATAGCAGGAATTTGATAAGCCAATCGTCTAAGTTCTGTAGGATTAGTCCGAATAATCGTGCTTTCATATCATTTTAATCATTTGTAAGTTCTTTTTCTTCCCTTGGTAGAAACACCGGTTGAAGAGGAATCAAATGCTTTACTAGTTTCATTTCGCCCTTTCTAATGTAAATAGTGGTACGTTGTGAAATATTGCAGCTTTGCGATAGTTTGTATTCATCTTGCCCCATAGCCGATCAACGACGTAACAAAAAATCACGCAACAACCTTTTAAATTTCTGACAAACTGTTCTTATTATATACATAATTAGTACTTTCATTGAGTTTACCTACCTGTCTCTAATCAATATTAGCAACTCAAATGAACTGAAACGATGTTAAACTTGACAAAAAATTACATCGTTTTGAGAAAAAATCGATATTGTTTTCTCACTCGAGACGCGTGATTCCGCCACAGTTGATACTTTCACACTCAATCACCTCCCCTCTGCCCCTCCAAACTCTAACGGGACCACTGTGCTCGCACACACTGTTTAGTAGCTAGGCTTATGATTCATCGTACCCCGCGTATTCTCCTTGCCCCGAGTTCCCCTATTTAAAAAAGTTTCACCTAAAGAACACTGTCATTTTTTTTCTGTAAAAATATTTAATTATAATCGATTTACAGCCGATGTCCGGGAAGGACCTCTCGAAACCGTCTTTTGCGGTGAGCCCTTCTGAACCAGGTTATCTAATATAAAGAAAATCAAACAGATTACGTTAATACATTAGTTGATCCTATGATCAATCGAAGGAATTTCCGAAATATCAAATTTTTAAAAATAGCGCGAGTTCAATGCGATTTTTGGTTTTTCCGAAAAAATGGGCATCTTTCGTTTATCAAATCGAAAGTATAAGTCGGAAAAAAAATTCTTCAATCAAATACTTTATTTTTACGCCTAGAAAAAGCACCAAATGTTTCAGAAAGATCGAGGCAGTAGTTTTTTTTTTATAGATATTTTGCTCACCGACATTGAAAACGGATTTTCGAGAAAAAAAGCGTTTGAAGTTTCAAACGTGGCTCCAAGCGTTCCGACGGGCGTCAACATAGCAACATAGCCTATAAATCTGTCAATTTGATCCGATCTCCTTGAAATTTTCAGGGAACATTTACAAGATGATATACTGTCAAAATATATTGGTGTTGAAAAAAGTGATTCGTCGACTATTACAACTAGGCATAACCTCTTAAGGCAGTATTGTTATCTTAAGCCCACTTTTGAAAGTGATTTTAGCATGAAAGTGCTAAAAAGTGTAAAAGTGGTATATTATTTAACTTTTACACAGAAAGTACTAAAAGTGTAAAAGAGATATATTATTTGACCTTTACACTTTTCGAGTTTCCTTTCTAATACTTTTGACACATTTTTATTGAGCCTTCAGAAACATGTACAATTAAAAAGAAAAATTATTACCATATACTTTTGTACGTTTGTTTACAACGGTGCCCGAAAAACGCCTCTAATTGGTGACCAGTATTGTGGACGTTGTATGAATCGAAAAAAAAAAACAAAAAATATTCTTACTCTGTTTAAGTGCTGGAATGTTTGGTACCAAATTTATCAAAAAAAATCTTTACGATATGCCGGCACGCAAAACTTTGATTATCAATTTTACGTATTTTTCTGACCACTCTACGAGTTGAATAAAAATAGAAGAAAAAAATTATAATTTCGACTCAATTCTGCTACCGACGATGAAAAACAGTCTGCTGAAGGTGTATGCCAAATCCGAGCTCAATCGGCCAATTGGTACTGGAGGTATCGTGGTTGCCGATTTGGAAAGCATAGTTTCGAGAAAAGCGCGTTTGAAGTTTGCTGCGTCTCCACCGCTCTTCCCTAGCGTACTCCTGATAATTTCTATAACTCGGCTAATTTTATGAGTATCATTAAACGGTTTTCACATACGTATTCAGAAATGTCTGTATAATAATTGAATGAAACTTAAAAAAAAAAACAATTTTTTTAAATTTCTAGACAACAATACTGCCTCAAGATGAATTCGATGTGGCAATATTGCGTGCGTAGCGAAAACCTCACGGAAGGCTGCTTTAAGGGAGACTTTGTCCTTGGAGTGCCATATTTCAGGTGTTTACATTTTATTTTTTTTAAAGGAAACGAGTAAAGCTTTTTGAGTGCGGTTTTTTTCTTGCTTTTATTCGTGATATACAGAACGTTAAAAAAAATTTTTTTTTGAAAAAAAAAACCAAAATGGCGGCGGTTGCAGCTCCGCGAAAACAGGGCCTCAAATCGCGGGAGGTAAACGGCTGACATCACTGCCCCCTCTTTGTTGATCTGAAACACAAATTCAAAGCATATTATCAATCTGTGACCCTTTGGTCATGGAATGACGGATGAGTTTTTCGTTTAGTACAAATTTCGGAAAATGGCGGCATTTAAAAAAAGATCGAATTTTCGCGTTTTTTTTTCGCATAAAAAGATAAATAATAAATGCAAAAATGTATCTATCGAAAAAACGATCCGTCATTCCGCGAAGACATATTTTCTGAGTATGCTCTCCAAATTTCAGGTCGATATGTTAATTACAGCGGTCAGGAGAATGTCAGCCATTTTTTAAAACGTGTTTTCGAAAAAAATGCGTTTAAAGTTTTGTAATGTGTTTACACAAATGTGTTTATAATTACCGCTAATCGGCAATGCCTGGTCCATAGAGGCATCCCTCCTCTTCTTCTAGCTGCTTATGTTGAGCCGCTAACATCTCCCGCTGCATTTCAAGGACAAAGTCTCCCTTAATGCGTTTCTCTGATGCACTCGACCCTTTTTTCAAACCGCAGATCGAAACAAGCTGCAGCTATGTACGGCAGTTATTTGAGTATCGTGGAATGTAATTAACATCGCATACCCGAGCGCAGCCATTTAATCGCGTAACGTGCAGTGCAGTGCAATTATCGATTCACGCCAATGGCAAACTAGGACTCCGGGTGTGACTTTACCTAGGAAATAACATGAATGAATTCGCGTCTAAACTGTCACGTAGATCGAGTCATCCGCGCGAATACGAGGTATATTAGTAGCGATGAATTTCACTTTCGGACGTTGCCGCGTTTACATATATCCATAATACATATGTACACGTATATATTCACTGGCCGTTGCTCCATATCCTTTTTATTCGTGGCAGGTGAGAGCACACCTGTTGCTCCTTCACTCGCGTGCCCCGCCGAGTGACGCTTTTCATATTCTTTCGTGAGTGTACTTCCCGACTGACACGTGACAGATCAAACAAGCCGTGCTTTTCTCGCTCTTGGTGACTTTGGCTTATTTTGAAGATGTTTTCGAATCCATAATTGGCGTTGGTAGCGTCGATCGCTTGCGAATCAAGGCTCGATGTAAATTGATTTGCGGTATCAATTGACAATTTGACAAAAATTGTTGCAACCTCAAAGTTTGGATGCGTACCGTAAAGCGGGACTACTTAGAACAGGTTTTGAAAGTTTTTTGTACGTAACTTTTTTTTTAGCATCCTAGATACCAACTTTTCTTGCTCCAATAGAACAGTGTGTCCTTTGGCTATCAAATATATTAGAAAGTCAAGCTCCACCATCCCCTCACAATTTGATATATACATTTTTTTAAGTGTCAAAGTAGCCCCGAGTGTGGGGCTTCTTTGACAGGGCATTGAAATGCAACTTGTGTCAAAGATTAAGGGTTACTTTAGAATCGTTTTGATAAAAAATGTAATGTTTTAGGCATTATACATGGAATGAAATGAAAAACAACGATTTTTTATAACCAAATTGTCATCGTTATTAAGGCAGCAGAACTTTAACCATTTTCGTCCAATCGACTTGAAGTTTTAGCTTCTTAGATTGCTTTAACAGTCGAGTGCGAGTGCTTTCTTTCGATTAAACGGAAATTGTAAAAAATATATCACTTTTGGGGATGAAAATTATAGTCGAAAAAACGAACTTTTTTTCAAACTCGTCTCTATTTTTCTTTTCATTATTTTTAATTCCCCCCGTACTTGACTGCTAAAAATTATATAATTAACGAAAATATTTCACTCTTAAATCCGGGACTAAATTTACGACAATTCTACTGCGTGCCGCGGAGAGGGTTGGCTGAAAAACAGTAGTGGCATAGTGACTCGTGCGCCGCCATTTTGTATACTTTTGACTAATAATTTTTTTTGACACTTCAATATACACCTCATAAAACCTAAAAGCTCTTTTGACCATGTATTTTATTTCTTTCTTTAAAAAATACAGTGAAAACGGTCGAAAATGGGCAGTTACAGTGGTGACCTCCCTTAAGGAAACATTTTACATAAAAATATCAAGTACCTAGGGTGCTATTGTAGGCACTTAATGAGTCTTATAATTGTCATTGAGATCCAAATCAACTTGAGCAACATTACAATCAACTTTAGTAACATTATAATAAAATTGAACAACAAATTGTTTAAGTTTATTCCCCGCACCCGCCGCCCGCCACAGAAGGTCAAGCGGGCTCGCTGCGCACACATTGAAAAAGTATGTTGGCGCTCTGTCAAAGTAGCCCCAAAAACTGTCACAGTTACCATGAGGGTCAAAATAGCCCCGTTTTACGGTACATCTGTCAGGTTTTTGACTGCCTCCCCCCCCCTCCAGTTTTTGGTTGTCACGAGCTGTAATGGATCCTTTCACTATTCCTGTTCTGTGGGTAATACACTCCAATATACCACCTGCTAGAACTTGGTGCAACACATTGTTATCATCGAGATTATGAATTCATATCGCGATTACGGATTTATATACTTGCAAGTGCTGAATCGCCGTATGCAAGTTTTAGTTGAGGCATCGATATTTTTAGTCCGCATTCATACTTTAAGTTTATACACTGATACTTAAGGTAAGCATTCATATTTTACGCTTAGGCATCAATATTTAATTTTGGCATTATTTATGTACGACATTCGTTCATCAAGTTCAGTCCTCAATATATAGTTTAGCCATCAATAATTCAATGGTCGAAATCGATATGATACTTTAAATTAAAAAGGCATCGTGGTGTTGAAGCTTGAATCATTGAAATGCAACGAAATTTCTTCATTTCTTTATTTTGATTACTATCTGAACTCTCTTTTGTCTCAAGTTTGGGTTATGGACTATGTGACAAGCCTTTTTAGAAAAATTTCGCATCTGCGACTTTTCAGAAAAAAACGTCAAAATGTCCAAATCTACTAAATTTATGCGAAATTTGTAATTCCAGTTTATCGTTGGATGCAATAGTTTACTGTCACTTATTTCTGTCAAACGCCACTGTAATTTGCTGTTGATTCAGATGGGCCCTGCGTATGCCCCCACAAAATACGACCTTCCGCTAAAGGAATACCTTAAGGTAATACTACCGCCAGGCTTCGATCCATAGGATTTTAATTTTTTTTTACTTCACTAAATATATTAATCATCGTCTCTGTAAAATTTCAGGGTCGGCCATCGACCTAATTACCGAGAAAAAAATTAAAATTGCGTATTTTTGTGAAGGATTTCCGAGATGACATACAAAATACGCTTATTGACCTAATTTTTATGTAATATCAAGTTTAATTTGAACTTCCGGTATTGGATTTATTACCACTTGCTGCGATGAAAAGACGTGACAGCAAGGCAACAGCTGACTGTAGTCCTAACCTCATCTCACTCATTCAAATTTCCACACATATTTCATTTTTGACCGACATACTTCGCCAACACAAATTTTCCACACTTTTTACCAGTTGTGGCCCGAATACAATGCTTTATATTTCCCGCACCTGACATTGTTTTGACAGATCGACGTTGAAAAGCATGGATGTTAAACCCGCCTGGTTGAGTAAAAAGAGACCAATGTTGCCGAATATCAAACCTAGAAATACTGCGCGAATCGTTGGAACAACTATTTTTTCATTTTCCTAATTAAATGTGAACATTCATTAAACGCTTTACACATGGAAAATTTTAGTTATTACAAATTTTTTTGTTGCATATGTAAAAATATAAATTGTAAAAGTCTTAAGTATGATCAGCGGTATGACTAGTGGGAAGCAATAGGATTACCTTGAACGCGTTTTTCTCGAAACTATGCTTTCCGAATCGGCAACCACGATATCTCGATAAACAATTGAGCTCAAATTTGGCATACACTTTCAGTAGACTGTTTTCCACCGTTGGTAGCAGAATTGAGACGACATCGTTTTTTCTTTGTATATCGCTCGTAGAATGGTCAAAAAAATAGGAAAAATGGATAATCAAAGTTTCGCTGGCCGCCATTTTGCAAATTTTTCGTTACCTGAATTTGGTACCAAATATGATAAAATTCATAAAGATTGAATGTGTTTGTTTTTTTTTTCGGATTCATACAACGTCCGCAACACTGGTCGCCAATTAGTGGCGTTTTCCTCGCACCGTTGTAAACAAACATACGAGAGATAATAAATGTTTTAATTTTTTATTATTTGTAGGTCCATATTATTGAAGGATCAATAAACATGTGTATTTATTTTTTCATTAATTTTTTTGATTATTCAATTCTAAAAATCACCTCCAAAACTGCGCTCTAGTCAACGATACTGCCTTGATCATTATCACACTATTCTGAACTCCGACCATCTTTGAGGCAGTCCTCTAGTTTCTCGGGTCGAAAAAATCGATTTTTTTTTTCATAAATCACATCTACAATATGTGTAGAAAATGTTTGCCAAAGGATTTTTCGATATTCGAAGTGGTTCACAAGTTACGGCCCTGGAACGGAGCAGGTATGAGCTTCTCGGAGAGGCTGAGCAATTCAAACACAATAAACCGCCTCTTTCTGAAGCAGTTCAAAAAGTTATAAAGCCAATTTATGAGGATTTATCCAAAGAAGAATTGTTAAGCAGATGCCTGGGAGCGGAAACTCAAAATAATAACGAGTCGCTCAATTCGTTAATCTGGACTTTTGCTCCGAAGCACCTCCATTCTGGGCCAAAAGTGGTTGAAATCGCCACGTTTCTCGCTGTCATAATCTTCAACGAAGGATTCAAATTTATCCTGAAGACCTTGGAAACCATGGGCGTGAAAATCGGCCCACAAGCTAAAGGATATGTTCAACAGCGTGATAGCTCTCGGATCGACCGTTCAGAAAGGCGCACGAGTGATGTTGTAAAACAGGCCCGAATCGCGAAAAGGGAAGACGGAGCAGCTCTGCGTGACTTCCAAGAAGAAGAGGAAGGCCTATTGTATGGTCCAGGCATAGCAGATTGACGGTGAGATGAAATTTTTAGTATAAATCACATGCGCGAACTTTCAAACGCGTTTTTCTCGAAACACCATTTTTCGAAACGGTGACCACGATATTTCAGAAACTACCGCACCGATCTTGTTCAAATTTATACAGCATCTTTAATATGTTATAAGCCAGCGATTGAACTAGGATTATCATGGTTGCTTTGATAGTTTTTTTTGTACGAGCGAAAAACTTAAGAAAAAATGAGTAAAAAATAGAATGTAATTTTCAAACGTGTATAAAAAAGGCAATTTTTGTCATTTAGAATTCACTCTAGTTCAATCGCTAGTCTTAAATATGAAGATCAAAATGCCGTTTGGTTTTTTGATTTCAGATAAGCAGAACAGCCGCAATCTTGGTCACCGTCAAGCACCTCTCTTACTTGATGTCTTCCTGTCGGCCAGTATAACCTTGATTCTATTATATATTTTGACTTAAAAAAAATTGTAAAGCTTATTTAAATGTTAATAAAGATTATGCAAAAACAATGAGATTTATTATTTCGATGCTTTGCCCGTAAAAAATGATTGAAAAAGCCGTAAAAAAACAGCCGAGAAACTAGAGGACCGCGTTAATATTGGGACAACGTCGATTCACTACGTTCAAATTGTCGTGTTTCCTTCTGTATTTTTCCACTCGCTTCGAGGGTATTCCCTACACACAAATCCACATTAATCCAATAAAATTCGCCCGCCCTCTCACTGTCTTCCTCTTTGTCTCGATACTTAATCTGATCTAAAGGACAGAATAAAAGTGTTGCCGGGCAACCCGAAAACTTCCCCGTTCGCGTCTTCGTCGGCGTCGTCGTCGTCGTCGTTATGCCCCGTCTGCGCTGCACGTTGACGGGAATGTAATATACGAAAAGTGTAGCGTCAGCACAGATTAATGGGTCGCACGACTATCAAACGTGGAGGGCGGAAATAATAGGGATGGGAGAACGGGTCGAGATACGTGAAATGACACGTAACCGGCTGCGATAGAGAAGGATCGGAACGAGGAAGGATACGTATACCTTCAATCTGTACGATCTATATATGTTTTATATGGATACATGGATGGATGGTATGTCTATTACCCCACCTCCTATCTTTCTTATATGTGAGTATATATGGGATGATCAATAGTGTACGGGGCGTTCCGTCTCGGATCAACAATCCATAACGCACCGGAAGTTCATATTGGAGCTAGGCTTTAATATTTCTGCCCTTTCAGAGGAAAATGAATAGCCGCTCGAGATCAAATATTTGTTTTTTCCATTTCTAGGGTACATTTTGCGGACTGCTGCGACAATATCCGTCTCAATTTTATTCCGCACTTGTTACTTCACTATTTCCAACTCCACTGCACGAGGGCACAGGGAAACTGAAAAATCCGCTGCAAAACGGGCGGCTAATATTTTTTCAGCTTCCTTTGTGTTACCATCGGAAACTCAGTAACTTCGTCCGCTCGGTAGCTGGAGCGCAAGCCCGTGTGTGGCTAAGCGGTCGCCCATTCAAATATTGGCCCAGGGCCCTCCGGTAAGGAAACCGCCGATGCCGCACGCCAAACGTGTCTCCACTACTGCCGCGGTATGTGATTGTTGTTATCATTTACATGCTTAGGAAATTCGGCAAAAAACTTTGGTTTTTTAAAAATCCCATTTCTGTCAAGTTAAAACAGGAATTTCGAATGAAGAATTGGAAATTTCGAGGCTCTTGAGTGACCACTAAATATTCATTTACCGGCTGGAGCTTTCGCGAGGTTAATTAAAAAAAATTTCGCGTGAAATTCATGGCTGAGACGTAAACGAAAAAAAAATCGATTTCTTAATGGAAATTTGAATTTTTGACAGGCTTGAGCGATCTCTAAATATTTTTTGACCGCTCGCAGATCTCGTGACAATTTTGTTTTTTCTTTAAAGAAGATAATTGGATGGTGAGAAAACGGGAAAAGAAAAAAAGCTCAACTTTCGGCCACTCTAATATATATATACTGGGTGTTTGGCGTATGGATCGAAACATTTTTTAGGGGTGGTTGGAGGGTTATTTGCTATTTTTTCACCCTTAGACCCTATGTCCTGACTGTCACGGTAATTAAGATATGTTTTTTTCAGTCATCCGCAATTTAGACTTAATATCACAGAATTTCCACATAGTCCGTCTTCGATTTTGCTGAAACTTCTATCTGGTTTGCATTGCAAACTATTAGACACGTTTTTTTTATCGGCGGAAAAACGGTTTTAAGGGAGGAAACCACCCCTCAAAGAAAGGCGTCCCGTGCGGAAAACTGATAGGGCATCCCTAATAAAAATAAGGGCCTTTCAGGGCTTCCCTAGTGCTTTCCCCAGTAGGGATTTCCACAATTGGCCTTTTGCTGAAACTTATATCTGGTTTGCATTGTAAACTATTAGACACGTTTTTTTATCGGCGGAAAAACGGTTTTAAGGGAGGAAACCACCCCTCAAAGAAAGGGTCACCGCTCGAGTTCATTTTTTTCAGTACTTCTATAGTGGATTTTTCATTGTTTTACATTAGAAAAATTTTGGTTTTCGTTTCTTTTAGATCGGTGAACTGGTTGTGGAAACTGCAAAATCACCCCTCGACACGCCTTTCTTTGAGGGGTGGTTTCCTACGTTGAAATCGTTTTTTCGCTGATAAAAAAAATACATGTTTAATAGTTCGCAATGATTTATCACATATATGAGTTTCAACAAAATCGAAGGGGGATACTTAAGTGATGTTCCTTGTCGGTTGACATCGAACGCGCCATATATGCATTTCATATATCACAGATTGTGAACATTTAGTTTGGATGAGGAAAAGCAGCTCCCCTAATCTTTCCGCACCAGATCCAACGTTCGAGGCATCTCGAACGAGTAGATGAGAGAGAGAGAGAGAGAGAGAGAGAGAGAGAGAGAGAGAGAGAGAGAGAGAGAGAGAGAGAGAGAGAGAGAGAGACCAACCCAGCACGAGGAGAAAACGAAAAGTCGATTGAGCGCGGTCATGCGTGCCGCGCTCCCAAGCTGGAAAAGCCCATCGGCTCCTGAATCTTGTCTATTCATTGGTTCCTTCGGGAGCAATCTGGATGATTATTGGAAGAGACATTGCTCTGGAACGGTAAATCGCGACTCCGACCTTCTCCCGAAACTTTTTATCTCTCCAAGACTCGATTGGATTTTTCCGCAAGTTCTACTGCGAATGTTTTTCCGCAAACGCTACGTCCGTAACGACTGCGTTGATGTAGCTATATTTATATGTTTGTGATATTCTTCATGGATGTGGGGTTAAGGTTTAGACGATGGCGAATGTTTTCCATGGTGGGCTGGAATGCGTTTTCGGCTAGGCGTTTCTATGATTAAAAGAATGTAATCAGTATCGAGTGGATTTGTAACAATTGCCACAGGACATCTCCTCGCTTCGACGAAGCACCAAACAGCCGTTAGGTTTTGTTTTTATCGCGCAATAAATTCCGCCAATGATTTCTGGCGACACGGGAAAACATCGTTTATGTCAGTGGATATTCTCCTCATTTTCGGTATACCGGAATTACCGGAAGGAGGCCGCGAGTACAACTTCAGTGACGAAAATAGTGAAAATCAATTGATTTGTTTTCCAAGAAATACAAATACAAATATAAAAGTTGTTACACTTCATAAATACACTTGCGAAATACAAACAAAAATCGTATTTATTTAAGTCACTATTTATAGACGAAAATGGTAGTAAAAAATGTCCTAAAAAATGTAGGTCTGCGCTGTTGATGAAATCTCGGAGATGGATCATCCGAAACAAAAGAATCAAACTGTTTTAGATTCAGTACGTTAACGGCTATAGCGCATATCATACGATTTTTTACATATGCATAAATAACAAAATGGCGGACATTTTTCGAAAAAAAAACAAAAACAAAAACGTGTAATTTTTATCGTTTTTGGCAAAAAAGTACTAAACATTGATATTTAAAAAAATCCTTGATATGCGCTATAGCTATAGTTGTGAAGAATATGTGGTTAAAATTTCATAACGATCGGTTAAGTAGTTACGAAGATTTTATCAACAAGCCGTCGCAAAACGTTGTTTCGAGAAAAACGCGTTCAAAGTTTTTAACGAGCAGATGAACGTGCTCAGGTAGTAAAGTAAAGGTCGCATAAAAATAGTTAGACTCCTCCGATCTTCATAAAATTTTAGTACGATACTTTTGGGTATGTATACTGTCGAAAAATGGAATAAAAAAATCGATTTTTTGAAAATTGTAAAGTGGGAAGAGGCCTTAAGTCGATATTATTATGAATTCTTTGTAAAAAAAAACGAATTTTTCATATAATACTTGAATTATTGGGTCGGGGTCATGTCGAAAAAAATGGATATCTTGCAAACTTATCGAGGCATCGATTCTTTAAAGTTAAGGAGGACACCACTGTGACGCGCTGAGAAAAGGTACAAAATACATCACTTTTCAGATGAAAATCATGGTCGAAAAAACGAACTTTTTTTCAAACTCGTGTCTATTTTTCTTTTAATTATTTTTCAATTCCCCCGGTACTTTACTGCTAAAAATAATATAATTAACGAAAATATTTCACTCTTAGTTTCGGGACTAAATTTACGACAGTTCTCCTACGTGCCGCGGAGAGGGTTGACTGAAAAACAGTAGTGCTATACTGTTTCGTGGGTCGCCATTTTGTATACTTTTGACAAATAATGTTTTTTTACATACTTCAATATATACCTTATAAAACGTGAAAGCTCTTTTGACCATGTATTTTATTCCTTTCTGAAAAAAAATCCAAAGAAAACGGTCGAAAATGGGCAGTTACAGTGGTGCCCTCCCTTAAGGAAACATTTTACATCAAAATATCAAGTACCTGGGGTGCTATTATAGGCACTCCATGAGTCTCATAATTGTCATTGAGATCAAAATCAACTTGAGCAACATTACAATCAACTTTAGCAACATTGTAATAAACTTGAACAACAAATTGTTGTTCAAGTTTATTCCCCGCACCCGTCGCCCGCCACAAAAGGTCAAGCGGGCTCGCTGCGCCCACATTTAAAACGTATTTTGGCGCTCTGTCAAAGTAGCCCCAAAAGCTGTCAAAGTTACGCTGAATGTCAAAGTAGCCCCGTTTTACGGTATTTCTTTACTATAAATAAACTATTTTCTCAGTGTAGGAACCCACGGTTAATCTTTGTCCTTTTCGTCTCCGAAAGAGGGAAGACATTCTTTCATATTACGCATCATTGTCCTGTTCAGGTCCGCGGCCTCGCGTCAAGTTTACGAGCGTTGAACAAAAAATAAGAAAAGCTGCTTCCTCTTTGACGGTTTTTATACTGGAAAATGGCTCTGCCGAATATTGCGCATGCTGCACGCATAACTTTTCTCCTCTATTTGAAGCCCATGCCCGTTAGGGCGATAGTAACGCGCGTGGCGCTTCTTCAACCCGTAATACCCAATATAACCAAACGCGCACTTTGCGACACCCACCCACGTTTCAAATGGCGAAAGTTGCATTACCGGTTATCGTTCAAGGACAACAGCTGTGCCTTATTGAAAAATCGATACATCCCTTTACCCTACAGGCGCTTTCTCTCCTCCGCTTCTCGGCGTTTCATACGAAGCCACTTTATTATTCGCAATAATACTAACCTCACACATCGTTCACTTGAACAGAGGAAATTAGAACTTGTCTGGTTCCAATTTCCTCGATCTTTGTGTATTCAATTACAATACAATTTTCCATGGAAACTTTTACACCCTATTTCATCCCCTCAGAAGTTGGTTTTTGAAAAATCCTTTCTTAGTGCACCTTTACAGCTTCTAAGGAACAGATCTGCCATTTCATGTTTCTATCTTCAACGGTTTAGGCTGGCGTTGTTTATATGTCAGTCAGTCAGCCGCGGAACTATTTTATATGCAGGGTGAGTCCGGGGTAGTTGGCCACAGTTTTCTCAAGGGTCCGTTCAAATAAAAGTACAGACGATTATTTACTTATGTCCATTTGTAATTAAAGTTCGAGATAATTTACATTGCTTATCTATCGATTTAAGCAATTGAAAAAAAAAAACGATTGTTTGGACCTTCTAATTCAGGCTTTGTCCTTGTACTTATTGGGCATCTAAAGCAAATGTTGGAAAATAAATTATTTGAACACATCAGAAGTAATACTATGGCCGTCATACACCGACTGTACGTGGGCATCTCTCCTTATCTTCCCGGAGAGATGGTTACATCCAAAATGTGTACAAGTAGAAACAATACACGCGCAATCTTGAGATTATAACAAATCACTGTTCGTCAACTATTCAAGAAATCCAAAAATAACCATTATTTTTACAAACTAACATCACCAAAATGTAAAACATAAACTCATCGACTAATTTGACCAGTAGACAAATCAATTAAAAAGGATTTTACTTACTTTGTCATTTCTTTTTGCCAAACTTTTGCTCGTACACTCACACCTGCGCACGATGGGAAGCGAATTAAGCAGTAACAGATGACATCTAGTAAGCGGTTCTATGAAATATTTCTATTGGCCATCTCTCCCTTATGGCCAACTCCCCGAAATTACCCTGTAGTACATCTTCTCTTGTTTCCAAAGTTTCTTCGGAGAAATTGTTAAAAAAAAAACACTTATTTGTTCTTGGGAGAACCTTCTCGAGCGAGATAAAACAATCAGCAACTAATGTACAACTTTAAAATTTGCATACGCATAAACATTTACTAAAACTTGAATGTATATATATAAATATATATCCCGGACTTTTGTCTCAGCAGCTCATAGAAATTTCCCCAAATGAAATCGAGAAAGCTCGCGGGTATGCAGTGATTAAGGTGTACGTGTGCGTGCATTCGTGTGTGCGTGGCGTATTCCTCGAGGCATATTTATGCTCGGTCTCTACATATATCTATTCTCGAAACGAGAGATGCAATCTCCGCCATTCTCGTTTTCCTCTGGTATATACGCATTCCCAATCGTTATTCCCAGTTGCGAAACTTCATTTGTGGAGACCACGCTCTGTCTAGTGTGTGTGTGTGTACGATTGGTGGGGAAGGAGAGGCAAACAGACATCGTATAAAACTAGCGTAAAGAAAATTCACGACCCCACGATTTTTATATGTCAGCGAACAAAATTGAAGCACTTTGGGAGCCAGCTATATGAAAATAATTTTAAATGTATACCTTTTATCCTTGCGCTCTTGTGGGAAATGGTGCTTTTTTCTGTTGAAAACAAAAAATAAATGAACTAAACGAAAAATAGAACATGATGAAGAAATAAGATTGACGATTCGGATGAACGAGGAAATTATTGCATTGGTTCGGAATTTCAAATAACAAGTGCAGAATACTGTGATACGCGAGTTAGGTCGAAACGAGAAATTCATTAAAAATCATATTTGGGATAACAAAATGTGTGTGAAGGAGTTTTGGTTAGATGGGACACCACTGTGAAGGGGTGGAAAATCATTTTTTTGCATTTTCTCAGAGTATGCATGTTCAAGAATATGGAGAAAAAATTTCAAGTAGGAAGATTGAAAATTGACGAAGTTACAGACGATTTAGTGAGAGCAGGTAGCACAATGATTTCTAACTATAATTATCTGATTTTCAATTTAAAGAAACTAAAATTTCCTTAATTGCAGTAAATATCGTTGTACGTAGCAGTTTTTTTTTCTAAATTTAGCATTTTTCAAACTTTCGAATATAAGTACAAATTTTGCCAAAATTACACGTTTTTTTAACACCCGCCATTTTGTGATTTTTTTCGACGAACGGGTACGAACAAGGGGATCTACATTTATATAGATTATCAAACTTTCTTATATTTATTTTTCAGACCAACCATTGTCAAGTTATCGATCCGGCTGTTGAACCACATTTTTTGTACAGCCGTCCGATTATACCTCAATAACGGTGTTCATTTTTTTTTCACACAAAACAGTTTCAATGTATGCTTAATAACATACTGTTTTTTTTTCTTCAAATTCCAAATAAATAATTTAGTAGACAAAAAATCGGAAGAAACGACTTTTTTCGGCCCGTCAGTGGTGTCCTCCCTTAAGTTCGTGGTAAACGATATTAAGTTCGATACATTTTAACAGGAACTTTGGAATCAGGTATAACGGAATTTTAAAATTTTCGAGTGCGCGCGCTTTTTCTCGAAAATATGGATGGAAAGGTTTTCAGGAGTTTTTGGATGTGCGATGTGATGGCTGTAATTTCGTGCCAGCTGTGTCGAAGAGGCGGTTGGAAAAAAAAATGTTCTATAAAATTCAACGATCGTGGCCTCCATATCTTCACAATTGCGACCTTTTTCCGATCGTACACCATACATCGCGTGTGAGCCCCTGCTGGGATTCAGCTTTCGCGTCATATTTCGTCCGTTTTTCTAATCAAAGAAAACAGTTTCTGATTTCTCTAAATACGTGGGAATATCCCAGTTTTCGGCTTCATATTGCGAATAATAAAGCGATGGAAAACTGCTGGGATATTTACTAGTATTGAGGAAAGTCAGCAGATTTTTCTGATCACTTGTCAATATCCTAGAAATTTCCCCATGTCCCCCTACGAATAATGTTATTTGTGAAATGACTGACAATAGGGGATATGTGATCGGTATGCAGTAGCTGCGATCTTCCATATTAAGCAGCGTTGTCATTGGCCAATAATTGGATGGGTGACCGATTAACCGCGTAGTAGCGTGCCTGCCGATTACTGAGCGGGAGGAAGTTCTACTGCTAAGCTTACGATGATAACTCAACCGAAAGTTAAATATATTCACGCTCATCCACGTGCAGAAATGTGAGTGGGGAAAAAGTACTGCCCCTGATCTGCCTTCCCTAGACAATATCAGGCTCTGGCCCGGCCTTCCACCCTGGAATAGGTCCGCAATGTAACGGTTCTAAGGCTAGATTCTGATCCGCTGTTCCCTTTTTGGGGAACTGATCAGGAACGGACCGGAGAACGAGCGGTAAATGACCAGGGAAGTTGTAGGAAAGAGATCGGTGAATAACCAGGAACAAGCGAGGAAATTAAAAATGACGTTTCATCGTTTTTGGAATCCTTGAGGAGGTAAAATCGAGAGTGTATTCAATTTAGTATTTCGACAATACATTGTTTGCTGGTTATCTATTTGCTAAGGTAGTATATGACTGTATACATACGCTTGCTCGCATTTCCCGATAGGCAAAGAGGCAGAAAAACATACACAGATCACTATCCGAGCGAAGAAGGCCTAGAGTGCAAGTGGTTATTTCGCAAGTATCGCGAAATCATAAGCGTAAGTGCACGCTGTAAGCATAGCACTGCTGTACGTGGTACAACTCACACGACGAACTTTTACCCTCGTGCGATGGTACCTTGCTTACGCGAAGCGCGTCGCTTATAGCCACCTAGTGGATTATTGGGGAAATACATTTAGGTGATGTCTTCTCGGTCCGAACATTGAAATTTCCCAACATGGCGACAAGGCGTTCAAAAGCCACGAATGGCCCGCTTTACTTTTTTGCCACATAAAATAATTTGGCTATTCTTCATGCTCAAATCATTAGTTATCGTAACGCCGGTACTTATGATAAGCATTGTTATCCTCGTCGATTATCATTGATGAAATGAATGCTTGTAATGATGAATAGAATTACAACAGATGTACTGGGTGCATCCCAATCAATTATAGATATCTTTGATGAGGTAAAAAGCAAAGTAGCTTTTCTGTAGTTCTTAACCCTTTAACTGCCATTGTAGCAAATTTGCTACGTTTACTTTGACCCCGTCGGTAAAAGCGTAAGAACGCCATAGCGGACAAGCTACTTCACAGTTCCATCAATCTATGCTAGATGCAGCTACAAATGCCGGGATAGCTTGAAATTCAAACGTAAACGTATGAATTATGTTAATATGGCAACCATGTTGTCGTGACAATTGACGACGCTTGCCCCAGCGTTTAATCGGCTGCCCGTTTTTTGTCCAAAAAAGTAAGTAAATGGACATTCTTGAAATATTTTTTGATAGAATTGTGTAAAGGAAGCTTGACTGGACGAACTAGGCTTTGAAGATTTTTGATTGAATTAGAATAATAGTTCGAACCGAGCGGGTGAAAATTTTAGTAACAAATTTGCCACAATCCGAAAATACTAATTCCCAGGCCCTTATCGACAAAATTATGGTTGGATATTCATATTGAACCCTTTTTTAGCTATACTACCAGAGGAAATTATTTTGAGCCATCCAGAAATAGGCGTGGCCGTTAAAGGGTTAAAGACTTTTCAGAACACGTCAATGTTCTGACCGGGTAGACATTACATGAAGATGTACTTGCTCGCAATGTATCCCGACCAGAAGATTGTAATTTCCAAACATAGAGGGTAAGCCGTAAAAAACGATTTCGCGATCTTCCCGATTTGTTCCATGGGAGGGCTCGGTCAGGTAAATCTGACAAGGCAAGTTCGGTCAGGGCCGAACACAAAGTAGGGAATGCCCGGTCCTATTTCTGCACGGGTCGGCGCAGCTTTTCCACAGTTCTCTCGTGCCCTCGAGCAACATACGATACAGTAGTGTGTTAGGCGAAAAGGGCTGTGGGCAACACCGTGAGGGTTCTTCAACGAACCGAAAATACTAAAGTCACAAATGTAGGGTAAAAGTAAAAGGGACATGATCCCTTTCACGATCCATACGGAAGAACGTCAGAATTGATAAATATTGTCTGTAAATCGAAAATGATATTCTCCAGAAAGATGAAGCAAGTTCATACGTATTCAGAAAAATCAACAACTTTGTTTCGCATCAGGAATAGTTTAAAAAACAATGTGTATCCAATTTTCATTTGCGAAATTGTTAAAAACCTCGGATGCAGACTTTCCCATGCTGGAAAGAAAATGAATTATACCAATCAAATTGACAGAGTTTTTCACTTTGGGGATGTTCGCGACTACAGTACAACGAAAAAATAAAAATATTGCATTCCTATAGTAGCGCCACAGTAGGCGAGAATTTGAAGAAAAATATACGAAAATAAAGAGTTCTATTTTATGAATTTAAAAAACCGATGTACCTAGTTTAAAAAACAGTGAATTGGGTAAAAGTCTTATGAACTGAAAAAAAATTACTTGGGTTGGCGAAATCCGTAATTGGGCGATGTCAACGAATTATTTCTTGCACAAATTGCATATTAGGTTAATTTAGGATCGAACGAACACTCGGAATAATAAAATATTTCAGTGTTTCTTTTGAATATGTTGTTGGCCACCTGTGAATGAACAACTTCGTTCAACCGAGTGATTTGCTTTCTGTTTGTTGGTTTTTGGTAATTAATTGGCTCTTTCGGCAGCATCCGAAGGGATTGAGAGAAGCTTTAGTAGAACCCTGACTAATTCATGCGTTTCGTGAGTAAGCCTACTTGCCAACAGGGAAAACGCGTAACTCGAGAAGCTTCGCCTAGTTTGGATTCATTCGCGTCTAGTTGTAGAGCTAAGGGATGGGGTTGGCGTCGAAAATGTCTCCCACTTACCCGCTCCTCTCTCTCTCTCTCTCTCTCTCTCTCTCTCTCTCTCTCTCTCTCTCTTTTGGCGGGAGTGGTAAGTGTAAACGAGGGCATTCCCACCGGGCGTGTAACTGGTTAGCCGGTTATTGTTCGGGGAAGCTTGAGAGGAGCTTTTCAGGGGAAAATGTTCCTTCCGTATGTGTGCGTGTATGGCTGGCGGGCATTTCCGGCTTCTTAATGTAGAACAGTTCGGCTTAACACCCAGAGTATCCTGCCAAATACCCCTTAGTCTGTGCAACACCCAACCGCATATATTTCTCCAACCCCTTCTCGTATTTCCCGTACACCCGGAAGGGAGAATTAACGCGCAACGCGAAACATTCGAGTCGAAGAATGTTTTCCGCGCCGAGTCTGCTCGGCAAAGCGTGGAGGGACGTTTATGGCGGTACGGCGGAGGGAAAGAAAAAGAAGCAAAAGAAACGCGCGGCAAACAGGTCTTGCCCGGAAGCGTTACGCTGTCTCGTTACCATCGTTTTCTCCCTGACATGGATTAGTTCGAAATACTGTTAGTTGCGGCGATGATGGTTGGTTAAGGCAGCATTGTTTTCTAGAACGCCGTTTTGGAGGTGATTTTTACGATGGAATAACTGTTAAACTGTTCTAGTTTTCTTTCTGAAATGTTTTACCCATCTTTATCCCGTAGTTATCACACAGGTGCAAATTTGCACTACCTAAAATGGCTTATTCTCTCTCTCTCTCTCTCTCTCTCTCTCTCTCTCTCTCTCTCTCTCTCTCTCTCTCTCTCTCTCTCTCGGCTCTCTGTAAATGTTTGTTTTGATTCTTACGTAATTTCACTGATTAAATATCATTTTTCGTAATCCATTACCGTAATCCATTACCATAATTTCGTAATCCATTACCATTGGATTGCTGGGAAATGTTTACCTCAAGAAACGCTGATTATCGAATACTTTTGGATTTTTTATACGAAAGTAATAGTACTTTGAAAATGCAAGATCCCAAATCGCACTAGTGGGGTTTGTATGTATCCTCAATCGAGGTGTGGTTACTACGGATTAACAATCCTTCAAGAATATGTAAAAATTGAAAGAAAACATGTTTATCATGTACTTTCGTACGTTTGTTTACGACGGTGCGAAGAAAGAAATCAAATGTATTCTTAATCTGTATGAGTGTTGTGATGTTTGGTGTTAGATTCTACCGAGAACAAAAACGTACAAAGTGATGGCATGCTAAACTTTGATTATCAGTTTTTCCCATTTTTCTGACCATTCTGGGAGGTATATGAAAAATAATTATCTCCACTCAATTCTGCTACCAACATTGACACAACAGTCACTGGAGGTGCATGCCAAATCTGAGCTCAATCGGCCAATTGGGCATCGAGATATCATAGTGGCCGATTCGAATAGCATAGTTTCGAGAGAAATTGCGTTTGAAGTTGCTGAGTCTCAACTGTACTCCCCGCGTACTTGTAATTTCTATAACTCGGGTAATTTAATGAGTAGGTATCAATAAACGGTTTCCACAGACGTATTGAAAAAATTCTGTAGAAGAATAAAATAAAACTAAAAAAAAACGATTTTCAAATTTCTAGACAATACTACCTCAAAAAGCGGGTAATCTGAGTTTTAGAGTTCCGTAGTGGAACAAAAAACCCTTATAACTTCATCATGTTCGTCCGTCCGTCTGTCACAGTTCCACAATTTCTAGTTTTCTGCTTCAGATAGAGGTTTCAATTGTGTAGCAAATCTTCACAAATAAAAATTGTTCACCATTTTTTCCCTATCCGTAAAACAAGAGCGATTTTTTTCGCGTACCCCACCGTATGACGAGTTGTTGGACATATCTTTCAAAAGAAAATGGAGGTTTTATTTACAACTTTTCATTTTGCTTACCTACTTTGAACACGTACTTTCAAAAAAAGCGTTTAAAGTTTCGTGCGACGCTCCGAGCGTTCCGACGAACATCAACATGACGGCCTACAAATCTGTCAACTTTGATACGATCACCTTGAAATTTTCAGTGAACATTTATAAGATAATAGACTGTCAAAATATATTGGTTTTGAATAAAGTGATGTGTAGATTTACAACTAGGCATAACCCCTCAATAACAACCACATAATAGTTGAACATTGGTCCTTCAAATGATTACACAAACATTACGGAAGTCTCCTCCGTGCGTGTTCCGATACGTAATCCGCCGGTTTTTAAGCTTTGATTACAACCGAGAATCACCAAAAGCCAGAGTCAGCATAGATCAATATTACAATTACCTATGTGCGCATCTACCAAGCTGCAAAAGCTTGTTTCCTACACTTATTGACGACGCAGACGCTCGAAATTGTTCGAAAACTGGGTCAAAGATGGATGCAAAACCCGACGATGAATATGCAATCGTGGAAGTTCGTAGAGCGCGATAAATGAAGCCATTGTTGCTTATGTTGCAGATGCTCCGCACGGGACTTACTTGCTGATAGACGGACGGCGCTTGGATCCCGGCAATCAATTTGTCCCCGTGAAGGAGGGCTCGGACTTGACGCTCGAGTGTGCCGCCGAGGGTGGAAATCCAGCGCCGATTCTGACCTGGGGCATGATACTGTCACAAGCGACGCTGGATGGCCCGGAACAACCACCAGACAATCTCACTGTTCTACCGTCACCGCAGAACGGTCGTAGCGGAGCTCATCTCAAGGTGTTGCGGGGACACCACAATGCCACCATCACATGCACCGCACGGCATATCACCCTGCCCATACCGATGAACGCCAGTATACTCCTCGACGTCCAATGTGAGTGTTTGATAATATTGCTGTTGTTTGTATTGTGAATCGGTTCTTGAACTGATTAACAAAATACGAAAACTCTCGGCAAAAAGCTCGCCGAGACAACAATCTTTAGAAGAAACCTTCTTTTTATTATTAAAGAGATTCAATTCAAGATTTTTTTTCGGCTTACATATTATCAATGTTTAAAGAGTTATTAGGCATATTTGTTGCAAAATGATAGTTCATTCTAAACGTTCAGTGGTAATATTAAAGTAGAATAATTATTAATATTGTTATTGGGCGACTATGTAAGACATTATTTTGAATGTATTATTAAAAATATTGGATGATTCACTACGAATGTTTGTTATAAAAAGAACGTGGCCGACGTCTAGAGAAACTTACGAGAACAAAACTGGTTTTTATTATCATAATTATCATTGTATTGTTTACCATTATACCGATCGTCTTGATCATATTATGATCAATGTCATCACTATTATTGTTATAACTATTATTAAGCTGGTATTTGAAAAGGTATGAATAGTTCTGAAATATAGTACGCCATACCAATTAAAGTTTTAGATTCGCGTTCGGGCAAAATGATACTTCCTACAGCAGTTCTTTGTTGAAATGAAAATAACTCGTTCATGTGAACTACTTCATGCATGTCATTAGCCTGAAAGTTCAGCGTGAAGTGCGCGAACGTTCTTCGAAGTTTCTCATGCTTACTCTCGCAATTCGAACGATCTGTACGGATTGACTTTTGACGCTCTGACTTTTCAACTTGTGAATGCGATTCGACACTCGTCGATGCATGTAAAGTTGGCGCCAAGCTGGTGCACGCCTTTGCCGGAAAACTACGTGAAATTATTTGCCCTAAGATATCGAAGCGTCGAAAGTTCTGCGCGAAAAGCTATCTATCCAACACGATCGTCCAACTGCCTACTTGCCCGTTTGATATTAGTGTTACAACGTAACTGCGTAAATGGTAGAGCTTGTACGCTCACTTGTGACTCGTTTGCACTTTTGTCACATCATCTGGTTGCGTTGCATTCTTCAGACCAGTCCTTCAGACATGTTTGCGTTTGTAGCAGATGTAGTTTTACGTCTGGGATCACATGGGCTTGGAACCTTCCCGACTACAAATTTTGCTACGGGGCAGACTAGGGCCGTACCCGGCATGCCGTATTCCGTACTACGGCACTTTACAGGCCGCCGTATCAGGGCTTTACCAGGCGTGAAACGCTTTTTGCATCTGGCCCTGATCAGTATACATTTGCAGGCTCTGATCCGGCTGCCGTATTTATGCCTGAAATGACAAATAAAAACAATCCAAAAATTCTGTCAGTAGTTTTGGTTTCCATATACCTTATTTATGTTCCTGCCTATATGATAATTGAATTAAAACGTATTCTGCCTCGATGAAGTTTTTACCTACTCTCGGGATTGAACCTATGCCTTCTTATTCTAGAGCTGAGCGCGCTACCTATTTGGCCATCCTCACACTTGTGTAAACTTTCTTATTTTCTTTCCTATCATTATCAGTCTAATTCTATTCTAAAAAATGTCAATCATTTTATGTACTATATGATGTTGAAGGTTGCATAATTTCAATGCAACAATAATTATACACGGCGTCTATGGACGCCATATTACGGCGACATACAGGCAACCGTACTTCGGCCTGTTTAGGGTGCCCCCTCGCGCCCGTACTAAGGTTCCACCGATCCGGTCCACCCACGGCCCAGATCAGGCCTGCCGTAACCTGGCGTCCATGGACGCCATATTACGGGGGCATGCAGGCTACCGTACTTCGCCCTGTTCAGGGTGCCTTCTCGCGTCCGTACTAAGGCTCTAATGATCCCGTCGAAATGCGGCACAGAGCAGGCGTGCCGTAACACAGCGTCCATGGATGCCATATTACGGCGGCATACAGGCTACCGTACTTGGCCCGGTTCAGAGTGCCCACTCACGCCCGGACTAACTTTCCACTGGTTCGGGGGACTTTCGGCACTAATCAGACGTGCCGTACTACCGTATTACGGACCGCAGCTTGATAGTGGCCTAATCAGTCTTCACGCTGCCGGATCAAAATTTCTAGTCGGGCAATTTTCATTTTCCTGCCATTACGGGATGACAAGGAATGATTTATTGAAAAAAAACCGAATGTTAGGTTATCTGAAGGATTATTCATTTCATCAAACTAACGAGTATTCCACATAATCAAAGATTTTAGTGTTTGTTTGGGTTTTGTTGGCCCCCCGTAATGAACAATCTCATCAACTCAAATTATTTCATCTCTCTGTGTACCGTGGATGTTCCGGTGTGTAGCGGAGCATTTGAACGAAGGCAGGTAAGCCATTGTTTGTAGCTACACATACGATGGGCGACGATTCATCTTGAGGTGCGCAAACTGTGACAACAACATCTCCCCCCCCCCCCCCGACCTTCTCTACGGGCGAAAAGTCAAGGTGTGCGGTAACGTTGTTATTGGAAAACATGATTTCTCCAGGGTAGTCATGCCGTAGGTGGCGTCAATGCAATGTTGCTGCGATCTGACTGAAAGTACCAAAAAAGCAAATAATAATGGTGTACTCATCACAGCGAGTATGGTTTTACGTCTGGGGCTGCATACGCTTGAGACATAATTGCCCACGTAACTTCCTCTTGCTTGTACATACCTATTTACTCAACGAATGAGGAAACCTCACCGCGAGCCAAAATCGTTCGCCATTTGTGATACCGAATTATGTAATTTGATGCGCGTTTATTTGTGTTCGCGCACATAGATCTTGGGAACCCAATCACTTCGAGTGCTGAGACGTTGTTTTAATGAGAAGTGCGTCGAACACTTACATCTCTGTCACATCTCCAGAAGTGACTGGCTTGGTTGATTCAACCGATGTTTGCCGTCTCGTTGACAAGTTTTGTTTTCGATCGCTTAGCGAGATGATTGTAGATGGGAAGGAATAATCAGAAAACGACTGGAATGAGAGAAACATTAGCAGAGATATAAAAAATAGGAAAAATAGAGACGATTGTTCTTTGCTAAAATCAGCTGGGAACATCATCTCGTGGATGCGTCAGATACATGGGGGAGTCGTCTATTCAGGTCCGCGTTTATATGAAGATCGTTAGGGATGACTAGCCGCAAGGCGACGAACCAAGCTCATTGAAGGCATCCAATTCCTACAAAATGGCGTTGAATGGATCTGGTGAATGGAGAGCGTGGCCAAAGTGTTTCAGAGAGCCCGCGTCCGACTCGTGCAACATCGGCGTGAGATATTAATTTAATTAGCCCAGGATAGCAATGTTGAAGGTGCAATTCCGCTAAGTAAGTCGTGTTGAGTTCGTACCCGGTGCGATCTCTTCGTAACGTGCACCGCGAGCTGCCTTATGCGATGTAGTTTATTTTCTTCTCGCTTAGGTCCCTTGTGCCACGGTGTGGATGCGCGGAGGTTGGAAAAGAGGGGCTTCACCTCCCTTTTCCTTCGACCTCCTCAAGTTACTACTTACTCTTGGGCTAGCGAGGTCTGGAGAAACACCGGCAAAGTATTCTCTTCTTCGTGCTTCGAGGCGCCGGCAATGCCAGGAGTTTCGAGACCGTGCCTTAGGGGAAAACTTGCCGGTGTTGGGATTAACTCTTGCACGAACAAAAACAGCAAGTGGGAACGCAATGTGGACTGCGGCGGGGGGGGGGGGGGCTTCACGAGTACCGGGGGTGCTCTTTCCGCCGCCTCGAACTGTCCTTCGTGTAGCTTTTCATAGGATACTCTTTTTACACTTTCTGCGGGCTGTGTATATTTGCTGAAACGACCGTATGCACCGGATATTAAACATGACGTCGTCGGCAAACCGCGCAAATAACTTCTCCGATGCAATCATGTTTACGCGAGTTCAGCCTACCACTGAGATAAAAGTCCATGCTGTTTAGGACCGAAACATCCATGGTAAAAAAAACAGTACAATGGAAGTAACTGCAGTTTAATGGCTGGGCAATCATGATACAATTGTGTCAGTCATATTATTAGGTGCACAAATAAGTTCTCAGCCTGCGAATAAAAGCAGCTGTATTGGATGTTCAAACGAAACAAAGTTCCCTCAAGACCTGGTGTCATATAATAGGAACCTAGAAGACCATTTTTCCGAACCGTCAGCTTAAGGGGTCTTCTCACTTTAGACGCTAAAAAACGCCGTTTTCATGAATTTTTTTTGTTAGGTTTATATTATAGATATTGATATAAAAGTTGTTGCACTTAAGAGGGGATTGTCTTTTTTTTCGCAAAATTTACCGCTTTTTGGGAATTTTTTTGTGAAGAAAGTATACAACGGAAAACTTGTTCAACTTGGCATATAGTTTTATTGATCTGTTTACTACATACAAAAAATTTTTTAAACAATTTCATCAAAAAATCCGCCTCCCACCCCCCTCGACGCGCGATGGTCCTTTTTTGATGGTGTGCACGATTACAGCCTTCACGTTCATCCTGCAACAAAAACCCAAAAAGCATTTTACTTTAGACACATATAACTATCGTTCGATGAAGGGGAAAAAAAAATTGACGATTTGGTGACGTTTTGAACTTGAAGTATCGATTTTTCGAAAAAAATTGATCGATTTTTTGTTATAAATAAAAAACTATTAAACGTATTGCTTTTTTGCTTTATCAAACGATAAAAGAATGTCAGCTGAGCATTCTGTCCAAATTTGAAGGCAATCGGTTGAATAGTTTTTGAGAAATCGTGCACACCATCAAAAAAGGACCATCGCGCGTCGAGGGGGGTGGGAGGCAGATTTTTTGATGAAATTGTTTAAAAAATTTGTTGTATGTAGTAAACAGATCAATAAAACTATATGCCAAGTTTCACAAGTTTTCCGTTGTATACTTTCTTCACAAAAAAATTCCCAAAAAGCGGTAAATTTTGCGAAAAAAAAAGACAATCCCCCCTTAATAATTACAGTTTCGAAATATATTTTAAAAAAATGTTAATTTATTTAAATCACTATTTATAGACGCAAATGGTAGATAAAAAAATTACGGAAAAAATGTCCGCGCTGTTGATGACATCTCGGAGATGGATCATCCGAAACAAAAAATCAAACGGTTTTAGATTCAGTATGTCAATGGCTATAGCGCATATCATACAATTTTTGATATATGCAAAAATAACAAAATGGCGGACGTTTTTCGAAAACAACGCGTTTAAATTTTGTTTGGGTTACATAAATACATAAAGAAGTTTGTAATGTATTTCAAAAGTGTATTTATTAAGCGTAACAACTTTTATATCAATATCTACAATATAAACCTATTTAAAAAATCATGAATATAGCCTTTTTTAGCGTCTAAAGTGAGAAGACCCCTTAAGATAACCTTGAAATATACATCGCGAGCACAATGAGCAAAATGATTTGCAATAACGCGCACATTAGGCAAGGTAGGCTTTTGACGTTTGAATTGAAAAAAAAAATACTTTCGAGGCTAAGGAGATGATTTTCCCAGGCATTGCGGGAAGATGCCGTATCCGTCGGTACCATGAAGAAGTGGTTTCAGAGGTCCCAGAGTGGAAATTTCAACCTCGAGGATAACGAGAGAGCAGGGTGACGAAAAAAATTTGAAGAGGAGGATTTGGAACAGTTGCTGGCCGAAATGTACCTTGATTTTAAGTAAATGAATAATTATTTTAATGATAAAAAGACCGGGAATTTATTTCCAGACCTGATATGATTATCCAACCGACAGTAATGTATGTGCGGTTTATGTGCTGCCGGATATGGATTTCCGATGAGTGTCCAACTGGAATACCGTGAAAATAAAACTGCTTGTATCAGCACAGGTTTTTCAAAGTGTTTTACACAGTGACAGAGTTTTTAATCTCCCTTCCACGAAACCACTTCGGTAAATATGCACAATAGTAGCACCCTCATTCATCAGCGAAAAATCTATATTTTGTGAACTTTAGGCTGGCGATAGCCGAAAGGTATCACAACACCACAAGGGAAAGCGTCTCGCGTACGTTTGCAACCATAAATACATAACTAACGACAAATAGAGTTTACGACCGGAGTATACTTGCAACCTCGAAAGAGACTGCTAACAGCTGCTAACAAAAAATGCCGGGACCGAATTGCGCTGCAATTCCCTTATCGTAAGACCCAAACAGTCCTCCAACGAAAACTCGGCCGAGTCACAACACATTTACCCGGTCGTAAAACAAGACCTACGAAAGCACGTGCACTAAATTCGATTATCGCAAAAACAAGCACGCGACTGTGCCTATCATAGCGCCAATCCGATTCATAAATGAATAAAATTATTCCCCCACACTATCCCGACCTATCACGGACGCCAGCCTCCATACTTACGACTGATTAACCAATCTCTGAGAAACGCATCGCAATAAACGTATTCCCCCAAAAGCTCCTTCCCCCACGAACCAATGTCCCTTCATTCTTACATAGACGCTGTAACAAGTACGCGCGAAGCTACTTTTGTTTGGAACTACACGTTTGTAAGATTAAAACTTAATAAAGTTGACCTGTGTCAAGGAGTTACGTGGATTTTGAAGCCAAAAAAAGCATACTTTCTCGATTAAAAGAAATATAATATATAAATTATTTTATTTAAAATGTTAAGCCCCGAAAGTCTTCACTTTCCAAAAATTTGCCTAAAAAATCGTCAGATAATTGTTAGTAACAAATGAACTATGCAATATAAAAACAAACCCTACGTACTTCCATAGATAGTGTATTTTTCAAGATATATTCAACATTTTAAGTGAATCGGTTGAAAATTGTCTGAGTTATGTTTCCGGCCAACTTAAAAAATTCAGTTTTGAGATAAACGCTGTACAGCCGACATTTTGAAATTAATCGCTTAAAAAAAATTACTGTATACAATCACTAATATGTATGATAAACACCCTCTTTTGTAATCTCGATTTATTTTGTAGTTCTTCTGAAAAAAGTACCAAAAAGCCTATTTTTTCGGCCTCTAGAGTAGCCTAAGGCCTTAAACGATTTTCACATATCAATTCAGAAGGATATGTAGAATGATAAAATAAAATTTAAAAAAAATGAGATTTTAAATTTCCCGATAACGATACCGCCTTGATTTATGGCGGGATACACATTTACACCGATCGAAAAATCGATTTCTTTTTTTTTTCTCTCTAAACGATAGAACTATATATGTAGTATATTTCCCCAGAGTTTCAAAGCGAAATTCGAAAAACTTCGAACATTACAGTCCGTAAACGCTGCGCCTCACCGCTCGGATTCGGAGCGGGCGTGAACTTCAAACGCATTTTTTTTTTCACAACTGCACTATAGAAATTGGCGTGCAGGATTACTCAAAGACTGTTAAGCCGATTGAGTTGAAACTTGGTAGAAATATTCATAACCTTCTACTTGACGAAAATTGTTTTTGAAAAATTGGAAAAATCTATCTTTTTTAATTCACATTTTACAGAAATGTTGCGTGAAATGTTCATTTTTTTTTGTAAATGCGTGCCATTTTCTCAAATTTGCATTTTCTTCATTTTGATTACCGTCACATAGAAACTCTACATGTTCTAACTGAAAAAATTTTTTGAACTTTTTTGAAATCAAAGTCGACGGGAAGGTAGACTGCACGCCGATTCGCAACAGCTCCGCCATTTTGATGATGAATGAATTTAAAAAAATTGTTTCGTATACTTAAATATACTATTAAAGTATACCTAAAGTTTGATAATTGTAGAACAATTATTTCTGAGTTTAAAAAATTCCTCAATATTGCTTATTTTCTTTCAGTTTAAATGTATATCCCGCCTTAACACAAATCTACGTGTTTCACCATTCATGCAACGAACTGTCAACCCATCGGGCGAGCCAACTCTCTCTAACCAGAAACATGCACCTGAAAATCGTCTAAATCCAAGTTGTTATTAAATTGTGTTCGGAGGTCACGTGGAAGCCGAACAAAGACCGCGCGCGACCGAAATTAATCCAAACTCCGCGCTCTAACTCAGCAACCTCGCCAGTCCCTCCTAAATCTCCCATCTGGACGTAACTAACGATGCGATTGAACCTTTGAAAAAAAAATATCGTACACGTCGTACGTGAAAACTGGATTTGTCAGAGTGGGATTTTCCTCAATTCTTGTTTTCTCTTTCAGTTGTCCCATCTATCCAACAGTTCACGGAATGTTTTTTTTCTCACTAATAGGTTTTTAACGAATCCTAGCTCCGAACGACAGAAAAGGTTCGAGCTAGAAAAGCTCGCGCTGATGCCTGACGGAGCAATTGAGTCGCTTTCGCAGGGAAAACGGAAATTCACACGAGGGGTATGGGTTCGTTGAGGCGGGAGGCGAGAGTGAAGAGGCAGGAGGCAGCAAGGGAGGAAAACGGTGGCGAGGGGGAATTTGAGGGCGAAAGCTTTTCACGGAGTTACCGCAAACACTTATTGATCACGACCACCAAAGTACCTCGGTGAGGTCGAGAGGTGAATTTCAAACGCCTCGCGTCAGCCGAACGAGAAAAAAAAGTTATCAATCTGAATGCATTCGTGTTAGATCGATGTCTCGTCGATAAGCCCACGAAAGACGTGTATTGATCAAATTTACTATCTGAGTTCGATACTTCAATGAAGAAGCAATTTATCAGATACGACAGGCATAGCGCATCTCATCAAAGACGTTTATACAAATGGACAGACAAGAAGAGGAAGATAGATCAGGCTTAACATACCTACATGAAATCGATCCTATATTAATTTTTTTAATTCGCAAAACGAACCTTGACTATCAAAATAGACGAACCACTGAACAAGAATTGAAGCTTGCACATTCCGAGCTCATCACTTTATTTCGGTTGTAAAGCTTTCATCATGAGCAAGCCCGCTTTCAACATTGGCTTCCCCGTAGCGGAAGCTTTGGGAAGGGAATAACATGACGAAGACTACAAGTTTTTCATTTTCGGAGTTTTGTTTTTCCAAAACCGTATTTTAATAATTTAATGTTGAATATTATTAACCCTCGTTACTAATGTTTTGTAACACGAAGTTATGACACTTCATAACTTTGTGTGCACAGGAATGTATCCAGGTATAATTTCCAGAAAATTATAGCTCAAACGGGGTTTTTTTTTTCAAATAATTAAAACGCCTTCAGAATCAAATTTTGGTACATCCTTCGGAGGATGAAAATGTTGATGCCAGTAGAATGCAAGTAAGATACGATCAGAAGGGTAGTTAAAAAATGTTAACCCTTAAAGTGTGAAGGGGTTTTTGGCACCTTCAAAGTGTGAAGGGGGGTCGTTTTCGGCGGCGCGCTACCAAGCACACAATTGTTGATAAAATCTGTAAAAATTCATGGTTCATCCTTAGGATGTCCTTTCGAAGTACGAACAAGAATTTTTCGGATATTGTTGTTTTTAATATGTTTTTTTTAACAAATATAAAGCAATGCGCGGAAAAAACACTTTTTTTTAAATTGTAGTTTGAACAATAGTAACGTGAACGAGATTTAAAAACCGGTTATTTAACGGAAAAATGTTGCTCTTTAAGAAAAAAAATATGCCATCAATGTAGAATTAAACCAGATACCCTATTTAATTACGAGGACATGGGTATATTTTTACGAGGTAATAGTGAGGTATTGAAGGGAAAAAAAGCTCAACGTCAAAGATATATTTAGAAAAATGGTTTTTTTTATTAATGTTATTTGTAGAATGTTTTCGGACTCCTCGTAACAATACTGCATGGACGCACGGCTCCGTAAATCGTAAATTTCATTTGGCGTTCCTGTCTCCATAGCTGTGAAATGGAGTAGAATTTTTTTTTTCATTTTTTTTTTATTTAAAAAAAAGAGAACATTAAAAATGTTCCGAAATTTGTACAGCAATAAACTCAAAAAGAAACAAAAAAAATGTAATTCTTTAAATTTTAAAAATTGAAAAAAAAATCCACGTATTTCTCACAGCTTATTATGTTTAAATATGCAAAAAAATCCTCAAAAAACTGACTTTTACTTACGTAAAGTGTGAAGGGGGGTCGAATTTGACCCTGCTCTGATTTCATCTCGTGCTCGTTCCTCGTAAAACTGACTGATGCAGCTGGCCTTGTGCACACATATACCTACATACCCCTACTTTTTTCTAGTACCACTCAAATGGCGCGCAAGTCGCCGGTGTTAGAGAAATTTGAACAAGTAATTTGGGCCCGGACACATTCGACCCCCCTTCACACTTTGAGGGTTAAACGTCGAAGCGTGAAAAGAGTTTTTTCGGTAAATATTTACAAGTGGGGCTCCAGCTAGAAAAGGGATTTAGAAATTTTGTACCGAGTCGATGTATTTCAGGGCACTTTGTTGATCATATTTAAGTCGGGGGAAGACAATTTCAACCCTTATTTCAACCCCCAAACGCTTTTTTAATGGTATGGACGAAACGGGTTTGCTGACATCAAGTGGGTCAAATGACATGGGTTTGGGTTTGTTTGGGTTTGTTTGAATGAAATGAAATTTGAATGAAATTATGGTAACATTCTGCAACCGAAACATTAATATGTTCCTGTAAATATATTTTTTTTTCTTAATAAAATACCCCTCCCTCATCATGAAAAACATATTTTCATACTGCAGAATAGCCCCGAACAAGTGGAAAAAAATTTAGAGCCCATTAGGGCTGGAGCCCCACTTGTAAATATTTACCATTTTTTCCGCTGAATACTCACGCCCCCCCTAAAATCGAAAACGTTTTACCAATTTCCGCAAAGTCCAACACGAATATACTCTGTATAATGTTCCATTCCCGTATGAAAATTCATCCCGATATCTTATCCTTTATGATAGCTACAGTATAAAAATCATATTTCTACAAATGTACATTTCCTGACAATCTCTTTCATAGAGTTTTGCAAATACTTTGCATGGCACTCCTTTTCCGTAGAAAAGTGTAACTAGATATCCAAAAAAATGTAAAATTCACACCGGTGAAATTCTGTTCTGAACACGAAATCCACAAATTCTAATTTTTTTTACCAATTTCCTCCAAACTAACACATTTACTTCAATATAAATGTCTAATAACGGTGTGCAAAAATTCAATCAGGTAGCAATAATTGTCGAAGCTCTTGCGCGTTCAAAAAACCACACACAAATACACACACAAACGCACTCGATATTTTGTCAAAATGTCACTCTCAGACGTCTCGAAATATCCTGTAATATTCCCATTAAATTCTCGAGAAAGGCAACGTGAAAAATATATTTTTCAATGAGACAGCAAAAGGTGAAGCTGGCGTATAATTGGAACACGAACGTGCGTATTGCGTTACTTTCTACCTGTGTGAGTTTCAATACTCTTCTCGTGATGATATTTTCGAAATCTCCGCATCGTCTTTTCTCGGGAACTGGCAAGTTCTCTTTTTACGAAAGATGTTAACCGGGGATTGTTGTCTCGAGACGTTTCTCCGAACCGCACGTTATTTCCGTGCACTCCAGGGCAAAATCTCGTGCTCTCGTGTCTCAGGGCCGCCAAAGCCTCGAGAAATCAAGCCATCGTGAGAGGTCACGAGGCTGCTTCGAGTATCCGGAACATCATGGCTGGTTTTGTGCTTGAAATTTAAAGCTCGTCAATGTCACGAACCAACAATCGGTTGCGTTGTACCTAGAAAATGTGGCTCTCTCCTCTGTCTATGACGAGGAGAGTATTATAGTATACGCGCACGAATGTACATATATATATATATGAGTGGCGGAAATGACGTCTCAAGTGGGTAGAAGCATCACAGCGTTTACCAAACGCCAAAAACACCTACCGGTAGCATGACGAGGCTCGGTTCGTGACCGTTGGCTTCATTAGTTCCCTGTTTCAAGATAATCACGTTCATCACGTTTCAGTTAATTTAAACTTACAAACAGCTCACTGCATTTGAGGCCCTTTTGCGATAATGCCACTTTCCAGAAGAAAAATGAACAAAGAGAACGGCAATAATCTTAAGATCTGTCGTACTTGGGTAACAAGCTTGAAGATTCATCTTCAGGATTGCGAGCAAGATTATCGCGAATCTCTGCCTAATATCTACAATAGCATCGCCGAAATAGACGGGTTGTATTGGCCGACGGAACCAGAGGCATCTTATCGTTCATCGGAATCGACAACAACATTGATAAGCCATTGGAATGATTAGTTGAATCATCCTAAATCGGCAATCGGCGTTGGCAAGGCTCAAGGCCCATGGAGCAGTTGTTAAGTGCATGGGACTTGATGCAGCAGCATTTCCCAACTGACGAATCTTCAAACGTGCAATATGTGTAGAAGCGTGTGCTCGTATATGTGTGTGGATGTATGTGTGTGTATTTTTTCGCGCATAAGCATCTAACGGCAAGCGAATAAGTACCGGAGGTGCCTGTTTCATCGCATTCACGTCGTGCTCGGGCTTGTACTCTCGATCAATCATAGTCAAGTTACTACGGTGACATGTATTCGCCCGGATACTCGAGGAGAAGGCCTTCCCTCTCCCTCTTTCTCTTCACCTATCCACACTTTTCGTCTCACCCTCCGTTCGATTTCGATTTCTTGATGCTCGTCCGTACTATGGTATCAGTGAAGAGTCTGGTTTAACACTCCGTCCATGTTGTAGCATCCAGGATATGAGACGATATCAAATCGCGACTGACTTGCAAGCATCTTATGACGGTGCACGTAGGGGGCCGGGGGCTGAACATCCAGGATGGCGGGCAAGTGTACGGTAAACAGAGGAGAAATGGGGGTGTAGAAGCGTGCGGCATCGTTGTGCGCAGAACTGTCGAAGCAACAAGAGACCTTCCAGCCATATCCACGTCGATCCTCGCTAAACGTGCAACTTTTGACGTTCTCTTTTAGAGCGGCTAAACTACTCCGAGCGGCTCAGAAACTCTCCCGTGTGCCTCGGGAATCCAGTTAAACCGAGGAATAGAATCACGTGGTGGAAAAAACTTTGTCTCGATGCGGGAGAACTTCACCGCTGCGGAATCTTATCCTAATCGATAATTTAATTCGTGAACATGAATGACAAGATGATTTTCCATTGGCAACTCCGTTGGTCCGGTTTCCTCTTGTAAGGAAACACTTTGATGACATGGCAATGATATCTGCGGTAAAGTGTTGATTGCCACGATTCATATGACGTTAGATGTCACTGATGGGTTTCACTAGTTTTGGGAGTAAGTAGCATCAGACGTTTTCGGGAAGCAGTATCTGTTGAGCTTGCTTCAGCCCGATCTGTATGGACTTCAATCCTCCCACGAATCGATCCGCAGTCCGGCGACGAAAGAGTCTGATTGACTTTTCGACTGACAGAATCAGCTAGATAGGGAAGATACAGGAAAGGAAACGGGGTTGAGATGGGCGTCATGGAAAGGAAGAAAACGAGTGAGAGTTTGTGGCATGGGTGGGCCGATCACGTCAAGGCTCCTTTCTGCGGGAACTTGTCGGAATGTACGTGCCATTTCTCCGGAAGCTCGGGCCCGGAACTCGTAATTGATTTACAAGCTTCGCATCGCGATAGAGCGTGAACTGGAGGCGCCGAGCCGCGGAGGACGGCCATAACGGACTACGCAGAGCGCTAGGGGGGTTGGGGGGACGGGGCGAACAAGCTGTATTGAGCCGAATCGAGCCGAGGTGACAGACACGAATTTCCGAAGCTTCATGGTCCATCATCTTCTACGCGGTACTGTTGTTCCGTGCTCGATCGACGGAACTGTCCCTGATGACAGTCGATATTCCTCAATCAGAGATGGTCATCTATCACGCCGGCCCTGTTTTTTTTTGCTTCTTTCTTTTCGTATACCCACGTGATTGACGTTGATAGAGGTGTGGTGTGACATATAGAACATGCGTGAAATTCTGGCAGTGATTTTACAGATCACTTCATTACTGTGTGTACGACACAAATTGTTGGAATAACGGACCCATTAGAAGTCTAGCCCTTTGCCAAAGGATTCTCCCAAATCAGGGATTTTGTGATATTACTTTCCGGGCATTTCACCATAACTAATCTGGAAAAGATGGCATGCTGTATGGTCCGCATACATGCGTATCTGGGTCATCCTCTTTTCTCTTACTTCACTCATCCTACGAACTGTACTCCCAACCTCACTTCCTCTCTCTCTGTCTATGTCTACTATTCTGTCTCTCGTTTCGCGCGAATGATAAATTTTACCGCGTTCCTCTTGGTGGAATTACTTCCTGTAATCTTTCTCGGAAAAAATGATTCGTATGCTTTGTTGGGGCTGGCGGGTATATGCGGGACAAGGAGAAGTGTGCACTGCATGCATTAGGTGGTTGAATGCGGCGTGTGCAGGGACGTGCATTCACTTCTGGGGGATCCGAGAGCATCTCGACGAGTCTGGCCACAAGACAGAAGGTCCGACTGTGAGAAGCGCACCCAACAGTCGAGAAGGCCGATGACGCTGGGCTTGGGCTCAGCGTGGGCGGCGAGGGAAGCTTCGGAGACAACTTGGACACTCAGCTTCGAGACTCTGCGTTTATTCTCGTAAGATATTCGCGAGTGGAATGGGACTATACGGGAGTTACATTATACTAAGAGGATAAAAGAGGATTTGCAGGGGTTGTCTTCGGGCCAAAAGAGGCCAATACCCGTTAACCCCCACCCCTTCCATGTTTTATCCCACTCATCCGCAAGGATAAATGAAGTACACACCCTCTCTCGTTGTTTAGCCTTGCACACTTCTTCATTCGCTGAATTTTTTCTCCGCCAACTTCAGCGACGGCAACTGCGGCTACTGGCTTTGCGAGCCTTTCGTTTGAGCTGGCTGGCAAAGAGCAAGTAAAACCTTCGGGGTTACAATTCATTGGACATGGTATAGGGAGAGAGAGAGAGAGAGCAAGGCTCTCTTTTTCCGTTCCGCGTTTGCCTGGCTATGAGCGTACCAGCACTCTCATTTATGAACTCCTGAAAACTATCCACGGCGAAGAGAAATCTTTTGCGTCGCCCACTGCCAAAAACATCAGACGATGCATCCAAAACTTTTCAAGTGTATGTTGATGACCTTCTTCTCCGCTTCCTTCCCTCCAGGCAAACTTCTCAGTCATTTACGGTGGAACTTTAGAGGAAATTATCTGATATTTATAGTCGTGCTGGGATTGGTTACTCGCGGCTATGTCGAGAAATTTGTGAATATCTGCGGGGCTTCTCTTTCGAAACGAAGGGCCTCGCGACTGCCGGTGGAGCGGATGGATCGGACTTTTATTCATGCACTTCTAGGTAATAATCTAATTACAGAGGAGGGGGAAGACGTAGATTGCTTCGATTTTCAACCGCTCAATCATCGTCTCAATTTCATAAGCCTCGGAAGCCTCAATGCAGCCGAATATCCATTAGCTAAATTCGCATATTAACGCATCAACGGAGATGGAATACACGTACCTAAGTTTACGGATGTTGCCTTTCTTCCGGTTGTAATAGCTCGGGCCGTTTAGCAAGCGTTGAGGGTCTTTTTTTTCCTCGTTGTCGTCGTCGTTGGGCGCAGTTATAGGAGCTCGCGAACCGTTCTAGCCAATGAGGCAACAAGCAACCTCCCTTATCGCACCACGAACTCCCGTCTCCCAACTCCTCTCCACCTATTTTTCTTTCCTTCTCATTTCTTCGTCTTCTTCCACATCCGGCGCGTTTATACCCTTTTAGTTTCCTATACCTCCGTCTATCCTTTTTTTTCCACTCGCTCTTCGCATTCTGGCCGTTTTTCCGTCTCGTAGAGTTTCTTGGATTCCATTGTCTCGACGATGGAGAAAAGTCTCCGGGGCCCGATGGCGCATGCGGCAAGCAGCCAGTTGCCACGACAGAAGCTCCTGCTTATAGGCATAAACAACCCGCGCTTCCAATATCACTGGGAGTCTCATTCCGTTGATTTATCCACTGTCAGCCGGAGTTCTTCGCCTCCGCACCTGGGTCTTTTTCCTACTCGTGTGTGAACAACAATTTATCAGGTCACAGTATCGTTATCGCGATACATTACGAGCTTGAACCTTCAAAATGATTCCGAGAGAACCGTTCGGGTGGAAAGAGACAAATTCACGGACATGTATGCGGTCCCACCACGCGTCGAGCTAAATTTTCATGGCTCTTTGGGTACGCGCGTAAACGTAACTTTGGGTCAAAAGTTTATCCCTTTGCAAGAGTGTGCACATTAATGGGCCGTTTGTGAAATAACAGCATTTTACAAACATCGATAAATGTTGATGTCTATAGATTAGTTTCGAAACTGTGGCAAATAGAACCGAGGCAAATAACGAACGATTTGGTTTTTTTTTCGAGAGCGCAATAATGTTATGCGCAGTAGATATGCTAGTTTCATGAATCACTTCGGACTTTTAAATCCAACGGGTTGCAAGAACAGAGGGGGATGAACGGCACTTTGCTGTGTCGGACGGACTGGCATAACGAGATTATAAGGGTTCGAGTGGATACTGAACCCTAAGAACGAGTCTCTTGATCCGGACGTTTCCGCTAACTCAATTCAAGCATGAAGCTAGGGCTACTAGTTACCTTGTAAATCTCTCGGCTACATTGAAATTTACTACAGGTGACTCTAAGGGATCGTGACACCATGACCGTCTTAACAACGAGCGCAGGGATTCCATTTTTGTTCACCGCAATAATTGCGTAAAATTTATTTACACTTGAGGGGTTTATTCCACATCGTTGCAACTATTGGGCGTGAAAATTTAATTTGACTTAATCGGAAATTGTGATGATTACAGCAGTATCCCCACGGCCGCCCGGACAGTTGTTGAGTACATGGAAATAAATAATAGAATTCTTGTTAAGGCGTTAGGCCACAGTAACGGGTATAAAATCATGGGCGAGTATAACAATTTTTTTCGTATGAAAAAGCGATTGACTTGTAAAACTAATTACATATCTATTTAGTATGAATATCAACCTGTTAGAAAAAATATATATATTTTTTTCGATGTACAAATTGACCGACTACTCGAAACTTCTCGAAATAGCATTTTTCCAATTGGCGTGACAAATAACTTCAACAATTTTCGCTCGATTAATCGAAAACTTTTCATTTTATGAGCAGTTTATGAGCTGTTGTTACGAAATTTTTCAATGAAAATCCATTTCTTAAGTTCAAATACCTACAACTTTTGAATAAAACAATTTTTTTAAGTTCCGTACGTACTTCTCTAGGTATTCTAATGTATAGTGACGAGAACTTTTGTTTTTTGTTTTAGGTGAAAAAATTGTGGATGCTGAATGTCACACCGCGGAGCGCCTAAAAAAAAGATAACAAAAGAAAATATTAGTAGTCGGCCATTTTGTACATCGAAAAAAAATATATATATTTTCTTACAGCTTGATATTCATACTAAATAGATGTGTAATTTATTTCATGAGTGAATCACTTTTTCATATGAAAAAAAATTGTTAAATTCGCACATGATTTTATACCCGTTACTGTGGCCTAACGCCTTAATGAAGGAAATAGTTAAAACCTAGCATAGCGGTTTCCCTCGTTCTCAAAAATTGTGGAAATGCGCGCGATTCTAAGTCGAATATCGTCGTTGCCTTAACGGGTTATCCCTCTATGGAAGCCCACTCAACGGGTCAGAATGATGCATTTTTTTCTAGTAACACATTGGTTGGAATAAATTAATTTTTTCCTCCGAAAATCTTTCAAAGTGTTCGTGGTGCTGCAATTGACGTTGCAGTCCTCCAGCGGCGAGGCTCGAAACGGCGGCATCTCTACTAGGCTCAAATGTAATCTGAAACGACAAAAAAAAAATTGTTCTTCAAATATATCCAACTGGATATGGGTTCACGATCCACTTTTCGAAATTTCGTAAAATACGAAATATGACAGCTTCTCCAAAGAAAACCTCATTTTTCTTTTGAAAAAACAGCATGCTGAAGTCATTGTTATTAACAAATGGTTCATCCAATTAAAAAATGTGATCGTGAACCGAAAATGACTACTGTTTGAACGCTAACTGTGCAAATTCAAGTCAATAGTGTGAAAGTTACTCAAGATATCAATCCCGCCGTGTCAAGATATGTGGTTTCGAGATAATCGCGTTCAAAGTTTTGGTACATATTTTACACGATCTTGTGAAAAATATTGTCGTCTCACCGCTAGTCAGCGATTCCGGCACCATATAAGTGTCCTTCCTCATCAACGAGATCGTGTTGCACACCTAATCTATGCAATCTGCGGGCAGTTCGGGCCTTTTTTGAGTGTTCTTGTGCTTCGATGTCCGCTTTCGTTACACGCGAATCATCCTTAACCCGATGCACACTGTTCTACTAAAATAGGTGTAACTTCGTCAATTTTTAGAATTTCAAGGTCCAATTGGTCTTCAAATATTCTTGAAAGTTCACAGTATAACAATATGCAAAAAAAAATATTTTTTGAAGTTTCCAGAGAGGGAAAAAATGTGCTAGGTTGGATAAAATCTATTTACACATATTCATACTAAATTTCAAGTCAACGAGACTATTATCGGTTGTACGAAATTGCCTGACTTGAAGAATATAGTGTAAAAAAACGCAAAGGAAGAAAGACCCAAGTTTCTGATGTAATTAAATTATATTCCCCGGTGTTACTCTTAGATCTCTGCATATTCCAGCGACATAAAGTAGACCTTCTGCAGCGGAATTGATGACTTTTGCTTCCCCCAGCACTGGTCTGCAATGTTGCTGGGCCCGTTTTATGCATTGCTACACTCAGAGATCTGCATTAAAAATACGAGTCGCATCGATCTTCTTAGATAATTCGTTGCAAGGAATCCCTACCCGTAACTACAAATTGCTGTAGTTTATGCAATTTTTGGAATTTTTTAATCTCCCTTACCTCTAAATGTTGTAGATACCATAAACTTAAGGGGTCTTCTCACTTTAGACGCTAACAAAGGCTATATTCATGATTTTTTTATAGGTTTATATTATAGATATTGATATAAAAGTTGTTACATTTAATAAATACACTTTCGAAATACATTTAAGGGGTTAACCCCACTTGCGATTTTGAAAAAATCGATTTTTTTTATTGCATTTTTTTGACGTATAAGTATCTGAGAATATGTCCTGAAAATTTCAAGTCGATCCGAAAAAAATTTACTGAGATATGAGCGTTGAAAGAGAAGAATCCGCGTTGAAAGAGAAACTTTAAACGCGTTTTTCTCAAAATGGCATTTCTGAAGTCGGTGACCAAGATTACTCGAACACTCATGGACCGATCTTCTTGAAATTTTGCAGGCTTATTTAATACATAAAAATGTAATCTTTAATCGTTCGATTTTTTTTTCGAAAAAAAAAATGGCCGTTTTATAGCCAAAAAACGGCCGTTTTTTTCGTTAAAATCGAACCATTAACTTTGACTGTCCGCCATTTTGTGAAAAATTAATATTTTTTAAAATCCTTCGATTAAACACTAGTTTATACTTATATTTTACTAAATCCATCCGCATTTTTTTTCAGATGATCCACTTCGCCGCAATGTTGGTCACCGCAAACCGTGTATATAAAAACATTATTTCATTGACGGCCATTTGCCACTAACAATGTAATATTTTTCAATAAAAAAATTACTGAAAGTTGTTCAAGACGTGTTCTTTAAGATGGTATATTGATCGATTAAAAAAGTTTTGTAATTTTCTTTAAAAAAATTCATGAAAAAGGCCTTTTTTGCGCTACAATTGGGGGTAACGCCTTAAAAAATATATATATTTATTCAAGTCACTATTTATAGACGAAAGTGGCAGTTTAAAAAATGTAAGTCTGCACTGTTGATGAAATCTCGGAGATAGATCATCCGAAACAAAAAAATCAAACGGTTTTAGATTCAGTATGTTAATGGCTATAGCGCATAACATACTATTTTTTATGTATGCAAAAATAACAAAATGGCGGACATTTTTCGAAAAAAAACGTCTTTTTCACCGTTTTTGGCAACAAAAAAAATAGTAAATATCAAAATTTTAAAAATCCTTTATATGCACTATAGCTATAGTTGTAAAGAATATATGGTTAAAATTTCATAAGGATCGGTTCAGTAGTATCGAAGATTTTATCAACAAGCCGTCGAAAAACGTTGTTTCGAGCAAAACGCGTTTGCAGTCTATTTGGGTTAAATTAATACATTAAATTTTTTGATAAATGTATTTCGAAAGTGCATTTATTAAGTGTAACAACTTTTTTACCAATATCTATAATATAGGATTTTTGAATATGGCCTGCCGTCATGGTCTCTCAAGAATGATGTGCCATGATAGTCATTATTTTATTGTTCAGTGAGCTTTAAGGGGAGAGATCCGTTTTACCGGCATTTTTGCATAAATTTTCAATAATTTTTCGTGCCGAAACAGTAAGACCAATTGAAAAGTCATTTTGCGTACAAATTCATTGATATTTTTGATGCTTATACAAATTTTTATGACATTTTGTTGAGTCGTTCTCGGCTGGTGCGCTGACTGAGTCGATGGTGTTGAAGTTTGCATCGTTGGAACGCAACGGAAGTTATTTTTCACATTTTATTTGCCATATTGTTATTATTATAGAAGTTTTTTTTAAATAAATTTCTATTGTCGATCGCTTAAGAAATGTCTTGAAAAATTGTCGAAGGATTTTCGTAGGCAAAATTACCCAGAAGAAATAAAAGCAATTGGCAAATATGAATTTTCGTTGCGTTCCAACGGTGCAAACTTCAACCTCATCTAGTAGCCTCTCTCTCAGCATTCCGTGCTTCTTGGATCTCGGAGGATCATCTTCTTTCAGTACATTCAAACCTCTATAACTCCGTCAATTTTGCGATTTTCTTAATAATATTTGGAGGGAATATTTCCAAAACTATAAGCTCTATCAAAATGCAAAAAACCGAAAATCGATTTTTCGATCGGTAGGATCTCTTCCCTTGATTCGACAGTTTGCCTTTGTGACGCGTTTTCACGGGGTTGCAAAATTGCAGTGTTGGCCCGGAATGTCGGATAAAGGAGCGCTAAGACCTCGTTGGCCGTGTTTTTTTTATCCTATTGAACTCTTTCAGAGTTGTTGAAATCGTTATACGAGAGGGATATGAAGAGAGGGAGCAAGAGAATGAGATGAAGCAAGTAGGTGCCGCTTGAACCCCAAGGGCCTACGGAAATAGGAACAAACGACTCGAGAGCTCTCTCTTTTCAACGATTCATTCATATATCTCATCCATCCATCATCGATTCTCTCGACAGGTCTTCCGGGCGCCGGGAGTCTCTCCGTCTCTATCTCTCACTGGCTTTTTCTCTTCTGCCTTCACTTCCACTCTTTCGCACTCTCCCGGCTGCATCGTATACCCATGGCTCGTTAAACGTATACGCCACTATAGACGTATTTGAAACGGTGCGGGAAAGGGTGAATAACAATTGTTACTCCATGCATTCAGACGTAACTGACAGGGCTTTTCAATTTGCCAAAAAAAAAAGTATCCTCATCCTCTCTGCCATTGATCTCATAAAGGTTATAGTGGCGATTCGACTCACTTGATCAAGACAAAGCCCCACTAGAGTGAAATATTTCATTTAAGGGGTTGTGCCTAGTTGTGAAAGATGAAAAATTACTTTTTTCTAACCCTATACATTTTGACAGTTTATCATCTTATGAATGTTGCTTGAAAATATCAAGGTGATCGGATCAAAATTGACAAATTTATAGGCTGTTATGTTGACGTACGTCGGAACGCTCGGAGCGTCGTTAGAAACTTGAAACGTTTTTTCCTCGAAAGCACGTTTTCACAGTCGGTGAGCAAAATAACTAAAAAAATACTGCGTCGATCTTTCGGAAATTTATAGGGGCTTTTTAAGTATGAAAATATAGTATTTGATCGAAGGTGTTTTTCTGATGTATACTTTCGATTTGATGAACGAAAAATGCCGACTTTTTTCACAAAAATCAAGACTCTCACTTTGAACACGCGCCATTTTGTTTTGTGGCGGGATATACATTCAGACGGGAAAAAATAGGCAATATTGTGGGATTTTTTGAACTAGGAAGTAATTATTCTACAATTATCAGATATTAATTAGATTTATATTCTCCGCCTTAATTAGATATTTCGGGAATTCCTTAGATTAATCATAGGATAAACTAATATACCAACGGAATCTAATTGATTTTTTTATATGCAATAACCTGGTTCAGCAGGGCATTGCTCACCGCAAAAGAAATTGGAGAGGTGCTTCCCGCACATCGGCTGTAAATCGATTATAATTAAATATTCTAACACAACAAAAATGACACAGATGATATTTCAGATGATATTTTTTTTAATACCTAGTTTTTGTAGAAATTTATCATCGCAATTTTCTTAAAAATAAATCCCAAAAATGAGTTGTTTTCGACTGTTAAAACTAGGCATAACTCGTCAACGAGTCAAACCTAACTCGTGGCCGGAAAAAAGATAAATTTTCGTAAATTTTGTCTGGGAAAACGTGTGCAAGCATTCCATTTTTTTACATTAGAAAGTATGGTTCAAAATATCTTCCACAATTTTTGTTCGTGCAGATGACTGTTTGAAAAGCGTCCTTCGCGGTACCACTGATGCTCGAAAACAAATCATCCGACATTTAAAAAATCTAACGCATTTATTTTTGCATGAAATCATGTAGTGCTAGGACGAAGGATTTAACAAAATATTGATTTTTGAAAAAATGGGCGCTGTCCAAAGTGAAGGTATTGATATTCGGTGAAAAAAATCTATTTTCGTTGATAAAAAAAAAACTATTCATCGAAAAAAATACCTTGGTTCGAGCACTGCTTTTTTTGATAATTAAAAGAAGCTTGTAAAATTTAAAGTTGTTCGGCGCAGTCAATTTCGAGATATCGTGGTCACCGTTTAAAAAAAAGTAATTTGGAGAAAATCGCGTTTAAAGTTTGTCGGTTCGCGGAACCCACCGATACACGTCCATATTTCCCTCACTTTCAAACGGATTGACTTGAAATTTGCTGAAAATATTTTCGAAGTGTTATATTTTGAGAACCCGTCGTAAACCGCTCGCGATATTTTCAACAATTTCAACTAGGTGCAAGTCGTTAATAATACATTTTCTCTGCTCAATAATTCTTACGAAACCATAGAGACAATGGAGAGAGCACAATAGGCCACGGCACCGCAAAATCTGTATCAACGAAAAATCTTGAATTTCGGATTCTTAATATCTTGCGTAGAAATTAGCAGAAAACTTAAGCCGGTTTTGAACGTGGCATTTGACCGAAGCGTTTATCCATAAATTCGAAATCTCAATTACAGAGATGTAAGGTTGTTATGGGGCTATGCCAACATGTTACCACCGAGCTGATTTTTTTTCTGGACGTTTATAAACTCTTTGCTGATCATCCTGTGGTTTGAATACTTTCATAGTACCGTTTTGTAGAAAAAAACCAGAGACAGCTTTAGTACACACTTTTTCTGTCCAGCGGAATTTTTTTCACTCGGACCGATATTCATTTTTGACAGCTCCTTCGGCCGATTTTGAGGTTACGAACAGGCTGCAAATGTCTCTAACGTCGCGACACTTCTGCCAACCTGGGCCTTATGATATACCACGATTTACAACGTTGCCAATTCGATTCGCGTTATTTGAGCGAGAAAAAGTTATAGAAAATAGTTATACAAAGTAATGAAAACACTTCATGTAATCACCGAATGTTCAAAGATGCATATTTTTACAAATACATGTAAAAAAAAAACAGTTCGAAAACGCACGTTTAATATGACGATTATTTGAAAGCTAACAGTTGATAACAGTCAATCGGCTCCGTGCATGAGCAGAGGGCGCTCCCCTCGAACTTCATCCCCAACGGCTAAACCCCATAACAACCTTAATTAATGACGAATGAGATTTGTCGAACGAGACAAGAGAGGACCAACGCTCAACTTGCACGCAAATAAATGTCAGCACGTATGCACACGCACAGTCAGGCCGAATAAAAATAATGTTCCTCTAAAAAATGTATTCATCCGGTATTATTCTTTTTGGCGTTACTTCCTATATGCTAGAGGTGGACTCGTTTCTGCGGCTCGTGTAATTTTACGTCTGTCCGCATCTTGGGCTTCGCCATACTCTCGCGTATATAAAAACGTTTTTTATTTCTGCTCCCCCCTCTCTCTCTTGCATTTCCTTGCCGCTGAGAGTGATGAAAAGCGAGAAATTTGGTGGGTCAGCAGGAAACCCGACGTTTTTTTGTCCACCGTAACACGTAGCTCGCCTCGGAGCTTTCCTGTTCTGGTGGACATTTTTCTCTTTTTTTCCTCTTGTGTGACATGATATTCAAATTCATGCTCATTACAAAACTCAAGCTGGCGTACGAGAGGCATTAGATGCAACGGAGAGTCCACAAAACCACGTGCAAGTGACACTTCTTGTTAGCATCCGCGCCGCGGATGATCTTTTTTTATTCGTTTTTCATATGCGCAGACCGTGTATGGGAAAACCGTATGTGAGGTTGGACGAAAACACGGAGGTCCTTCGTCATGACGCACTCGAAAGAACGGATGTTCTTTTCATGCGAGTAACCACACGGCCAGTGGTAAAGACATTAACTGTTTTTTGGGTACATCTTATTGCTCGTTTCATTTGTATATTCATATTTACACATATATCTCGAATCGTACTCAGACACTCATGAATATTTAAATGCACAAGTTTAACTTATAATTCTCCATATTTGAGTACGTAATATGTATGTATATATGCACAAATACATACATACGGATATCTATGCATTTATACATATGTATGCAAAAGGCAACTTCATCTCCCCATTGGTACAGCTGTTCAGTTCGCTTTGACTCCTTGCTTTTCATTAACTTTAGATACACAACTGCATTATGTTGCCAGGGTCTTCGATATTATTCTTCTTCTCCTCTTTGTGCACTCGCGTACTCGTGGTATATTTTTCCATCCCCGTACTGATAACCAATACTGTCGGTTGCTCATTCTAGTACCTACGATCTCATCTCCCATAGTCTCGCAGTATTGAATTGAACGAATAATGCTGGAACGTTCTTTTTCAAGCGATTATTCACTGGTTGGACGAAAGAGAAATACTAAACGAGTGATATTATGTACTCGATAATGTAGCCTAGGAATAACGAGGATTAAGCGAATGATAATGGATGGTAATGGAGTGAGTGATAATGAATGAGCATTGAGTGAATGATGATGGATGACGATGTAACCAACAAATATCGGAGGGCGGCCGACACGTATGCTCATCGAAGGGAGCTCAATTTTAACCACGAATATCACGGAGAACGTATCATACATTTTCAATACATTTGTACTTACAAGGAACATCACTTGAGGGAAGGTTCTGCCTTGTTGGGCCAAAAAAAAAATTCGATTTTTCACCAATTTTTTATGCAAAAAGCATTAAATATAGAATGTTGGTATTTGGCATGTTGACTAAGCGGTCTTTATTCAACATTAAAATATTTTTTTGACTTTGACAAACCATCGTGGTGGGAGTGGGAGGAGCCACGTATGTCGGTGCGCGGGCGATGACATTCTTCGCTTGCAGAAGTCCTGAGTCCCGGACAGGTGATCTGAAGCAAGAAAATCAAACATATTTTTACTTCGTACAATATTGTGTATAAGTTGACCTAGAATCAAGAAGAAAAATTGAAAAATAAAAAATAGTGAGCGATCGGAAGGAAGTTTGTTTTTTTCCCAAAAATGTTCGCAGTTTTTTGCTCGCAATTTTTTCATTTTTCAATTTTTCTTCTTAATTCTGGGTCAACTTATACAAAATATTGTACAAAGTAAAAATATGTTCGACTTTTTTTGCTTCAGATCACCTGTCTGGGACTCAGGACTTCCGCAAGCGAAGAATGTCATCGCCCGCGCACCGACATACGTGGCTCCCCCCACTCCCACCACCACGTTTTGTCAAACTTTAAAAAATATTTTGATGTTCAATAAAGACCGCTTAGTCAACATACCAAATGTCAACATTATATATTTCATACTTTTCGCATTAAAAATTGGTGAAAAATCGAACATTTTTTGACCCAACAAGGCAGAACTTTCCCTTAAGTATCCGCTTTTGATTTTGTTGAAACTCATATATGTGATAGAGCATTGTACTTCTTTATATGCGGAAAAACAGCTTTGAGGGCGGAAAGCATCCCTCAAAGAAAAGCGTGACGACGGGTGATTTTGTACCTTCACCCACAATCAACCGATCTGCATGAAACAAAAACCAAAATTCTTCTAACGTAACGCGATAAAAAATCCACTATAGAAGTACTGAAAAGAATGTAATTAATTTCTCCAATTAAAACAGTTTTTCTGTCGATAAAAGAAAATACGTGTCTCATAGTTTCCAATGCTTTTTCACATATATGAGTTTCTAAAAAATCGAAGCTGAGCCCTTAAGTGATGTTCCTCATCAGAAGTACCAGCGAACCCAAAAAAAAGCCGTAGTCTGTAAAGAAAAAAAAAGAATCCGACAGTTACCGCGTATGGACAACGCGAGCGTGCAGCGGCGCCCTCTTTCGGACTAGTACCATCTTTTCTCCACAAGAATTTCATCGAATTTGTTCGGCGCGCAGCATTAGTATATTTTCGTTCTTGAAGATGGGGAAAAAAGCAGCAAGCATCCTTTGTTTCGGGTTAGAGGAACGTTATTTCGTAGCTCGCTCGCGACTGCTATATACAATGAGCGCAAAAAAGCCTCTGCAAAAATGTCTTTTGATATCGCTTCGAGATAAAACCAATTGTCTGCCGGTGACTCCATTTTCTCGACTCAAGAAAGTACGCGGAAAACGGCGTCGCGCTCAAGGTAAAAATCCGCCGATCCGTGTATATATCCATGTATATATATACATATATATACTCGGCCCAAGCAAGCGAGCACGACGAGAAAATGACTCGAGTTTTTTTCTTCTCCTTTGCAGCTGTTTTTTTCTTCTTTTTTCCCCTATCTTTTTCTTATTTTCGTAGCGTTGAAACTCCACAAGTGTCGAGATGAAAAACTCTAACGTATATTCGCATAAATATTCGATGAAGGAGGGCGCGAGTACGAAATTACCGTGAATACGTTTAAGCACGGGAATATTGCGCTTTCGCCTTATGCAAGGGAATACAAGCGATCGCGCGACGAGTGGGCAACTTTAATCGAAATGGACAGAGCACGGCAGTGAATTTTCTTTTCTTTCTTTTAGCGCCTCACTCTCCGCTCGCGCTTCGGTCTTAACTTTTTGGAAAATTACTTTTCGACTCTTTATAACTCGACTAACGGGAATGAATTTACAGTTCCGCTTGTAGCAGGGGCCGCGATGGGATCGAACATTTTTCCACAATATACTTCAACTGAGATGAGCTTCGTTGATACTTCATCAGACACGGGGGGTCGCGAATTGTCCCAAAATTGGGCCAAGTCTGGACAATTGTGGCCAACAATGGGAACTTATATTACGGCGAAATAACGTGCTGAGAACACAGGAAAATATAACGATAGATAGCAAACAACGCCCTCGTAGTCGATTATTCGCATATTGGGGAAATGCCCCGCTCCCTGCTTCAATCGAGAAGGTAGAACCCAAAAATCCAATCCGTTACTCACGTGTCACTTAGTTATCCGCGTACGATTTCCTATTGTCTTCATAGTCGCGATTTAGGCATCGTGCCGGCTAAAAAGTTAAATTGTTATATATCGTGACACGAGAGCTTTTATGACCCCTGTATGATATTTTAAATACATGAACATGCTCACAATGATTGCGTTTGCGCTTTATAATCAATACCGACCGGTATTAACTTCGCGTGCTCCCTGACGTTTGAATTCTTTACCCCCACCCCGCAGCCTACCGTGATAACTCTTGACGAGGCTGATATTAATTGGCGCAACGCCAACATCGAATCCGAGAGTATTCGTTTTGTAATCATCGCCATAGTGTGCACACAGAGCCTGCACATATTCAGGCGCTGTCCCATTTCTCTTTCTCTCTCTCTCTCTTTCTCTCTCTCTCACACACACACATACGTGCACACAAACAGACAAACAAACAATCATATGCATACAGGGTATCCCAATTTAATTTTTCCACGCACATATTTCCCAACCTATGCGTTGATCGGACAAATGCTTACAATAAAACTCGAACTACTTGTGGGGACCACCTGCCGTTACGTATGAATTTGGATCCGGTGAAACCCGCCGAAACTCCATGATGTCTTGGCTTCGTCAAAGGGAATGATCATTTTTTCTTCAGCTAGATTTATAGCATAGTCCAATACGAATTTATTGACCTGAACATATTGGTCTTCCAAGAGCGTTCAACGATGTTTGTCACTGCGAATTTCTTCCTACACTGACTGAAATGAAAAAGTTTTTCTTCTGTTTTTGGGGGGATGCCTCTAGTTATTTATTTTGCATTGGACGGACGGAGTTATTTATTTTGCATTGGACCACCTTGAACTTATATGTCATCCATAGAAACGCTGGTTTAGTGAATGGAAGTTACTCTGAAGGTTTGGTAAGAGGCGTACGCGATATGCACTTCAGCCGGTCGATGACTATACCGATCAAATCCGCTTGTTTCGAAAGCAGTTTTGTCGCAAAATAGTGAGAAGCAAAAGATGACCTGTCTTGGTACAGCATAATTGATATCATTACCTGATCTCGATCACGCTGCCTGACTGTCGTTACGGGATGGCCAATTTTGTAATATAGATTACTTGCTATTTATCTGTTATCAATTGATGTAGAAGGATCTCCCGAATAGGCGTTGATAAACTATATCAAGTCAACTTTCGAGCACGCAGAACTATAGTCTACACTGAGAAAAAAAACCAATTGAATCAAAAAAATATATTGGTTGATCCAAATAAATGTGCTGCTGCCGAGTACCACCGATATATGAGATTGTTACAATACTATAAAATATTGGAAAATGTGATTGATTTAAATAACATATTATATTACTTGAAAAAGATCTTTTGTTCTCTGAATGTCTACATTATCCTTCTAATTAAATTATATTCTATTGAAATCATTCTATTTACAATCCGTAGGTGTATGGATGAAATAATTAAGCGGTTGCTACAACATTTTTTATTTCGTACAAAAATATAATCAATAGAATTCATTATTTCTTACTACATCAAAACGTATATGCCATGGGACGTAAGTTTTTCAATTTGTTTTGAATCTTAAATAAAAGGTGAGCATTAGAATCATCATCCACGATCATAGTGGAGAGAATATTAGATGTCCAATGGAATATTCATGGAAATAATATCAGATATTCAACTGTTAAGAACAGATATTACACTTTGACCTTAGCCACAGGCCAAGAAGCGATACTCTTTAGAGTTTCTCCGGCGTTTAAGTAGATTTTCGGTTCGCGCTACGCTTACGAGAAACGAGCGCGCGTACGGCTTCTAGCGGTTACTCCGAGAACTACGGGTTTCCTCACACCTATAAATTCGGTGGCGCTCGGCCATGATTTGCTTGATTTTTTTCAACCAAATGCGCAAGAAACAAATTTCATTTTCGCATAATTGTTCAACCAATTCAGACATTTGCTTAATATTTTTCAACCAAAATAAAATATTAATATATCAACGGATAATGTACTTGGAAATCAATATCGGATATGGTGAAAAAAATAAAATAACATATTTACTCAATAGAAATTTTATCTGAATTAAACGAGCGAAATTCAATTTTTCTTGTGTACTCGAATCAATAATATGCATGTTATGAATTAAAACGCTTTTTTTGCTCGTCGCAGAAAATGCGTTCAAAACCATGTAATTTGTTCGCGATAATTTTTTAGAGTTTCAATAATATATTATTCTCGGCTAACAATATATATTTTGAATGAAAAAAAAACTTTTAACTTTATCATGTTATCAAAGTGAATAGCGTTTTGTTTCGTCTAATAAATCCGATTATTTACACCAACAATTTTACAATTGAATCAACGAAATTCCAATCAATATTACCAATGATATTGGATCAATGATTTTTTTTGTCTCAGTGTGGTCATATAAGAAAGCAGCTCCGAAAGTTCCATATCGAAGTCCAAAGATCATCCCTTCCAATTAAAAAAACACTGTTTTTACGTGTAAGTTCAATGCCTTCCGGTCGAGTTCAGAAGAAAAACATTATGTGGAAATTGAGCAAGACTCGCAAGAAACTTAGAGAGTGAGACACGGCGCAAATCTCGCCTTGGCGGAAAATATACGAACGAAGCTGCAGCAAGTGCTGCTAAGTCAAAGGCTAAACAAACTTGCTAGATAGTGGGGATCTTCTTCAGTGTCCTATGTAGTTTTCAACAAATCCTCCGAATAAAAATAACCTTACCTATTTATATAGGTGGCTATATTTATTTGCCTTCAATTGGACTTCAACGCTGATGCAAGCGAAGGCACAGCTAGTGTAAAAAATTCTCATGCTATATTAAATGGGGCGTGTTACCTATCGTCAACCCCCTCCTGTCCCGCCTCCTTCGCTGATTATATAGTCAAAGTTCTCATTAAGCGATCGAGGTCTGTAGGACACTTCTGTGTGGCATTGTTCGCTTTGTTTGTTGTTTACGTTGCCTGCCGAATGGTTATAACGGGGCAAGCCTATCTGTATAACGGAGCAACGAGCTATTTCATGAAACTCGCTAGGTGTTATAGAATGCCGGCGTCACACTGTAGCTTTCATTAAGCTCGCATTGTCTCGCTGAAGTCCCTGTCTCCGCAACTACCCGCGCCTATTATTCCGCGGTGAATAACTTGATGCAGCATACTCGGAGAAAGAGGACGAGACAGAAGTAGGAAAACAGGGAGAGAAGGAGACAGACAGGGATAGAGAGAGAGAGAGAGAGAGAGAGAGAGAGAGAGAGAGAGAGAGGCAGACAGAGAGAAAAAATTAGATGGACAAAGTCAGTTACGTATTATCATTTAAGGCCTTATATACACGATGTCGCCGATTTTCGAGGATCTTTTCTAGACGCGGTTAGAAAAAATTACGCATATATTGACAAAATATTTTTCTACTGATTATTTATGCACACGGTTAGGTTTATGTAAAAAAAAAAATCAGAAATATTAACAAATAACGCAGATATAACATAATGAAGCAATGTATTTTTTTTTGCGCGCTCGTTGATGGTGAAAATTCTCGGCATCAACGTGAGTGTCTAAAAAAAATGAACATATTTATAATTGCATAATGAATGTATTTTCAGTGTGAACCGACAATATTATTAAAAAAAATATTATAATAAAAATTCGAAACGTCAAATTTTTTATTCAATTTTCTGTCGGTATTTTATTTTTTATATTTTTTTGTTTTATTGAAATGTTTGTTTCTGTGGTTCACACGATAGGTGATGATACTAAGAATATGTTGTAAAAATTTGAAGGCGATCTGAGCCTTCGTTCAAGAGTTAGAACTTTCACAAGGTTCAAAAAAGTGAATCGTGGAAAAACGGCTTTGAAGTTGGCGGTCGAGCGCCGCAATCTTACCTCATTTAATAGCTTTACAGAATTGAAAAATTCTGTAAAGCTTAAATTATTCTGTAAAGCTTAAATTTCTGTAAAGTTTTAATTTCTGTAAAGTTATTAAATTTTACTTCATTTTCTGTAAAGTTAAATTTCGCGCTTAAATTTCTGTAAAGTTAAAATTTCTGTAAAGTTTCTTAAATTATTCTGTAAAGCTTAAAATTCTGTAAAGCTTAAATTATTATACATTCTGTAATTACAGAATTGAAAAATTCTGTAAAGCTTACAATATTCCTAACCGTTCAGGCTAATGGAATCAAAGATTAAAATAAAATGAAATTTTTTGAAATTTTTCGTGTATATAAGGCCTTAATCCATTTTCAATTCACTTTCGAGTCGGCATCAACTGTCGTTCAGTTTTCATCTTTTCGTAGTTTGAATGATAAGAACTAAATATATTTCGCCTACATCCCTCGCATAATGGGTTCACTGCAGTACGATCTGATCGTCAATGCCAATTGTCAATTTTTGAGTTAGTCGTTTCTTCTCTGATACCAGTTACTAATACTGCACACCCGCACACACGCGAATAAATGTACAGTTCCAATGTTTCCCCCTATGCCCTTAAGAGCTATTGCAATCATTTCATTGCAAACATTTATTACACAGGGTGAAAACGTATATGTTGTTGTCCCTTGTGCAGAAACGCTGCTACTGCGGTATGTGTTAGAACGTACGCTTTCTCATTTCAACTTGCTGTCGTTTTCCATGGGCTAAAATTTAATTGACCCTCGTTGATTCTCTTTTCAATTATGAAAAAATGCGGCAATACTACCTTTTCGTAATCTAACTATCGCATCCCCAAAATCGATGCACTCGGACGTAAAATTTTCGAAGCATAATGTAGTGTTTGAGTATTCAAATAGTTCTCCCGACACTTCGTTGCCAACTACAGGTTGATTTCTCCATTTTGTTAAAATCGATTCAATTTAAATATGCAGATATACAACTGGAAATAAAAATAAGCGTAACCTCGGATATGTTACGACACTTATGAAAAAAATATCATCTCGATACAATTTTTTTCTTTTATTGTGATAATTGCAGCCATATTAATGAGTCGATGTTAATTCTTGGAGCATCGTAAATCACTTCAATCTCAACTCTTATACAAGTAAGGGTAATTATGCAGTTTGAGGACTTTCCCGAAAAACGACGGGAATTTTTTTTTCACCGTCAACTTGTTTATTCTATTATGTTGAGTGATATTCCGTCGGGGGAGGCTGACGTTTCCCATTAATTCCATACGTTATGGGGGTTTAAAGTAGACGGAATATCACTTACTATAATGGAATAACCAACATCATGGCGAAAAAAAAAAATTTCCGTCGTTTTTCGGAAATGTCCTCAAACTGCATAATTACCCAAATAAGTGAGAAATCATTTGCAGACTCGGAAATAGCCGAGATGACGAGGCAGAAGCGAACGTTTGTAGGTTATGGACCGGACGCTGGTCTGGGTAAACCTACCATCACCACTATTTGCCATCGTGTGTCAACGTAAGCGCATTATCGTGGTGTTTAGGAACTTGTCCTGCATTCCGAAACACTCAGTAAGCCTCCAATTCAGGACGCTTTTGCCGTATTGCACCCGTAAGGAACGACTGTTCAGTCATTACACAAATTACTATATAGTGATAAATCATTAGGGAGAGCTCCGAATCCTCGCGACGCAGTTCCTTTACTCGCCGTCAGATGGCTTTGCGCAGAGTCTCCCTCCAACAGAAACTTCGAGATTGCATCTACAAGAAGATTTATTTCTTTCTCAGCTTCAACTTCTACCCCTGATGGTGAGGAGATCAATAAAAACAGAGTCACCAAAATTACCTGAAAGTTTCATTCTGTTTGCTGCTTTTAATGATTCTCGTCACATTGCGATTATCAGCCCTCGAGATGTGTTTCCCCCGTGAATTCATTCCAATTCCATTTTACATTTGCCGATAATGACTTTGTTTGAGTATCTCCATATGTACGAGCTGACATACAATTTTTTCAAATACGTTTCATCACGATCCCTCTGTACGATTAGAGGCACATTTAGTACGTTGGCAATGAATGAATCGCTGCTGAAAAAAAAATTGCATTCCGCTTATCGTCCATCATTCCGTATAAACGTCCCAATAAGAAGAAAAAAAAAACGTCCTTTTACGAAATGTCGCAGCGCAATCTCTTTCGAGCTATCTCGTTGCTCTTGATTCACGCCAATCGAAGCAACCTCCGTATCGCAATCAGAACTACATTCACGTTTGCACATGAAAGGCTGTTTTTTGCTGCCTGCTCTCTCCCTCTCTTCCGTTTTCTGACTGGATTATATGCATATATCGGAGGTGACCCATATATCAGTCCAATTAACGGTTGATCCAATTGCTCGTCGGATCTCGCCGACATGTTCATTAAGAACGTCTGATTGGGGAGGTGAGGAGGAAAATTACAGCGCTTTTGGCTCGTATTTACCGCTTCCGCAGCCTTTTTCTTCCGCAACTCCGCTCAAACTGGATTCCCATGCATAAAACGAAAACGAAATGTACGCGTTGCATCAAATCGGGATATTTAAAGTCCTTTCGTCAAAAACAAAAGACATGCCTTCATATATATACATCTGCAGGCGTTTTCTGCCTATTCCTATGCAAGAAATACCGCGAATGACGCACGAATGCGAACCCATCATAGCAGTTTATATCACACGCTTATATGATTGCCAGAAATACATCACTTTCAAAAAACTAAAACTGGAAAATCTTTGACTTACGCAAGGGTTCGCGTTTCGGAAACTACCTAGAAAAACCCTTATGAAATTTTCAATGGCAGTGACTGACAAAAATGTTATCCTGATTAGGGGCTGCTGTCTTCGTATAAGCATCAACGCAGTAAACATTCGTTCCTTACAAAGGTTTGCCCAAGCTCGCCAGGAAGTCAAAATCTCCGTTCACGTTGCGCCCCCTGATATACCGTTATGTCTAGGAAGGTAGTAACGATACACGAATCAACCCAAACAGTCCGTTTATTTGTGGATCTCACAGCTCAGGGCTGTACCGTGATTGACGGATCATTCATCATTTTTGTTATCGACGCTGATAATTTTTATCCTTTTTGTTTCGCCAATGTTTCAGATACTCCGTCGTTCGTGATAACCCGCTTACCTGGCTTTGGGATACCAATCGTCGAGGGAATGTCCGTCAGTGTGAAATGCGAGGTGGACAGCAATCCGTCGAGCGCACCGATATGGCGACGCGGTAAGCAACGCAGTTACAGTCATAAATTTTACTCTTTTATACATCTATAGGTACATAAATGTATGTGTACCTACGTAGATGCGCGAACATACATACTTTTTAATACTACATATATATATATATTTCCTTTCTATATATATAAAAAATTTCCTTTGATAAAAACATCAAAGCGTTTTTCGGCGACCAATGTCCGGCCCTCTCGCACTCTCCAGTGATTTCTCCTCCAGACTAATCGTTATTTTCTTTTTGTCTTATTACTCATTACTTTTTTGATGTTTTGGATCCCAGATCTTCATATACAGGGTGTCCTCCCTATCTCTGCCACCCGAAGTAACTCGGTGATTATCGGCATCACAAAAAAATGTTCCAGACAAATGTTGTACGGTGTGAAGGGGGCCATCAAATGCTACCAATTTTTTTTATTTCGGTGGAGGCGCTGAGGCACAGTGAAGGTCACCTCCACTTTTTAAAATGGAATGGTAAATTTTTTTCAACCATCTCGTGGAAGACCTCAAGCCGCATAAAAAACATTAGGGGGTCAAAGTCGTTCAAGGTTATTCAAGGTCAGTATCGATGATACAAATCTAAATATCTCGGATCACTACCAAGTATTTGGTAGTGATCCGAGATATTTAGATTTGTATTTCATTTTAATAGGTGTTCGAAATGACCTTGAACGACTTTGACCCCCCAATGCTTTTTTTTGTGACGTCGATAATTACCGAGTTATTTCGGGTGGCCGAGATAACTCGGTAATTATCGACGTCACAAAAAAATGTTCCAGACAAAAGTTGTGCGATGTGAAGGAGGCCATCGAATGCGACTATTTTGTTTTAGTAAGTTGTATTAAGTAAGTATTAAGTTGTACACCGTACAACTTTTGTCTGGGACAATTTTTCGTGACGTCGATAATTACCAAGTTATTTCGGGTGGCAGAGATAAAGAGGAACACCCTGTATATATATATATATATACTTATGAAGGAGTTTATCTATATTTTTATGAAGGAGTTTATACCGGGACCAATTCCAAACTCTAACCCTACATATAAGAATATTTGTCAGAGGGGACGGTCCTAATGCTTTTTAGGCATAGCCACAAATCGGTGCTAGTCCCAAGTTCTAGAATTTCGTACAGAGATTTTTAAGAACTTCAGCGGTCATCGCTTAAAGGTGTTTGGGAGGACGGTTGGAAATGTAACAGACTTGCGCGGAAATGTACTTTGAAATGAAATTAAAAATATAGGCAAGCATTGTGTGCCAAGTATTATGCATCAAACGAATCAATTTTAAATGCAAAAAAAATGTATATAAGGAAGTTCGAACCAACTCAGCTCAAAATGATAGCTTTCTGGAAGATAAAAGTCTTTCCTCACCTCCCGTCGCATGCCTTCAACGCCTTCGTCCTCGAGGGGACGCAAGGGATAGCAAGGAATGGCGCGAGGACGCGAGGAGCCGAAGGAACAGAATCGAAAGACAGTCGGCCAGTTCCTTGAATGTGTGTGTGTGTGCGGGTGTGCGTGTGCGTGTGCGTGTGCGCGTGTATGTGTGTGTGTGTGTGTGTGCGCGTGTATGTGTGTGTGTGTGTGTGTGTGTGTGTGTGTGTGTGTGTGTGTGTGTGTGTGTGTGTGTGTGTGTGTGTGTGTGTGTGTGTGTGTGCGTGTGTGTGTGTGTGTATGTGTGTGTGTGTGTGTGTTTACATATATATACACACAGGGTGTACCTCAACTACTAATTTTCCGTTCTTGAGCATAGAAGGTGTCTCTTTCCGAGCAAAACGCTTTGTTTTTCGGAACACACACCGAAATGCTTATTTCAATTCATCTTTTCAATGATTAACATCTAGTGAGTACAAAAATGCCCAACAAGAATGGAAAAAAACAACCGCAGAATGGGTTTGAAAAAAAATAAAGTACACTGAAAAAAAAATTCGTTCATCCATCCAAAATTCAGTTGGTTTAACAAAATGTATCTTTAAATACGTTCAACTTGATTTTTGGTTGGCATAAAACACGTTTTGTCAATCTAACTGATACTTTTAGTGGTGTAAACTGTAGCTTGTTTAGCATGTCTGAGCAACTGTTAAAACAACAAAATTTCGAGACAACAAAATGCATTTTGCACATTTAACGATTTTCCTTTCTCAGTGTAGATACTTCCATTTAACCCTTCAGTTTGAATTCAGTTTAAACCTTCATTTGAAATAAAATGCTCACTTTTCCAAAGTTGAAAGTTTTCAATAATTTTTTACATCATTTCAGTTTTATATTTTCCGACTTTTAATTATGCAGACATATAAAGAAATATTTAAAGTGTATCCCGGATTTTTTCGATAATAACCGACGGGAGGGATGTTAAGGGCAGGTAGATGAACTACTATCCGGGTCAAATTGACCCGGTGTGTCGAAGCCGTGGCCAAATATAAGTGCGTCAAGGAAGGGTTAATGATTACAAATTATTGCAGGGTATAATCCGTTTGCAAATAAATTATTCGTGTTTATTATACGGCGAAAAAATATAAGAAGAAAAGTTCACTTGCCAGAACGTGGATTCGAACCCACGCCCTCTGTCGCTTGGACGCCGCAACTACCATTCCATTGTTTACTCATTGTCAGCGTCGGACTTCACTGGTGAATATCTCGTATATGCCCACAAAAACGATCATTCGTTTTTCGAAGACTGGAAGAAGGGAGCGAGATTGTCATTTTTCAGAGGTAATTAGCCAACTCTCGCCTCCTTCCCGTGCAGTGCCAACCCTCGCGGCCCCTTACCCTCGCTTGTCATTCCCTTACCGCCCCTCATCTTTCCTCGCCATCCCGTCGCCATTCCGAGAGAGTACACAAGGGAATAACAAGGGGCCGCGAGGGAGAGCGAGGATTGGCGAATTACCTTTGCGAAATGTAAAATCTCGCATTCTTTCTCCAGTCATTGAAAAACGAATGATGGTTTTTGTAGACATACATGTATATATTTTATGCATTCAAGGAAGTGGCCGATTCTTTCCTTCTGCTCCGTTCCTTCACCGTCCCTCGCCGTCCTTCTCCCTCCCTCGCATACTTCGTCATGAGGGAGCGGGTTGGCTAATTATCTCTGGAAGTGTTAATCTCGCTGCCTCCCTCTAGTCAGTGGAAAACAAATGATGGTTTTTGTATATATATATATATATATATATATATATATATATATATATGGGTAATTCCACCAATTTTGTGTCAAAGTTGTACCGGGTGGTCTGAATTTAGGAAAACTATGGTCATCTGAAAAACATGAACTTTTTGAAAAAAAAATATGCTGAAATTCTGGGTTGTTTTGAAAATTACGAAAATCACGTTCAAAGTATAAAAATCGATTTTTCAGGCCTTGCCCCATTTTTCCCGGTTTTGAAAGTATTTTTTTTTTAATTCAGAACTTTTTACATCGGAATAGATTTTAAACGAGATGGGATCTCTAAAACATCAGCCTCAGAAAAATTAAATAAAAAATTTTCCCAATTTTTTAAATTTTATTTGATGACAAAAATTTTTGTTATTATTATTTTTATTACGTTTTTTTTAAAGTTCATGTTTTTCTCTAAAAAATCGTTTTTTTTTAAATTCCTAGCTATAATTAGAAAGAAGTTATGGGCATTTGAAAATTTGGTGTTTTACTAAATTTGAAAACTGTGAGCCGCTGTTACTCAAAAACTATTGGATAAAAAAATTCGAAAAAAATCATGGAGGCTTGTTTTAATATGACCTTTCAGATGACCTTCTTAGTTTCGCTAAATTCAGACCACCCGGTACACCTCTGACACAGAATTGGTGGAATTACCCACGTGAATGAGGTATTCCACGTGAATCCGGTGGACTTTTTCCCTGAACCCCGGCAATTCGATTAATTTTTTAAAATCTAATTCCATTGACTCTTAAAGACATCCTGCATTTTTTTACATTTTTCGAAACAAACCTTAGTCAACAAAAAAAAATTTCTCCGAAAAAAACGCCCTGATTAAAAAATTTGAAATAATTCCCAAAAATGCGTGATTATATGTAACAATTTTCAAGCTATCACCCGCAGTGGAAGTATGATTTTTTCTGTGCTTTCTGAGCGACTAACGTTAAAAAATCCGAAACATTTACTGCTAACTGTTCAAGGTCCATGATTGTGATTTGATTATTCAAAAATCGTCAAAAAATTCATTGTGGGTATCAAAATATTTAAGTATCCGCCCGAAGTAAGCGGTTCTTCGGATTTTTTAAAATGTTAATGGCTCAGAAAGCACAGAAAAAATCATACTTCCACTGCAGGTGATAGCTTGAAAATATTTACATATAATCACGCATTTTTGGGTATTTTTTCAGATTTTTTAATCGGGGCGTTTTTTTCGGAGAAATTTTATTTTTACCAAGGGTTGTTTCGAAAAATGTAAAAAAAATCAGGGTGTCTTTCAGAGTCAATGGAATCATATTTTCAAAAATAAATCGAATTGGCAGGGGTATATATATATGTAATATATGAGGTATTCCACGTGAATCCGATCGACTTTTTTCCTGACCCCCGCCAATTCGATTCATTTCGCAGCATAATATATTAAAATTCATTCATTCAATCATTTTGCAGCATAATTTATCAAAATTTTCTAGAAACAACAACCGGAGCATTTTCAATTTCATTAAAATGTTTCAAACACCTTTAAGCGATGATCGATAAAGTCCTCATGATAACCAATGTATAAAATTGGGAGCAGAACGGATTTTTGCCTTCCTGTCTAAAAAATACCAGGGCCGTCCCCGCATGTGACAAATGTTCCTATATTGTACCGTTAGAGTTCGAAATTGTTTTCGCTATGAATCCTTTCATAAATATTTATATATATATCTTTGAAAAAATGTGTGAATAAATAGATGTATGTATACGTATACATTTGACGACTTCCTGCTGTTTCTTTTGACTCTCGTTCATGCACTCGATCCATTTATTCCACCTCGTGCACCTATCACGTGTTTTGCGTTGCTTGAACCGACTGCGATCCACGAATCAATCGTGAAATGTCAATCAATCGAAAAATCGAACCGGTCATATTCTCACTCGTTCGTCACACTCGGTTCTCGTCACGGCGTGCAAACGTATATTCAATACACGCGTTGCACGTACCACCAAACAAATCGCCCCTGTGATACGCGGGTGCAGGTACACATCGGAAACGCCACTGCGCTAATCTCATTACCGCGGGATAGTGCAGTTGAAGGAAGCGGAACAGAAAAAAATATCGGAAAATAACACGCGAGCCAAAAATTTTGCCACATGCGCGGTATTGACCGTAAGAAAAAAATATGTGTATTTCGCAATAAAAGTCTTTGGGTACATAAAACTTTTCACGTACGCATGCAGGGAGTCAGTGAAAGCGGCCGAACAATGCATCTTTTACGTGCGCACTCCATTTTTGGGTTGCAAACAAACCTCAATTACATTACTATGGTGAACATCCACCACCAACGTCGTGCGTATAGAACTCTTTATGTGGTGGCGTTGCGAAGCTTTCTTTTGGGATTGTATCTTAACTATATGTATATATATATATATATATATATATATATATATATATATATATATATATATATATATATATATATATATATATATACACATATATATATACATACAGCAGGAAAAAGATAATTCTAAATCTGTTATGTCTATATTATGCTAGCTATCAGCACACCGGGATGTTTTGAGACGTCTTTTTAGGGAGGACACCACTGTGACGGGCCGAAAAAGCTCGTTTTCCTTCCGAATTTTTTTGTCTCCGAGATTATTTATTTGGGATTTGGAAAAAACGGTATTTTATCAAGCCTACCTGAACTCAACCGTGTAAATTTTTATTTAAAAAATGAAACACTTTCAGCGTTATTGAGGTATAATAGGGCCTCTGTATGACAGTATGGTCCAACGGCCGGATCGATAACCTGACGATGGTTGGTCTGTAAAATGGAAATGAAAAGTTTTCTAATCTAAATAAATGTCGTTTTCACAAAGTAGCGAGTGTTAAAAAAAGTGGATCTTTGGCAAAATGTTTACTTATATTCGGGGGCTTAAAAAATATTACATTAAAAAAAAAGACTACGACAACGATAGCTACTACAGTGAAGTAATGTTTGGTATCTTAAAATTGAGAGCCAGACAACTATAGCTAGAGTTATGATTCCGGCCAGGTTCAGGAAAGTCGTTTTAAGAAATACGCGATTGAGAGGTTTAGTATACGTAAATAGTTGTGCTACCTGCTCTCACTAAATCATCAGTAACTTGGTCAGTTTCCAATAATTTAATTTAAACGTTTGTTCACATATTCTTGAAAATGTATACTTTGTGGAAAAGCGAAAAAAAGGATTTTTTTACCCGTCACAGTGGTATCCAGCCTTAAGGCAGTATGTATGTATGTATGCAGTTGTCTAGAGCGCTGTTTTGGAGTCGATTTTAGGATGGAATAACCTTTAACCTGTTCGAGTTTTCTTTCTGAAATGATGCACACATGTTTATTGGTACTTCAAGAATACGAATAAAAAGAAATTCAATATCATGTCTGTTTGTACGATTGTTTACAACGGTGCACGGAAACCGCCCCCAATTAGGGGCCATTGTTGTGGACGTTGTATGAATCCAAATAAAAAACCTGACATATGCTTAAACTATATGAGTTTTTCGGTGTTTGGTACCAGATTTGGCAAAAAAGAAGATTCCAAAATGGCGGCATGCTAAACTTTGATTATCAATTTTTCCTATTTTTCCGACTCTCTACGAGTTATAAATATATTGGAAAATGATTTTGAGTCAATTCTGCTACCAACGTTGGAAAACAGTCTACTGAAAATATATGCCAAATCTGAGCACAATCGGCCAATTGGTTATCGTGATATGACCGATTTGAAAAGCATAGTTTTAGGAAAAACGCGTTCGAAGTTGCTGCGTCGCGACCGCGCTCCCCGAGCGTACTCACAATTTCTATAACTCGGCTAATTTTACGAATATTAACAAACGATTTTTACAAACATTTAAAAATATTTCGGAAAATTGAAAAAAAAATGTCAACAAATGATTTTTTAATATTTCTGTACAAAAGTACTACTTTAAGTTTTGTTTAAATGTTTTGGTCAAATGTCTTTAAAATAACCTTTATATACGTATGCTTGCATTTATCCAGAGGTCATCTCGAAGACATTGGGGTTCACATGGTGTTGACTATGGGGACAGTAGGGCACTATAGGCACGGTCCACGAAGGAAAATGTCCTCAAAGTCACCATTTTCCATATATATAGGTGTGTGTGTGTGTGGATATATACGTAACAGGTTTCCGGCTATATCACCCAACCACTTTGTCCATTGCTCGCGTGTTCTTGCGTTGGTTCAGCAAACAAGGGATCTTTCAGACACGCATGGGACAAAAAAAGACGTACAAGCAGAAAGGGAGAAAGAAAGATGGAGCACTGCGAGCGGAAGGTTCGAAAAGAAAGTTTCGAAAAGATTTTTCTGCTATACATCCATTTCCAAGCCTTCCTTTCGTGCTTTCTCGACGAACTACCCCGATCTCAGACCAGTGCTGGCTCACCTCGACCGGCTCCTCTCACAGCAGGCCCTCAGCGATTCCTTCCTACCCTTCCGTCCGTTCAACCATCCGTGGCACATAAAACTTTGTTTCGAGGTTCGCGGGAGGGAATACGAAAAGCCAAAACTCTCTCGTTATGTGTATATGTAGAGGTAAAAAACGGTCTGTACCAAAAAGCTCACGTTCAAACTGCACATTTTGTCCTACATCCTGTGGAATTGGCCAACTAGTAGTACACACGTAACTAAAGACTTACCATATCCCGAAAACCGTCAGCTGCGCACAGGATTATCTTTCGCAGCTAACTTTCCCTCTCTCTCTCTCTCTCTCTCTCTCTCTCTCTCTCTCTCTCTCTCTCTCTCTCTCTCCCTCTCTCTTTTCTATCTCTATTTTACGAGCACAACGATGCCCACGAATTCGACTGCCGTTGAATCTCGACACATCACTTCTCCCTCTTTGCTGCTTGTCCATGTGCCAGGAATGAACGGATTGAAATTCCGCGTATAGCGAGGCGGCTTTTTTACCCCTATTTTCTCTTTGGATGTCAAGAGATGAAGCGGAAAAAAAATTGACGTCGCGTCCCAACTTTTGTTCGCGTTCAAACTCGCGTGGCATGAAACTTTGTGCCGCGTAATTCCGGTTTTCGAACTTGGGTTTCGCGGCTTGGACCGCCAGAGAGAGCAAGAGAGAGAGAGAGACAGAGAGAGAGAGAGAAAGAGAGGGAGAGAGAGAATGAGGCATTCAGTGGGAAATAGCGAGAGGAATGACAAATTTCTTCACAGTCCGACGCTTTTTTTAATGTAAGTGATCGACATAATTCGCAGAGAGAACTGCTTGCTAAATATGTGCGATAGCCATTCCGTCCAATTTACATGGATCGAATTGTGTCGAATTACAATGAATACACGCCAATGAATCGTTAACAAAATTAAGGACGGGCGGGAGGAAAGGAACAAAAAAAAAGTTGAATACAAAAAAATAACAAATGGAATATCTGAACTGGGCACAAAAGAATGACAGGTGCGTGGGTGGCACGATAAGCGGGGACGCCGTACGAGAAGGATTGAACTCGCACGATCTTTCCGACTAGCAATACAAAGAATAGGGGGGGGGGGGGGCAATCGATATAATAAATAATTTATTGCTCAATTTTCATTGGGCGCCAGCCGTTGCGAGCAGTTTTCGCGAAGATACTCCATCGCAAGCTTGAAGGCGATCTCAAGGACGCGGAGATTTTCAACGTGACTATAGTCCTAGCTCGGCTGGTCAGTGTTCCTTCGGGCGCCCGGTGGGTGAGCTACGTTGTTATTAGCTCGGGTAGCAACCTGCAGAGTCGTTAGAGTATTGGAAAGTCACTCGGCGTCACCAGTAGTTGCACAAGGACCCGCTTCCGAATGTCAACTGGCAGCTGTGCATATGTTTGTCGCGTTGATCGGACGTATCCCGTCCCCGTGACCATCGGGGTAGTGTTGTTAGGGCTTTGCGCCAGGTACAGCACGTTATGGCCTTAGGCCACTCTAGACGCCGAAAAAATAGACTTTTTGAGGATTTTTTTCAGAAGAACTACAAAATAAATCGAGATTACAAAAAGAGTGTTTATCACACATATCAGTGACTGTATACAATAATTTTTTTGAAGCTATCAATTTCAAAATGGCGGCTGTGCAGCGTTTATCTCAAATCTGCATTTTTTAAGTTGGCCGGAAACATAACTCAGACAATTTTTTAACTGATTCACTTGAAATGTTGAATATATCTTGAAAAATACATTGTCTATGGAAGTACGTAGGATTTTTCTTTATATTGCATAGTTTATTTGTTATTAACAATTATCTGGCGATTCTTTAGGCAAATTTTTAAAAAGTGAACAATTTTGTCGGATAATTGTTACTGATATGTGTGATAAACACCCTTTTTTGTAATCTCGATTTATTTTGTAATTTTTCTGAAAAAAAAAATTCCCCAAAAGCCTATTTTTTCGGCCTCCAGAGTGGCCTAACCCCTTAAATCCGAGACACTTATTTATAGTCCTAAATCGCCGGGAGTGGGTAACTAAGGGGGCGGGGAGAAAAGCTCAACTAATTTCCAAAGTATTTGTGATGAATATTTTGGACTCCATGATGAAATTCTCGAGCTCTTATAAGGCTCACTTTTGAGTCGAATCGCGCCGACTTTGTGGTTACATCCTTAGAGGTCAGACGCCGGCTGGGGAGCGCGATCTTGCAACGCGAGCAAGAGAGATAGCCGAGAGACTGGCGAGGACTTGGCTTGCCACGGATATACTGTGTTCAGGGTGCGAGACGGGAACTGGAAGGGAATCATGCGGGAAAAAATACCCACTGCACTGCACCAAATAAACGAGATTATTCGCAATTTGGCAATAAAGGAAGGCACGAGCCTGGAAATGGGTACCAAAAAACGCAAAAAGGGAACAGAAAAAAAATAGGCTCGAATGCGAAGGGCTAGGCGGGAACAGTATGGCATAATTCCCTTACACCATTCCAGCACCATATGCTCACGCAACCACAAGAAGAATAAGTATGAAGATGACGCTAAAAAAGGGCTCTATAATGCAAGGCTAGGCGATGTACCTGATCTGGACGACAGGGGCTCGAGACATGAAATAGTTCCAACGGAGGCGCGATGGGCGATGGGCTCTGGCGTGGCGGCTGCCGCGCTGCGGCGTCGTGCTGCCTACATCCTGGGGTTCGGAGACTGGTCTTCTCGAACGAGGGGGCGGTGGGGATATATCGTATATTCTCGATGTGATATACGAGAAAGAATGGGAGGAAGGGAAGGATATCTCGGTATGAGGTCGGTAAGGTGCCGCGCCGGACTCCGGGAAACAATGCCGGATGCTGGCTCCATTCGTTCCCACAGTATACGGGTGAGGTCGTCTCCTCCGCGCGATAGTGGCTCCTCGAAGGCTAGGCTTTGGTTTTAGGTACAGTATGTTGACGGGCCTCGCGGGGCCCTAAAATCACACCCGGTGATCGAATACGCTCACAAAAAAAAGAAAATACGGATTAATTAAGTACGCCTCAAGAAGGAAGGACGGAGGGGAGGAACGAAGTACGTCAGACATTTCGAGCGAGTGGCGACTTGTGACGCAACGTCACAATATATAAATATATACAGGATGTCCCTCTTATCTCTGCCACCCGAAAAAACTCGGTAACTATCGCCGTCACAAAAAAGTGTTCCAGACAAAAGTTGTACGGTGTGAAGGGGGCCATCAAATGGGACCATTTTTTTTATTTCAGCGGAGGCGCTGACGCACAGTGAAGGTCACCTCCACTTTTAAAAATGGAATGGTACATTTTTTTCAACCATGTTGTGGATCACCTCAAGCCGCATAAAAATATAAGGTGGTCAAAGTCGTCCAAGGTCATTTCGAACACCTATTAAAACGAAATACAAATCTAGATATCTCGGATCACTACCAAATATTTGGTAGTGATCCGGGATATTTAGATTTGTAAAATCGATACCGACCTTGAATGACCTTGAACGACTTTGACCCTCTAATGCTTTTTACGCGGCTTGAGGTGCTCCACAAGATGGCTTTAAAAAAATGTACCATTCCATTTAAAAAAGTGGAGGTGACCTTCACTGAGCGTCAGCTCTTCCACCGAAATTAAAAACATTGGTCGCATTTGATGGCCCCCTTCACACCATACAACTTTTGTCTGGAATGGTTTTTGGTGACGTCGATAATTACCGAGTTATTTCGGGTGGCAGAGATAAGAGGGACACCCTGTGTATAGGGAACAGTCATTTGGAACCTGTCATATCCGTATAATGTTGGCTATTAACACATCTAGTTGCTTTGAGGTCGGCCCTTGAAACTTTTTCAATCGAGTCATTTATTTTGTGGATAGGGTGGCCCTTAAAGATATTTCCATGTAAAGGTCCTTTCACTTATCCAAAGGTGGTTCTGAAGACAATCAGACGCTTACATAATGTTGAATCTGTAGACGAATAGTTATTGCCGGCCACCTCGAGGTCGAATGCCTTCAACATCACATTTCCCCAATTCATGTATCTCTCAATTTTCGGGACCTCCACAGATGCAACATCCCCCCACTGTGCTAAATATCATTTGGTGTAGCGCATGGTGGGAGAGGCGCCAGGTCCTAACGTCATGTTCGAAACACGCTAGATAATGAGAGGGCTTTGAGGGGTACTGCTATTAGCTACGTCAGCTGCACAGAGTCAGCTTGAATGGATGGTGCGCAACCTCGATTTTTGCAAGTGTGTTGCGGAGCAGGCCCCGCCGCTGTGCCAATAATGGAGGTCGTAGTGTGTATATATGTATATCAGAGCCTTCGAGGGACATCCGTTCGTACTGCACAAATCATGTTGGAACGATGCGAATAGTCGACTAATCGTATGCTCATTTTTGTAATGTTTCAGACGATGAGCCACCTCCTGTCGAGCAGAGCGAAGGAGGTTGGTTGAATTTCACAAAAATCACACGTGCCGAGAGCGGATGGTACAAGTGCTTTACACGTCATACCCTCGGCAGCTTTTCCAGCATCGGATATTTTCTCAACGTTCGCTGTGAGTACGATACCTCTTTTGTGACTATATGAGTGGAAATTCTTCGTTTTTTAAATAGCAATGTGAGTTGATGGCAATAGCGATAGATTTTTTCTTATGATTTCAAACGTAGCACGCCATTCTCTTTATTTCATCGCCATTTATTCAAATGTCGTGAACGCGAGGTTTTCACTGAATTGTGTAGAATGGAACGGTAAGGTAATATCGAAATTGTATTTCGCGAGTCTTCCTCGTGATCAACTGGTAGTACTCCTACTCACGCCGATTTCGCGCAAGCTTCAATGCTATACTTTCCAATCTGAAGTATTAGCCGTGTCGGTACTGTTTATGCGTCCTCTATATCACGGCATTCTTCTTCTTTGTGCCGACAAGCCACAATCTGTTCCATCAATTAAACGGAATAAAAATCCGAAAAATGTTTCCGTCCAGAAATAAAAACAAAAATTCAGACACGGAAAATAACGAAGAACAATTGGAAAAACGAATACAACGGTTAGAACGTCAGCTTGCAAAAAAATAAGTAAAAAAAGAAACATGGTCGTAGAAGGTATGCCTCATGGTCTTCGGACTCAAACTCGACTGGTAGTCGTAACTACGAACACAAAAATAAGAGACGTCAACACGAATCTCCTGAAAATAATTCGGAATTTGAGAATCCCGGATCGGAAGATAATGCGAAAAACAGTAAGCGAATTTTTTTCATCCTCAACCTAAACAAATGTCCAGATCGAGTTGCCATGATAACGGAAACAGATAAATACCCTATATCGATAACGGACTATTCGCTCTAGCGAAGTAGGCACTCTGCACGGGCTCTTACCCGTCAGAGGAGTTGTCCCTCGGCCGCTGCACAGATCTAAGTAAAAACGGATTAATGTCTCTCGTTAGGCCCTTGCCTCATCGAGAAATCTGTAGGTCGGGCAAAGATACAACACGATCAAGACTTGTTGTCGGACTGTTTAAAGACGAACAGCTGACACGAGAAAATCCAGAAGCCGAAGCAACGGCTACAGTGGACGTCGATGACTCCAGCGGCTTACTAGCGAACATTCTTAAAGTCACGGGCAAGTGAATTTTACCTGACAGAGTTTTAGGACCGACAATCCCAAAACCCATTGCAGTGCGATTGGAAGAAATTCTCAAACAAGGCCTTCCGCCAGAGGAAAGGTCTGAGATTATAAAAAAATATGCTCCGCCGAGCAATTGTCTGTTCATTGATCTGCCAGAATTGAACACAGAACTAAAAGATATAGCGGCAAAAGCAGTTTTGAAGCGAGACAATCGCATCGTAACAAAACAAAACAAAAGAAAATTGTCGCTTGTCTTTCCGAACAAGGCGAGGCCTTGTCAATTTCTGTCAAGAGAAACGGCGAGGCCAAATGTCTCATAGTGATAGAAAGCCTGAGCGATAGTCTGAGACTGCTGGCGGAGCTGCAACCCAAGGAGACGGCAGTGAGGAAAAGCCTCGTCCTGGCTCCAGTCAAGGCTTCCGTGAAAGACGCGTTGCAAGTTAACGATCGACTCAAATTGATGAAAAACCTGGAACGCTTGAGCTGAGGTCCGCGACAAGCAATCAGACACCAAACAAACTCAAGGAACTTCCAGCCCCCGCCGCGCTACCAAGCACAGAAAATACAAACGACGACGCCGGGTGGGCAGAAATATTCGTCTCAATTATAGAAGAACCACTCGACTGCGAAACAATACTCGACACAAAAGACACACACGAGTCAACACCACCAAAAACCAAACCAGCGAAAGGGCCACAACCATCAGAATCGACCCCATTGAATCCTATAGGTAGACTGTCAGGCAGACTCCAGTTCTTTCACAAAAATTGGAGAAACATAACGTCAGATCCGAAAATTCTCTTGTGCATCAAAGATTAGAGAATACCTTTTGCGTCCAGAGTCACTCAAAACAAAGTACCTATCGAAACGACATGGTCCCCCACAGAAGAACAACAAATCTCGATACTTATCGATGAATTACTCGGAAGAGGAGCTATAGCTCGATGCTATCCGACAAAAGATCACGTTACGGGGCATCCATTAATTACGTGAGGTGATTTTGGCGATTTCTCGACCCTCCCTCTCCCCCTGGTGAGATGTCGTAAGATTTTGCTCGACTCCTCCCACCCCGTAATCTCACGTGAGATTTTTCAAAATGCATACGTTCACGGAAAATGAATTGTGGTAGAAGTAACTGCGGTTGTAGTACCATTTACTCCACCATGTAAAGTAGTAGGGAGACTCTCAAATAAACGTGATAAAAATTACGTGATTACTAAAATTACTAAAATTACTAATATTACATGATATTTGCCGAAGCCCCCCTCTCCCCCACGTGAGATTGGGTGAGATTTCGCTCAACCCCCCCAACGCCTCACGTAATTAATGGACGCCCCCTTATATCGAACATCTTCTTAAGACCAAAGCCCAATGGATCAAACAGTCTAATTATAAACTTAAAAAAGCTCAACACCTACATTTTAACCGAACATTTCAAAATGGAGGCCCGAAAAACCGTAATAAGGCTCATGAACCCTGATTGTTTTATAGCCACTCTGGACCTTAATGACGCATATTGTCTGATTCCACTCGCAAAATCCAATAGAAAATACGTCCGGTTGCAATTCAACTATCAATATTTCGAGTTTACATGCCTACGGTTTGGTCTTAACGTCGCCCCTCTCGTTTTTACAAAAATAATGAAGCCCTTTGTGGGACAATTGAGAAAACAGGAATATTTGTCTGTCTTATATGTCCATGATTCTCTACTCTTCGGAAATTATTTTAATCAATATCTCGCTAACGTCGAGAGGACGTGTGAAGTCATGAGAAAATTTCGCTTCATAATCAACGAGAAGAAAAGTTAACTCACACCAAATCAAAGACATAAATACCTCGGGTTTTACTTTGACTCTGCACCCTGGGTAATTGAGTTAACGAACAACAAAAAGAGGATATTAAGAAAAAAGTTACACAGTTGAGTACCACATAAACATGCAAAATTCGAGAGTTTGCGCAATTCCTCGGGACGTTAGTTTCGTCCTGCTTTGCGGTTAACTTTGGTTGGGGTTGTACCAAGGCCTTCGAAAGGGAGAAATACGCGGCCCTCAGAGCCCATCGGGATAGTTACGAAGAATACATGAACATAGCAGAGGACCTTTCAGCTGATTTTACATGGTGGAAATCGAACAGCTCATCCGCGTTAAACCCGATCAGAAATTCTAACTTCGCATTAGACATTTTTCCGATGCATCATTATGCGGATGGGAAGTATTCTGCAATAGCGAAAGGTCTCACGGATATTGGGGGGGAGACGAGCGATTTTCACATATAAATTACCTCGAATTAGTGGCAGCATTCTTTCGCCTAAAATGCTTCACAAAAAATATAAAGAATTGTCAGAAAGATTTCCGAATAGACAACGCCACCGCAATCTCATATATTAATCGAGACGGAGGCCCTCAATTTCAGCATCTCAACAATATATCGAGAGAGATCTGGAAATGGTGAGAGAGGAGGAATATATGGATATTCGCGTCATACATTGGCTTAAAAATGAATATCGAGGCAGACAAACAATCCTGAAGACTCGAGCCCGAAACCGAATTCGAACTAGACGATGCAGCTTTCGAGAAAATAATTAAAAAATTCGAAGACCCAGACATAGTTATATTTGCCAGTAGGAAAAATATGAAATGCGAAAGATACATCGCTTGGCTGTGAGACCCGTTCCATAGCGGTATTTTCTACGCATTTCTTCCTTTTTCGTCAATCTCACGAACATTATAAAAAATCAAACACGAGGGCGCATATGGAATCCTAGTGGTACCAAAATAGCCACGTCAGCCATGGTATCCTGATTCTCAAGCCAGGCTCGTTGCAGAATGTATCATATTTAGACCCGACATTAATCTCTGGATTGCTCATAACAGTGAGCCTCATCCAATATGGCAGAACAACTCCCACCCCAAAATACCCTTCTAATGCTTACATAGAAACCCATATAACATAACGGCAACGTTTTAAAAGAATGGCGTGATATAGAGGACGCATAAACAGTACATACACGGCTAATAATACTTCAGATTGGATAGCATAGCTTTGAAGCTTAGGGAAGAGTAGGGTACGACCAGTTGATCATCTCGGAAGAGGCGCTGCATACAATTATGATGGAACTTTATTTGGTAAGTTCGTTCAATAATTTCATATTTGGTGTTACATATCGCTTTTAGTAGTTTTTTTCTTATGCTCTTTCGAGCTTGCATGACCCCATCTCATAAAAATAAGTACAACGGTTTCCAACTCGGTAGTCGGTACGCAAGCCAGTGCGCGGCCACCCATCCAAGTGTTGGGGCACTTAATGCTACCGAGCACGGCTCATCGTCCAAGCCACCAAATGAAATGATATGCGGAATATGGGATTTCGTATGTTTGTGATAAAATTAAACGTGTCGGGAACGCCTTAAACACGATTACTTTTGAACTCTTTTAGTGGACCAACTTGATAGCTACAATTCCTCACGCGATGGAAATTTGTCATCCGATTGGCACATTCGGATGAAATTGCCCAATCAGAGAAGGACAGGAGCTCGATCTAAAGTTAGCGTGGTAATTTGCCTCGGAGTTGGAACCGCAAGTGGCGCCTAGCACTCGATACGAGATACGTTCCGACTATACCGGAGAGCCCTTAATGACTCTGAACCTCATTTCCCCATTGAGATACCCGACCCAAACTCATTATAATATAATACGAAAATTACTTCTCCATATACCTCCGCTTAACGTACGGCTTCTGGGTTTGGGGCTAATAGTGTGTTTATACTATACATTGCAAAATTTAGGTATCTCGTGATGAAACAAAAGTTTATTTAAAAAAAGCCGTTTACGTAGCAATCTCGAACAAAAAGGTTGGTAGATATGGTATATATATATATATATATATATATATATATATATATATATACAGTACGGCACAGAATAACGTATGCAAAGATCAATCTAAAGTGAATGGCAAGGTACGTACTATTTATTTAAAAAGTACGAGTATTTTTATTTTAATATGGGGAACATGCATGGAGGTTATGTGTGGAACACAATATCCGATACATGGCCGCCTCGTCCCTGTTTGCAAACGTTCACTCTTTTGACGTAATTTTCAAACACATTTTGGCATGATTGCGTACTAATCTCATTAGTGGTGCGTCTAATTGCTTCCTTGAGCTCCGAAATGGTCTGTGGATCAATGGCACATACTTTTCCTTCTGAAAAACCCCCAATAAAGAAGTTCAATGGCGTCAAATCGCACGATCTTGGTGGCCAATTCACATCGCCGCGGTGCAAGACAATACGACCATGAAACTTCGTCTGCAATGACGGCATTGTTTCGCCCGCAGTGTGGCAGGTTGCGCCATATTGTTGAAAGAATGTCTTCCGAGACCATGCCGTTCATGCCATTTATCGAATATTGTATTCGACACATAACCTCCATGTTTGCACCTTATATTAAGATACAAATATTCGTACTTTCCAAATAAATAATACGTTTTATTAATAAATACGAATGTCAGATCATTTTAAGACACCCTTTATATATGAGGTGTTGAAATAAGTTCTCGGCTTTTTCCATGAAGCGTCGCCAAGTTATTTTCTTGCGACTTTTTCTCTTTACAATTTTTTTTTATGTCGCCATCTTATTTGTGGTATAATAATTTTTAGCACATATTATGCAATGTTGAAAGTATGTTCATGCATTTTTTCATGGTCATCCGACTGATAGGCTCTGACGGACGTGTCAGTGAAGTTAGCAGAGCATTTGCCAGCAGATCAAAATTAAGTGGGAGTTCTCTTCGCATGCAGTCGAGTTCTATAGTACTGATGGTTTTTAGAAATAGTTCTGGTGATTTTGTAGAAAAAAAGGTGATTGAAAAAATGATCTGCTAACTTCACGTAGCAGATCATTTTGCAGGAAACCGAAAATTATCGGGAGTTCTTTGTACATGCGGCTAAGTTCTATAGTTCCTGATAGATTTGAGCAATAGTTGTGGTGATTATACAAAAAAAAAAAGACGGATTTTTTTTTGTCGAACTTATAGAAATATGCTGATGGATAGACGTGAGTTCTGGGTACTTGTTGTGTGAGATATTATAGTTTTGGTATTGTTTGATGTATTTGAGAAAAGTTCTGGCTTCCAGCGATTTTCAAAGATTTATTAAAAATGTCGATCAGCATCTCAACTATACAAGTAGGATGTGCTGATGAACAGGCGTCAGCTCCAGGTGCTTTTTGTGTAAGATAATATAGTAAGATATTATAAACCAGAACTGTTTGTCTTTTTTTTCCTCCGACTGAGCAGTCGATTGATGGCGGGATGGAATGCATTGAGTGAAACCAAATTTTTTTAAAGATCATTTTGTTTGGAGTTCTGGTTGCCGCCGAAGGAGTTCTGTTAAATATCTTTACAACTTTTGCTCATAAGATAAATATTAACAACGGTACACTCGAGTAAATTTCGTGAATTTGGCCCCCTAACGAAAAAAAATCGTTACTAACAACTGAACTATCAATAAAAGATACATAGAATTCCAGAACTATGTGAGAGGCAACCAGAACTGATTTTCTTTGTTTTCCTCCGACTGAGCAGTAGACTGATGGCGCGATGGAATGCTTTGAGTGAAACCAAATTTTTTTTATCGGTAAAATGAATTTTGTTTTGAGTTCTGGTTGCCCGCGGAAGTATTCTGTTGAATATCTTTACAACTTCTTCTCACCGAAAAAATATTCACAACGGTACACTCGAATAAAGTTTGTGAAATTGGCCCCCGCTAACGAAAAAAAATCGTAACTAACAGCCGAACTATCAATAAAAAGTACATAGAACTCGAGGACCATGTGAGAGGCAGCCAGAACTGATTTTCTTTTTGTTCCTCCGACTGAGCAATAGATTGATGGCGCGATGGAATGCTTTGAGTGGACCCAAATGTTTTTTTTGGAAAAATGAATTTTTCTTCGGAGTTCCGGTTGCCCCCGCAAGTGTTCTGTTAAACATCTTCACAACTTTTCTTCACCAGATAAATATTTACAACGGCACACTCGAGTAAATTTTGTTACGTTGCCCCGCCGCCCTCCTAACGAAAAAAAAATCGTTACTAACAACAGAACTATCAATGAAAAGTATATAGAACTCCAGAACTATGTGAGAGGCAATCAGAAGTGATTTTTTTTCGTTCGACTGAGCAGTAGATTGATGGCGCGATGGAATGCTGTGAGTGAAACCAAATTTTTTTTCTCGAAAAAATGAATTTTTTTTTGGAGTTCTGCTTGCCCCCGCAAGAATTCTGTTGAATATCTTTACAACTTTTCCTCATCAGACAAATATTTACAACGGTACACTCGAGTAAATTTTTTCAAGTTCTCCCCCCCCCCCCACTCCACCGCCCCCCAAACGAAAAGAAAAAATTGTTAGTAACAACCGAACTATCAATAAAAAGTACATAGAACTCCAGAACTGTGTAAGAGGCAGCCAGAACTGGTTTTTTTTTCTGACTAAGCAGTAGACGGATGGCGCGATAGAATGCTTTGAGTGGACCCAAATTTTTTTTTTGAAAAATACTTTTTTTGTTGAGTTCTGGTTGCTCCCGCAAGAGTTCTGTTAAATATCTCCACAACTTTTCCTCATCAGATAAATATTCACAACGTTACACTCGAGTAAATTTCGTGAAGTTGCCCCCCCCTCCCGATCGAACAAAAAAAAATTCATTACTAACAATAGAGCTACCGATAAAAAATACATAGAACTTCAGAACCATGTGAGAGGCAATCACAACCGATTTTCTTTTTTTTTCCTTCGACGGAGCAGTAGATTGATGGCGCGATGGAATGCTTTGAAGACCCAATTTTTTTTGTTTGAAATATTGATTTCCTTTTGGAGTTCTGGTTGCCCACGCAAGAGTTTTGTTAAATGTCTTTACACATTTTCCTCGTCAAACAAATATTTACAACGGTACACTCGAGCAAATTTAGTGCAGTTGCCCCCCCCCCCCCTTACGAAAAAAAAACAATGGCTAGTAACAACTGAACTATCACTAAAAAGTACATAGAACTTCAGAACTATGTGAGAGGCGAACAGAACGGATTTTCTTTTTTTCTCTTCGGCTTAGCAGTAGATGGATCGCGCGTTGGAATGCTTTGAGTGGAGTCAAATTTTTTTTGTTGGAAAAATGATTTTTTTCTTGGAGTTCTGGTTGCCCCCGCTAGAGTTCTGTTAAATATATTTACAACTTTTCCTCGTCAGACAAGTATTTACAACGGTTCACTCGAGCAAATTTTGTGAAGTTGGCCCCCCCTCACAGAAAAATCGTTACTAACAACAGAACTATCAATAATAAGTACATAGAACTCCAGAACAATGTGAGAGGCAACCAGAACTGATGTTCTTTTTTTCTCCGACTGAGCAGTAGATTAATGGCGCGATGGAATGCGTTGAGTGGACCCTAATGTTTTGTTTTAATCAATTTTTTTTTTGAAATCTGTTTGCCCCGCAAGAGTTCTGTTAAATGTCTTTACAACTTTTCCTCGTCAGGCAGATATTAACAACGGTTCATTCGAGTACAGTTTGTGGCGTTGGTCCCCTCTGACGAAAAAAAAAATCGTTACTAACAACAGAACTGTCAATAAAAAGTACACAGAAATCCAGAACTATGTGAGAGGCAACCAGAACGGATTTTTTTTTCCTCCGTCTGAGCAGTAGATGGATGGCGCGATGGAATGCTTTGAGTGGACCCAAATTTTTCTTTGAGTAAAATGATTTTTTTTTGGCGTTCTGGTTGCCCCCGCAAGAGTTCTGTTAAATACCTTCAGAACTTTTCCTCATCAGACAAATATTTACAACGGTACACTCGAGAAAATTTTGTGAAGTTGCCCCCCCCCCCCTCCAACGCAAAAAAAATCGTTAGTAACATCTGAACTATCAAAACAAAGTACATAGAACTCTAGAACTATGAAAGAAGCAACCAGAACGGATTTCCTTTTTTTTCCTGCGACTGAGCAGTAGATGGATGGCGCAATGGAATGCTTTGAGTGGACCCAAATTTTTCTTTGGGAAAAATGATTTTTTTTCGCAGTTCTGGTTGCCCCCGCAAGAGTTCTGTTGAACATCTTTACAACTTTTTCTCATCAGATAAATATTTACAATGGTACAGTCGACTAAAGTTTGTGAAGTTGCCCCCCCGGACTAAAATAAAATTGATTGCTAACAAGAGAACTATTGATAAAAAATACATAGAACTCCAGAACCATGTGAGAGGCAATCACCACGTGCTATTCACAAATACATCAAACAATACCTGAACTATAATATCTTACACAAAAAGCACCTGGAACTCATGCCTATTTATCAGCAGATCCTACTTGTATAGTTGAGATGCTGATCAACATTTTTAATAATTATTTGAAAATAGCTGGAAGCCAGAACTATTCTTAAATCCGTCAAACAATACCAACACGATAATATCTCACACAAAAAGCACCTGCAACTAACGCCTAACCCTCAGCAGGGCACACTTGTATAGTTGAGATGCTGATAAATATTTTTAATTATTATTTGAAAATGTCTGGAAGTTAGAACTATTCTTAAATCGACAAACAATACCGAAACTATAATATCTCCCACAAAAAGCATCTAGAACTCACGCCTATGCATCAGCATAGCATCCTCGTATAGTTGAGATATTAATAAACATTTTTAACAATTATTTGAAAACAGCTGGAAGCCAGAACTATTTTCAAATACAACAAACAATACCAAAACTATAATATCTCACACAAAAAGCATCTGGAACTGACGCCTGTCCATTAGCACAGCATACTTGTATAGTTAAGATATTAATAAACATTTTCAACAATTATTTGAAATTAGCTGGAAGCCAGAACTATTTTCGAATACATCAAACAATACCAAAACTATATTATCTTACGCAGAAAGCACCTAGAACTAACGCCTATCCATCAGCAGAGCATCCTTGTATAGTTGAGATATTAATTAACATTTTTAACAATTAATTAAAAATAGCTGGAAGGCAGAACTATTCTTAAATACATCAAACAATATCAAAACTATAATATCTCACACAAAAATCACCTAGAACTGACGCCTATCCATCAGTAGAGCACACTTGTATAGTTTAGATACTGATAAACATTTTTAATAACTATTTCAAAATAGCTGGAAGTCAGAACTATTCTCAAATACATCAAACAATACCAAAACTATAATATGTCACACAAAAAGCACCTGGATCTAACGCCTATCCATTAGCAGACCACATTTGTATAGTTGTGATGCTGATAAACATTTTTCATAATTATTTGAAAATAGCTGGAAGCTAGAACTATTCTCAAATACATCAAACAATACCTAACCTATAATATCTTACACAGAAAGCACCTGGAACTAACGCCTATCCATCAGCAGAGCATCCTTGTATAGTTGAGATATTCATAAACATTTTTAACAATTATTTGAAATTATCTGGAAGCCAGAACTATTCTCAAATGTATCAAACAATACCAAAACGATAATATCCCACACAAAAAGCACCCAGAACCAGCACCAAATCACCAGAACTATTGCCAAAAACTATCAGGAACTATAGAACTTAGCCGCATGTACAAACAGCTCCCGGTAATTTATGATTTTTTGCAAATTGATCTGCTACGGGAAGTTAGCAAATAATTTTTTCAATCGCCTTTTTTTCCAAAATCACCAGAACTATTTATGAAAACCATCAGGAACTATAGAACTCGACTGCATGCGAAGAGAACTCTCCTTTAATTTTGATCGCCTGGCTCTGCTAACTTCACTGACACCTGACGGACAAGCATGTTTCTCCAGGTAAATGTGACAACAATGAGTTAAAATCAAGGTACATTCTAATCGGGAAAGTAATCTTCGTTTGCTTCCACATATCTTACCCACCTGTCAGGCAGATTGCAAATTTTTTTACGGTGAAAAGATGGTGGTTTTGAGTTGACAAAGTCGGTAATAGAATTTTTTACTTTATCGATCGTTTGCATGTGGCTGTCAGCCAAATGATGCTGGAGCGATCAAAACAAATGATAATTCGATGGAGCCGATTGTGACAATACTTCCCAGCTCAACGAATCTATAGGGTCTCTGGTCCTTTTTGCTGTGTCCGGACCGGCATTGTCATGGAGCAATACGACCAGCCTAGGTCTTTTGCCTGTGAAAGACCGTTTTGGACCGTGCAGAGCTATTTCAAACAGCTGGAAATGTCTTGTTGGGTAACTCCTAATAGTCGCCCTGCTCCCTCGCCATCCTCGAGGTCGAAATTTTCACTCTGGAACCTTTAAAACCACTTCTTCGCGGTATCGATGGATATGGCAGCTTCCCCCAATGCCTAGGAAATCATTTGGTTGGCCTCGGATGTATTTTTTTCCAATTCGAACGCCAAAGGCATACAATGCCTAATAAGCGCATTATTATTGAATTTTTTTTCCGTTTTAATCTTCAATACAACTGTTTTTATTGTTAGGCCGAGAACTTATTTGTACACCTAATATATGGACATTTCCACATGTTTCTTCTTTTTCTTTTTATATATTTTCTTTAGAGTTACTAGAGTGAAAAGCCAATCATTTATAAAAAAAATCGAAATTCCATCAAATCACTTTGAATTCCCAACAATAACTCGAGGTCACATTGAGGCCATGACAACATTCATGTCACGAGAAAAATTGTACCGCTAATTTATGGAAATATTTTTTCAGTCTACTTTTTAATCATTTTCTGGCGTTTCTATTGTCGAAAGTCAATTATCATCTGCAATAGTATATTATTTTTAAATGATCACATCCATCGAATTGCAACTCAGTAAATGTGTAACCGTCGTTAAAATGTCTCAAAACTCGAAGAAAATTGCTAAAGTGCAATTTGTATATCTAAAAAAAATTCAAATAATACGATTGCTCACGAAGCTTGCTTCGCTCGATGAGCGACACAAGTCGGAATATCAGAGACGAGACAGCAGCAGCGACGAAAATTCATTTTAGTCTCCGGTCCGACCTCTTGTGTTCTCTCCACCCTCTCATTGCCGTTTTCCGTATTACGATCTGTTACTCGGTATAGTTACTCGGTCTTGCGCCCGATAATAGGAAACCGCGATGATTTGTCAGGGGAGGAAACCGCCGAGCCATCCGGAAATTATCTCCCAAGCCCGCGTGGGAAAATTTGCAAATTTCCTCCGTCGCCGCATCCAAACTAGCCCCGGCTAGGGAAAGGGGCTTAAGTGCGACCTCGCTCCTCTCGCGAATAAGCTGGTATTCTCGAATATAGAAAACGGAAGTTGAAGGAACGCGAGAGCAAGTCCGATGCTTTTCACAAAAACCCCGTCCAATTATCATATTCGCCTTTCTTACAAAGTTACACAAAGGTCGCTCGCCTACACTGCGTTCTTTTAATTGACGGGCTCCATTATATTTCTTCCTTCTTTCCTTTCTTCTGATAACGAAGAATAAAGGCCAGGTGACGCACGAGCATTTGGCACAAATGCCAAATGGACGCAGTTCAAATCCGGCGATCCTCGCGGATGTTGGGTCACGCCAAGGTACAAAGAACATCCTAATAAGCTTCCGCGGATGTCTAATCTCTGAGCCATTTGGCTCCAAGGGCTGCTTTCACTGAAACGATCGTATAATCCATTCTCGAGGATAACCATCGATCGCGCTGCTCCAAATCGCCTCCGGATTATGCACAATCGTATGGATAAAGTATGTCTTGAGTTTCCGCTTTTTGCGGGCATGCGTATCCTGTCTGTATGCCCGGACCACCTTCGTGAAACCTAATGCTGTCATTCCACCAGATTACATTCTGATCCACGCCATTCGACCGGCAATCAGCCAAGTTTCTTCAAGTTCGCCCACGGAATTCTTGTTAATTGAGCATGACGGATGTGGTTGATACTTCGAAGGAAACTTATACGTTAGTTTACTGTAGTCATTGGAATCGCTCTGAACGACAACGTCGAATGACCATCCCCGCCCGGATCTATGAATTATTTCGTTCATATGACGATTTTCGTTCGAAATTTCGTTCATATATCCACTCCGATATATTCTCGTGTAAATTTGATATTGGTCTTTCGGAGCACCGAAGGATTTTCGAGCACTCAAATTCAACCAAATAGGACCGTTCTAAAAGCTTCGAGATAAAGCCCTTCGTCGGCTCTATCCTCTTTCCGAACTGATTTACTCAATCCCGTTTGTTTTCTCGAGTACGGTATAGCTCGGGTATATACAGGTGAGATGAACACAGCCAGGACTTCCTATTGCAACTACTAGATGGCACTCGGGCTGGAGTGCGTTCCGCGCACTCCCTTTCCTTTTCTTTCTGCGCCCCAGCCATGTCACCAGTCCTCATTGCTGCGTCATACCTTCCTTTTTTGTTCTCTTCCTCTCCATTTCGTATCTTCATTCACCTCCTCTCTCCCCCCGCCTTTTCCATCCTCAGCCACGGTCCATCTTCTTTTCTCCAGCGTGATTTGCCTTTTATCTGATAGCGTATATCTATGTAGCCTTTCTTCTCGTATTTCGAGGCGCCCGAGGGAATGATGGGAAAGTGGTTTTGCGAAAGGCTCTTTTATTTTGTCAGCTTCCCTCATCCTCTCGTCTCCTCACTTTCTCTCTGTCTTTCTTGCTGCTATCAGCAGTTTGCCACGGTGTCAAAAACTTTAACCTACCTTGCTTAGCTGGCACGTCCACTTTTGCCCATCTCTCCTCTCCTCTCTGAAGACTGGACGAACAAAACCTACATCCCTGTCTAACGGACCGAAAAAACGACAACTCTGCCATCGCTCGTTAGTAATTGTCCGTCAGTCGGCGCATAAAATCTACACGAAGAAGTGGATCTTGTGAATGAGATATATTAAGCGGTACAGAAAGACATCAAAGAATTGCATAGCTATGCAGCGAGAGTGCCGCGGCGGAACAACGTTTTCATTATGCAGTGTGGCAAACATTTCTCGACTCTTCAAACAAACAGAAAAACTCGTTAATTATGGTCTCTCCACGTGTGTGCCGGTCTCGCAACTACAGTAGTTTTTCACAAGTTGACACTTCATTTTTTCCTCTCGTATACCACTGATAACTCCGTACATTGGCATAAAACCGTCTTGTCGCCGCCTCTCTTTTTTCCTTGCGTACGTTTCCCTCCCCTCCACTCGCCGCCACCTCCTCTACTGAAAATGCCACCTTCATCCTCTACGAAGTTAACCGTCTCCCTAAGTTGGGCGCTAATACCCTCTTCGCTGTATCAAACTTCGACGCGAAACTTTTACGAGAATGAGGTGGAAGCGGAAGGGGACCGGCGGCCATATCTCGGGTAGGTGGAGGAGCAGAATCCGTGACGGTCGCGTCGAACGTACCAGACGCCGTTTGGGATCACGAGAACTTTTGCCCGTGTGTATGGAGTGTCGGCCCTCCGTCTGAGCGTGTATTCCTATTTATTTATATATAGATATAATGCCACCGTACACCCGGGTACATGAGGGTAAGTTCAGGATCGAAGAGAATACACGTCGGAGGGAGAGGAGTGTGCGAGGGTGAGGCGCAGTTCGAGTGAGAAGAAGAATGAATTTGGTCGTTGCCGAGAGTAGTGCGGCTTGCCAGGATTCGAAACTCAATCTGTAGCGTCACTGTATACCACTGTTGGAGTGCGCGCTACGAAGCCATCAGGGGTGAACGGGATGTTGTTCGCCTCTATACAAGACAGGGAAAGCGAGTGGTCGACTCTCTCTCTCTCTCTCTCTCTCTCTCTCTCTCTCTCTCTCTTTGTACGAGAACGCATCTCGTGTACTATGCGGCGTGGCCTCGCGTGTTAAGGTGGAGGGTGTCGTGAACAGGGACAGGCCAAAGTTTATCTTCGATACGTGCAAGTGATCCCGATGCGGCCGAACGAGCGAGTTCGAGAGAGATGGCTACGACTCACACTAAACGAGACACACGGATGACGTCCTCACTACCGCGCACGAGTCTCACGAGCCAAGCTCGGTAGGATGAAAATTCGCGTTCTCTCTTTAACTCCATATATAACTCTCTATACGGGGCTTCATACGTATTTGTACATACATATATAGGTGTGGAATATTAGGTTATTCGCCTGTACGTCGAAGATACTCGGCATTCCAATCACGTGTATCAGTAATGACTCGGGACAGATCCTACGCCACAGGCTTGTTGAAGGCACGTTTTGCCCGGCGAAACTGACTTTCCATAGGTATCGGATGCACGTAGAAATCCCAGTTTTCAAGCAGGCTAAATTTATCTCCATCATAATGAAAATACAATATCGATTGGCGAGTCCGTTCATAAGAAACCGACGCCTATCATCCTCTCGGAATAAATGTTTGTCTGGGAAGATAATCGGATATCTTCCAGCGCGGTGGGAAGTTTAATCTCCATTACGATTGATCCGTGACCGCGTGTGCGAATGAGCATGGGTCATCGAGATATTAAAGAAACAACTGTCCGCCAGATAATCCAGACATGGAGACCGAGGCAGAGGCACTGAACGGTGAGGCAATGGACTCCCGAAAGATGGAGGTCCAGATTGGCGGCGCGGTCACACTGGAATGCGACGGAGGATGTTGGGGGCACGGTCCTCGGATGGATCCCGTCGGTGGACCCGGCTCGCTGACCCTCAACAGAGTCGTCTATCAGGACGCCGGTGAATATCGCTGCGTCGCACCTGACAGAAAGATGCAGGGTACGTGGCGGGCGCAGTTGCCGTATCACATCAAGGTTACCGGTAAGTGAGATAAGTTTTCTCTTTAGCTTAGGCGAAACTTGCTGGGTACTGCGCGTTCACTGTCAAACTACCAGCCGCTTGGAACACGACAACCCAAGGATAAAAGTCGATATGTCCAGTGAACGTTTCGGAACGAGTCATGAGGCGTCAGTCCTTATTGCTTCTTCGGTAATGAGGAATCCTCTTTGCTTCTTTAGCAACGAGAAGTCAATCCTTATTGCTTCTTTGTTAATGAGGAATTCTCATTGTTTTTTTAGCAATGACAAATCAATCCTCATTACTTCTTCGGCAATGAGGAGTCGATTCTTATTGCTTCTTTAGTCACTAGGAATCCTCATTGTCTCCTTAGCAATGAGGAGTCAATCCTTATTGCTTCTTTGGTAATGAGAAATCTTCATTGCTTCGTTGGCAATGAGGAGCCGTTCCGAATCGTCTCTTTGGTAACGGGGCGCCGGTTCTCATCGCCTCGTTAGAAGGCATTTCGGAGTCAATGGCATTTTCAATGAGAGTAATTAAAACTGTTAGACACCGCGGGTCTAAAAATTTGGTATTTATGGATTATCCAATGGAATCGCCTAGTTTGCATACTTTGTGCATTTTGACGACTCTCACAAGCGTGCTCCTAAACCATATTTCTACAAACGAATTCGTATTATCTAACGCTGCAGGCCTAGCGTTGTACGTTCTTCAAATAACGCAGGTACAGCTGGTAGAGTGAGCAATTGCATGATGTCATTTCCGCGATACGATCCGCGATACGATCATGGCAGGTAAAAATACAAAACTTGTTTAGCTTCGGGATATATCAGCATGTTCATGGGCTATATATCAGCATTCTGCAGGGCTCTCTGGAAGGAGCGACGCTACAAATAGTCCTGGTTGGTTCTTTTCGTACGGATCAGAGCCTGAACATCGCGGGAGCCAATTAAACTTTGCCTAAACGTTATGCACTTGAACGTGTATACACACACACACACACACACACACACACACACACACACACACACACACACACGCACGGACACACACATCCACACCCACACACACATGAGCGCGCACACACACACACGCACACGCACACACACACACACACACCCACACATTCATACATATAGGAGGAGCACGGGAACGTGAGTTTTATACCGCTGGATGGAAGCCGCACGTACTTTTGCGCCACCAGTCGCTCAAAAGTTGACGCACCCTCGCATACCATGAGGAAAAGAAAAAAAAAGAAAACGCCTGAGTAAACTCTCCTCTGACGACCCGAACCGCGTGTACGTGACTTTCGTCCGAGGTGTGTGTTAGCGCCATCGAATGAGGGGAAACAACTTTACGACCCGCTATGCACCCTTACCGTTCGTACGGTTACACGAGAATTGCGCTACCAGTCGTAAAGCCACCTTGCGATGCCTCTGCGCGATATGTGCCGCGGCAGCTTCTTTTATTCCCTCGTGAATCCGCGCGTTCTCCCCGAACTGTATACGATTCCACGTGACCAATTGAGGCGTCTTGGAAACTGACGCGAAAGAGCTAATATTATCAGCTGACGGAGTAGCTGGTCGTGTATAGCTGTCTTCGGAAGGCTCCAATGATGATGCATCGATGCATCGTTTCGATTTTAATGAGATGAAAAATAAAAACGCGATCAAGTGCGTGACGGACCACGGATCAAAGATGGATCGAATTAAAATTATATTTGCGGCGCAAATTGAAAAATTGCCCGGCCGTACAACTCGATTACTCAACGCAGGCGAAGCGCGTAATCCTCTAGTTTTGGAGCAAAATGGTTGATGGAAATAATTGCGAATTCGATCAAAATCGAGACTGATTGAAAAATTGGATTTGTAAGCATGTTCATTGGATACACACACGAAGGGCGGTAGAGTACATTTGCGGTACATTTTATTTCGAATGCATTGCATGATTGATTGTGAGGTTACTGGATTCAATTTTTTTTTCAAGTAGTGTGCGTCTGGCTGCATCCGTTAAAGTAGCTCGTTCAGTACACGCATAATAATAAAATTTAATTCAGCACTTCATTGCTTTCGTGAGCTTTGCGAATTGAAGGTTTAGGCTACCGGACGCCCCGAAAATCATGGTGATTTAAAAAAATGTTTTGTAGGAATAAGTAAGTTGATTGAAAAATCCTTTGCACATTTATTCGTATGTATATCAACAAAGTTGAGTACAAAATTTCATTAAAATAATGTTAGTGATCAAAGAAGTTAGAAACAATCTCGAAAGGACCTTTGAAATTGAGAGGCTCAACGGTGTACTTAATTTCAGCCGCCCAGTTGATCTGAAAACTAAAAAACGGATTTTTTTCTAAAAATAGATGATATTGGCTAAGACTTGATTTTTTTGTTATCGTGTTTCAATCGCGAACAATGTTTTTTTACATTTTTGTTCGATTTTACGAGAAAAAATGACATCATTATAGTTACAACTGATTAAAAGAAACATTAGGAAGAAAAACATCGGTCAAGACTAAACTACCATGCCACTGAGTAAGTGTACCAAGATTCAAGTCAATCCGTTAATTATATGTCAAGAAATCGTGTACACCGTTTTGAAGAACATCGTTTCGAGAAAAACTTGTTTAAAGTTCCACTACCAGTGCTATCGTTGTAATCATAAGCTTACCTCCAATCAGCGATTCCTGCGCCATACGTCGGACCTTCCTCTTCAATTTGAGTTGCCTCAAGCGACGAACGAGAGTATTAAAATGTTCATAGTATCCTAACGCCTTAATCTGTTTTTCGTTGAACAACTTATCTAACGTCGAAAATGATATATATTCCAGATTTTTCATTTTCCGAATAGAGTGATAAATATGGTAGAAAACACCTCGCCGAATTATAAACCGTTCGTTTTTTTACTTTTTTTCCAAAACGACTTATCCAACAGTAGCCTAAATTTTACCCGAAGGCACCCGCGAAATGTTAGTTACACGAATTAACCCTTTGCACTCAGGGCTTCGAGTGCAATGGGTAAATTCAGATTTTCACCCTAAAGCGTTACACGAATATAAATGGGGAGGGGAGTCACTATGGGAGGTGGAGTCACTATGCTGTTGCAAACGGGTGGACCTAATGAGAATATGAGGGAACCCATTGATTTTTGAACCCTGAACATTCACGCGACATTACCAATCGGAAAGTCATCTTTTTTTATTCACAAAGCGAAGTGATCTCATCCGTGCAATTGCGTCGCAATTTTGCTTTTCCTTTTTTTCTTCTCCGGTGCCTGGGTCCCTCCGAGTGCGTTCATTGATTCAGCGGTCCCGTCCGCGTATGTACGTGCACAGGTCGTATTATTTTCAGCGTGCGTGATTGCCTCGGAAATCCGTAGCGGACGACAGACCAATTACATGGGCTGTTAGGCACATACATTTCGATTGCAACGTGAAAAACTTGGGCGTGTGCTTGCCGGCCTGCATCCCTTCTGTAAGCGTGTCGCGATCGGCTGGTAGTCACGACGTTGCAAACCCGATAAAACGAGACGCGACTTCTTATCGTCCGGATCTACTCTGTGAGCAAAAAAAAAAAAGAAAGTTCTTCCCCGTCGCCGTCGTGGCTTGGTCGGAGCGAGGTACCGGAACTGCTATTTCCTCGTCCTCGCGCGGGAGTTTCAGCAGTGGCTGCTTCTGGCGTCGAAAGCATAGCAGTAGCAATAGCAAAAGCGGGCAGCACGGCTCAGCCAACATTATCCGATTACTTGGCCGAGGAGTTGGCGATTGAAAGGAATAATCGATCGTCGGCAAGGTCGTGCCGACAATCGGCGAATCTCGCGATCCTCGTCCTAAGCGTATCTCGGGGAGTGTGTGCATGAGTGCGCGGAAAAGAGACGAGCAATATAAATGCAACGGGCGCTCTGGGCACGTGGAGGAGAAAAGCGACTGGATATGTGTATCCCATGTCTTGCCGTGATAAATAATATTCCGATCCCATTTCATCGTACCTTCAATCTATTGGGACGTTGAATAAGTTCTCGCTGTTTTCCAAAAGATAGCGTTACCACAAACACGCGCGTGTAGCTTAAGATGGTAACGGATCTATAAAGACGTACGCTAAGCAAGCTTGAAATTCAGTGTATGTCATTTCGCTGGAGTGGAAACAACTTTTTTTTTGCCATAGTGTTAAACATGTTAAATTTCGTGCCAAAAAAGAGTATTGCCGGGGAATTTTACTGCATTACTGTATTCAAAAAGAAATCTGCAGTTGAAGCACACAGAATTCTTGTTGAGACTTACGGCCACTATGGTCGGTCGGAAACAACATGCAGAGATTGGTCGAGACGCTTCAAACATAATAAGTTTGATGTGTTGAATTGGAGACTTCATGAAGACTCATGTCAGATGCTAGCTGAACTTGTGGAATCATTAGGAGTTGATCACACAACAGTTTCGAAACGTTTAAAAGCGTGAGGAATGATTTTTTTCAAATAAAGCGGTAATTTCCACACAAAAAAAAACAGCCAGAACTTATTCAGCATCCCAATATAACGTGTCGCGAAATAACTTTGAACCAGGCCCTCAAGCTCACTCGCACGGTAGTAAGATATCCCAAATGTTTATTTTTCCATGCGGATCGAGTGAAAAGAAGGGTCGCGCGGAGTAAGAGGAGATAGCGGAGATATGCGCTTCGAGAGGGACGAGAAAGAGGAATTTAATGTATTTTCGCAAGATTTTTCGGTCCGGTTGCAATCGCATTTGAAACCTTCCCGATAACTCACTTGACCTCATCGTACTCCTTCTTCTTCAACCACCCCTTCAAGCGGGAAAGCTTCGGGCGCACTGTCAACGCGCGCAGGATCGACGCGAGTGCCGGGAAAACGCCAAACAGGCCGATGCAGTTTTCCCAAAGAAAAATGCCAGTTCCGAGTTATCTGGGGGCGTTGGTTGCCGGTATATGGAATGGGGATGTAGGATGACGTTGCGGTATGAGGCTTTCACGGACGGATGCTTTTCCCAGCGGTATATACGCTGCATAGTCTACCAATGGGAGTGCCACGATCACGGAAAAGTGAAAGAGAGTCTGAGCTTGCCAGACCAGAGAAAAGCGTGATTGAAATATGGGGCGAGGATACTGCTTGCTTCGTATTGCTTCGATCACGATTCCTTTCCTATCGAAACATACACACACATACGCCTGTGTAGATCGGACAGAGAAAGATGCGGACATTTCAGGATACCGAACAATTATTTACATGTGTGCTATATATTGCGATGTTGAATAAGTTCTCACATTTTTTAAATAAAAAAATCATGCTTTATTTTGAAAAATCATCCCTAACGCTTTCAAACGTTTCGTAACTGCTGTGTGATCAACTTTTAATGATTCTGCAAGTTCAGCTAGCGTCTGACATGAGTCTTCATAAAGTAATGCCTCCAATTCAACACATAACAATCATTATTTTTGAAGCGTCCAAACCAATCTCTGCATGTTGTTTCTGACAGAGCATGGTCGTCGTAAACCAGAGCAAGAATTCTCTTTTGGCACGAAATTTTACATGTACAACACTATAAAAAAAAGTTGTTTACACTTTGGCGAAATGACATGCACTGAATTTCGAACTTGCTTATAGTACTTCTTTATAGATACGTTACCATCTTAAACTACACGCACGTAGTTCTCGTGACACCATCTATTGAAAAACAGCGAGCACTTATTCAACGTTCTAATATCTACGCACATAGGGTAAGTCCGGGGTAGTTGGCCACAGTTTTCTCAAGGAACCGAAAATAAAAGTAAATATAAAAGTACAGGAGTTTCTTTACTAATCTCCATTTGTAATTGAACTTTGAACATATAACTTTAAGATAATTGACAAAAATAAAACCAACTTATGAGATCAATCTTCGAACTAGTATCTTTTTAACATCACGATTGATCATCTCTCCCAGAGTATCCGGGTGTGTAGAGGAGTAATGTTTTCTCTTTGGTTTCATGGTTTGATTCTTAAATTTTTTCTTGGTCACATCTATAACACATATAATCGAATTCAGTACTGCTTTAGGGTATCCAAATTTGGCACAATATGTACTCAATCCAGTCTTCGATGAGACGGGTTTCCTAATAACTTTCTCCGCAACATTTTTTGTCATTGTTCTCCTTATATCATTTTTCTAAGGTCTTCCTGGTTATTTCGTAGATCCTAGCGGCCGTGCGAACCGATAATCCATCATTTTTCACAACACTAATAACTGCTTTTAATGATTCTTTAGTCGTTCCCTCGCAGAGCAATTGCGTTTCCCTTGTACTTATTAGGCATCTAAAACAAATGAAGGAAAATTGAATCATTTCAATACATCACAAGTAATAATATGACCATCGTACACCGACTGTACGTCGCCATCTCTCCTGACCTTTCGGGAGAGATGGCAATACGTGCAAAATCTTGGGATTATAACAAAGCACTATTCGTGAAGTTTGCAAGAGATACAAAATTAACCATCATTTTTGGAAAATAAAATCACCGCCAGGTAAAACATGAACCCTTCAAACATTTTTAGTATTAGATAAAACAATCAAAAAGGATTCTACTTACTTTTCCATTTTTTGGCAAAAATTTTGCTCGTACACTTACTTACCGTCACGGTCTTATATACAGGTCTTGAAACGACCCTACATTCCGGTGGTGGGGGACAGCCAACCATAGTCCTCGGGTTGTTAGGGCCTACTGTAGCCACTACACGGCGCCTCCGATAAGGGGATGGTAAGAGATTGTTCCGTCGCATGGGACGTGTTTGTAGTTTCAATTGTTAGACGATAATGTATTCGAAAACGCCTATAGCCAAATAATACCGCTCTTGTGGACACAACAACTTCTCTAGCCTAAGGACCAATAAAAAAGGGAATTTCCCGAATTACAAAAGGGTCCGCGGACAGTGTTGTACGTGTCACTCCGCTCGCATCGAACAATCGCTACATTTGGCGCGCAGATGCGACGGTTCTTAATCTCTTTACAGTATAAGCCGTATAGTCTTCATTGCCGTAAAGAAATCTCTTAAGATTTTGTGAACAATAAGGTACACGTGCAAAACAGCATGAACTATCCTCGAGGACACCCTAATGAAGGGATTAACCCCCGCGCTCACTCGACGAAGCAAGCGCGGAAATCTTTTTATTATGGTGACTAGCGCATCACGGGATTTTCCCTACAGTCGAGCTTGGGTCCGACAGCGATGTCCACGTTGCACCCTTCTTTCCCACCAAAAACTCCTTTTCGTGATTGGTGATGAGAAAAAATCCTCCCACTCTTAATTTTGCACCAATGATAACTGCAAGAAAGGCAGAGTCTCACCCTTCTCCTTTTTTTGAGGACTTCTCATCACCAACTACGAATCTGCAGTTTAAAAACTCACCTCGACCGGGACGCACCAAGAACTACTGGACAACAGTTGAGATCGTCTCGTGTCTAGAAGCCATTACACTGTGCCTTGAGACTACTCTCAAGCACAAGATCTAATACTCATTATCATAACAACAAGTAAACCTTAAGTGATTAGTTGTAAAGCGTTGAATTTTTAAATAAATAACATTTGTTCTCGTCCACGTCTTCAACAATCAATATCACTTCCTAAACAAAAATCAAGTCGTTGGTTATTAATTTCCCTGACGACGATACCAAGGGACTACGTCACCGCCAGAGTGTAAATCGGGCCTTACAACCCCGACAGGTCCAAGTGTTACCGCGCGGTCCCGACGTATCGCACAGAGATAGACTATATTGATATACTGTATTCCCGCTTGTTTGTTCGCATCTCGCACGTTTATACAAATTATATTTACTGAATCAATTCAAATGTAATAAAATACTTCTACCTACGATACTTGTACTTACGATTGTCACCATGGCAAAGCCGTGCGCGGTCCCAAAATGCAAAACGGGGTATAAATACGTTGAGGAACAAGTACTGGCGGATGTGATCCGGGTCGCTTGAGATCAAACAGCTTCCATACAGGGCTTAAAATGAATGCATTGATAGAGTGAATGCATCGACAGCCTTATTTTTTCTGATTCTTTCATCTTGAGTTTTGTTTATCGTGTAATACCTTATACCAATGCACATAAGCGCATGAGGTTATGATTTATTAATGCGCACGCACGGTGCGCGGTTTACGCCAACCTTCCCTGCCTACGGCGCAGCCCTTGCGGCCACAAGTCGAGATAATTTTTGGGGCGCGTAGCGAACCACCGCCAGCACCGTCGTTTCAAGACCTCTATATAAGACCGTGCTTACACGACGCGAAGTAAGCAGCAACAGGCGACATCTGATTTGCGGTTCTATGAAATATTTCTATTGGCCATCTCTCCCCTACGGCCAACTCCCCCGGCATTACCCTATATATATAAATAATCGTTCGGTGTCCAGAAATGTCTCATCTCTCGAAATGTCCCTATTATTGGAGAGTATGGAGAGGAATGTGAGTCATCTTACGTGATCGTTGAATAAACTTGTTGAGTGGTTGAATAAATAAAATCGTTGAATAGAAATTGACATCAATAAAAAATTGCCATCAGTTTGACATCAATCAAAAGTTGACATCAGTTTGACATCAATCAAAAATTGACATGAGTTTGGCATCAATAAAAAATTGACATCAGTTTGACATCATTCAAAAATTGACATCAATGAAAAATTGATATCAATAAACATGAGTTTGTTGTGAATGATATAAATTCCCTCTGTCACTCTCTCTCTCTCTCCATCCCACTTTTTTGGGGTTCATATCCATACCCATACATCTCCAGTCCTAATATACACGCGTATACTCGATTGTAAGGCACGTTTTCCGTTGGATGACATCGAACGCTCGGCGCCTTGAAGACTAATCCGCGACGGACCATCTCATCGTGCGGCAAACTCGTCGCCCCTCTGGGTTTATACAGTACCGGCGACTGACGTCGAGCTGTCTTATCCCTGAGCCGGCGAGCTTGCTGGTTTACGTAGCCCAGAATTGGTAATGCGCTTGTCGCGAACCGCCTCCTATCGCACGAGAACAGTACGACTCCGAAATGTATTTCACCAAATCACACTTGCGCTGCACTTGGCCTCGCGGCTACCTTGTGCGAGATGTGGGATCAAGCTGGAGGCGAGACGTCTCGAGGCGAAATAATCCTTGCACCAGCAGTGTGAAATTATCCCCGGAAACTCGGATGAGGCATTCCCATGTAGGTTTGACGTACATATGTATGGAGGATGGAAGTCAAGAAGAGCCTGGAGGATTTTTCTTTATTTTACCATTTCTATTCGCATTGTAGATTTTCTACTGCCAATATTTCTTTATCCGTATCTTTAAGGTTACGCAGTTAAGGGAGACGTGTGGTCCAACGGCTGGATTGACAACTTGACGATGGTTGGTCTATGAATAAAAATAAAAAAGTTTTATAATCTATACGAATGTTTGTAATCTATAAAATCTATACAAACAAAGTTTTATAATCTATACAAATACTCGTGGAACAAAGCCGTTTTTTTAATGAAAAAAATACACAAAATGACGGGTGTTAAGAAAAATTCGAATCATGGCGACATTTTTACTTATATTCGAAGGCTGAAAAAAGGTAACTTTCGAGAAAAAAACGCCTGCACACAACATTAGCTACCGCAACTACGTTCGTTCTTAAAAATTGAAGATAGGGGCAATTATAGTGAGAGTTATGATTCCGGTCAGGTTGAAAAAGTCGTACCAAGAAAAACGCGATTGAAGTATACGTAAATCGTTACGCTACTTGGTCTCACTAAATCGTCTGTAACTTGGTCAATTTTCAATATTTCAACCGACATTTTTTTCCATATTCTGGTATATGTATACTTTGAAAAAATGCAAACAATCGATTTTTTTACCGGTTACAGTGGTGTCTCGCCTCAAACAAGGACCATCCCTAGTTCGTCCGCCCCTCTGTCATAGATGCACGGTTTCTACAGTTTTAAGCCTACATGCATAAAATTTCGCAATAAGATGCACCAAATACGGATCACTATTACTATGTAGCGAAGTATTGAAAAAACATTTCTAAAAGCTGTTTCCCCTACATATACAAAACAGGGCGATCGTTTTTTTTGTTTGGTGTTTCAAAATGAAATTGAGGTTACATTTACCATTGCTCATTTCTAAACCTGGTTTGCGAAATATTGAGCTTAAAAATAATAAACCTGAATGGTGCTCACAATCGACGATATTTCTCAACCTTCAATTCTGCCCGAAATCGGGCAGTGTCCGACGTTCACCGAGCTTTTTTTAACACTGGTGACTCTTAGGATTACGTTTCACGAGCGGCCAAAAATTAGCAGTCGCACGTTCAGCAACTCGTCAGTTCTTAAAGCGCTTGAAGCGGCCCAGTTGAGTCAAATAACGGTTTATGCATTTTTTTTCCCAATGAACCTCAAAGAAATGCATACGAGGTATATATCTATTCTGTAGATGCTAATTTTTCATAAACATATATAATTGAAGGTCAAAATGATGTATTTTTATATCTATATTGCGTAAATGAGAAAATCATTTATGTTACCACCAACTTGAAAAAGTATAACATTATCGATAATTATTATGAAGAAACTGCATTAGCAAATGTTTTATACAACTCACAAGGAACATCCCTCAGGTGACACGCTTCGATTTTGTTGAAATTTCGATATGTTATGAAGCACCAAAAAGTAAGCGATAGGTTTTTTTTATCGGCGGAAAAACGCTTTTAAGGGGTGAAACGAACCCTCGAAAATAGGGGTGTGTCTCATTTTTCGTCGATAACGTTATCTTTCTCATCTTCAATGTATAGTGCCAAAAAAATAAACATGGTTGTAATTTGAAATTTTCTAATATCTCGTACCGTTAAAACGTTATCGACGAAAAACATCCCCATTTTTGAGGGTGCATTTCAGCCCTTAAAACCGTTTTTCCGCCGATAAAAAAATACGTATCGCTTACTTTTCGGTACTTTATAACATATCCAAATTTCAACAAAATCGGAGGGTGTCACCTGAGGAATGTTCCTTGTCAGAATGAAGTGTTGAGTCGTTTATAATTGTGCCTATTTATATTACGAGGTTATTCATTATTACCATGAATTTATATTAGGTGTTGCCGAAAGACGGCAACTTCATGGACATTGTTGGCAGCAATGCTCTTCATTCGACGCCAAAATTCGTAATCTTTCATCAAACCTCAATGGTTCAATATTGAATATAGATGGTTTACGATGAGCAAGATGGGTTTTTAAAAAATGTTTACAATGGTTCAGTTTGCGTTAATCCGTTATTAGAAATGGTTTATCTTGGTGGCAAAAAGCCAAAAAAATTACACCATCCGTAGCGTGAACGTCCTGCCCATTTAACCGTACGTAAAATTACATACATTGAACTCTTTTTAATCTCTGGTGTTTTGTGGTGTAAAAAATTCAAAAAAATTCTTGAAGGCTGTTCTAGACAATAACATATTATTACATATTATATTCTAGATATAAACATATTATATTCTAACATACAGGGTGTCCAATAGGAAGTTTCTAAAACTAAATAAGTGTCTCTTCCCTCCATGAACTCAATACGGGTCCCGTTTTCTAAGGCGCATACCTGAGGCCCCGCAGTTTTATTCCAGCCGTGGTTGAAGCAAGTACGAGCGCGTCAAAATGAGTGAGCTCACCACGGAAGAAAAAGTATATCTTATTGAGTGCTTCTTCGCGAGGGGAAAAAATTATAGTAATGCGTATAGAGGGTTTCGTACTAAGTTTGGAACTCATAGAGTTGCCAGCGAAAACACTCCGAAAAGGTAAGAATTGAATATTTATTCATATTCATCTATCACACAACTTGTGTTTCAATCCAATTAAACTGCATTGAAGTAATTTTACGTTGATTTTTGTAGGATAATCGATAACTTCGTGAAGTATGGTACACTCCAGGACCGTAGACACGAGTTGCCAGGTCCATCTGTTACGGTGACTACACCAGAGAAGATCAACGAAGTTGAGAATTATTTCAAACAAAATCGAAATGATTCGATTCGGAAAGCTGCTCAAGCATTAAAAATAACCAAATCATCATTACACAACATTTTGAAATATTTTTTAAAGTTTCATCCGTATAAAATAAGCACTCATCAATTGTTAACTGAACATGCCATGACGAAACGCATCGAATTTTGTAACACTATTACGGGAATGTTTGAAGCCGAAGAACTTAATGAGAAATTGATTATTTATTCCGATGAAGCACATTTTTGGATGAATGGGTACGTAAACAAGCAAAATTACCGGTTTTGGGGAACGTAAAATCCCAACATATCGCTAGCGAAGTCCCTTCATCCACAGAAAGTAACGGCATGGGCAGCGATTTCAGTAAAAGGAATTTATATGCAATTCTTGGAATCTACGGTAACAAGAGAGAGTTACAAACAGCTTTTGGAAACGAAATTCTTCCCTTATGCAAAAAAGAGGTGACTGGTTAAAAAATTGTACTTCATGCAAGATGGAGCGGCGCCGCACCGGACTCATGAGGTGTTTGAAGCTATTCATCGGGTATATGGGACTCGAGTAATCGGTCTGGGGTACCCTAAATTTGCTCAAGGCGGACTAGAATGGCCTCCGTACTCACCGGACCTGAACCCTTGTGATTTTTTCTTGTGGGGTTACATTAAAGATCATTGTTACGCTAAAAATCCCAGCACCGTAGAAGAACTAATCGCGGCCATCCAGGAAGTGGTTCACGGCATTACGAACGATATGTTGGACACAGTTTTTCACAGTTTTCAAAAGAAAATTGATTTTTGTGCACAATCTAACGGTTCGCACTTCGAAAATATCTATCATTAATCACTGTACTTTTTCGTTATTTTCATAAGATGTAATAAATCGACATAAAAAATATTTGACTGGGTTTTATTTATGTGCGTTTAAAACTGCAGAGTTTCCTCTACTTAAAGCAATTTGGCTTCTCTGATTCTGTGCACGTGTTGTAAAATGACAGTCGATTAGTTTCAGCAACTTCCTATTGGACACCCTGCATTATATTGTAGACATAAACAAAGTATATTCTAGACAATAACATACATTAAAAAAAAAATGTAACCTTGGATTGTGGCTAATGCTTCAAGCTCTTTGATGGCGTTACACCATAGCACGTTCAGCCACCAAACCGACGTTGCTTGCAAGTAGCAAACACGCTGCTACTCTTTGTTGACCAGCAAAGCGTATTCCTCTTGCTTCCCCGCAGCGCTTCATGGCGAATGATAAACGTCAAACAAGCGGTGGCGCGAATGAATCAGGGGTGTTTGCGGTCTACGGAAAGGCCATTGTTGATCACAGTGCCTACGTTGTAAGGGATGGGAAGCTGTCGCGAAGCGCAGATACGACGCTCGTTGCGTGAGTTTTTTATGCCCACGGAAATGGGAATTGCTAGTGGCGAAAGGATGATCTAATCATGAGAAAGCCCTTGGGGATGAAGCCAGTGAGGGGGCAGGAAAAGACGCGGGTGTTTTCCACCGGCGTGCTACACAGTCGATGGCTTTCTATCGTTCCCGTTTCTGGTCCCCAGAGACCATTTCTCTGTCAGTCGGGATTACTTTTTTCTCCCCGATGCTTGTCACTTCTATCTCGCGACCGAGCGAGGGTTCACTTACAGTCATACCCCGCCCTTCTACGCACAGACACATATACTTTCGTATGTATAGGAAGTATCGCGTTAATTGGACATAGATATCTCTGTTTCTGACTCTCCTCCAGGTATCTCGTAATTTTTTCACACGCACTTTTCGCGTATACCCTTCTTGTTGGATACGTAGTGATACTATCCTGACCAAAAGCTCATAGAGCAGAAATCAAATAATCGTCGTCCTGTTGCTTGTTTGAAAAATTCTTGGAATCACCCATCTCCGTGTATCCATACGGCTACTATATGGAAGAAATATATTCACACGTGTACACATCTATACATGTATACGTGAAATTTCCTTTGCTCATTATACTCTACCTTTGGCAAGCCCTTCAGCCTCAACATGAGAGAGCACTCTATCCCGAGGAGGCTCTAGACGATCGATACTGCGGATTCGTTTTCCACTTTATTGTCGCGATTGCAATATACATACATAGATATACGAGACGCATAGAAAGTTGCTATAGATCGCATTTTCTCTCTCACGTCAATGTATACACATAAAGCTCCGGGATTTACTTACCCGACGATTCTACAGGCTTGACGGAACAAAATCATAGAATACATGTATCTCTGAGATTTCTCATTAACTTGCATTCTCCACTTTCGCCAAAGGGATAAAGGAGATTTTTTTTTAACGAAGGTACAAATAGTAACAGGATCTTCACGTTATAGATATCGAGTGCAATTTCTCTCGGATTGCACCATCGACGAGATCGATCGAGTGTCTGACGTAATGCTTCCTTGTCGTGCAATGAAAATGGAAAACGAAAAAAGGAAAGAAAAATAGAAGCGTTTTTTTTTTCGATAACAAGCTGAGAAGCCATCATTTCATGTTTGTACGAAGCGACTGGAATAATGTGCATGTATGGGCTTTGGAATTGTATTGTTCGGAAGGTAAAATAGTGATTTGAGAACAGTTCAAGAGGTCGAGATGGTGCACACACACACAGAAACTCAAATATTTATGTGTATGTATGTATATGGGGCGTTCCATACCATTTAGAACGGTCAACAAGTTGTCCACTCTCAAAAAAATTGAAATTTTGTCAAAGTATTTAATTATATGACAAAAAAAGTGTAAATTTTTTCGAAATTTTTGGATCGCATTTTTTCGAGTTTTTCTAAATTTCAAAATGCGGTTATATCTTGTGAGCATTTGATTTAACAGAAAAATGTTAAAGACAAAAAGTTGCTATTTTACATGAACTTTGCGAAAAAAATTTGTTTTGAATTTTTCGAGTTCAAAAAATCCCCATTTTCACCAAAATTATACAAAAATATTCTTTTTCGGTCGGTATGTCACTTTCGAATTTTCTCAAAAAATTCCAGAAAATACTCTGAAGTGTGTACAGTAACACCTATTTTCTTCAGAATGGCTCGATTCGTTGTTCCAAAGCTGTGCTTTATTTTATTATTATGATATAGACATTTTTGTAAAATAAATTTTATAAATTTTTATAAATTTTTAAATAAATTTTGAAAAAAATTACACTGTTTTTTTCATATAAAAAAAATTTCACATACACTGTTTTTCATAAAAAACAGTGTAAATTTTTTCAAAATTTATAAAAACTTATAAAAATGTATAAAATTTATAAAAAAAATTATGGATCATAATAATAAAACAAAGCACAGCTTTGGAACAACGAATCGAGCCATTCTGAAAAAATAGGTGTTACTGTACACACTTCAGAGTATTTTCTGGAATTTTTTGAGAAAAATCGAAAGTGACATACCGACCGAAAAAAAATATTTTTGTATAATTTTGGTGAAAATGGGCATTTTTTAAACCCGAAAAATTAAAAACAAATTTTTTTTCACAAGGTTCATGTAAAACTGCAACTTTTTTGTCTTAAACATTTTTCTGGTAAATCAAATGCTCACGAGATACAACGATATTTTGAAAATTTGAAAAACTCGAGAAAATGCGATCCAAAAATTTTGAAAAAATTTACACTGTTTTCTTTAATAAAATTAAATAATTTGACAAAATTTCAATTTTTTTTAGAGTGGAAAACTTTGACCGTTCGAAATGGTATGGAACGCCTCATATATATATTATGACGACAGTATAGAATGACAATGAAAATCTCACCAACATTATGAAATTGTAGTGTCTGACCGGATGGAATTAAACCGGTACAGTAAACGGGGTATTCTAGTCTAGATGCCTAAATTTGGAGCGTTTTTTCGGGCTTGATATGAAAAATATATATATATATTTTTGAAATCCATTCCTTTACAGTATTTTTATTGGTGTTTAAAGAACTTACAATAAAAATGTTGTGCAAAAAAAATTAAAATGCAAAAAGTTATGGACCTCTGAATATGGCCGTGAAAAAAATGATTGCGACGGTTGATGTGGTTCCTAAGCTCCCATTCATCTGAAACGGACATGACATCATTTTTTTTTATTAATGTAAATGTCATTGTGTCGTACTCATCTTTGGCAGGCGCCCAACAGAAAAAAAACTGTTTAAATGGCAACCGTTTGGAAAAAAGAGTTAATATTTCGACCTATTTTTTTATTAATTTTTTTATTAGTAGGCAAGAGAGAAGAAAAACTAAAATAAAAAACGTTTTTTTTTTCTTTCAAATTTCTAGATTAGAATACTGGCTTAAAATACTTTGCTGAGATTTACCGTTTCTGAAAATTTCGTCACCTTGAGCGAAGTGGGTGTAAAAAACCAGAAATGGCAACTGTTTAAAAAAAGGTTTAAATTCCCCCTATTTTTTATAATTTTTTTTCAATGGCCATAACAATAATTTCGCAATTCTCGAGGTAGGGACGATAGAGGAATATATACTGAAGATCCATACCACTTTTTAAGTCAATTGGTTGAATACAACTCGAGATTTTCTCAAGCTCGTAGCTCGTATCACTCTCCACTTTCTAACACATTGAATCAAAGCTTGTTTTTTTTCAAATATTTGTTTACATATATTCGTTTTATTTTGCTCGATATGATAATAAACATGTATTTAACTGTACAGAAAACGAATTTCATCCAACTATATGAAAAACGTGTTTTTTATAACAACTTTGGTAATATAATTGGTTATACGATATGATCCCAAAATTCATTCCCGATGTATGCATGAACGAATATTCCAACGAGCGAAGCCGCGGGCAAATCAGCGCTTTCCGAGGCTTGATAAATACAAATTCACAATTCGAATACGAAATATAACCCCATTCATGGGTGTTACCTTCACAAAACTATCGATGTCCATTGCGGTATGTGGAATTAAAAAATTTCCCGGTTGAAAAGGCTTTTCGCGCGGAGAAATCGCGATTACAAAAATACTACTAATTGCATTGTCATGTTCGTGAATTTCTGACGCGTGGCTGTTAAAAAAAAAAGCACAAAAAAACAGTCCTGCGTTCATTGTCACACCGTAGGCGAAAGAATACGATAAAAGCTGTTCGAATGAGGCATCCAGGAAGCGAGAGCTGGTCGTATAAACGGGAAACCTCTGATGCTCTTCTGCCCTCTCACAGATTAATCGTATTCTTCCTCTGCGTGTGACCCGCCCCGTTTCCCGTGCAGAGCTCTTCCCTTCGAGATGCTGCGGAATAGCCATGTTACCACATTAGATATGCGAGACGTTGCGCCTTGGTCATAAATCAATTCCTATGCCTCCTCTCTCCCACTCTTTTACCCACCCCCCTTTTTTTACCGGCTCTCCCGATGCTCCCCCTACAAGCGAACGAAGCCAGCCCTTTCTCTAATGTGTTCATAATTCACGCTTAACTCAACGCAAAAAGGGGGGGCCATCGTACTGAAAAATTAATGCCCCGGGAATTATTCGAAGCAATTTCGTTCTAAAGCGCGCCGGCTTTTCTCACTGAGCTCTTGCTTACTCGCGCGCCGACGATAAGACATCGTTCTAATCTACGCAGAGACTTTGAACCCCTTAAACGCACGAATCTGAATTTCGCATGGAAACGAAAAAAATAAAAAATAAAACGAGAACGTAGACACGGGGTGCGTACCGAATAAAGCTCGTGGATCCGAAGACGATTCGAGGAGAAAATGGGATAATATTTCGCGTTGACAATCGCGAGTCTTCGTGTCCGCTGACCCAGTAGCGGAGGGAACATTTTGATGTACGTCGGGCCGTGGCTGTTCAAGTACGCGCCATGTCTACTTTTCAGAGCTCCGCGGGCACTGGCAACCCTTCTCACTTCCTCGTGTCCGCGACCGTCAGTCTGTCACAGCCTAATGTCCCACGAATCCTCTAGTATGTGTGAAAGTACTTGCAGGTAAAGTTTTACGGTTATTGTAAAATAATAGTTTTTTCTTTTTTTAAGTAAATAAAATCGGTAATTGACGAGGTCTTTATACCATTTTTTTGATACTATTTGCAAAAACATCTACTCGTGGACTATCTCTAATTGCTGGTAATTGGGGAAGACTGTTTGTGTCGAGAAGAACGTGAAAAAGCCCGGTAAAAAGTGCTAATTGAGAATTGCGGTTGAATGTAAACACTACGAAATATAAAACTGTTCCCGAAATAATCAAGTTTCGAATGTCGATGAATTCATACAAAAGCGGGAGAGTATATTTTCCACGATATCAATATTCGGAGTTATTAGGTGTACAATTAAAACAAATAGAAACAGCTGTATTGAATATTTGAACGAAAAAAAATTCCTATCAGTTCTCTCGTCATATAATACTAGCCTACACTGCCAAAAAAATATTTAATTCAAAAAGGATCTATTTAAATCGAATAGGTTTTTTCCTTGGCTCACGGCCTACTACGATCTTATTTGTTTCAAGGATATTTTTCATTTGTTTCAGCTATTCTTTTTAAATATTGATTATATTCAAATTGAATGAATAAAGATTCGATTCAACTAAATCTCTATTTGCTTACAATGTACACTGTAAATCTAAGTGTACTAGATACATATAATATTTGATAAATCCAAAATAAAAATGAAATACTTCATTGAGAGCTTTACGACGACGATTCTGTATCGTAATTCGTCGTTCCCTGGCCTTTTGAGATGATTTCTATCGGAGAAATTAAGTCACCTATATGGGAATCGAACCTAGAACCTACCTACTCATAGCACGCTGCCCCTATTCTACCGAGTGCTTGTATCATCTTAGTCGCAGATATGGCTAAGGGACCAAATGAATTCCTATAATTATTTGCTGTATTACATAAACTATGTTAGTTAATATTATTGTGATAATTAGAGAGTTTTATCGAATAACATGCTATATATTTTTCTAACATGAAATATATATATATATATATATATATATATATATATATATATATATATATATATATATATATATATATATATATATATAATTCCTTTCTCTCTCTCACCCTCTCTACCCCCACACCTCTGTGATATGTGTGTTGCAATAAAGACAGACCATTCAATGAATTAGAAAAATGGTTGACTCTACGAAAATTCTATTTAATTTGAATTTAAAAAATCAAATAGATCCATTCAGTGGATTCAACTAAATTGTTTTTTGAGCAGATGAAACCGAATCACAGATTTATTAGGATTAAATAAAATATTTAGTTATTGGACGACATTAAATATATTTTGATTTGAATGAATAAATATATATAAAGTAAATAATTTCAATAATGGAATGCAATCGGAAAAATTTGATTCCACGAAAAATCTAGTTAATTCAAATAACCAAAAATCAAATAGACGCGATTAGTTCATATCAATAGAATTTTTCTGTCAGTATAGTAGACTATTTTTCTGGACCAACAGTTTAACATAACCTCAAAATATGCATGGTAAGCACAGTGAGCAAAATAAGTTGCAATAAAGCACATATTAGGCACTGTATGCCTTTCGCATTCGTATATTACACCTTTTTTTGAAAGATGTCTCAATTTGATCTTTCGGTGGTAATAAACTACCAGAATTTTTATTTCCATTTTATGAAATCGATAAGTGCGATGAAAATGCATTTGAATTTTACATTTTAAATTTCCGTGCGAAAACTGGCAAAAACGCTAGCCGCCATGCTGGTTCCGTTCGCGACGTCACTTGCATAGCATCGACGCTGCGCTAATTGTGAATACGTAACTTTTTTCAAATAAAAAATGAGTTACAATCCCTATCATGGTGTGTTGTTCCTAAATGTAAGAATACTGGTGTAACAACACCGGGAAAGTTATGGATTAAAATGCCAAGTGATATAGATATGAGGAAAACTTGGTTGAAACTTGGGAGTAGAGATCCAAAGTCATTGTCCGAAAAAACTCATCTGTACTTTTGTGAAGTGCAGATAACTATTTAAAAATTTGCAATTAAATATGACAAATGAGAATGTATAGTGTTGACGCTTTCTTTGACAGGTTAGAAAACAATAAGTCTACCACTTTCTTTGCTTACTATGTCAATGATGTTATGGCGGCTACCGTTTCGCATATTCGTTGTACAGATAAAAAAGATTTTTTTTTTTAATGGATTATAACATTTATTTTGTTTTTATAAATTAAAACCAACATTATTCGATTGCTTATTGCAAAAACTATTTTATCCATACATTCTTAGTATCTTTTTTTACATCGAGTAAAATACCCTATTGAGAGAAAAGAATTACGAGGCTAAGGGGGAAGATGCTGGATCAGTACCGTAGAGAAGTGGTTTCAAAGGTTCTGGAGTGGAAATTTCGACCTTGAGGATAGCGATAGAGCATGGAGACCAACAAAATTTGAAGACGAGGTTTTGGAGCAGTTGCTGAACGAATATCCTTGCCAAACGCAATCGGAGCTTGCTACTACATTAGGAGTTACCCAACGAGACATTTCCAGTCATTTAAAAAAAGCTCAGCAAGATTCAAAACGACCTTACACAGGCAAAGCACCTAGGCCGGTCATATTGCTGCATGGCAATTCCAGACCAAACACAGCAAAAAGAACCAGAGACCCTTTAGATTCGTTGGGCTGGGAAGTTTTGCCACGGCGTATCCACCAGGCTTGGCTCCAACGAATTTTCACTTGTTTCGATCGCTCCAACATCATTTGGCTGACAGCCACATCGAAACGTTCAATGAAATAAAAAATTCCATTACCTACTTTATCGACTCAAAACGACCATCTTTTCACCGCCAAGAAATTCGCAATCTGCCTCACAGTTGGGGCAAATGTGCGGAAGCAAACGGCAATTAGTTTCCCGATTAAAATCTGCCTCGATTTTAAGTAAAACTAAATTTAAAAAAATTAAACCACGTTCTCCTAGCCCCATACAGATTTATAACCCAATACAGATTCCTAACCGCATACAGATTGACCTGGAAATTTGTCATTGTGAATTTTTAATAGCCATGACAACACTTGTAAGATTTAAAACGAAAAACGTGGAGCGCATGTAACAGATAACTGATGCAGGAATAGTTAACTTAAGTCGCCAACAACTGTATTACTTTGCAAATGATATGAGCTGTTGTGTGAGTATTCTCTACTTCCTACACTCCTTACTGTTATATATGCATGCGCCCCACGTTTTTCGTTTTAAATCTTACATGTATTTTCATAGCTATTAAGGGGGGATTGTCTTTTTTTTTCGCAAAATTTACCGCTTTTTGGGAATTTTTTTGTGAAGAAAGTATACAACGGAAAACTTGTGAAACTTGGCATATAGTTTTATTGATCTGTTTACTACATACAAATTTTTTTTTAAACAATTTCATAAAAAAATCCGCCTCCCACCCCCCTCGACGCGCGATGGTCCTTTTTTGATGGTGTGCACGATTACAGCCTTCACGTTCATCCTGCAACAAAAACCCAAAAAGCATTTTACTTTAGACACATAAAGCTATCGTTCGATGAAGGGGAAAAAAAAATTGACGATTTGGTGACGTTTTGAACTTGAAGTATCGATTTTTCGAAAAAAATTGATCGATTTTTTGTTATAAATAAAAAACTATTAAACGTATTGCTTTTTTTTCATCAAACGATAAAAGGATGTCAGCTGAGCATTCTGTCCAAATTTGAAGGCAATCGGTTGAATAGTTTTTGAGAAATAGTGCACACTATAAAAAAAGGACCATCGCGCGTCGAGGGGGGTGGGAGGCGGATTTTTTGATGAAATTGTTTAAAAAAATTTTTGTATGTAGTAAACAGATCAATAAAACTATATGCCAAGTTTCACAAGTTTTCCGTTGTATACTTTCTTCACAAAAAAATTCCCAAAAAGCGGTAAATTTTGCGAAAAAAAAGACAATCCCCCCTTAAGAATTCACAATCACAAATTTTCAGGTCAATCTGTATGCGGTTAGGAATCTGTATTGGGTTATAATTCTGTATTGGGCTAGGAGAAATTAATTTATACTTTTCAGTCCGTTTTAAAAACGTGGTTGAAATGTTTTTCTTTTATTTAAATAATTTTATGTTTTGCTTTTTAGTCTTGTGTGTGTGAAATTTTGCTTCTCCTTCTCTAGGCATCATGAATCATCACTGATGCACTATTCACTGTTATTATTATTATCATATTTTTTTAAATTTCTCTTTCACTAAACTATATTTTTTATTTCTTTATTAATTTTTGTTCCCAATTTTTCGCTCTTTTTCTCTTTCTGTGACAGACTTGCCTGTCCGTTTATTTGTCTGTCATCCAGACCGCAGCTATGTTCAAAGTTTTGAGTCTCTAGCTGATCCGGAAGTAGGTTTAAAATCGATTGCAATAGTTGTACCGAACAGACAAACAAACGGTAGTCTCCATCGCTCTTGTTTGAGCATGACGACGTGCGTCAATAGCAAGGCCAGTTATATGTTCATCAGCTGTCGATGTTCAACAAACAAAAAATCATCGATTGCAAAATTTGTACCAAACAGACCGACAAGAAAGCGAGTTAATATTGCATTGTCATCCAGTTATGAGCTATGTTCAGAGTTTCAAGTCTCTAGCTCATCCGGAAGTTAGTTTAAGGGGAGGGTAGGGGTTTCAGCGTGAAAAAAAAACACTTTTTTGCGTTTTTTTTTCATCTATATGGATAGAGTAAATTTATTGAAACCTTTGTACATTGTTAAGTGTCATTTCAAGAACATTCCGTGAAATTTGTACGCGAAAATATCCACAAACAAGCCGGTGACAAAGCTTTTCCAAGAACACCTTTGGAAAAACACGATTTGCGGTGTTCACTATATCTCAGCTAGACATTATCTGAAATCAAGTACCATTACAATTTAGTCCAAGTATCATTAAATCCTCCCCGCAACGGTCTTTGATAATTTTTTTTTCATTTATAAATTTTTGGTGGTCATGTAAAGTGAAAAGTGCTATTTTTCACGAAAAATTCCGCCATTTTGGGGGTGAAAAACCCCCTCAATGTAAAAAAAATCTCAAACTAACCGTTGGGGGGAGGTATTTTATATGCAGAAAGTGTGTACCAAGTTTGAAATAAATCGGTCATGTAGTTTTCAAATGGCAGTGAACACGGACTTTGAAAAAGTGGTTTTGAGAAAAACGCGGCACCGGCTTGTTTGTGGATATTTTCGCGTACAAATTTCACGGAATGTTCTTGAAATGACACTTAACAATGTACAAAAGGTTTCAATAAATTTACTCTATCCAAATAGATGAAAAAAATGCACAAAAAAGTGTTTTTTTTTCACGCTGAAACCTCTACCTTCCCCTTAAAATCGATTGCAAAATTTGCACCGAACAGAGAAATAGACAACAAACAAAGCGAGCTGATAAAAACGTAGTAATAAATCATTATTTCTATGAAAATAAAAGGCCGAGAAATTATTAGTACACCCAATATTACGCTTTGCCTTAACACTTTGTGGATAACAATTGGGAACAATTTGCGAAAACGTTTAAAACTAACGAACATGTCCAATTTCGAATGTAGCGCTGACCCAACAAGTTGTACGAGACTCTCATGCGTGGTCCGATACATACTTGACCTCTTTTAATAGCGTCCAGTACCCTCACGATCAATCACGCGATCCTTAACCATTGGAGAGGGAATATATCGAAAATTCAATACCGCCCCGATCTCCGCCGAGCTCTGTGTGTATCGTATCAAAATCAAAGAATCTAATTTTTTTTCGATACTTTTACTTTTCATCGCGTTTTAACTAATCAACCATATTCGAGTATACGCGATCACCGCTGCGTCGAGTGGACGGACCAAGCTGTGCACGCTCGAACAATTTTTCAATTCGCGCCACAAAATTTCCACATGCCTTGCCGACGTACGCAATGCACAGTACAACGGGCAAACGTTAACTGAAAATACGCGCTTCAAACGGCCAAACGCAGCGAAAATTAATCCTTTACTCGGGCTTTATTTATTCAATTGCAAATGGTCTCGCGAATCCGGGTTTAGCCTCCGGGATTCCGATTTTACGAAATTGACGCTTGCTTCGTGTATACTCCAAAGCGCATTTCTCGATCGAATTTTTTATGCCACGCAATTCCCCTTCCTCCCCCGCCGTTGCCGTGGGGCCAACAAATTTGGTCAAATTGGCAGTGCAACTACGTGTGCATCCATAGCGTTCGGTTTTTATTAACAAAGAAACAAGGAGAGACGAAAGTACAGAGGGAAAACCTCCGACAAAAAGCCTGAACGAAGCTGACGAGTTTTTTTGTTGCGATTTTCCGATCAAAAGCGTGACGTACGTTTTACGTCATTTTCTCCTGGCACGGCCATCAGTCGAGGATTGGTAATTTTTCGGAAACATTCCACAATTCTCGATACGTGTACGTTGCAATAGAATACAAATTGGAAGCAAAAAAAACTGGCGGTGGTAGAGGTGGGTCGCAGTTTTATTGAATTTATGACGAAAGCACAATTTAAATTTAATAAAACATAGGTATCTGTATCGGCACAGGTTTTTCACAGTTTCCCCGTGCCCTCGTGTAAATGCGATGTGGTAGTGCGTTGCGAAACAGGAGCTGTGGACTCCGAGGGTTCTCTTGAGAAATGGAAATAGTAAAGTGACGAGTGTGGGTTAAAAACGACGCAGATGGAATCGTAAAAGCCCGCGAGGGCATACGAAATAATAAAGAAAATAAATTGAACGCGAGAAAAGTTTCTCAGAAATCGTTTTTTTATGGTCTTTCATCAGGGTTACTGTTTCAATCGCCAAAAAATCGCTGCAATATATGTATGCATAGAAGCGATGATAAGTACATCCGAGGATTGCCGGACATCGAACTCCATCCTCTCATAATTGGAAAAGAAACGATCGAGCGAACAACGCTTATCGCAGACCGCATTTTGTTTCGATGATGCTAGTGTGAAAAACATATTGAAGGAAAACGTTTCCAAAAGAAGTTTCCGATTTTTCGACATTTACTCGATTTAAACAAAAGACGTTTTTGAATTACCGGACCACGTAAAAATTCTATTTTCCTGTATGTTTATCTACAATTGCTTGTGCCTCGTTGCACTGTTTATCAAATTTGTGATATCTTCGAAGAAGTTCAATTTTTTTCAAAGATTTCCCAATGGCAGGAGCGCTGCAAAAATTCTTGAAATTACTGCAAAAGTCTTACAATTTTGATAACGGACCAAAGCTTTGAGTTGACGTTTCGGAACTTTCGTTGATCGAGCTTTCATCGAAATACGAAAAAGACCTGCCGCGTGTCGTTCTATAGTAATTTGTTGCTGCAATTTTATAAAGCATCAATTATCAACGAATATGTAGTTATCATTTTCATGTATGTTTCACCACAATTGATTATTGTTTACTAATTGTTTATTTAGTTGAATAATCCGCAATTATAATGCTCAAATGGTACGGGGTTTGTGAAAATGGGGGGCCCTTTGTTCGGTGCTTGATACTTTATTAACGCGGTTTCAAACCCCATACGACGAAGTTACTTGAGCAGACGTCTTATGGTGTTGCATTGTTATGTTGTTTCCATGCAGCCAACTTAGCGATAACTTGGTTGTTCATATCTCCTGAATTTGTTGACGTGAATGAACAGAAATAATTTCAATTGAAAGTTTACAAAAGACTAATAACTAGACATTTTCAGATTTTTTAAATCCACGATTGAAAAGCTAGTGGACTGGGGGGAGGGGGGCACATTGCAAATCCCTTTAAAGCTTGATATTTCGTAACCGGCGCTTCTAAATGCAAAATGGTAAACGGACCCTCGAGTCCATTTTAAAAGACCTGTCCAATGACACCCCAGAAGTTGAAGTGCGCGAAAAAAGAATCACTTTCATTTTCTATATAGGCGAAACACTCTTAATAATTGTTTTCAACACTGCTATGCTACACGTTAAGGCGTTACCCCCACTTGCAGCGCAAAAAAAGGCCTTTTTCATGAAATTTTTTAAAGAACTTTTTTAAAGAAATTTTTTAAAGAACAAAACTTTTTTAATCGATCAATATACCATCTTAAAGAACACATCTTGAAGAACTTTCAGTAATTTTTTTATTGACAAATATTACATTGTTTAGTGGCCAATGGCCATCAATGAAATAATGTTTTTATATACACGGTTTGCGGTGACCAACATTGCGGCGAAGTGGATCATCTGAAAAAAAATGCAGATGGATTTAATCAAATATAAGTATAAACTAGTCTTTAATCGAAGGATTTTAAAAAATATTCATTTTTCACAAAATGGCGGACAGTCAAAGTTAATGGTTCGATTTTAACGAAAAAAAAATGGCCGTTCTTTGGCTATAAAACGGCCATTTTTTTCGAAAAAAAAATCGAACGATTAAAGACTACATTTTTATGTATTAAATAAGCCTGCAAAATTTCAAGAAGATCGGTTCATTAGTGTTCGAGTAATCTTGGTCACCGACTTCAGAAATGCCATTTTGAGAAAAACGCGTTTAAAGTTTCTCTTTCAACGCTCTTTCAACGCGGATTCTTCTCTTTCAACGCTCATATCTCAGTCAATTTTGTTCGGATCGACTTGAAATTTTCAGGACATATTCTCAGATACTTATACTTCAAAAAAAGCAATAAAAAAAAATCGATTTTTTCAAAATCGCACGTGGGGGTAACCCCTTAAGTCGGAATTAGCTGCTTTTGCGTAAAAAAAAACGTTTGTGATATTTTTAATGGAAAACAATTATGCATTCAGCAGTCATAAAACTTTCCCTGTATTTTAAACAAGTATTTTTATAACCACATGAATTTTAAGGGCTTGCTGAACTTGCTGGCGTATAGATTCCAGTGATCAGGAAACCACAACATTTATTCGTGGGTGATTGACGTAAATTCTCGTCTCTAAATGATTTAAAATGAAAAATCGGGTGGAATTTATTTCGATATAGTATCATAATTCTTGTCGAAATTAAAAAAAAAATGAATATACGGAAAGAGGATTCAAATTTATAAACGAAAAAATGTATTTTATATCGTCTTTATTTCGTTACGGTCCATAAGAGCATCCCTTTTGAGTATACTGCTAAAATTTCAGACTGATCGGTCTAATTGTTCTCTTGTAATCATATCAATCAATTGAAAAAAAAAGTGATTTTGAGACAAAGGATTTTAGGGCGTCAGATACAGTCATTAAAAGACACTCACCTATAGCTAATCAGCAAGTTAATAGCTGCACAAAATTCCTTCCTCTTGCTCATAGAATTGGTTTTCTTTTAAAATGTTCCATTGCATCCTTAGTACGGGTCTCCTAGGTGGCTCCAGGCTTTGAGGCTTCAAAATCGTTTTTCGCCGCGACTCATTCCGATTTTCATTACATAGCCATGGCCTGGATTCACTAAAAACTCGTCGGACAGTGCTGTAGTTGTACCTAATTTTTTGCACATGTTCTTGCAAACGATTTTTCTTTTGTTTAGTTTTTAGTTTTTTTTTTACCTGACAGCACGTTACTCGGTCCGGAGTGGTTTCGATTCAGAGTAAAACAGTCGAACCTTGATATAACGAAATTCTCGATATAACGAATATTTTTCCATTCCCTTTCGGTAGAACACCCGAAACCTTGATACAACAACATAATAATATACATTGTGCTCTAATTGCTAATTGCTTGCAAAAATTGCTCCAATTTAAACCTTTCTTTGAAAAATATCCCTATATTTAGAGTATTAATATATTTTTCAAAGAAGATTTTAGAGAACATGATCTCGATATAGCGAAACCTGGATATAACGAACTTCCTTAGAGATTCGTTATATCGAGGTTCGACTGTACTGCAAAGAGATGTGTTCTGCTCACAGCTTTACGAAGCGCGGATACTGTAGTTGTCGAAATCACACGTCGGACCACTACGCTATACTACAATAGTTCGCGTTTGTCTGTTGAGGATTCAGGACAACGAATTTACAACAATGCCATCCAACCCTACAACGAATGTACACCAACGCCTATTCATCGGAATCCTCCGTTCACCACATGGGGCCCGAAGTAGGTGCCGCATGCTCCTAAATTGACCTGCACACCGAGAACTTTATATCGCAATATACAACCTTGCCGATTTTACGACATTCGACCTAATATTTTGTAGAAATGGTCTCATGATACATTACAAGATTCTGTGAAAACGAAAATTCGGATTTCTCACAAAAAACAACAAAGCTTAATTAACGTCGACATGTGAAATGTCATGCATATAGGTCTGAAATTGTAGACACCATGAGGCTGTGATAGACGGACGGAGATTACGAAGTTATAAGGGCTCCGTGTTTCATTACGAAACCCTGAATATGAAAAATGATCTAATTTGTTAACAATAACGTATTGAAGAGATTGAAGGCTGTTTCTAGACGCTGAAAGACATCACGTAGATTTTTTATAGACATAGACCGACCAGGAAAGTCACTTACGTGTCCGCCTCCGATTTGGTTGAAAATCATATCAGGTGTAGTAAAAAGAAATCCATTATTTTTGCCTTCAATTTCATGAAAAAATAATGGATTTCTTTTTACTACATCTAATATATGTGATAAAGCATTGAAAACTATAGCCACGTAGGAAAAGTAGGGGCAAGATGATAACGCTAAGGTCATGTTAACACAAAACAATACATATATGAGTCAGTCAACGCTAAATATTATTTAAAACTAAACAACATTTATTAATCTTTTAATTTTGGAAGCAAAAAAATCAGTCTTTCTGATTTTTACCATACTATATATATTTTTAATTAAACTTTTATTGTTCCCATCTTACCCCGTATGCGGGGCAAGATGTAACCGGGCTGGGAGAATGATGAGACACGAATTATTAGCATCTTTCGCATATAAATGTGGTTTCATTCTCAATACCAGCAATTTGATAAGCCAATCGTCTAAGTTCAGTGGTATTCAGTCCGAATAATCTTGCTCCCATATCATTTTAATCATTTGTAAGTTTTTCTTCTTCCTCTGGTACAAACACCGGATGAAGAGGAACCAAAGGTTTTACTAGTTTCATTTCACCCTTCCTAACGTAGATAGTGGTACGTTGTAAAATATTGCGGTTCTGCGATAGCTTGTATTAATCTTGCCCCATTGAACGGTTAACGAATTAACACAAACTCACGCAATAACCTTTAAGGCGTTACCCCCACTTGTAGCGCAAAAAAAGCCTTTTTCATGAATTTTTTAAAAGAAAACTACAAAACTTTTTTAATCGACCAATATACCATCTTAAAGAACACATCATGAAGAACTTTCAGTAATTTTTTTATTGAAAAATATTACATTGTTTCGTTGCAAATGGCCGTCAATGAAATAATGTTTTTATATACACGGTTTGCGGTGACCAACATTGCGGCGAAGTGGATCATCTGAAAAAAAATGCGGATGGATTTAGTCAAATATAAGTATAAACTAGTCTTTAATCGAAGGATTTCAAAAAATATTCATTTTTCACAAAATGGCGGACAGTCAAAGTTAATGGTTCGATTTTAACGAAAAAAACGGTCGTTTTTTGGCTATAAAACGGCCATTTTTTTCGAAAAAAAAATCGAACGATTAAAGACTACATTTTTATGTATTAAATAAGCCTGCAAAATTTCAAGAAGATCGGTTCATTAGTGTTCGAGTAATCTTGGTCACCGACTTCAGAAATGCCGTTTTGAGAAAAACGCGTTTAAAGTTTCTCTTTCAACGCTCTTTCAACGCGGATTCTTCTCTTTCAACGCTCATATCTCGGTTAATTTTGTTCGGATCGACTTGAAATTTTCAGGACATATTCTCAGATATTTATACTTCAAAAAAATGCAATAAAAAAATCGATTTTTTCAAAATCGCAAGTGGGGGTAACCCCTTAAAATTTCTGACAAACCGTTGTCATTATATTTATAATTAGTACTTTCATCGTGTTTACGTACTTGTCTCTAATCAATATCAGCAACTCAAATGAACTGAAACGATGCTAAACTGTACCAAAAATTAGATCGTTTTGTCAAAAAATTAACATTGTTTTCTCGATACGCGTGCTTCCGCTACTGTTGATACTTTCACACTCATTTACCTCCCCGCCCTCCTCCAAATTCCAACGGGAGCACTGTACTCACACAGCCTGTTTAGTAGTTGGGCTCATGATTCATCTTACCCCGCGTATTCGTCTTGCCCCGAGTTCCCCTATTATTTTATCGGCGAAAAAAGTATTTTAAGGGGGGAAACCACTCCTCGAAGAAAGCCGTATTACCCCTTAATTTTTCTTTCAATACTTCCATAGTGGATTTTTCATCGCTTTACATTAGAAGCATTTTGGTTTTGGTTTCAATCAGATCGGTGGACTGCTTGTGGTTGAAACTGCAAAACCACCCCTCGACACGCCTTTCTCTGAGGCGTGATTCCCTCCCCTAAAACCGTTTTTCCGCCGATAAAAAAAATACGTTTCTAATATTTTTCGATGCTTTATCACATCGATTTTATTGAAACTCACATATGTGAGTTTCAATAAAATCGAAGGGGGACACTTTAATGATGTCCCTTGCGCGAGACGATGAAAAATCATAAACGAAGCGGAAGTTCGGTTTATTTGCAGTGAAACGTCCCGTATACAGTGTACACAAAAAGCCGGGAAAATCTGTGTATACGCGTTGGGGACGGAAGTATTATTATTTGCTCGTAAACTATCCGTTCCGGTTGCGGGGTCAAATTCCCGTACAGCGAGACGAGCGACTCGTCCGGAAAGCGAACGCATGCGAAGCCTCGACCCTCGGGGAAAATACGGTTTATATAGTGTTTACGTGTTTCTGCGTATGATACACGTGATTCATAACGCGGACAGGGGATAATCAACCTCAGTACCCCGTCGTTCGCAGTATATACAAACTAGTTACGACTCAACGATTATTATTCTGTTTACCGTATACCTGCTGTTTTTCTTCCCATGCGCATCAACTTACACGGATTTCTCGCTCGAATTTCCGTCGCAAATCTTCCGCAAGCACGAACACATTGACGCTCGCATCGATACATGCATCGATACATCGCGGTCTTTTTTTTACTTTATCCGTCAAGCGCGTAAAACGAGGTAAATTTTTGTTTCTAAACGTCCGGGAATTATCTGAAAGAGAGGCAGAGAGAGAGAGAGAGAGAGAGAAACAGTGGCGAAAATTGACCACATTACGATGTGCCAAATACTTCAGTAGGTACTGGTAATTTTATGGATAATACTATTTATTAGTAAATCTTTGTTTCAAATTATTCTCGTATGCCCTTGTCGGCTTCCGGACGTTCTTTGACGTTTTTTTTTACTCACACTCGTCACTTGACGATCGCGAGTATCGCGATTGCACGGAGCACAGGGCAACTACGAAAACCCGGTGTCGATAGGAGTGATTGTATTTTACTGACAAGAAACATCACTTCAGCAACTGCCTTCGATTTTATTGAAACTCATATATATGATGAAGGATTGAAAACAATTAGACAGGTATTGTTTTTTTATTGATGGAAATACGGCATAAGGGGGAAACAACCCCTCGAAGAAAGACGTGTTACCCCTTAATTTTGTTTTCGATACTTTTATAGTCGATTTTTCATAGCTTCACATTAGAAGAATTTTGGTTTTTGTTTCATTGGGATCGGTGGACCACTTGTGGATGAAACTGCAAAATCACCCCTCGACACGCCTTTTTGAGGGGTGGTTTTCTTCTTTAAAACTGTTTTTTCCGCCGATAAAAAAATACATGTTTAATTGTTATCAATGCTTTATTTTATATATGAGATTTTGAAAAATCGAAGTGCCACTACACGGCTAAGCGGTCACCCATCCGAGTATTGGCCCCGGCGATTCACCACTCCGTCGGGGTTGGTAGTATTTTTCATTTTCCGGCTTGGCTGTCGTAGAATTATTTCAATTACGGCGTTAGGTCACAGTAACGGGTATAAAATCATGTGCAAATTTAAGAGATTTTTTTCCTATGAGAAGTGATTCACTCATATATAAAATTAATTACACATCTATTTAGTATGAATATCAAGCTGTTAGAATTTTTTTTTCCACGTACAATATGGCCGACTACTAATATTTTCTTTTCTTATCTTTTTTTTACGCGCTCCGCGGCGTGACATTTAGCATCCACAATTTTTTACCTGGAACAAAAAACGAAAATTCTCGTCAATCTACATTAGAATACTTAGAGTAGTACGTACGGAATTAAAAAAATATTGTTGTATTCAAAAGTTGTAGATATTTGAACTAGAGAAATGAATTTTCAGTGATAAATTTCGTTATAACTGCTCATAAACTGCTCATAAAATGAAAAGTTTTCGATTAATCAAAAATTTTGTACGTACTTCTCTGCAAAATGCAATTAGGAACATGACTTTTAAATTTGAAGTAAATCGAGTGAAAATTCTTGAAGTTATTTTTCACGCCAATAGGAAAAAAGTTGTTTCGAGAAGTTTCGAGTAGTCGGCCATTTTGTATATCGAAAAAAAATATATATGTTCTCTAACAGCTTGATATTCATACTACATAAATGTGTAATTCATTTTATGAGTGAATCACTTTCTCATACGAAAAAAAAATTGTTAAATTCGCACATAATTTCATACCCGTTACGGTGGCCTAACGCCTTAATTGCTACGCAGATGGGGAAAATAAAGCTCCCTCGATAAAAACTGCAGTTAGCGTGAAATTTGAATAGATTGAAAATAATATTTCGCAATTTACGATTTGTTTCGAAATATTCGTGATCATGGAATACAAGTCCAATTTGTTTGATTCGCGAAAAAAAAAGCGAATAGCGTCATTGCTGCGCATATAATCCTGTCACGAAATTCCGTTCGCTTCGGCACGTTTTTTGAAAATTCCCCAGGGTATTATTTTGTAATATACGCGAGTACTTTCGCATTGATGTGCCAACTCAAAGGATTTTTATTCTCGTTTGTGGAAAAAGTTCTGCGAAATTCTCTCTTAAAGGCCACGAGGAAAACAATTTTCCAGAAAGTGCATAAATAAATGGAATCTGCATGGGATTTAAATACAATCTTTTTTTCGTAAAGGTACAGAGTCCACGTGGTAATATCGACTCGAATACACTAGCGCCATCTGCAACCCGTACCTCTTTCCGCATTTTCTTTTCATCAATTCTCCACTGATGTTCTCAACTTCTTATGCCATGAAGAGCGAAACAGGGATCTCGAAAATAGACCCAACAGCGTAACATTTCCGTGTTCCGTACGAGACCGAGTAAAAATTACAATTTCAATTAACATTGCTAAATTTCTCTGTCTAATTGTTTCGTTGTTTCCCTTCTCGATATTTTCCTGCCTGGGAGTAATTTTGCGATAAAAATATTTTACAAAATTTTGTTATTACTGAAAAATGTTACAAGTACCATTCATCTGATTGGGGCCGAATAAGCTTCGGGTGCAATCGACAGGTCAAACTTCAATATTCTTCGCTGATGAGAGCATTGGGATAACGAGGTCGGGATTCAACACACAGTTAATACATAGTCTTGCCAACGTTTTTTTTTACCGAAGAATGTTAATAAGAAATTAAAAAAAATGATTCAAACTGAGTTTAAATAATAAAATTAAGACTGAAATTAAAAAATTGAAAAATTTACTTTTCGTATAGGGATAATACTTTCGTATGACTGGGTACTTTTTCGAAATTTGAAAAAGTACGAAAATAGCAAGCTACAAAAAGAGTTCCATTTTCGACAACAAAAACTTTAATATTGTGTTATCAATGAATGGACATACTTTAAAAAATCATCCGGCCATGCAATCGAATATGTTATGAACTGTGCTCTGTCCGAATCTGAAGAGAATCAGACGGATAGATTTTGAGATACGACTTACACTGTTTCATAAAACATACTTTCGAAAAAAACGTGAAAGTTAAAAGCGTAAATCGCCATGGGGCAGTTCGCCATAGCGCAGTGGGAGCAATAAATTGTTTACGTTTCTACTTTTTACTACAGTTTAGAAACATGCGAGTGCTTCTTTCCACCATTTTTTTTATCGCAACCCTTTCCTCCCGTCGCTCCGTCTCTTCCTTGCTGAAATGAACGAACGATCGCGTACGACTGATTTAATCTGCCAATAAAGCTCTCGTAGTAACAGAGAAGCAGAGTCGAACGATTACACAACCAACGAGGGATCCGGTAGTGTCGTAAGTTGGCTCCCGAGCACGTGCATTGTACACGGGTGCTCCGTACGTCCCTATGTATCCCTATGTATCAATCCGATCCCTGTCCCCACGTGTAGCCTTCTATCGACATGCAGATAGAGGAGAAAGGTTGAGAAAAAGAGCGAGAGCTAAAAAAAGATGAAGGGTATGAACCCATGAATCTCGAGGTTTTTATCGTTGTGCAATTTTCCTTCACGTGCTTTTCCGATAAAAAAAATCATACAAAATTTTTTTCAAATCCATCTTCGACTTTCCTTTTAAGATAATTATGAAGATTGACAATCATAGACGATCCTACCAATAATTTTCTTGTGTAATCATTTTTCCATATTTTTGAAGGGTGTTAACGGTTTATGCCTAGTTGTAACAATCGAAAACAGCTTATTTTTAGGATTTTTTTCTCCGAAAATCTTGATGATACATTGGCACAAAATTAGGTATTTAAAAAAGTATCCCCTGAAGAACAGTCTGGAATTTTTGTGTAAAAATATTTAATTATAAACAGGTAGGGATGAGAGGTAGAATACGCTGAGAATGTAATATAAGAAAAGACCCCGTACAACGGAATTTACAAACAATATTATTCAATTATAATCGATTTACAGCCGATGTCCGGAAAGCACCTCTCGAGAATGCCTTTTGCGTTGAGCAATGCCCTTCTGAACCACGTTATACAATATACCAAAAAAATCAAACGAATTTCGTTAATATTAATATACTAATTTACTTCGATTAATAAACTATATTACTTCGATTGATAGTCTAAATTGATAAACCATATTACTTCGATTAATGAACTAATTTACTTTGATTAATCATAGGATAAACTAATGTTTATCCTATGATTAATCGAAGTAATTTCCGAAACATTGAATCCGAAAAAAATGGCGCGTATTCAAAGTGAGAGTCTTGATTCGTGCGAAAAAAAGTTGCATTTTTTGTTCATCAATCGAAAATACACTGATAGGAAAATTCTATTGATATTAACTAACCGCGTCTATTTGATTTTTTTTTTGAATTAACTAGATTTTTCGTGAAATCAAATTTTTCCTATTGCATTCCATTATTGGAATTACTTATTTTAAATATATTTATTTATTCAAATCAAAATCTATTTGATATCGTCTAATAACTAAATATTTTATTTAATCCTAATAAATCTGTGATTCGGTTTTATTTATTCAAAAAACAATTTAGTTGAATCCACTAAAGGTAACTATTTAATTTTTTTAAATTGAAATTGAATGGAATTATCGTAGAGTCAACCATTTTTCTATTTGATTGAACTAATGGTCTGTTTTGATTGCAACGCACGCATCAAAGGGCGTGGCGGGAGAGAGAGGTGGGAGAGAGGAATTATTTATATATATATACACTAGGCACAGCAATGAGAGGATCAGAAAAAAATCTCTATGTTTTTAGGTGTCTGTGTATGTGTGTGTGTCATTTTTTAAGAGAACACACGCGACACTCACACACACACACACACAAAGAAGCGTAAATCTAACCGCACAACCTCCACGTGGTACGCTTTGGATAATGCTAATGTCGGTGGTAAAAAAAAATGATAGCATCTTAAAAACACGAACAATTTTTTTAATGACTGTGTACTTTGTCAATATTGTACAGATGCAATTTAACAATTTGGTTATCAAAGAACATATTTAAAAAATTATTTTACGATTTTTTTCCATGTCACATTTTTTTATGTAAAGAATATTGACTCTTGCGAAAAAAAAACTTCAATTCAAAGAAATAAGTAAAAGGTGAAAAATGTATCCTTCAATTCGTTTTTCGCAAAAGTGAAAATTTCAATCGTTTGGATCACAGTAAAAGAAAAATCGCAGCGGTTTGAATACTTGAGGGCTTCTTTGGGATACTTTGCGGTTAGAAAAAACCAAATGTATCCTCAGTCGATTCGTTATTTCTTGAGTTATCTTAAGTTTAGTGAAACTCCGTCGAAACGCGATTTTTTTATCTGTTTTTCATTCAAGATTTTCACGTTGAAAAAAATATGTTTATTGAAAAACACTAATCACATCTTTTAGAGTATACTTTGAAGTATCCAAAACCTTCCGTATATTTTTTTCACGATCATTAGTTCCCGAGTAATGAATGATCAAAGCCAAAAAGGTCTTTTTCGCTTCGAACGACGATAACTCAGCGAAAAATCATCGTACAAAGCTCAGAAACCTCTCAAATTGAAGCGGAATGATCCAACTAACCGAGCATCATAGTTACATTGCTGAAAAAAATTTACCCAAGCCCGTGCACCTCATCAAAAATGGGCAACATTTTTCAAATTTTTTCTTTTGCGATCTCTTTGAGTTAACTCAGAAACGTTCATGGATAAAAATATTTGACCTACAGATCTCGAAACTAGAGACTTCCAGCATCAATTTTCTTTTTTTCATTGCTCTATTAGCATTTTTTACTACTACCGAATTATAGCCTTCTAAAAATGACCTAAAAACATAGAGATTTTTTTCTGATCCTCTAATTGCTGTGTCTAGTTTATATATATAGGTTATGTTTGAAAAATGTATAGAATGTTATTCGATAAAACTCACTCATTATCACAATGGTATTAACTAATCATATAGTTTATGTGATACAACAAATAATTATATGACGAATGACGAATGACGAGGAATGACGAATTGCGATATAAAATCATTGTGGTAAAACTCTAAATTAAGTGTTCCACTTCATTTTGGATTCATGAAATATCTTATGCATATAGTACGATTGGATTTACAGTGTATATTGTAAGCAAATAAAGATTTATTTGAATCGAATCTTCATTTATTCAATTCAAATATATTTAATATTTAAAAAGATTGGCTGAATCAAATAAAAAAAACATATTTGAAACAAATAAGATGGTAGTAGGCCGTGAGACAAGGAACAAAACCTATTTGATTTAAATAGATCCTATTTGAATGAAATATATATTTTTTGGCAGGGTATACATCGGAAAAAATCCTGCGATCAACTGCTATACTTTTACATCTAAAAAAAGTTCAACATTTTTAGAAACATCGATGCAGTAGTTTTTGAGATATTTTTCTCACCGACTTTGAAAACGTACTTTCGAGAGAAAAAAACGTTTGAAGTTTCGAACGATGATCTGAGCATTCCGATGAGCGTTAACATAACAGCCTATAAACCCGTCAATTTTGATCCAATCACCTTTACATTTTCACGGAACATTTATAAGATGATATACTGTGAAGATATATTGGTTTTGAAAAAAGTGTATTTTACACTTTTATAACTAGGCCCTCCAAACAGTGAATTTCTCGTTTCGTGAATTAAAAAAAATGTGTAAGCTTCTCTGAAAAGTTTCATTCATACGAGCATGAGAAGTGAACATTTGACAGGTTTGTGAACGCTTTTGTTTTAAGGCTCATAGCACGTCGATAGATCCCGTTATGTATTACATATAATACAGTAATGTTTTCTTTTTCATGTAGCAATGTTCCGATCATGGAAACATACTGACGCTTGTATGGATATCACTTCGCGTAAAGAGCGACTAGCGCCAATCAGTGCCCACAAAATTTGATATCGAGTAGCAATTAGCAAGTATTTATAGTTTCCAACAATGGAATGTTCGCCCACTTAATTATAATTTGTAAATGAGATGAAAAGCCGACGTGGGCATGTACTGCCACGAGGCTTGATCATCAGTTTCCAGCAGGCTCATCCGTATTTAAATTTTACTGAATTTCAATTTATGAAAAGCTGGATTGCGATAGTCATTTAATTAACTAATTTATTCGCAGAATCAAATAGGCTTGTTGCGAACATTTTAAAATCAAGAGTGAAATGTTGAAAATTGAGCTCAATCAGCACGGCTCACTGTTTATACAGGGTGAACCATTTAACGTGACCACCCTAATATCTCCGTTGCTTTTAGAGTGACGAAAAAAATGTCAGAAGGTAATTTGATTGATTTCGAAAGGCTGATACAGTAGTGAAAAGTTTATTTCTGTCAAAGTCAAAGTTTTTGAGCTCTCAAGGTCATCAATGATTTTTCAAAAGGGAACATGTTTTTTTTTTATTAAGACGTTGTAGCTGATATTCAGACGAATCCAACGACCTATGATATCATGACCTTGAAATGATTTTTCACCAAAATACACGTGTAAAAAGGGAAATCGTGATGGTATTGACAATAAGAATATTCGAATAATGTAACTGAATTTTTTGTGCAGAAAATTTATTGTAACAACTGTTCGAATTGATGGCCATTAACCTCGACACATTTTGGAAGACGTCGGATGAATGATTGTCTTGACCTTCGAATAATTTCTGGTGTGATAGCGGCACAGGCTCTTGTAATTCGTTCTCGCATGTTTGCCGGCGTCATTGGAACATCGTAATAAACACGATCCTTTATAGCTCCCCATATGAAGAAATCAAGTCGCGTTAAATTCGGCGAACGAGCAGGCCAAGGGATCACGCACCTCTCCCAATCCAGCGTCCAGAAAATATTCGGTTTAACACTTCGCGAGCTATAACTGCCCAATCAGCTGGACAGCCATCATATTGATTCAACATTCGGTATCAAGGTCGAGAGAATCATTCATCCGACGTCTTCAAAAATGTGTCAAGGTTAATGACCATCACTTCGAACATTTGTTACAATACATTTTCTGCACATAAAATTCAATTACATTATTCGGATATTCTTATTGTCAATACCATCACGATTTCCCGTTTTTACACATGTATTTAGGTGAAAAATGATTTCAAGGTCATGATATCATCGGTCGTTGGATTCGTCTAAATATCAGCTACAACGTCTTATTTAAAAACAACATGTTTCTATTTGAAAAACCATTGATGACCTTGAGAGCGCAAAAACTATGACCTTGGCAACAATTAATTGTTCACCACTGTATCAGCCCTTCGAAATCAATTAAATTACCTCGTGACATTTTTTTCGTCACTCTAAAGGCAACTGAGACACTTGGAGTGGTCACGTTAAATGGTCCACCCTGTACATTGTACGACTCGAGGCTGAAAAGTTCTCGACCCGGGGTACCAACCAGCGAATAGGCTGAATCATAGCACTACGGCCGATAACCTTTCAGCCTTCCCTTTGTACATGCGTCCGAAGATATTCACGTTAATGCAAATTGGCGCAAATTGCATAAATACTAATAACCTTGTACCTACCTATCGATTCAATTGACGCCCGTCGAGAGTGGTTTTCGGTATTCGAGCCGTCGTCATGAATATTTTAATATATTATTAATTTACACCACGCATTTAAATGTATACTACGTTGCACGATATTATTGCGTAGCAGAATGTATAAAGCGTGCGAAAAGTAGCGGCTTTAGCAACGTGAATACAGGTCAAAGATACGCAAGTACAGGTGAAAATAGAAACGCGTTAATGCTTCGCTTTCCCGTTTACGCCCTCCAATTACAGTTTATAGCGACGCAGTAAAATGTGATAATTTAACGAACGCGAAAAGGGAGTGTCTAATGTTCGCTCATAGAATGCCTGACGTGCACCATTTTTTCAAAAACGCCAAGCTCACGACAAAACTTGAACACCCTGCACGCAAAATATTCGAGGCATGACACATTTTAATATCCTAATTGGATTGCCCGTTCGAATTTATAATACAAATTGACATATTCAAGATCGTATCATTAAAGTGCAACGAAACCTTATTTTAAATTATGTTTATTTCTCAATTGTTATCATCATTAACATTTTTTTCTTGCAAGCAGCCAAAATCTTCTTTTACTGTTTTATTATTATCCGAAATATATTTTTCGAAAATCGCAAATATTTTTGTGGCTCTTCATTATTATCGAAAATTCAAATATCAGTATTCTAGATCTTCTTTGCTATTTCATTATTATCCAAAAGTTGTGTTTGCAGATTTATGGAATGGATATCTCTAATACGGCTCCTAAAAAAAAACATTCAAGTGTTTTTTACCATCTGAATCCGCCCAAAAAATTGGACATTGCAACAAAATTGCTCATCATTGCACTCCAACGATGCATACTTTACCCCTGTAATTTGAGACCCTTGACGTAAAGAAACTAGCCCGCGAACGGATCAACGAATCCAGATTTGAAAAAAAAATATTGGGATGTTGAACCGGTGCTCGCTGTTTTTTCGTGAAAATTAATGCTTTATTTTTTTTAAATCATGCGTCATGCTTTCCAACGTTTCGAAACTGTTGTGTAGTCAACTTTTAATGATTTTACAAGTTCAGCTACTTGACGTCAGCAACTTGATTGACGGGTCGATTTTACCCACGGTGACCACGAAGGGTTAAAAAGTATCGTGACGATATTCTGAAACCTTATCCCTTGTTACTTCAATAATTGCGGCGAATCTTTGTGCTACATATAAGTATAATCGACTTTTGCGCGGGATGCACGCATAACTCGTGCATTCATACAATTTTCATTTGTTGGGAGGACATCGTGAATAGCTTACTTCCCGTACGAATTCTCGGGTTTTTCATCCCTTTCTCGCACTCCCTCGTACCTCGATTCTCATTTCTCACACGCGCGCGTATCTGGGGGTAAATTCACGTCCACACATTTTGGGGTACCTACCCTCGCATTTTCCGTAAGCTGGACGGTTTGGGCTTATCTCTCGTAAAAGTGAGAACGGTAGAAGTGGTCTCGTGGGAAAGCATCCCAGGTTGGGAGAAGGGGGGGGGGGGGGGCTGCGAAGGAAAGGACTTTCTTCGCCGATCGCTGGGACATAAGTAGCAAAAATATACAGGGGCCTTGGGTGGTGTTCACTCACAACCCCGACTGCTCAGCCCTTGCATAACCTCATGCAGCCACGGTGCTTGGTTACGTCCAGAGGGTTTGAAATATGACAAGGAGTACGTTATCTGTATCTCTTACATCCCTAAATTTTTTCTTCCCTCTCACCCCCTCTTACTTACCGTTCTATATTTTTCCTCTTTCTCTCTCTTGTTATTTTAATACTAACTGAGGATTACTCGAGTATCGTTAACATTTTCCTTTGTAATGTTTCAAATGTTTTACCTCGTTCAACATCATGATTTTACTTTTGTTACCTTTTACGATGTCTTTTTGGCGGCTTTTGTCATTCTTCCGGTATGGTTTGTCCTACATTTTTTTAATTGTTATGCAACTCGCGCTGGCGATTTTCGAATTTTTGTTCCTCTTTATTACTTTCCCTATATTGCATTATAATCTACATGTGTTTTTCCTTTTTTTTTGTTATCATTCGTTTGTTATTTTTCTTTGCTCATTTTATAATTCGCGTTTGTTAATCCATGTTCTCTCGGTTACCATTATTGCAAGGGTGGATGGGGAAGTTTCCAAATTAACATGAAAAAAAAAACAAAAACATTTTTTCGTGCTAAACGAAATTGATTTTTCAATGTACCCTTCTTTCAACTCAAGACACTTGGTTTAGCGTCATCAGGACCTGCCCGTCCTTGATAGAAAAATCCGACAATTCATTTAAAAAAAACTATCTAGGGCCATTCACACACAGTATGATCAACATTCCACGACCAATATGATGATAATGAATATCTTATTGATATAACCGATTCAAAATATTCGAAGTATAGGTATATATGTATATATGCGTGTGCATATATGCACACACACACACACACACACACACACACACCCACACACTCAGTGGCGTACAAAAGTTTCTGGTCACCCGATTTTCATGAGTAAAGTAATAAAATGTTTAATTTCTGAACCCGTTAGTCATTTCAAATTTTCAAGAGATCTATGATATGAATAATAGCGTGATATATAATTTTTTTGTATCACGTATTATTCGTGTACAGCGTCGAACGAGTTTCGCCGGTGTGCAAAAGTATCTGGCCGCTATCTCGCCCGGCTTCGTACGCAACTTTTATTTGCATTATCTTTCGTACTTGTTTCAAAACATGCATTACAATGAAAAATCAATATTATGTTTGCCGCGATGGCGAAACACGAATGTTGAGGTCCGTAAAATTGTGTTGAAACTTTCTTCAGAGGGAAAGAGTTCTCGCGATACGGCGACTACTTTATCCAATGGAATAAGTACGGTCAATCGTATTATTTGTAAATATGAAATTAAGGAATTCGTTGTGTGTGACAAAAGTCGAAGTGGTAGACCGCGAAAAACTACGGAATACGTTGACAAAATAATGAAAAGGAAGAGCGTTATAGATCCACGAAAAACTGCAGCAGGCATTTCGAGAGAATGACGTAGTGAAAATCGTGCCGACATTGGTCGGAAAACAGTATCCCGACGTCTGAAGGCTGTAGGACTGACTGGACGAATTGGTGTATAAAAAACCACGCATCAGTAACGATAATCAAAAAACCAGATTGAATTTTGCAAAAAAAAATATCAGCTTCGGACAGCATCAAATTCGCGAAAAGTGCTATATTCCGATGAATCTAAATTTGAATCATACGGAAGTGGTGGTCAGAAATGCGTGAGACGTCCAACAAGTACTAGATTGAACGTAAGGTATCAAATTCCTACCGTAAAACACGGTGGCGGGAACATTTAAGTTGGGGAGCATTTTCTGATGACGGCGTTGGTCCGCTGGTAGACATTCAAGGCAATATGGACGCTACAATCCATAGAAATATATTGCAAGACCATATGCTTCCATTTGCAGTGAAAACAATTCCGCGTGATTGGCTTTTTCAACACGATAATGACCCCAAACATGCTTCACGTCTTGTAAAAGATTTTCTTCGAAGACGAAAAGTACGCCTTCTCGTCTCGCCATCGCAATCACCGAACTTAAATCCGATTCAGCATTTGTAGCAAAACCTAAAATATCGTGTTGGAACAAAAAATCACTTTAACAAGGCGGAATTATGGAATCATTTGCCACATGAGTGGGAAAACTTGCCACAAGGATGAATCTCACAATGAATAGCGTCCATGCCTCATCGATGTGCCGTGGTAATCGCTGCTAAGGACGTGGCAATAAAGTATTGAGTCACGTGAAGAAGATCGAAACTCGTTTTGTTATTTTCAAAAAAAATTGTTACGTTTTTCACACGCAATAGTATGTTGCCCGATATTTTTAAACACTCGTTGAATAAGAAGTGATGGACAGTCAAATATTTAACAACAATATCTAGATATATATTAGGTGTACAGCTTAGTTCGGTCTGTTTTCAAAAGATGGCTCGAGGTGCTATAAATGGTTGACGGCAACAGCTGATTTTTGGTGTATCGTGAAGTATCAACATCTCTTAACCAAATATCGTTTACAGACCTTTGAGTTTTGCGCATCAAGTCTAATTTTTACTGCGGTGAAAATGTCGAATTTCGTCCCAAATAAGCACCATTTGCGGGAAGTGTTGATTTTCTGTTTCAATTGGAAGAAAAGTGCAGCTGAAGCCCACCGAATGCTTGTGGGACCATCACGGGAGACTTCTGCAGGCAACAATTGATCCGTCGAAAGCGAGCTATAGCCGAAAAACGTCCAGAATATGCGATCAAACACAAGTCCATATTCTTTCAACATGACAACGCTCGGCCTCACGTTGCTATTGTGGCTAAAAACTATTTGGAAAATAGCGGGTGGGAAATTCTGGCTCATCCGCCTTATAGCCCAGACATTGCCCCTTCCGACTACTATTTGTTTCGATCGATGCAGAACGCTTTGACTGGAATACGCTTCACGTACAAAAAGGGTATCAAAAATTGGCTCGATTAATTCATGGCTTCAAAAGATGAACGCTTCTTCCGTGACGGAATTAATAAATTACCAGAAAGATGATGAAAAGTAGTGGCTTGCGATGGACAATATTTTGATTAATGTATTAATTCATTTTATCATTCAAATAAATGCGTATTTTTAGCAAAAAAACGGACCGAATTAAGTTGTACACCCAATAATTAATTGGTTTCATATATAAGTGAACACATATTGTCATAACTTGTTAATTTTTTCCCCACCGTTGTATTTCAATGCAATATGCCTGAACAATTGGCTGGCCAAAAACTTTTGCACGCAACTAAAAATTGATAGAGATTACCCTAAAATACTTATTGTGGAACAAATAAGCAGTTTGAAGAACGAGAGAATGAAGAATCTTAAACACCTGGGCTAATGGATTGGAGTCGTTTTCAAGTATCGCATGTACATTGACGAGATACATGCTGGTACGGTGCGTATAGACGTGTACGCAACGTCTATGTATACGTATGTATATGCGGAGCTCTCAAAAAACATTGTAATTCAGCGAAATACCTGGTGCTTCCATTCGTCCCAGAGTGAGAGCGTGCATGGGATGGTTTCTCCTAGTACTTCAGTTAAGGATCAAATCTCTTGTACGCCCGATTAGTGAACTCGCGCTGCAACATGCTCGCCTGCTTTCTGCTTCTCTCTCTGTCTGTCTCTGTCCTTCTGTACATCTCACACGCTTCGATATGAGCTTTCAGCGCTGCGCTGCTTTCACCCGAAGCCTCCCAACTCGAATAAACGTCATCCACCAAGGAGTTCCGGGTATGCAACCATTTCGATTATATAGATCGGTGCAAAACGGTTGCTATACGAGACTTCCGGTACACCGGAAGTATTTGCCGATCTTCTTGATTCATTACCGCCTCCATCTTTAATATATATTGAATTCTATTCTATTTTCATCTTCCTCTTCTTCTTCTATTAGCCTACGAGTTCCAGCAGGGAGCATCCCGAGTAGTGTCACTAGGCGGGTTGAGGATCAAATGGCAGCGAGGGAAGTGTGGGGAAGGGGAAGTCGGTGTGGGGAATGACGTTACGCGGTAGAGAGCGATCGTGAATGAGAGGTTGAGGGGGGAGGGGTGCCCGGAGTCACGGGGTTTGTTTAAGTTCGGGAAGGGATGACGTTTGTCAGCGTGGGCCTCGCAATAGAGAGGAGGAAAACCACCGTAGATGGGCCATCGGTGGGGCGGGGGTGAGGATGCCCGAAACGAAGGGGTCCATGGGGGGGGGGGGGTGGATGGGATTCAGCGTGGGACTAACGGGCGAGAGGATCACACTGACGGTCAGAGGACATCTTAAACACGGGTACCGCGAGAAAGGGGGTGCGTACGATCACTGCACTGGCGCGGAGTTATAGAAACAGGTGAATCTTCTTTTCCAGACAATGGTGAGAAGTTTGTCTTAAATATGCAGATATATGAATTCACCATTGAAAACTGTATGTTCTACTAGCGTGTTTGTCGATAATGGCTTGCATATGCTAAAGCATTGTGTCACATACATCTTCGAGAAACTGACGAGGTTCAATCAATCGCTTAATTCGGCTGTGCTATTCTAATGACTTAATTGATCACATGTTCGCTTCTACACTATATATTCTTCCTCCAAATTTGTGAGTGTGCCTTAATCTCACAGATTTTTTGCTTGATGCAAAGTATGAGCGTAGCGGTAGCGGTAGATTGGGTAGCGGAAGTCGTTACCTTTCGCAAAAAATTGTTTCCTCGATCTTAGACATTCACTATAGCTCTTCACCATAGTTTTATTTTATTTTATAGAATGGGAGAACAAGAAAATAGAATGAACAACTTGAAAGTGTGCATAAGCGCGGAAGATCTGGGCCCTCTATACAAAAACGTGTGCTGGGACACCCACGCTTTGTTGAGGATTTTGCACATGCAATCGCCTAGACATTATCTTTCGAAATGAAACCGAGAACCGGATGTAACGAAACTTTAGAAAATCAAGCCTCTTGTTTACTACAGTTGGATAAATTAGGTTCTAGGGTTTCGAAAAGAACTAGATTTCACATCGAGCATTTTGATTGCCTTGACGTTTCAAGCGTGTTTTATAGACCCTTGCTTTCACATGTGTGTCTGCATGTTTAAAATAAACTTTTCACAATTGTCGGGAAAAAAGATTCACCTGTATCAATAATGCCCCTTTCCCCAGAAAAGCGACGCATCGTCTATGATGTCCCCCTAGCCGCCTGGGCCACCCCTTTGCCCGTGAGCCCCACGCCTACAGCCGTTATCCCCTCCCCATGTGTCGATGGGAAGGGGATAACGGCTACATCACCGATTGTATCCCTCCTCTGCGCGCATGACGTCACTCTCCTTGTCGGGCTCCTCGTACTCCTCTTCGCGAGTCCCGCGCCAACAACCGTCATCCTCACTCCGTAAACCTCTTGACTTCGGGCACACCCCCTCCCCAATCTCTCATCCACGATCGCTTTCCCCTTTCCACCACGTGTCGCCATTGCGCCGAACCCCCCCCCCCCCCCCCGCGCTATTTGATGCAGAAGCCGCCTAGTTACACTGCTATCGCGTGCCTAAGAGTAAGAGTGCAGAAAAAAGGGCAAAGGCACTCTATGCCCACTCTTTTCGCAGTTTTTTCTTGAATCTCGAATGTTATTTAGCATCGCACATCGTGATTTTTTATTTTCGGACATTTATGATTGCATCCCTCTTATGTCGATTCTACCCTTGTCACTTAACTTTTTCCAACTTCTGCGAGAACCCCCAGGGCGTTGCCCACCGCCCACCCGTGCGCGATTGTATCGCGTTCGCAGGAGGGGGGGGGGGGGAGGAGGAGGGCACAGGGACACTTTGGAAAATATGTCTCGATACAGGTACCTATATTTGACTAGGTTCCGATTACGTTCCCATCGGAGCTTCGCTACAACTGCCGGTCGCTCAGCAGTCGTCGCGGACACCTATCCAAGTATCGGCTTCGGCCAATGTGTCAGGACATGGAAGATCGTCGCAGCCGCACACCGACCGCGCGTTTGTCAGTGACGGATCAACTTAGCATGATATTATTATTTTTCCCCCCTTTTTGGTATCAATTATTTTTCTATTTTTCTCCTATTCCGGTTTCTCGATGTCAGATCTACGCGTATTGTTTAACACGACATTTATCGGTGCAAAAGATAATCGTTAATTTCGTGGCATTGCCAATAAAATGTTCGATTGGAGGAATTAAAGTTTGACCAATGGGGCGAGACTCATGACCCCATTCTCCGCTTCATTCACTCATTCCCAGATACCTCGCGTAAATACACGGGGCATACCGAGCTCGACCAACTGCGTCGCGAACCTCATTCATTCGGAATTGGGCCACAATGTTTTTTATTCTATTTTTTAAACAGTATAGTTTCACACGACCGAAATGGAGTGTGCTTTTGTTCCCGCGGATAGATGTGAAAATAAGTTTTAAAAAACGTCCACGGGTTGGCAGGGTGAACATTTTTTTCGGGTCCGTCAGAATTTGCGCACGTAATGGATACACTTGGTTCAACCCGGGTGATGGGAAACTCAAAAGGGCGACGGTCAAGAACGTGTCGATTCTGCATGGAATTCTACAGATATATATACATATACACGTAACTTGGTGGTTGCACCGAACAGTGAAGGATATAGGAGAGATCCATGCCTGCCACCTGGTGCTCCGAGATGCACCAGCTTGAGCTTCGGATACGCTTGAGCGAACTCACTCTCAGCCTCCAATCGGTTCGTGTCCCTCCCTACATTGGAGCAGTCGTATATACATATATGAATGTGTATCGTTAGAGGAGATGGATTATAGAAGGGATTCAGGCTAACGAATGCACGCTGGCAAAACGCGTTTCTCTGCTAGCTATGTCGGGAGGATCCAAAGAATCATTGTCAATGGTTTACAAAGCGAACTGCACACGCGCATACAATTACATATGTTTGTATATGAACGGTTTGTCCTATTTCCAACTTGATAGAACCATAGAACAGCAAAAAGCAAGCGATGTTAAATCCATTCTTAAAACTGTCAATCTTTTGGAAACAATGAGTGATGGAGTCATTTTGTATGGTTGTATATGGGATCGGGTGGAGTGTCTTGTACGTCGAAGCAACAAAAAGTGATGATGCATATACTTGTCTCCCAAGTTCAATGACCGAGCAAGTATCCCGATGCGCCATTCTCGGGCCGGGTCACTAACGTTGATTCGAGCCCGACAGACCGAGTAATTGCCACGGCTCGAAGACACTCGAATCCCTTTCGAGCATCCGTTGGAGACCAAGGAAAGGGGACGAGAGGGAGGGTGCCATTGACGTGCTGTAACGATCGTTCGATCGCCTGTGAAACAAGCGCAAAGCTCGATGCAGAACCTTCCTCATACGTACACATTCGATCGCTATTGAATATGGCGTTTGGGTCCGCTGCGCCAACACACACACACACATACACAAGGCTTTGGCATTGGCTAGATGGTATACCTAAATCATATCGGACTCGTGATCAGTACCCTATGGTTCCGATTGATCTTCAATGACATACCATTCAGTTGGAGTGCTTACCAGTTATTTTGTGTGATCTTCACAGCCGAATCTTTGCAATTAAGTATTCAGTGTTCTGTTTTCTGCCTCACCTCGTCAACGATGTAGTCGAACTTGCGAAAACTTGCAAGTCGAACTTTTATCGGAAAAAACTAGACGTCTTACAAACTTCCACCCTGCCCTTTGACATTTATTGATAAAACACCCTTCTCAAGTGGCAGAAGTCTCCAACAAGAGTATACTTATTGGATCGTTGGTGAGAAGCGCACAGGCGGAGGCTCAATACCGAAAAGGGATGACGGTGAACAGCTCTCATATTCTTACAAACTTTTCAGCTCCACCGATCTGTAACGTAGGCAAGTATTTTTATCCCCGCGAAATACATTGTCCATCTCTTCCGCGTCGATGTATATGCGGGCTAAAAGGATATCGTAAAATCAAGATTTTCTTAGGGACGATCCCATCTATATCCCCCAATGTGGGCAACAGGGGGTGCACGGATTTCCGAGCTTTTTTTCTCGACCTGTGTCTCATCGTCGTTTCTACGTATCTTCCGGGAGATTCCGCTTTTCCCCGAATCCTTCAAGTTATCCTCCCGGACTAGTCACGAAAGCTTGGTTCTCAGAGAAAGGGAGTTAAGGTTATTTTTCGGTCTGTCCCTATTCCGGGCTATCGTATAACTAATCTGGAAAAAGCCTGGCTTCGGTGTTGGTGCGGTGTACGATGACTCGAGGTAGCGCGAAGCGTATAAAAGATGCTAATGGAAGACTCGATGCTGAATGGTTATTAAGGGACGATGCCTGGGCCAATGGTAACGGAGCGGTAAGGGAGAAGCCCTGGATTTCCGTCGTAAATAAATCTGAGGGGCAGGGGAAGTAACAAGCCTAGTAAACCTTGAGGTTACTCCTACGACCGGTATATCTAGGGGATGAAACGATCTCTTCATTTTTATCGCTAAGAAAGATAATATAGTGTTTACCTCAATTCCACATCGCTCCGAATAAGATTCATCGTGTTTTCGGCTGATATTAATAGAACACGTAATTTATTGTACGATTAATACGAAATTACTGCTCAGGAACGAGTGTGTATACGTGGTAATTTGTTCGAAGCATCAGGATATTACATTTAACAGTTGAAAGACACGAAAAGCTACCCCCTACTAACGAATCACTTATGGTTGACCTTCTGTTTGGCAAAAGAAGGCTCGTCGGCGGCTTATGGGATATCGCTGTAGACAATAGGTCACTCCCAGTTCAACGTTTCTTCGGTGATCTTCCGTTGTTTACGATCCCAGCTCTTTCACGGTTATTTTACACATTTACGCGTTGGACTGGCCTGAGTATTCGATAGATCCTCCCTGAGTGTTGCCCACAGCTACTCTCTTGGATGTACGCTTGTTCAAGGACATGGGGGAACTATGGAAACTTGTGCCGATACCAACGGCTATATATTTCACTGCCTTTGCGATGGTAAACGCAACAGATCGGCAATGTCTCAATATCGCTTAGCATTGCCGGGCTACTAAGCCTAACTAACCTGTCAGAATGCAGAAACATCACACTCTATAAATTACATACGTCCGAAAAGTCGTGACCAAGAACCGTTTTATTCGTGAAATGTCAGCATCCTAAATTGCGGCTAGACAGATGGCACCAATGACTTCTACTACTTGAATTAAAAATTCCATTAGGAAAATGTCCATAAGTTTCGTAGGTGTTGTTTTCGACTATTTTTAACTCATTTGTCAATCTACCAAGGGTAACATTATCAATGTAACAAGAGTGAAATGCTACATTGACAAATCATTGATGAACATGGAAAATACATTGGAATCTATGTACACTTGACTGATGACATTTTTCATTCAATTGAAAGATGTTGTTAGTGCTATCTGTTAATTGCAAACCCTGTCCAGACCTCAATGCGCTGCAGTATGGCGGTCTTCGGTATGGCGGCCTTCGGTATGGCGATGTTTTCTGAAATATATTGGGAGTACAACTAAGTCTCCGCCATTTGGAAAAAGATGGCCCCACGAGGAGGTTATGGTTGAAATTGTCAGATGTAAAACGTCATATCGCAAGGTTGGACATCTGACAAGACCAGAACCTTGTAATATTAGCGATTTTGTATCAGCAATAATTTGTTTCATGCGAAAATGTCGAGTTTTGAGTCGAATAAGCGTAATTTGCGGGAACTTTTGATTTGCTTCTTTAATTTAAAGAAATCTGCAGCCGAGGCGCATCGATTGCTTGTAGAAGCATATGGTGAGGCTGCTTTACGTAAGAGAAGTTGTCGTGAGTGCTTCAAAAAGTTTAAGAACGGGGAGCTTGACGTCGAAGCCAAAGAACGTAGCTGAAGGCCGAAAGTGTACGAAGACGCGAAATTGGAAGCATTATTGGAGGGAGATTCGTGCCAAACGCAAGAACTACTTGCACTCACATTAGAGGTGACGCAACAAGCAATTTCACATCGTTTAAAATCGTTCGGAATGATTCAAAAGCAAGGAAGTTGCGTTCCGTATGAACTGAAGCTGAGAAACGTTGAACGCCGATTTTGCACATGTGAAATGCTGCTTGCCAGGCATAAGCGAAAGGGTCACTCATAGCACTGAATTTGGAAGTTTTACCCCACCCGCCGTATTCACCAGACATTGCTCCCTCTGACTATCATTTATTTCAATCGATGACGCACGTCCTCACTGAGCAACATTTCACATCATATGAAGATACCAAAATTGGGTCGATTTGTGGATAGCCTCAAAAGATGAAGCGTTCTTCCGACGCGGTATCCATATGCTACCAGAACAATGGGAAAAAGTAGTGGCTAGCGATGGACAATACTTTGAATAAAACATAAAGTACCGTTCTTTCACAATAAATGCCCAATTTTTTATTAAAAACGGCGGAGACTTATTTGTACTCCCAATAACATTTCTGGTTTATGACATTTCGGAGAATGCCATTTATGGCGTATGTCATTGCTGGATTCTGACAGCCTGCCTTTCCTCCAAATCAGCTTTGTCGAACGACCAAACACAGTGCATTTAACGAGGGATGTTTTTTTGCTTTGGGGCTAAACTTAGTCCCTCGAATGGAGGCGCATCTTCTCTACACCACGAATGATCAATGTATCCACCATCCACGAGTCCTCAAAACCGGAGCACTTCTTTTTTTACTTCTTGGCGCCGTGGAAGCCGGAAAGCGGAGATCTGCACCCTCTTCCGGACGCTTTCTCTTGCACGTTCGTTGCCGCGGCCTTTCGCCGTCCCCCACGACCATGTGAACTGCGGTCGAGCTACAGAAACTGGGAAACGAGGGGAAAAGGGGGAGGAATTGAAAATCACGGGACGGGAACCGCGGAAACGTCGCGGAAAACGGAAGCTCACCGGCCACACGACTGTGCGAGCGGGCGAATGAAATGTAACACGAGAGAAAAGCCCGACATCCAGTGGTCATTTTTTTGTTGGCCATTTTTTTTTATTCCTCTCCATGATATAGTGCGTATATATGAATAATATTTCATCCCTTTTCCTCACGTTTATATATATATACGTGTGTATGCAATGCTTCATATATACAAAAGCACGGAGGGTGGTAAGAGTGCCAGAGACAGTGGCCTGTTTGAAACACACCAACGGGACACATCGCATTGTTATGGTGTCGCAAATGCGTCGGGGAATCTTTATGCGAAATATTTTCCGGTGAAACATTTAAACGGAATTAGTGACGTTGATAAAAAGAAATGTTACGTAAAGACGGAAACAACGAAACAAACAAGCACGGTATTTTGTCATCGGGACAACAGGTAGCCAGGATACCTTATTTGAATCGAATAACAATAAAAAAGGAATCTCGGTGTTTCTTTTTTATTGTTGAACGCTAAAACGAATATCTGTCACTATATTTTCTTCAACACGATATTATGTATTCAGTCGGTATTCATATAACGATGACATCTAGTAGGATTGTTTTCCCGCAGGCCGGGTGGGGGAAAAAATAGATTTTCACCGTAAACTGTATGCACTCGGAATGATTAGCATCGCAAGTAGCTGACGGGAAAACGCCGAGAGAACGGAAAGTTTCGAGTCCAATTAAAACTTAATTGCTTCCGAGGAATTTGCGAATTCATCTGTTTATTGAACAACGGTTTTTCGCAAAGCCCACCGATAATAGTGGATGCGCAGTCTACTAAAAATAAACTCGAATTGATTAAAATCGATCATTTGTAATAGTATGAAAAATCAACCTAAAATAATGTGTCCAACGATGTTGAAGTTTGCATCGTTGGAATGCAACGAAAATTCATTTAAAAAGGGTATTGCCTCGTTTTCATTATTTAAAAAATGTTCTCACACATTTAGACTGAAGATCTCTAATAGGGTTCCCAAAAAACGTTTGAGTGCTTTTGAAGACCTTAATTTGCCAAAAAAACAACCTGGCCACGGAACTTTCAATGCGTTCCAACGATGCAAACTCAACTATCATTGTGTCCAAAAGTATCATATCAAATTGAAAAGTGTTTCTCATTTTCTTTTTTCCAAAACTCATCATTCTCCATCACCAGCAATCATTTTGCTTGAAATTACTCACTGAATGGTACTTTCGAGAATTCTTTCAAATTTGCAAACCAAAGGACTACAATAATAACGCGAGAGATCGAGAGGCGGCGCCCTGCTGTGACGTATGAATGAGCACGCCAAGAGAATCCTCCCTAAACCGCGACTACCTAACGAAAAAAAATATCCCCATTTGCCATAATTTTCCAAAAGAAGCTCACGAGTCTCCGTCGCAAAAATAACCCAGATTTCCATATCTACGAGTGAAAAAAACACGCCCCCCATATATTTATCTTACGCATTTATCCACGTGATATGGTGCAAGACCAACGAGAATTTATGCTCGTGCGCATTCCCGACGCGGTGCGCGGAGGTTTTGCTTGAAATCTTTTGCTGCCACTCGCCCATTGGTGGATAAAGCAGCAGCGCGACAACGATATTTTCTAGCTGGGATACAGGAATAAAATAAAAACAATAGCACACCAACGCGCAAAAGAGCCAGATAAAGTGAAAGAACAAAGCCGTGGTACGCGTAAGTGCATCAAGTGTATAATAGGAGGGTTCTATGGACGGAGAAAGGCACAATCGCTTAAATACCCGATGCAAAGCTCGACTGATGCTACGTATCTAGAAATACCACGTACAGTTCGGCGCATGTGTGTATGCGTAAATGTGCCTTTGCATTTGTATATGGGGAGGGGTACTGTACATGTCCGTACCGTTGCATAGGACACGGTTTATCTCGTGAGATAGGCGCATCCCTGCAAGCGCGAAGAGCTTTTATGGGACTCGTTTTGAAGGAAACGAGTATGGCGATACGTGCATGCAACATATGTCATATATACAGGGTGTTAGGAAGGTCGATGCTAAGCCTCAAGGAGGTGATATGTCACCTCGTTAGGAACACATCTAACTCAGGTTACCTTAGTCCAAAGTCTAAGGATTTCGAATTATCATGGAAAATATGATTTTTGGAAAAATTCCCAAAATTAAGTACTAACTCGTTTTCCTCTTATGTTAATGCTATTTTTAAATAAATACCATTATCATAGAAGGTATATTTATTATTTGACAAGTTTTTAATTATTCAACACGTCCCGTTTAGTTAGTTGTGTGGATACAGATGATTGTATTGGTGTTTGCTGATTGAATACACATTCACCTAAGAAGCAAATAAGTTTTTAGTTACTGATTATTGTCTCTTCAAGTATTATGAACGAATTAATACATGATTTTGGGAAATTTTCCAAACATCATACGTACAATGGTAACTCGAAATCCTTATATACTTTATAACTATAGCTATAGCGCATATCAAGGTGTTTTTTTCAAATTTTGATATAGACTATTTTTTGCCAAAAACGGTGAAAAAACACGTTTTTTTTCGAAAATGTCCGCCATTTTGTTATTTTTGAATATATAAAAAATCATATGATATGTGCTATAGCCATTAACATACCGAATCTAAAACTGTTTGATTTTTTTATTTCGGATGATCCGCCTCCGAGATTTCATCAACAGCGCAGACCTACATTTTTTAGGACATTTTTTTAACTACCATTTTCGTCTATAAATAGCGACTGAAATAAATTAAATTTTGACTTTAAATGTATTTTATATCAATATCTATAATATAAACCTATCAAAAAAATTCATGAAAATAGCCTTTTTTAGCGTCTAAAGTCAGAAGTCCCTATAAATGTTGTCAAAGTTAAAAAACAAATGAAATGATTCTATGGCAATATTTAATGAAATATACGTTGTCATGACTTAACAGTAATTAATTTTGCAATCTTCCGCAGATGAGCTAACTTTTTTACTCTGCTTTGACAATTGTTAGAACAGAGCCCATATGTCCATTCACTGGAAAGAGGTTAGAATATAAGACCAGTTAATGAACATGTCTAATTCTGACCTATCATGGAGAATTTATCTAAAAAATTTGGGAATAAATTGAAAATGTATTCAATCTCTTGAATAAAAAGACTATGCTTTTTGCCTTTAGGACACCTACTGTGCACACCTATATCGTAACTAATAAGGAACATCACTAAAGTGTCCGATGTCGACTTGGTTGAAACTCACATATGTGATAAAACATTGAAAATTATTAGACACGTATTTTTTTTTATCTGCGGAAAAACGATTTCAAGGGGAAACCACCCCTCAAAGGAAGGCCTGTCGTGGGGCGGTTTTGCAGTTTCACTCACAAGCAGTCCACGGATCTGAATTAAACAAAAACCAAAATTCTTCTAATGTAAAACGATGAATAATCCACTATAGTATGGATGAAAACGAAATAAATTAAGGTGTGATACGCCTTTCTTCGAGGAGTCGTTTCCCCCCTTAAAAACGTTTTTCCGCAAATGAAAAAAAAATACGCGTCTAATAGTTTTCAATGCTTTATCACATATATGAGTTTGAACGAAATCGACGGTGAATACATAAGTGATGTTGATTGCAAGTTGCGCCGTACGCAAGTACCACGAACGAGAAAAAAATCCGTGTGGTGTCAAAACTCGATATTAACCTGAGAAATCGGTTTCAACGACACGTTCGGTTTTTTTCCTAAATTATAGTGATTTGAGTTTTTATCGACAAATCATATTTTTCACTTATTTATAAATACAAATCAGTTTTCGTCCATTCACTGGTCGGTTTACCCCATACGCTAAATTTGCCAAAAAAAGTTTTGCATAATAAAAAATGAGAAATTAAAAAACGGAAAATAATTTTTTTTGCGTTTCATTGATAGAAATTTCAGAGCCGTTATTTTTTAGTTGTAAATTTGGTGCCTTTGTATTTCTTCAAATTTTAACAATACTAAATACACAGCTACAAACAACCAACCCACCCACCCACACACACACACCCATCCACGTATATCCGTGTGTAAGTGCGTATACGACGTACCCAATATACGTAGGACGATGAAAAACAATCCACCGAAATAGCGGATCGGAATACAAAGCAGAAAAACCCATTAAAAGTTTTAAAAGCATATATAAGCCTCGCGAATGAGTCTGGAGTCGTGATATCCTCAAAAATGTACGAAACACTTCGTATGCCAAAATGTAAAAAAAAACTAGCTCCTTTTGGCTCTAGAATGCCTTGCGAACTGAAAAAAAACCAAAGTAACCGCGATGCCGACAAGAGAATAACGAATAACGAGGAAGAAAAACTTGTCATTTTTTTCGGGACCTATGAGCAAATATTCTTATAGTGTATATACGCTCGAAAGAGTTAATGATAAACGTTTCACACGATGCGAGATATTTTTGGTACATCGAGGTGGCGATTTCCGCCGTAGCGACGACGAGAATGTTCTCTGATCTATCCGAACGACCCTGGTTACCCCGCGGGTGATTCACACGCGCACACATGTGATTACTCCAAAACTGTGTTGCCTCCATTTTCATGGACGAAGATCGCACGCGATGGAGCCGAACCTCGAGAATGGTCCCTTTTAGAAGTGTTAGACTCATGCGAACGTATATGTGCGCTTAAATGAAAGTTCCCATGTAGCAAAAGACTCATCGTGAGTATGTAAACTTTGGCACAGACAGTCTTTGCAGCCTAGCACACGCTCACACAATACTAGGACTCACATCACCCTAGACGATATTTGTACGAAGACCCGGAAGTTCTGCAAGTATTATTGACGTACGAGCAGCATTTTTGCCCATATACAGGGTGTCCCAGAACTGAATGCTTTCCCTACAATGGGGGGTTGGGGGTGAAATTCTGGGTTGATTGATATAAGCATGTGTGGGTCTCAGATCCACCCCTGAATTATTATTCATTTTTAAAGGCGGGCCAATCAGGTGCGGCCGACGAGCCAGCGTACGTCGGTGAGCGATACGCTGACTCATCGGACGCACCTGATTCGCCCGCCTTTGAAAATGAATAATAATTCCGGGGTGGATCTGAGACCCACATATGCTTATATCAATCGACTCAGAATTTCACCCCCAACTTCCTATTTCAGGGAATGCATTCAGTTCTGAGACACCCTTTATATATATATATATATATATATATATATATATATATATATATATATATATATATATCCACACACACGAGTATTTGGCAAAAAGGACCTTTCATATGACATCTATGCAATGTTGAGTCTGAGGAGAATGGCCTACTACGAGGCCGGTCCCCGGAGTCTTCACTCACGGATGCTTTTCCCCACAAATGAAATGAAATATACGTGCCTTCTTGTACACACGCCTACGAAATGTTCAGTGCCTTTGCCTCGCCGCTTTAGCGTCGTTATCTTTTGCGAAAAGCCAACAATAAGACGCGCAAGGCCGCTGTCGCTTTCCCATGCGCACAAACGTTCCCTTTATTACGTGCAAAGTGTTTTGCACTCGCGGAGATCCTGCGCGAGCACGTACATAATGCACTCGGCTTAAGCTTTCTCTGCTTTTCCAGACATGTGTGTATATTTTCTTGATTTTCTTCCTTGTGCGTGTGTGCGATGCAAATATATTGGAATGAATATGTAATGTGTGTGTGGACATGTGCGAGAAAGTCTAATCGGTAAAGCGTTCACTTCGTAATTGGGCATTTTGGTCTTGGGGTAACGCGTTTGAGCGTCAATGAAGCATCATTTGTGTGTATTTGTAGGGGGAGCCCCTCTTTATGATAATCGCTCCGATGTGAATACTCTACGTTCTTTTAAGGGGTTAGGCTACTGTGAAAATGACGAACGCTCGTTCGTCGCTCGAGGCAACACGAGTTGAAAAGGAAGGCCCAACATATCGTGCAGGAATCCCAGATTTAAGGTAAACTTATGATTACAACGGTAGAGTCGTTAGTCTAACTTTGAATGCGTTTTTCTCGAAACAATTATTTTTTTAACGGTGGACACGATTTTTTGACATCTGACGAACGAATTGACTTGAAATTTGATATACTTAATCTCTGTAATGGTAGTTTAGTCTCGACCAAAGTTTTTCTTAGCATTTTTTGTATTTCTCATTAACATTAATGTTGTCATTTTTTCTTTGATGATTGTAACACGATGTCGATAAGCTCGGCCAAGTTTTAGGGAATATAATTTTTTTTAAGAAGAAAAAAACGCATTTTTTCTTTGTTTCAGATCAACCGGGTGGCCAAAATCAAGTACACTGTTGAGCCCCTCACGTACAAAGGTCCTTCACGAGATTGTTTTTTTAAATGGCATTTGGTACATATCTTTGTTAATGTACATACAAATAAATGTATCAACATTTGTCAGTCATTTTACTTATTCGTCCAAATTTTTTTTTAATTACCCTGAGTTTTGGGTTGGCACAGTAGCCTAACCCTTCAATTCACCTGGCCCCTTTAGATATGGATGTGTGTATGTCTATATATATATGATGGAACTGTAAGGGGAGCTCTCCATGTAATTTCTGTATTTTCATCAAATTTCTTTACAGATTGTTCATACTAACTGAACAAGCAGAGAGACCGCATTTTGAAAAAAAAGTGGTTGTCTGGCCGTCTGTACATTTGCGCATTTATAACTTGGGAACTACGGAATCTACTTCGATGAATCTTTTACAGAAACACACCCTAGAGCGTGGAACGAGATTTAAATAATTGAGCATTACACTGTGCAGTTAATTACAACGACAATCAGCAAGCATACAAACGCACATATCGTTTATATTGAACGAACAGCTGAAAAAAAACATATGGTGAAATAAACGAATAAACAAAGAAAAATTCACGAAAAATCAGGGGTTGTGTATGATTTTCAGAAATTATCTTCGATGATCATTATTTTCAACAAACAACATGTTAAAGAAAAAAGAAACATAAAACTACAAACGCTAAATCCAAACGACCAAATGAACAAAAATTCACAGATCATGAGGCATCCCTAATAATGTAAAGGGGAATAGCGGGAGAGAGGGGGTGGAGAGATTTTGGTGGGTAAGGATCCCGCACAGTGAGGTGGTGTAGATCCTTCTTACAAGGAAAGTCACTTGAGGGGTGAGAGGCAGTCGGAATTTTTAAAAAATCGATTTTTTTAATGACATTTCTTGAAGTATGACGTTTCGAGAATATTCCCTGAATATTTCAAGTCAATCCGATGAATAGTTTCCGGGATATCCCACAATTAGTGAAGGGGCGTCGGGTCCCCATGGCAGGTAGCGGCTGACAAACGCGCAAACGATAATACCCGGGAAGGCAGAATATTTCGAAGACAAATTGATATTAGACAATATGTTTCAAATTGATATAATTAAATATATTAGACAATATATTTCGAAGACAATATATTTCAAATTGATATTTTGGAAGCGTCCACATCGGCAGAAGCCCTATGTATGGGCCAGGAATTGATGATTTGATGTAAGTAATTTTTTAATTAGTATTTCTATACATAAATCAAGTGTAAAATTGGAAAACTCTTTCAGAAATTTACAAAAATGTGTTACTCAAAAACTATGAACTTTAGAAAAATTCTATACGGAATACTTTCGTTTTAAAATTGTCCACAAGGTTCTAAAAAAATAATTCATCCCGAAAAACTAATTTTTTGAAAAATTGTTCGAACAATTGGCTGTAAACAATCGAATGCTCGACTTTCCGGCAAAAAATGTGATATTCGGATTCAGCGGATTAAAATACATGAAAAAAGTTTAGCTTCATCCATCGAGCTCAAAATTTTACGAACATATAATACCGTATCCACATCCAAAACTTTAAACGCGTTTTTCTCAAAATTGTGTTTTTCAAGTCAATTACCACTATAATTTAAAAACCAGTGCATGGATTTTGATGAAATTTGGTGTGCTTATTGATAGCATTAAAAACTAGTCCTTAATCGAAGGATTTTCATTTTTGTTGAAAATTTATATTTTTTTAAAACAATAAACGTGCGATTTTTTTGTCGAAAATAGAAAGTTATCTGTCGGAAGCTGCCATTTTGTTAATGTTTGAAAAAAAGCTTCAATCAAGGACTAGATTTATTATTAAACTAGTGATTTTTTTTTGTTTTTTTTTTGTTTTATTTCAGATGATCCAGTAAAATTTTATGATGGTCATCGCAAAGCACATGCCGAAGGGGGTCCCGACAAAGATGGCGATATTGTTATAAATAATCAATATTTTTGTTTAAAAATTTGTACAAGTCAAGATGAAATATAACATAAAAAGTCTGTGTAACCACTTTTGTAAAACAAATTTAGTTACTATAAAAAAAAAATATTGAAAATGCTCGTTTTTTCACGCCTCTGACTGCATCTCACTCCTTAAGTGTCCGCCTTCGATTTTGTTGAATGTCATATACGTGATAAAGCATTGAAAACTATTAGACACATGTTTTTGTTGTCTGCGGAAAAACGGCTCTAAGGAAGGAAACCACCTCTCAAAGAAAGGGGTGTCAAGGGGTGGTTTTGCAGTTTCACCCACATGCAGTCCACCGATCTGAATGAAACCAAAACCAAAATTCTTCTAATGTAAAGCGATGAAAATTTCACTATAGAAGTATTGGAAAAAACAAAAAACTAAGGGAGCGCCACGCCTTTTTTGAGGGGTCGTTTCCCCCCTTAAACCCGTTTTTCCGCTGATAAAAAAATACGTGTCTAATAATTTGGAATGCTTTATCATAAACATGAGTTTCAACAAAATCGAAGGCGGACACTTAAGTGATGTTTCTTGTTAGTATAGTTGGTAAGGCTTTCCACAACCCCACCGACTTTTTCTCAATTCAGAGTTGAGGGCCATCGATTTGCCATTGATAGGATTGGAAGGTGGGCGAAGTCGAGAGCAGGGCCTATACACACAGACACAGGCGCCCGCGTATATTTATAGATCTTTTGAGTTACGTTCTCCACATTGGCACGAATAAGGGTCGAGAACCTTTCATCTTTCCGTTTTCTCTCACCATTGACGATTCTTCGTTCATTTTCAAGGCCTTTTTGTCTCCGATACTTGGCAAACTACAAGGAGCGAGGAAACACTTTTTGTTCTTTTCTCGCGCGCATCGGCTATAAAAGAGAGATCAAGAACGGTGCAATCTTTAAGTATGAAGGATCCGCCGACGTTGGGAGACGGATCGAAAGACTCGTGACGGAACAATATGTCCCCTACAGAGTAGGATCGAATGCTTTCCCAAAGGAGCCGCCTCGCGAGGCACAGAATAAGGAGTACGATGCTAATAACCCACAAAGCTCATGGCAAAGATCGTCGCAGCGACTTGTTGCGAACTTCGTATCATACCTGTATACATACCCTTGCGCAAACAAATAGATCAGGAATTCCATGCCAACTACGTTCGGTCGCCAATGGAAAGAGTATAAGCAGAAGATATGAGGAGAGTCTAAGAAGAGCATAAGTTTGAAGAGCTTGGAATAATTGGCGAATCTAAGAAGAAAATTACTCAGACTGACCTGGCCCAATACTTTGATGGGCAACCGGTTGGTCGCGCACTGGCTTTCGCGCCGGTTGGTCCGTGATAAGAAAGTGAGAATACAGTTCATCGTTTCTGCGAGGCTTCCGGTTATTACTCGAATACGAATCTGGCAAGAGCGGGGAGATAAAGCTCATCGGGTTTTGCGCGATGCTGGACTAGATTACGATAGGTCGAAGTGTACATACGCGGTGGTACGTAAAAGCTTCAATACGGTTTTACGTCACGGTTTTATTCATTGTTCACACACAAAAAGCTTTCCCTAAAGCACACAGTATCCGACAAATGGTATTTATACGAATAGGGTGAACCGACCAGTGAATGGACGAATAACGACACTGTAGGATTGAGATGGACTGTAAAATTAAAACATTATGAAAACTATTTTTTTCAATTGCTATAGCTAACAGAATATCATATTTTGATGGTAGAAAAAAATATGCGTAGTAATTGAAAAAAATAATATTGGAGGAATTGATAAATAAGTAAGGAAATGACTAAACCGACCAGTGGATGGACGAATAGCGACACTGTAGGAGTCAGATGGACTGTAAAATTAAAACATTATGAAAACTATTTTTTTTTACTGCTATAGCTAACAGAATATAATATTTTGATAGTGGAAAAAATATTCGTAGTAATTGAAAAAAATAATATTGGAGTAATTGATAAATAAGTAAGGAAATGACTAAATCGTCAGTGAATGGACGAAATTACCCGTAGATGGATACTCGACCGCCAGTAAATGGACGTGCGGTGTAGATGAACGCTGTAAAGGATAACGATTTATTATTTATTTTTATTAAATTCTGGATTTGAACATCACTGTGTTGCTCAAAAATGATAATATTATATATATATATAGTACTGTAATTATAATATTATACATATGAGTATTGTATATTGAGTAATGTAAAATGAAAATATTATGAAAACTATATTTTTTAATTGCTACATCAGCCTCATATGTTATAGCAATTATAACTAAAATTGTATATTATTTAATGTAATTTATTATATTTTATATAATATTTTTGTATACTATTCTATATATTATAAAATAATATATAAAATAATTATATTATAATTGTATATATGTATAATATTATAATTTTTGCGCAACACAGTAATGATAAAATCCAGCAATTAATCAAAATGAATAATAAATCGTTATCCTTTACAGCGTTCATCTACACTGCACGGCCATTCACTGGCGGTCGAGTGTCCATCTACGGGTAATTTCGTCCATTCACTGACGATTTAGTCGTTTCCTCACTTATTTATCAATTTTTTTCTTCTATCTAAATATTATATTCTTCTGGCTATAGCAATTAAAAAAATTGTTTTTATCATATTTTCATTTTACAGTCCATCTGAATCCTAGAGTGTCGTTATTCGTCCATTCACTGATCGGTTTACCCTATTCGATATTCGTCATTACGATTTCGTAGAAAATGCACCAAGCTTTTTTGCATCTTAACGTGACATTCTAAAAAAAACTACCAAAGTTTGTTTCGACAGAGAAGTAGAAAATTAAATTTTGTCAAAATTTAAAAAACAAACGAAATAATTTATTGATAACATTTAATGAAATGCACATTGTCATCACTTGACACTAATTAATTTTGCAATTTTCAACAGATGAGCTGAATTTTTCACTCTGCTTTGAGAATTAGTAGAACAGAGCCCATATGTTCCTTCACCGGAAAGACTCGCTATACAACATAAAAATGGTGCCACATTAGCCATAATATGATGAAAGACATTTTTCCGTGAATAAAGTGTAATAAAACTATATTAAAAACATTGTCTTGGACTTAAAAAAAATTAATCTTGTTGGGTAAATATTGCATCTGGAATCTAAATTGTAGTACTCATTTGTAGATGAATAAATACCTTTTGATTTGTGTATTTTGTCCAAAGCTCGGACATATAATGGAGAAGCCACGGAAGATGAAAGCAAACTTGTTACAACCGTACCCAATTTATCCTACCAGGAGCGCATCTTTTCTTTCATTATCGCCCGTTTCCTCTCTTCCATATCGGGCTTCATTCCATTTATAGTAATTTTTTCTCCTTCGTCCTTTTGGTCTTTCCCGTAGCATCGTGAACTCACGAGCGAGAGTAAACGCGGTTGAAGGGGAGAAAAAGAGTAAGAGGACGAGAAGAAGAAGAGGAAGCAAAAGAAAGAAAACTAGAGATAGCTGGAGAACGAAAGATAGGATTAATAAAGTATTGATACTCGAGGCCGATCGTGTGACGTTTCGTTCGTTCTTCCCAACGCACTTTTCTTTCGATAAATATAATTGTGGGGAAAACATAAAACAAAATGATCCCATTGAAAAGATGCATTCTCCTCAGCGTTTAAAAATCATATTTCGTTATTATCATTATTATTTTCATTTTTAATCCGGTGCGCAGCTAAGCGGTCACCCATCCGAAAGGCTGCACATAAACCCCGCGTCCACTACTACTACCACGATATTCGATCGAGTAGCCAGACCGATATTATCGATCATCGAGATACGGTGGTGTTTGGGAAAAACGACATCAATTTCGAGGCTAATGATGTTAATTCGATGCTTCGCAATCTCCTAATTCTTGTTGTTCAGCGTATGGCTGTTCGATGAACCGACAAAATGTCACGAAATACCCGTTGGTCAAATAACTGGCGAGGATTTCCGATGGACTTTCTCTCTATTGACTTTTTGTTCTTTTTGTCGTTGAACTTGTAATTTGCGGCTTTCGGTACCACCCATTGCAAATTGGCGAACCGATAAGAATCGCTTGGAAGGGTAACTGCGGTGTATCTAGTGGAGATACGAGTATAGGGCAAGCCATGGTCGCTTGACGGAAACAAAGAAAAACAAAATCCCAAAATAGTAAACCGAGAGTGAGTGAGCTGGGGTAATGCACACAAGTGGAAGGTCAAAGGGAAGGCTGAGTCTCCTCATCATAGCTTTGGGGAAGGTTAAATACAACATATACATCTGTGTATATATATATATATATATATATATGAAACATTTCGAGGTATTGGATATCGTAAATACACACTAGTAGTGTAGGAGTATTTACGAAACTCCCTAATGAGAAACGCGATAGAGGTCGTCGGAGGTAAAACTGATGGAGAGAACACCACTTGGCAGCTATTGTTCTTATCGGGCCATGCTGGTTTCCGGCTGTGTCCTACGCTCAAATGTATGTGCTTGGACTGTTTTGTTCTTGCCCGTCGCCCCTAACCCCCTTTGGGTCTCTTTCTTTTACTCTCTTTCCCTTCCTCTCTCGTTCTCCCTTGCAACCCTTTTTCTCAATAAGCTCGGGACCGAGAATGTACACACACAAATATATATATATATGCACATACGTATGCAGGTTTATAATTTTCGGTACAACTCCGAACTAGGCAGAGAAGAAACGCCCATTGAGCTTTTACTAGCCAGCTATAAGCACAGAGGCATGAACGTAGGGGCGAAGGGGGGTGGGGCAATGAATTCAAACAACACGTTTTCTATTGCATCGTCTTCCTGATATGAAATGCTCGTAATTTTGTGGAAATATTCTCCGCCTCGAAGGTTTTTAGAAGCTTAACAGAAAAAAAGCACTTTTAAGTTCATTAAAGCCACTTAAATGTTATTTCTTTATAATTACATCAATTCAGTAAAAGCCACTGTCGCTTTTTATTTCATTTTATTGCACACCACTTTAAACCAATTTAATATTAGTAGTCAGCCATTTTGTACATAGAAAAAATATATATATATTTTCTAACAGCTTGATATGCATACTAAATAGATGTGTAATTAATTTTATGAGTAAACCACTTTTGCATAAGAAAAAAAATGTTAAATTCGCACATGATTTTATATCTGTTACCGTGGCCTAAGACCTTAATTTAAGTAGATCTACTATTTATTTTCTTCACTTCTATTGAGTGTTCTACATTTATTCGGTTTAATTTGATTGAACTCAGCGAGAAAGGGCGATTCAATTAGATTGAATTCAATCAAAAAAACGCGAGCTTCAATTTGATCACATCTACTTTTTATTGTGTGTACTCTTTACTTATTATTTAACACCAACATTCATTCGATTAAGGGAGGACTTCACTGTAACGGACTGAAAGAGGTCGCTTTCCTGTAAATTTTTATTTAAAAAATAAAAAATTAATAACGTTACTGAGATAGAATACAGGATCGATAACTTGACAATGGCTGGTCTGAAAAATGAAAATGAAAAGTTTTATAATCTATATAAATGTAGTTCTTACTGTACGCAGCAAATAAAAAACACACACACAAAATGCCGACGCTAAAAAAAGTGTAGTTTTGGCGACATTTTTTTTCTTATACTTAAACTTGGTCAATTTTTAATATTTGTAACTGGTAATACTGGAACTGGAAACTGGTATACTTTGAGAAAATGGAGAACACAACGATTTTTTCGACGCGCCACACCGATGTCCCGCCTTAAATCCACTGCTAAGTCTTTTATTCAATTTAAGTGATAGTGAGAATAATTGGTTTTGATTTTTTCGAATTTACAGTATTTTATTCCAATATTATTATAATTGTAATATTAAAAAAAAACTGTATGTGTAAAAGCGATCTTATTTAATTCAGATATAGCATATTTCATACGATTTTCGATTATAGCATTTTTTTATTGCTCGAACATTGTTGTCATGAACTTCGTTAATGCCAAAAAAAAATAAGTCACTGCCGAATCAGGATTTTCTGAATAAAGGACATACGAGAACTTGAATTTCAAGCAATTCCAACATGACACATTTAAGTTTTAGCGATTGCACTGCAATTCCCTATCTCTGACGTATTGCAAATCTCGCGTGTATATGCTTGTTGCTCGAATGTGAGTTTTAATGAAACTACATATCGTGAACAATAACGAGATAACATACCGTATAATAAAGGCATTTCTATTCCGTCGGAACAAGCGAAACACGTCGTTATTATTTGCACGAGGCTCTTTCGTTTGTTATGGTTTGGTTTGAACGAGCATCGATGTTATCGTTATGGAACACGGAGAAATACTTGGTCAAATCGCGTATTCCCCCGACGAATAACTACGTATGTACCCATTCTCATATGCGATTTATTCACATTTCCGTTATAATGACGGCTCCACGTTTTGCTAACAATATAGTATTATGTTGCAAATAGAGATTTCTCTGAGATCATTCGCCGCAAATTCGATCGGAAACTAAAATGATTTTTGTCAAAACGATACAAACCAAGTCCGATTTTTTCTTCATGTAATATTCTTTAGAAGCAGTAATATTCTTTAAAAAATTGATAAAATCGTTTTTTTTTTTAATTTTATTATTCTACACACCTTTTTGGAAGCGTCCGTGAATACCGTTTAATTATAGTCATAAAATTGGTAAAGTTTTCGAAATGATAAGTAGTACGCTCGGGGAGCTCGCCTTTCAACGTTGGTAGCAGAATTGAGGCGAGATGTATTACAAAAAAATATAAAACCCGTAGAATGGTCAGAAAAATAGGAAACATTGATAATTGCATGCTGCCAATTTGTAATTTTTTTTTTGCCTGAATCTGGTAGCAAACATCACAACACTCATACAGATTACGAACACGTTTGGTTTTTTTTCCGATTCATGCAACGTCCACAACACTGGTCGCCAATTAGCGGCTTTTTCCCCGCGTTTTATATTTTTTTTCGTACATATTCTTAAAGAATCAATAAACATGTGTATTCATTTTTTCAGTGATTATTTTATTCATTCCATCCTAAAAAATCACCTCCAAAATAGCGCTCTGGAAAACAACACTGCCTTAGGTCACAGTAACGGGTATAAAATCATGTGCGTATTTAACAATTTTTTTCGCATGAAAAAGTGGTTCACTCATAAAATTAATTACACATCTATTTAGTATGAATATCAAGCTGGTAGAAAATATATATATTTTTTTCGATGTACAAAATGGCTGACTACTAATCTTTTCTTTTGTTATCTTTTTTTAGGCGCTCCGCGGCGTGACATTTAGCATCCACAATTTTTTACCAAGAACAAAAAACAAAAATTCTCGTTAATCTACATCAGAATACTTCGAAAAGTACGTACGGAATTTAAAAAATATTGCTTTATTCAAAAGTTGTAGGTATTTAAACTTAAGAAATGAATTTTCAGTGAAAAATGTCGTTATAACTGCTCATAAACTGCTCATAAAATGAAAAGTTTTCGGTTAATCAGAAATTCCGTACGTACTCTGCGAAATGCAATTAGGACCATAACTTTCAAATTTTAAGTAAATCGAGTGAAAATTGTTGAAGTTATTTGTCACGCCAATTGGAAAAAAGCTGTTTCGAGAAGTTTCAAATAGTCGGCCATTTTGTACATCGAAAAAAAATGCTAACAGCTTGATATTCATACTAAATAGATGTGTAATTAATTTTATGAGTGAATCACTTTTTTATACGAAAGAAAATTTCTTAAATTTGCACGTGATTTTATACCCGTTACTGTGGCCTAAGGCCTTAATGATACGAATAAATAAGTGAGTTAAACTACACGGCGGTCGGTGCTTGTGTTATTTCAATAGTATTTTTATTTTGGTATAACTTTTTTTAAATTACATTCTTTGTTCTTTATTTCGATAGTATTTTTATTTTGGTACAACTTTTTCAAAATTATATTCTTTGTTTCTATGTATTTCATGATGTTGTGGCCCAGTTTTACTAATTAATTTTTGCTTCTTCATATAGTCGTAATTGGATTGTTGTTCTGAAATATTGTCGCTTTGCAACGAACATTTCGAGAAAACGGCATAAAAAAAAGTCAGCAGAACTTTCAAAGCGAAGTACGACCCCAAACACAATGAATTATATAGCAGTTGAAGTGGTGGAAAAGGGGGTATGGTGTCACGTGGGCTCGCGTTGCAAATTGTCGCGGCTTATTAGCCGGTGAACGAGGGTTGAGCAAATACGTAACGCCACCGGGTGGTTTCCGATACGTTCGCTAATGCGTGATTAATTGACTAATTAGCGAGGAAGTCACACACAGCGAGCGAATGTGCGAACACGTGATAGATTTTATTTTCCATGCCATCGCGGTAATGTCGTACTATGGTGCCGCGTGAGCACGTGAGATTAAGCCTCTGATATGCAACTGCTCACAGGCTTGTCATTGAGAATACACGTACCATGAATTGCGCAACGAAAGGACATTCTATTGCGACGATATTATATGGAAACTGTTTTATGTTCTGCCCTACGCATAACTGAAAAAATAGCAATTTTGAGTGAACGAATTTGGTAATGGAATGAACATTAATTTCTTTCATTAAAGAATGGGTCATTCGGAGAAATGAGTGGATTCGAATAAAGGAACGCGTCTATGAAATTCTTTCGCACTACCAGCTTTTTCGATGGAAATCTTTAACTATATTATTATTATCATTATCGTTGTTGTTGTTATTATTATTATTATTATATATCGTACACGAGAAAGAAGTCTATGGTGTTAAAAAAACGCCCATGGTAAAAGAGGGAATAATGAAATTCCCTATAGTTCATTGTCACCACAACCATAATATGGTTAACACAACTATAAACGAACGATATATCTAAACATGCGATGGTGGCGAGTTTAAGTATCTATTATCCCCGGAATAATGATTAACTATTGTAAGGGCTTGACAATATAGATATGGTTAATTCAGTGCTATCACAAAATCGGCGCACAAAAACTCACCTATGTTGTATACTGTACGTTAGGGGTTTGTTCAGTCAAACTTCTACTATTCTATTCAAGCTTGTATAATTCATATGGTTAACATTAATGTTTTTCGAGTATAATTTATTAGACCTTATGAAAAGTCACTATTTGAAACAAAAATTATGGTGATGTATACTTATAGCGAATACATAAATGATTTGCAGTTGGAGCAACCACGGCTTAGTAGGTTTAAGAACTACGCGTGTCAGCGTCATATATAATACGTAATATGTTTGTTGCATTGCAAAAGTAGGCTGTCAGTTCAACACTTCTTGTTGTAGTTCACCTTCTGTTTTTGTAGGACACATATTACTGCGCATATCATATAATATACTGGTCGTATCATATAATATGGTACAAATCACTATTCTATGGTAAAAAACAATTGCGATGCGCCAAAAATGCATTTAAGGGGTTATATACAGTCACACTGAGAAAAAAGAATCGTTGAATGTGCAAAATGCATTTTGTTGTCTCGAAATTTTGCTGTTTTAACAGATGCTCAGACATGCTAAATAAGCTACAGTTCACAACACTATACTATTTTACCACCAACTATACTGTTTTTTTATGCCAATCAAAAATCAAGTTGAACGTATTTAAAGATACATTTTGTTAAACCAAATGAATGTTGGATGGATAAACGAATTTTTTTTTCAGTGCAGGAGGCCCAAAAAGATCGATTTTTCAAAACATTTTCTTGAGAAGACCTTTAACTCTATTAACGTAAAAATTTGTTTACATATTATGGTAACTTTCAACTGTATTTAAAAATTTTTTTATTTGTAAAAATGATTGTGTTGAAACCGATCTTCGGGAGCACCTCTAAAAAAGGCGTCTTGCGGTGAGCATGATATCTCTGGACTGGATCATCTAAAATGAAAAAAAAATAAAAAAATAAAAAAAATAATAATTCGTTAATATAATCTTGTAATTGATCGAAGAAATAAGCAAAATAATAATTTTTGACAAAAATTTAGGCCTTAGATTGTTTATAAAATGGAAAATATTTATCGGTGAGGAAAAACCTTCGATTAATTACTAAAAAATATACTTGAAAAGATTGTGTTAAAATTTGAGACTGATCGGTTCAGCCGTTTCCGAGAAATCTTGCTCACCGACTTTAAAAACACAGTTTTGAGAAAAACGCGTTTAAACTTCCAAACGCTCTGACACGTCATTACAAATGTGCGTGTAACTTCGAGAATATTCGCTGGATTGACAAGACATTTTCTGTGTGTATACTTCAATATATGTGCAATACGAGAGAAAAAAAGAATAATCGATTTTTCGGAAATTTTGACTGTATAACCCCTTAAGCAGTGATTTATATGGTAAAAAAAAATTTGTACAAAATTTCACCTAAATTGGAGGTACAGCCGGACTCACTTTTGTCTGTTATGCCATATCTGCGATGAAGATGCCACAAGCACTCGAGAGCGTTGTGCCAGCGTCCGTAGTATGGGCAGGCAGTTTGTAGTTTTAATACCATGTGTCGGCGAAATATTTTCTTCGAATTAAATCATTACAGGAGGTCAGGGAATGAAGAATTATAATAAAAAATCATCGAGGTAGAACTCTCAGTCGCGTACTTTATTTGATTTTGGATTTATGAAATGCTCTATGCGTTTAGTAAACGCATTTTAAATCCGCATATAGCAGGTCGTATCTAATAATACGGTACAAATCACTATAAACATCGTCGCAAATCACAGGCAACATTTTTAATACATGTATATATATTTTAGTCCCGTTCACTATTGGAACCTTGGGGAAGTACATTTTTTATAGTGTCAGGGAATATCCATTCTATGAAAACCAACTACATGATATAGCATTTAACAATAAACGTATGCTTGTAAAATGGGCGATTGCGGTTAACGTACGTGAATAATTTAAGCAATGGTTGAAATATTAATAAGCAGTACTAAACTTTTGGCAGCCAATATACCTATAAAATATTATTGTCCCCTTAGGGAAATATAAAATACAGTAAAAATATGGTTGAAAACACCATACATTTTCATCACAATCAGTGATGTTCTCCATTGAAGTTTTTGCAGATGTTTTAGAACCCGCGTGTCTTGATCACGTCCTCGGTCAATTTTCTAATCAGCCTAGCATTGGTACGCAAAATACTGCATTAGGACTGTACTCAACAAAATTCAATAGGACCTATATTTTTCATACAACACTCCAGCACATTTCCATCCACGGTAAGTCCCAATGAAAACGCAAACGCCGAAATAAAAGCCACAATAACGAAGTTCATACTCTGGAAGAATAAGATCAGATCCAACAGGATGAAGTTAGCATTCCATTTCAGTCTGAGGAGAAAGTCCATCAAAGGGCAGGCTCCTCGAGTCTTTCAAAGTCAATGTTGTCGAGTCCGTAGGTCCTCTTACGTGCGTTTACCTCCTCCCGTCTGTGGACTTGAATACCCTTTGATGGCCGACCGACAATGACGGTATTGGAGCAATTTCGAGACAATGTGCCGGTACGACCAAGAAGACGAGGAGAAGACGATTGTGGTCGTGCAGCGATTCGCATTGAGCGATTGTATCGCCGTTGTCGCACCATTCTGGCCATCATAGCCCACCGGACCATTCACCCGAAGGTTATCGCAATCACGGTGTGATATATCGGTTGGTTATGGCCCGCTATTCTTCCACAACGCAGCGTGAATACCTACCAGCGAAATACCCTTTCCCGCTGCCCTCCGCTGTGACGCTCCTTCCCAACGCCTAATCTCGACTAAGATATTCGCCCGAATTTACCGGTTGGAATATTCATGAGAGATCCTCCATGGGCGATGTACCCGGGGCCCTCAATTCTATACGGTACACATAGGATGCGTATAGGAAAGATCGGCCCTTCTCGGATATGTATATGTACGTACAGGTTGTATGTACAGGGCATACATAGCCGATTTCGGTAGCGAGTACCTAAAGGGGGAAGGTAGCGGAAGCTGCATAGGTGGATGAGGGGGAAGAGGAGAGTAGGGAGGGTTAGAAAGCTTGCTTTACGAACGAGTGAATCTATGCAGATGAGAGAGGTAACGTAACGAGAATACAACTAACACCGACAGCCGGTATCCAAGCTTCAATTAGCCAAAGTGTATAAGCGAGTCCTCTCTCGAACTCCGTCTGGCGCTCTCCCTATCTCTCTCTAGGTCTCTACACCCTCACGATATTCACAAAAGCGCATATTTGCCCGAATATGCATTTACCGCAATGTTGATAGCTGTACGGAAATCGGTACGCCAAAATAGAGGATATGTGTTGAACCAGAGACGCATACGGTATAGGTCTCGCCATTTCATGGCGTTTGCGGAAGATGCAATCAAAATGGCGACCGTTAACGGAGTGACCCTCCCCCCCCCGTTTACACTGGAAGAAAATGGCTTGGGCCGATTTCATCCGTCATTGCGGGATGCTGACAAATGATTCATTTACAAAATGGAATATTTGGTTACTTTGATAATTATTTATTCTATCGAAGTAACGAATACTTGGAATAATGAAATGTTGTAGTGTTTTATATTATATTTCGTGGACTAGGGGCCGTCCATTAATCACGTGAGGCTCAAATAGGGGGGGGGGGAGGGGGTTTGGATAACATCACGATTGATCACGCTGGGGGGGGGGGGGGGTGTTGTGACATATCACGTGTATTTTTTTGTGTAACTGCGTGAACCGGAGAGCATCCGCTGTGAGCTATTGAACCGGCAAGTTGTGCCCAGGGGGCTGGCACCTTTTGGAATTTTTGCTACGCAAAATGACCGCATTTTTAGTGTCGTACTCTGCCACTCGCAGCGCTAGTTATACTCTTACAACCTGATGCGTGCGCAGGGGCTATGTATATAATACGGTCGCTATGTACGCCGTGCGGGCATCGCGCCTACGCAATAAGAATATTGTAAGATAACTGCTAGCGCCATAGGGAGAGGTAGAACTAAAAAAGGGGTCGAAAATAGCAGCATTTGTATACCGGTAGGGAATAGAAGGTTTCAACCCCCTGGTTGTGCCTAAAAAGTAACCTAAACAACAGTTTTTAGATCTATTTAATTTCGACTGGCCACCTACTTAAAGTGAAGTGCCTACATCTCATTCACAAAAGGCTTGTCCACTTGTTACTGTAGAAAACACGCAAATGAGCCCCTGGTCCTAGGACAATGCCATTTAAATATATTGACAATATAAATTATTTTGCTTTTGACAATCAAATACCGTACTCCCTATTGGTTGTGTCTGACATTTCTTAACACAATAAAATACACGTGATGTAGGCGGGGGGGGGGGGGGGGGGGGTGGCTAGAAACCTCACCACATATCACCACGGGGGAGGGGGGCTCAGAAAGTGGCCTAAAAAACCTCACGTGATTAATGGACGACCCCTTACCTGTGGACGACAATTTCACTGATTCGAGTGGTGTTTTTTTATGTGCAGCAATGCACAGAGAAAAACTTTCGTTGAAATAGCTATAATAATTCAAGATACTGGCATTTAGTGAGTGTTTTGGATGGAATTGCGGTTACTGTAAAATAATGTTAAATCAGGAAAATAACAAGAGAACCTATCTTTTCTCATTTAATAACATCAAGGCACTATTGTTGTCTAGAACGCTGTTTTGGAGGTGATTTTTAGAATGGAATAATTGTCAAATTGCTCCAGCTTTCTTTCTGAATTTTTTTCATACAAATTTATAGATCTTTCAAGAATGTGTAGAAATTTTTTTAAATGTATTATTATTCAGTTTTGTGCGTTTGTTTGCAACGGTGCGTGGAAAACGCCCCTAATTCGAGATCAGTGGTGTATACGTTGTACGAATGTGAACAAAATTCAATTTACTTCTTAAAAACTAAATCAAAGTCAATTTACTTTTGAAAATAAAATAAAATTCAATTTCCTCTTTAAAATTAAACAAAATTCAATTTATTTGTTAAAACTAAACAAAATACAATTTAACTTACCAAACATATTCTTAATCTGTATGAGTGTTGAGATGTTTGGTACCAGATTCAGCAAAAGAAAAACCAAAAAAATTACGCAATGGCGGCATGCGAAACTTTGATCACCAATTTTTGTCTATTTTTCTGGCCATTCTACGAGTTATAAATAAATGATTTTGATCCAATTCTACCACCAACGTTGACAAACAGTCTACTAAAAGTGTATGCCACATCTGAGCTCTATTGGCCATTTAGTTATCGAGTTATCGTGGTTGCCGATTTAAAAAGCATAATTACGAGAAAAACGCGTTTAAAGTTGCTGCGTCTCGACCGCGGTCCCCGAGCCTCATGGTTTCTATAACTCGGCTAATTTATGAGTATCATTGAACACTTTTCACAGAGATATTCACACAGGTCTGTAGAATAAAAATGGAAAAAAACTTTTTTTTCAAATTCCCGGACAACAGCATTGCCTTAATGCTGATTGAGGGGAAAAAAGTTTTTTCATTTATAAAAGTTTACCCATATTTTCTACACGCACTTGACTGCCTTTTTATTATCTGGTGCAACTCGCAGCTATCCAATATTTGCTCATTGCATTGTATATCTAATTAAAAAATGGAAGGATTATGAATAACAGCAATAATCATGAATATAATGATTACGTAGACACAAAAGTGATTACACAATTGCAATCATCGTTTAAAAAACATTTTATCTTGGTTTATCGTGTTTCTATGCATGACACATTTTCTTATTTATTTTCAGGACAACCCGTAGTTCATCCGATGTCGCAGACGATCACGGCCGACGAGGGCCAGTCCCTCGAGATAATAGTGGAATTTTGTTCTCTGCCGGCCTACACGAGAGTCCTTTGGCTCTCATGGGAGAGGGTCTACGTGCCCGGCGCCGACGTCACGTCTGACGGAGTTTTTGCCCCTCCGATACTGGTAATTTTTTTTTTTAATACAGAAAGGTTTTTTTTCGCGCAGATTTACGCAGTGCAAATCACGATAGAATTTTTTTTCGTCCGTGCAGACAAAAATATCATCCCCGAAATTCTGTAATAAAACACAAACAAAGCTCGGAGCTATACTGTGATGGGAATTCAAGGTAATTGACGAGCGAGTACGAGCTTGTGAAATGACAAAAAGAAAAAAAAATTCTTCGTTGTTGCAAGGTATACGATGATCGAGGTTAAAGCATTTTTTTTGGTCGTCCCAGCAGCCCCACTTGCAAATTCATACGATTTATAAATCAAATATTTCCACCGATCTCAAAAACTTCTAGTGCCCTCGAGGCAATACAAAAGCAAACAAGAATCTCGCGTAAAAATCGCACGAAAACGAAGCTTATTCCCCACGTACGAGAAAGCAGAAAGAAAAAAAAAACAGAAAGGAAGCCCGTATTTTTCGAAGATTCGAGTATGGTAGTGTGAGAGAGCGAGGGTGGGTTGTAAACCGTCGAGGCTTCGCTTGGTAATATATAGTGCCCGCAGGGGCCCCGTTTCTATATACCAGCAAGGCGCACAAGGACTATGAATTTTTTTCTCGCCATGTTTTTCCGCTTTGTCGAAAGACGAATGCGCCGAGAAAGAGACTGGCGAGAGGGGGGAAGGGGGGGGGGGCAAAGCTATACAGCTCCGTGATCTGAACGATTTGTCGGATTTCTGTCGCAATGGGCTGCTGCGGGAACGAAGAATTGGTGCGGTCCATATAAGGCGAGAGAGAAAACGAGATGGGCTCGAACTTGTCCTCAGGGGGTAGTTCCGCCCTCGTATATTGTCTCGTCACGAATACAATCCGTGAAAGATCACAAGTCGGGGCCGTTTTATTGGTGAACATAAAAGGAACACTCAAAATTACGCGACGTCATACGAAATGGAAATTCTGATCGATCTCAAACACGTCAAATGGTGCTGCTACATTTGTAAACGTATCGTACAGGGTACACACATACGTACATGCACATAGGGATAGAGATACATGCATCTACAGTTGCATGCAAAAGTGTCCGGCCAACGATAATTTTATGATTAAGTAACGTTCAAAGGATGCAAAATGGAAACACAAATATAACATTGTAAAGTTCTTCTATTATGCAATCAAAATATGTAATTCAAAAAATATTCATAACGATTAACAATTATTTGTAAGAAAAATAACACGTTTTGCTGCTTTATAAATGTCCGGCGAAATTCCAAGAAGATATAATTCGTTTCGCTTTGTTTATGTTATCAGTCGCGAAATCATGTAAACATTGAGAGCTCTGTTCCTTTTGCACTGTACGATCAGTAACACTCAGTGAAGATGTCGAAACGCACGTCGTTAGATATACGTAAAGTGGTTATCAAGTTGCACAACGAAGGAAAAGTTTCACGTGAAATAGCTAAAGCTTTTGGCGATTGGAAAATCGACTGTTGACGATATAATAAATAAATTCAAGACTACAGGTACTCTGGAAGATAAATACTGTCCTGGGAGACCGAGGTAAACAACTAATCGTGTCGATAAAGTGATCAAAAGAAAGGTTGTCGCAGACGTAGAGAAGAATGCTGCAATCATCGCACGTGAATTACGCGAAGAAAATTTGGCTGACATTAGCCAAAGTACTGTTTCACGTAGACTGACAGAAGTTGGACTTTTGGGCGTGTTGGAGTTAAAAAACCGCTCATCAGTAAAAAAAATAAGAAGGCCAGATTAGAATTCGCGAAAAAATACCAGAGCTGGACTGTTGAAGATTGGAAAAAAGTGCTGTTCTCAGACGAAACTAAAATTAATTTGTTTGGAAATGATGGGAGAAGGTACGGTCGACGACCAAAAGGAACTAGAAATGATTCGCGATATCGAACACCACCTGTGAAACACGGTGGAGGTAGCATTATGCTATGGGGTGCATTCTCTTGGAAAGGCGTCGGTCCAATCTTTAAAATTGAAGGCACTATGAACTCTGCTATGTATAGAGATATTGTATTAAAAGAAATGCTGCCTTATGCTCGTCAGAATATGTCACGAGGATGGATTTTTCAGCAAGATAATGATCCAAAACATCGATCACAGCTCCTTCAGCAGGTTTTTAGCAAGAAAAAAATTCGAGTTTTAGAGTGTCCGAGTCAATCTCCGGACTTGAATCCCATAGAACATTTGTGGCATGAGTTAAAACTGAGAGTAGGAACTGAACATTGTGCCAAAAAAGCTGTTTTGTGGGAAAAAGTTCAAGAAGAGTGGAAAAATATCTCTAAACATAGAACCATCAAACTTATTGAGTCGATGTCTCATCGATGTGCTGTCGTGATAGCTTCGAAGGGCATGGCTACCAAGTATTGATGGAAATCTTACATTTATTACCGTTTCCAATTTTTTTTTTTCTTGAGTTGATATATTTTTTCTTTGTATATAGTGCGTAATTCGTACTTGGCCGGATAGTTATGAAAAAGCGAAAATTGTTATTTTGGTTATAAATAATTATGAATAGTTATATATAATCTTTCAATAACACGTTTCGATTGCATGATAAAAGAACTTTACGATGTTATGTTTGTGTTTCCATTTTGCATCCTTTAAACGTTACTCCATTATAAAATTATCTTTGGCCGGACACTTTTGCATGCAACTGTATGTACAGGTTTTCCCATTCGAAACTTTCCACGCAAATATTTCACAATCCATGCATTTTCGGAAAAAACAGTTTCCCATACGACTTGTAGTGCTTTGAGAGGAACCTTCGATGGTGCACAGCAAGTACTGCGTGGCTGGAAGCACCCCCGAAATTTCAAGATCACCTCGGTTTTTTTTCCACAGTATGATAGCTTTTTCTTTGGCTAGGTTGATGGCACACGTCGATGCGAATTCATTGACCTTTGGGGGGGGGGGGGACATACCTTTATACGAAGAAAAATGGCTGATTTTCATGATTTTTTTTAAAGGATAGATTTCTTCACCATTTTTGAGACTCAGGGTATGTTTTATCCCTACTTTTGGCGGTTACATGGTATTTGTTTTTAATAATTTTTAAAAATGGCGGAGGTCTTCTAAACGGGTTGTGGCGGATGTTGCTAGACGGCGTCACACGTCGGCGCGATCAATGTGGAAAAAAACCAACGAAGATTTTCCTTTCATTCACACTCATACGCAGAATATGAACCAAGAAAACGTGAGAAATGTTGAAAATCGATGAAATGGTACGCTTTAAAGCAAAAAGATTGAATTTTCCGAAAAAATGGCTACATTTTGCACAAAGAATACTTTTTTTTTATTTTCATGAAAATTTAGGGTCATGTTTTAGACAATGAGGTTAGAACGATATATACCAAATTTCATCAGAATCGGTCGATTAGTGTTTCAGCTACACGTCACGCCAGTTTAGAAGACCGTGTCATACCTCCGCCCTTTTTAAAGATTCATAAAAAAAATCTACAGATATTACACAAAGTGCAGCTATTTCATGGCATTGAAAATGTAATCCGACTTTTCGGGTGATAAAAAACAAGTACATGTAACTAATAAGAGTTGGTTTTTATTATTTTTCGAAAAATATTGATGCATAGAGGTAGAATAATTTTTACATTAATAACAAGCTTAGATTTGAGTGGGGAGAGGATACTTTCCAACTAATCACAGGCATTCGGCATGTCGCAGCCCCCCTCCCCCTCTACTGAGGGGCCGGGTTGAAATTTCGAACTTTGAATGATCAGAACTCTCAAAATTCCGAATTTCAATATTCCGAAACGACAAGTTTTGTAAAGATCATGGTAGCGAAAGTGTACACAGTCGGTTGTAAATGATGTAGAACGGTACGAGATAGAAAAAGGATACAAATATGATTTCTTATACGAGATAATTTCCAGAAATTGTATGAAGAAGATGAACGTTTTATTTGATGGACCAGTAATACGACATACAAAACTCCGAATGTGTAATATTGCGCATACCACAAAATTCCGAAATTTTTATTATAGAAAACGAGCTATATCAGAAAGTTTAAATATAATAAAAGCTAATAAGAGATTCGTCAGGTTCACAAAAGTTTTGGACTCCGGAAATCATAGCTTCGATGATCCAGTTTGCGAAAACTGAAGTTTAGATAGTGTAAGATTCCGATAAAGAACGTTCAGAACGTTCAAAATTCCGAAAACTCAGACTTAAAGCAGATAGCAAGTTAACTTAACGCGTTTGGACGGCAACAACCACTACTGTAACGGATGTGAACCATGTTTCCACGAGTCGAGTGCCGGAGGTCGTTACTAGGTTACAAAAAGCGATCAGTCGTTTCTTACGATCGATCTGAGCCAAGCGGATCGTGGATATCCACTGTCTGCCTGAACATGCTGATCAACGTTTGCAATTATAACATTATGCTAATGGTATTCTGTGCAATATGAACAATAATAAAAGCATAATTATTTGATAGTTACTGATTTATACATTATTCATTAACTTTACAAAGAATTTTGAAACTTTTAAAACTTCCATGGGCGATTATTTTGATGGTGTTAAGATTTTCGGAGTTTTGATCTTTCGTGGTAGAATGTTTTCAGAGTTTTGATCATCCTTCACGTTTTATTGTGAACGTATAATGTAAGGATGTTTAGCTACCGATGACTCTTATCGACGTTCTTATTTTGGGAACTTTTCCCTGTACAATCCTTCGCCATTCAGGAATTCGGATTTCTTACACTGCCATTTTTCGGAACTGTGGACTCTAATTATGGGAAGTTAATACTTGTTTTATGTGCTGTTTTCATGTCGACGCTTTATCAGTCGGTGCCATGATTATTGTCATTTAATTCCTCAGTGTACTATTATTTTCGGTTATATGATAATTCTGTTTACAAAATGTTGGAATCACAAATTCCCAGAAGTATTGGGTACTAGCCAATAAATTCGGAATTATGAGCGTTCTGATCATTCAAAGTTCGGAATTTCAACCCGGCCCCTCTACTGCAACTCAGTGGCAGTGGAGTGGAGGTAGCGTTAGTTTTGTGTGACATCCAGCTAACTCAGACCCCTATATCAGCCTACCTCGACAAACATATACAGTTTTAAAAGCATTTTGAATGCCGAAAATGCTCAAAAATACCACGTAACAGCCAAAGGCAATAAAACATACCCTAGGTCTAAAAAATAGTGAAGAAATCTTGCCGATTTAAAAAAATCATGAAAATCAGCAAATGTTTTCCTCGCCTAAAGGTGATGCTCCCCTGAAATGATGTACCTTGTAAATAGCCCATGCAAGCTTTCCGACAAACCAGCCAAGATTGTGAGCAATGTAAACTTGAGGGTGTAGATCTACTCATTTCATAAAAAACAACAGATTAATTCGTGAACTTGTGACAAGCAATTTGCAAGTGATATACGGCTAGTAGGGGGGACGTAGGAGAGTTGAAACAATCTTCAGTTTTTACCCCACATCACGCAATCGAAACGAGAGATTCGGGTAAATATAAAGTTGTTTTGCAGCTTTTTTAATCGACTAGTCGATTTTCTATTAGAAATGACTCCAGGAATGATGTAACCTGTAAAAAAAACCATTTAAGTACAAGTCGTTTTGTTTCAACTCTCCTCACATCGAGGTCAGTTGAAACAGCTATTGAGGTGAGTTGACACGCCTGGGAATTGGTACGAAATATGGGTATAAATTATGTCAAAACACATTGTTATTAAAAAACTTCATTAAAAATTTAAAAACTCACCCTCGACATTCATCTAAGTCTCACTTTTTTATTCAGTCTGACAAATTTTTATAAGTTCTAACTGAAACTCATATAAACTCGCGAATCGCACGGAATTGAATAGTAAAATATAGCAAACCAAAAAATAAATTGAAGGAGAACCTTTATGGCACGAAAGCAAATCAATCTCTATTCTGACAAACAATTGTGACATACATATGAAAGTTCTCCAACAGTGCGGGCTTCGTGCGACCATGCTTTGCACTCCAGGCATTGCACCCACTTTTCGTTTGGCCTGCTGTTTGAATACGATTCCATACGACACACGCAAAAATACTCTTCCTCGTCTTCACTTTCCACGTTCTCTTGGTGCTTGATCTTTGGTCCCGTAGAGTAACCTCTTCAGCGGCGAGTTCATATATTTCTCGGCTCGCCATGCCTCTATCCATTTTCCTAATATATTTATTCGGCATCTGAAATAAAACAAATGCAAGCCTTGCAAACCACACCACAAAATATAAACGTATGAAAACATTACTGCAACCGAGGTAAGTTGAAAGACCTTGATTCAACCCTCCTAGATATCAAAAATGCGATGCCACTTGATTCGTAACTCACTATTGATAAAGAGTATTGCAAAACAACAAATTCAATATGACAAATCGAATGCTAAGTTAGTAAGCTTCCAAACAATGCATATCACATACCATCAAATATATAAACAAGGTAACTAGGGCTTAATGAAGAATACGACAGATACTTACTTTTGCCATTTTTTTGGCGCGGGTGTCGATGTGACGCAACTGAACCCGCAAGTGCACCGGCGCGAACTGACAAGTGGCGCGCGTCGTAGCAATGAAAGAATGGCATTGTTGCCAGCTCGCTAACAATCACATCTACCGAGACATCGACACTGTTTCAACTTACCTCTGCGTCAACCCCCCTAGGTCTCCCCTACCCGAGTTACGCCACTCGAAACTTTGTTTTTTCTTTCTTTTCTATTCCTCACACTTCTTCCATGTACGTTACTTTTGCGAGCATCAACTGCGATTCTTCGAACTAGTCTCTCGTTGCAGGACGGCGAGACCGAGGCGTGTTACCGAAGTACGTTGAATTTCGAGAACGTTCAATGGTCCCACGCCGGGGAATGGATGTTCCTTGTACGTTCGCCGGACGGGATCGCGGACGCGGCGGTATTGTTGAACGTAGCGAGAGCTTCTGGTTACAGCGACGCCGACTTCCGCTCGCCTTCCTTGGCGAGTGTTCTCCTATGCCTTATGGCCTCGTCGTGGCTCTCGAACATCGTTTCCTGCTCATCGTTCGTCATCGATGCGCGACGGCGGGACCAACGGAATCGCTGACTTCGAGCTAAAAGAGGCGATCGTCGCTTACAACGCCGTTCGTTACTACGCCAAAAAGCTCAGTCACTCGTATGCGTTGGTACACGCGCGGGCACGGAACACCGTCTCGACCTCAATGGGTCGTGAAAGTAGCGAAAGGGGGGGGGGGGGTGAGTTAGAGAAAGAACATCAACCAAGGCGGCGATCGGTATTTCCTCTCTTTTTTTTTTCGTCTTTTGCTTTTTCTCCTCCAATTGCCCACTTGCCCGATTGGCAATCGCGTAAAAACGAACGAATGCCGAGAACGCTCGCTCGCGTCACCAAAGAGATACTTTATTTACCACCGTGCAAAGAAAAAAAAAACCAAATCGCACTTTACGCCACTGGACGTTAAAAGCTCGTGTGCGGTAATGTATTCAGACTGCCCAAGTGCGATTAAATTTTAGTGTTAGGCTTTTGGCCGAAAACTTATTTATAGGTGAAAATAATTGAATGACTTGGATGACGAGGACGTGGATATTAGGGTGGTTAAAAAAATCGATTTTTTTTTCTCAACGGAAAATTAAAGTATGTTAAGAAAAAGTAAGTTTTGCGAATTTAAAGGTTCTAAACAATTTTTTAGTTAATGCTCAAACGCCTTTTTCATGTTTTTTTTCATGATTATCGGAGTATTCATTTTTTTATCACGATGCAGAAAATGTTGGTGCGTGATCCAGTGTAAGTCTTGATTTAATTTTTTCTGTAACAATACACAATTTTTATTTAAATATTTTCTTTAACCACAAACAATTTGTACTTGCAGATTGAGAATCGATATATGTAATACGGTTGTGAAAATTATATCAACCACTCGATGAACAAGAACACGGTGTTGACATCACTGAACGTCTAACAAGTTTGCGTGTTTTTTTGGAGTAAGAAAACAAAGTCATACGGATTCGAGAGTTGCAAACCGCGGCGCTGTTGACGCTACTGCACCTTTGTTTCTCCGACTGTCCGTGAGTTCATTTCGCGATTCATTTGACTGTTTCCAGTAGTTGCTGTATTGAGGTACGTCACAGTACACGTAAAAATAAAAATGTAGAAAATGATCGCGGGTTTGGACGGTAGTGAAAGTGCCGAAATTAATCTGATTGGGTCGGAAATCGAAGAATTTGTGGAGCGAAAATTACCCACGAATAGAGAAGCATTAAGTCTATTCTTTCACCATCGTAATACTCTTAAATTTTCTGTTCGAGAGAGTACACAAAACGTTATTGACAAAATAACTAATATTTGGAGCTAAACCGGAATAGGAATTTCTCAACCTTGCATCAATTGCGAGAGGTTACGAAAATTACGATTGGAGTGGGCAGCATTGAAAAAAAAAAATTATTTACGGAAAAACCAAACTCAATCGTTCAACGAAAATCTCTTTCAACATTAGTTGGATCAATTATTCGAATTATGTTATTATAATGTCTATTGGCGGGGAAAAAATTGACGAAAAATCGAAGAAAAGAATTAAAAGTCGTTTGAGCACTACCTAAAAAAGTGTTTAGACCTCTCAAATTTTGTATGAATTACTTTTTCATAACGTAGTAATGTTTTCCGTTGTGTACCGCGAAAAAAAAAATAATTTTTTTTAAACCACCCTAGTATCTGTGCGTGTGTGTGTGTGTGTGTGTGTGTGTGTGTGTGTGTGTGTGTGTGTGTGTGTGTGTGTGTGTGTGTGTGTGTGTGTGTGTGTGTGTGTACAGGGTCTATCTTAAGGCCGGCGTGTAGTGTGGAGATAAAGAAACGCGATCATTCTTTGAATTTTTTTCTCGAAAACCATCAGACATAAAACATTTCGAGTTCTTGTGGTTTATTAAACAAGAAAAGAAGAACACATACATTTTTACAGTTTGAAAAAATGTTCATTATTAACAAAGTTACACGTATATTAAGGGGGGATTGTCTTTTTTTTTCGCAAAATTTACCGCTTTTTGGGAGTTTTTTTGTGAAGAAAGTATACAACGGAAAACTTGTGAAACTTGGCATATAGTTTTATTGATCTGTTTACTACATACAAAAAATTTTTTAAACAATTTCATCAAAAAATCCGCCTCCCACCCCCCGCGACGCGCGATGGTCCTTTTTTGATGGTGTGCACGATTACAGCCTTCACGTTCATCCTGCAACAAAAACCCAAAAAGCATTTTACTTTAGACACATATAGCTATCGTTCGATGAAGGGGAAAAAAAATTGACGATTTGGTGACGTTTTGAACTTGAAGTATCGATTTTTCGAAAAAAATTGATCGATTTTTTGTTATAAATAAAAAAACTATTAAACGTATTGCTTTTTTGCTTCATCAAACGATAAAAGGATGTCAGCTGAGCATTCTGTCCAAATTTGAAGGCAATCGGTTGGATAGTTATTGAGAAATCGTGCACACCATCAAAAAAGGACCATCGCGCGTCGAGGGGGGTGGGAGGCGGAGTTTTTGATGAAATTGTTTAAAAAATTTTTTGTATATAGTAAACAGATCAATAAAACTATATGCCAAGTTTCACAAGTTATCCGTTGTATACTTTCTTCACAAAAAAATTCCCAAAAAGCGGTAAATTTTGCGAAAAAAAAGACAATCCCCCCTTAATATGGCTAAAAAAATGGATGCCGCCGTTTTTCGAGCATGATATCTCAGCTTCGAGTGGCCTGAAACAAAAAATTAGAAATTTTTTATAATCTGTAAGCATTTGAAAAAGCATTTAAAAACTTCAAAAAAAAAACATTTGGAAGAATAGCGACGGTGTAACCGAACATAACGATTTTTCATGCAATAATTATGAATTATGATGCATGTTAAAAATAGTTGATATATTTTTATCGAGTTGATTCTAGTATACGTAATAGACTATCGAGTATATCTAGTATACGTAATACACTACACGTGGTTTAAATGTGAAGTAAATCGGTTGATTCGTTTTCGCAATATATTGTCTAGAAAATTGAAAAATATCATTTTGAGAAAAACGCATTTAAGTTTGAAAAATGGTACATGCGCAAATATGACGAGGCTTCGAACTTACGAACAGTCTGCGATTCCAGGGCCATACGTCACACCTTTTTCTTGCTCAAAGGGCTCATTAATATTTGAGGATTGCGATTTTCGGGCAGTCATTCGGGTTTTTCCAGGCACCTCGAATAATAATAATAATGAATCTCAATAGATAACAGGCGGATAGGGCGCTCATAAGTCTCATAAGGCTCATAAGTCGGGTAGTTTTTCGAATTTTTTAGTGGCTCAGAAACGAAAATATTCGGAAGAAATTATACTTTCAGAAAATGCAGTTATAAAAATTCATTTTTTCGACCCATCACACTCGATGACGGCTGTAACTACTAGTTTTCCATTCGCGAGGCTATCTCTGGGCAAAACGCTTTTTTATAATCGTGCGACAAAAATAGGTCGAACATTCACGAGAGCGAGTCCGAATTCACGTTCGGACAAGCGAACTTTCCTTCGCCTTCTTTGGCTGTACGATAAACACGATTAAATTATTCGCATACGGATTTTAGTGTTCAATAATTTTGATTTCTTAAATGAAAGTATCGGTTTTATTTTTAAAAATTCATTCTGGAAGTTTAAAAAAAAAATCTATTCTTGTTTAGTAGTTTGTATTCACTAGATTATTGTATCGTATAAAGTATTCGTTGATTATTGAAATAAAATAATCGAAAAAAAAAATACATTTCGGTGTGTGTTCCAAAACCCCTGTGCCGTCGTTTACACAGCGTCGGACCTTGCTCGTGAATGTTTTGGCCGATTTTTGTCGCACGACATTTAAAAAAAAAGCGTTTTTCTCGGAAAGAGACACCCTACATGCTCCCGAACGGAAAACTAATAGTTAAGATACACCCTGTGTATACTGTATGCGGCGTTTAAGACACACGACGCATGTAACCTGTTATGAATGGATAATCCTGCAATTGCCGATTGGTCAAATCATGTCCTACTATATGCTGGACTTTAAGTTCCGTAAAAGTCCCACAGTTTCCGAGATAAAAATCATCTCTTGGTTTTTCGCATGCCATTTCTACAAATGATGATTTTTCTTTACCAGGGTTGAAAAAAAACTACCCTTGGTTATTTGTTTTATCTACAAAAGTCTTATTTTTAACCTTAAATGTTAACATGAAACTTTATGAAACTTTATGAAAACTTTGGGAACCTTTATGAAAAAAGATCCAATGCAGAATTTTCATACAAACCAATTCGAACATCTGACTCTGATAGCCTGCGGTGTACAAAAAAATGAACCACGCGTGTCGTGCCAATTACTTTAAAAAGTGCCTTAGTTATTGTCGATTCACATCATTTGTAGAAATGGCATGCGAAAAACCAAAAGCAGATGTTTTGTTTTAAATGACATAAAGCCCATAATCTCGAAAATCGTGGGACTTTTACTAAAGTGAAATTCCATCATATAGTAGGACATGATCTGACCTATTGACAGTTGCAGGATTATCCATTCATACCAGGACACCTTGTATATATTGGTATATATGGGAAAAAGACATTTTTAATCCGCTATATTTATGTAAGCTTGACTATTTGCACATCTGGATGTTTTGAAGATGGTTTTTGAATTTTTTTTAACAAATTATTTATATTGGGGACAGGATGGTCCTTAAAACGGCCTTTATATAAACATGCACACATTTATCTAAAGGTGGTTTTGAAGACTAGGGTTTACACAATGATTAGATGTGGGCAAGCGGCTACTATAAGGACGGTTCTCCAAGTCGATTGTTATATATATATATATATATATATATATATATATATATATACATATATATAGATCCACTTGAGATATTCAATGATTTTTATATAAAGCAGTTTCGAGCCTGAAGCCCAACACAGAAATCGTACTTTGGCAGTTTGCATACATTTATGTATACGTTAAGTATAATCGTGTGTGTATATATTTACACATACACACATTTGCCAATGGTCACGGGAAACGGTGATACAGTTAACGATGAGGACGATCAAACAAAGTCGACGCCTCAAGAGAAGATGGAAAATCTGGAGCAGTTAACTCGTAAGACTTCTAATGAAACATGCAAAGGGCGCCTAGGCGTGAGAAAAAACCCTTTCCATTTGTCAAGCCAAAGCCAAGTTCGGGCGGTGAGCAAAAAAACGAGAGAATAACAAACAATAGCATGCAGCATACGGCGTTGAAATTTTTTCGAGTGCGCGGTAAGGGAAAAAATATATTCGCGCATTATTGAGTTCAAACTTAAGTTCCAACTTGACTCTTCAAGTCTAAGCTTCGGCCGAAATTTCATAATATGAGATACGAGTGTTACATGGATATATATATATATATATATATATATATATATATATATATATATATATATATATGGACATGTATACGGGTAAGTATATTCACTTCAATTCACTTAAATTTGTAGATTAAAATCTTTATTTTCTTTTTTTCTAATTTTTATTTCTTATCCTCGAGGATTTGAGAGGTTCAAAGAGGGACTGTTTGTTCGCAAAGTGTGTTAAGGGAATGGCTTAGGGCCATGTATTGAACGCTGCGAAATTTCGACGATGGTTTGCGGAATTGGTAGTTTTTGGCTACGAGCCGCTGATAAAATCAGTTGAAAGACCGCTCCAAATATGAGCTTTTTCACTATCGAGGGCCTAACGTTATTGGAATGTGCATGAATTCGGTGCATCGGTGAGTAATTCATAATTTCCCCCATGGTAAACACAACGCGTGAAGTTTTTTTTTTCAAAATTTCAAAAAATTTCGGCCATCCTGTTTTTTCAATACTATTTAATACATATTACACAATGAATTTAATCTCAATTGATCGTATGGTTTGGTCGGAATTAGGGTTCGCAATTTCGAAGCGGTCGGAGCGAGTGATACATGGTCTTAAGAGAAGAAAAGTAGAATCGATTTTCCGGGCGCTGAGGTTCTGATGCAAAAAGAAAGGAAAACAAAACACTACGCGTACACTATTACGAAAATATACTGGATTTATATATATATATATATATATATATATATATATATATATATATATATATATATATATACATATACATATACATATACATATATATATATATATATATATATATATATATATATATATATATATATATATATATATATATATATATATATATATATATATATATATATATATATATATATATATATATATATACATATATATATATATATATATATATATATATATATATATATATATATATATATATATATATACACATATATATATATATATAGCCTGGTCGGTGTGTAAATAATTGTATAGAAAAATTCACCGTGACGTAAGGTGTTGAAACGAGTTGATTTGTATAATGGAATGAATTGTCCCAATATATATATATATATATATACCGACGCGACTATAAGAAAATTAGTGACCAATTACACTTGTTCTTTTTTTTTTTTCTCGTACCTAAGACGCCCCCCGTTGCTCCGACTCGAACTAGCGCATCATCCGATAAGTTCGGTAAATTAAAATTGATAGTTACACAGTAACGTCGAAAATTTCGAGATCTTTCGCCGGATTTTTCGATCAAACATTTTCGATCCCGAACAGAGAATGACGTATCACAGTGCGAAAAAAATGCGTAGCCTAACGGGAGTTCCTTTAAGAAATAATTTCCGCTAATCCTCGAAAAAAATTACCCGCGGCTTTGTGACCGTATAAATTGCAAAAATCGACCAGGTACAACGTCACCTAGTGAAAGTAAAACAAGTAGAGGTAGAGCTTTTTTTGTCCCGGTCGAAAAATCCATTTCGAACTTGCGGACGGTACTGTATATAAAAAAAAAATAATAAAAAGTGCATAAAAACGAAAAAGAATGAAATTTAATACCATTAAAGGAACGACGTTAACGGGACACGAAGCGAGAATTTTTCGTGCGCTGCTAAATTATCGGCTCAAGTTGATTATTTTTTGGCCGCGATACACAATTCTTCGTCCCGGTATGAAAAATCGAAAAGCGATTCCGAACTTTCCGACGGTACTGTATATATAACACAAAAAAAAACGAATAAAAAGCAAATAAAAACAAAAAAGAATCAAATTTAATTCCATTGAAGGAACGACGTAAAAGCGCGACACGAGGCGAGGATTTTTCTTGCGCTGCCAAATTATCGGCTCTACTTGATTATACTTGCCGCATATAATAATCCGCAATTCGAAGTTAGTCGATTGAAAACAAGAGGAGAAAAAAGCGAAGGTGAATAAGAGATAAGAAGAATTGTTGGATATTGGATTTTAGGTCTAGTAGATTTATAACGTGTACATAGTGAATGTAAATGGTTTTTTGGCTGTTGTTTACGCCATATATGACGAATTATACACAGTAATACACTGTTAGAGATATTCATTATTTGTTGATATATTTTTATAAAGTATCGTTTAGCCATAATTTCTCATTAGCCTCTCCATTCTTCCTCTTCTAACCCCCCCCCCCCCCCCCCCCCACTCTCCTCTCACCGCACCGATACACACGTACTGTCGCATTACTCGCGTGGTGCACTGGCACATGTGTGTCTTGTAATTACGTAGAAATTTCCGTTTCGTTTGACGTTTTTTTTTTTTCAATTACGTTGGGAAAAATATTAATTGCCGTAATGTTTGTTGGAGCATTCGTCGTAGCAGAATTTCCTCGAGTCAAATAACAACTTCATACACAAATAATGGATTCGCGATATTGTCCCGTAAAAAAGTACACCCCGAACGATTTCTACCTCGCCGATCGAAAGCTCGCGTGCATTCGATCGTTTTTTTTTTTCACTGGACAACGAGAAAAAAAAAACGATCGCACGAAAATTAAATCGCGAGAAAATGTTCGCTCTTAAAACGTTAGGCTACTGTGGAGACCCGAAAATCAGGGTTGTTTGAACAAATTAATTTTGACGGAATAAGTAAGATGGTTGAAAAATCGTTCGGCCATTTATTTTTATGTACAAATGTGTACCAAATTTTATTTGAAATATTATTAATTTAAAAAGTTATAAACAATTTCGTGAAGGACCTTTGGACGTGAGGGCTCAATGGTGTACTTACAAGGAACATCCCTCGGGTGACACTCTTCGATTTTGTTGAAATTTGGATATGTTATAAAGCACCGAAAAGTAAGCGATACGTATTTTTTTTATCGGCGGAAAAACGGTTTTAAGGGGTGATACCACCCCTTAATATAGGGGTGGTCCAGCCCTTAATTTTTTTTTGCAATGCCACTATAGTGGATTTTTCATTGCTTCGGATTAGAAGAATTTTCGTTTTTGTTTAATTAAAATCGGTGGACTCCTTGTGTGTGAAACTGCTATACTACCCCTAGAGATGCCTTTTTTCGAAGGGTGGTTTCACCCCTAAAAACTATTTTTCCGCCGATAAAAAAATATACGTATCGCTTACTTTTCGCTGCTTTATAACATATCCAAATTTCAACAAAATCGAAGGGTGTTCCTTGTTAGTTTAGGCCACCCGGTTGATCGTAAAAAAAATGACCTTTTTTCTTAAAACAGACAATATTGGCTAACAATGAAAGGTCGCGGGGTCGAACTCTCCGATTTCGATGAAATTTGGCATGCTTGTAGAATGGGTAAAAATAGACGACACGTATTTTTTTATATCTGCGGAACCCGACTTTTAAGGGGTGAAACGCACCCTCGAAAATAGGGGTGTTTTTCGTCGATAACGTTCTCGTTCGCATCTTCAATGTATAGTATACGAAAAAATAAACATTGTTGCAATTTGAAATTTTTTCATATCTCGTACCGTTAAAACGTTATCGACGAAAAACGAAAAACATCCCTATTTTCGAGGGTGCGTTACACCCCTTAAAAATTTGATTTCGGAGATATAAAAAAATACGTGTCGCCTATTTTGACCCATTCTACAAGCATGCCAAATTTCATCGACATCGGAGAAATCGACCTCGCAACCTTTCCTTTGACTTGACCGAGCTTTTTCGTCATCGTGTTTCAATCATCGGAAAAAAATGTTGGATTTTTTTTCTCTCTCCATTTTTCGAGATAAAATGACATCATTATTGTTAATAACTAATGAAAAAAATGTTAAGAAGAAAAACGCTCGTCAAGACTAAACTACCATTACACTGGATAAGTGTACGAAATTTCAAGTCAATCCGTTAATTAGATGTCGAGAAATCGTGTACACCGTTTTGAAAAACGTAGCTTCGAGAGAAACGCGTTTAAAGTTTCCCTAGCAGTTCTATCGTTGTAATAATAAGTTTGACTTACGTCGGACCTTACTCTTTAATTCGAGTTGCCTCAAGCGACAAACGAGTGTTCGAGCTTTTCACAGTGGCCTAACCCCTTGAAGCGCCTTTAATTTGATATCCCAAGAACGTACATACGAATTTTTTTCTTTTCATTTCTGATCCTTATACGAAGAGGCATCTGTCGTCTTATATACCAAAAACCATCTATCTCTCTCCCCTAAAGTAACTCTGAACAAATATATATATATATATATATATATATATATAAATATAGAATTAATGGTCGTAACGGATCGTTACAACGTGCGACGATAATAATACTATGACGGAAATGCAAAGAAAAATAAAAGCAACAAAATACTTCGGCAAAATACTCATTGGAAGAGCACGGAGTGTCGAAGATTTACGTGGATTAATCGATCGGTGTACGTAAAGCGAGGATGGCTCTTATTAGATTTAAGTCGACGATTACGCCAGTATAGACGGAATAGTGGAAGACGAAAGAAAAAAAATGGAAAGTCAATTTGTACGTAGAGACAACAACAGCAACAAAAATTGTGCGTGTGTGCGTGAAAAATACAGACCGCTTGGCCAAAATGCAAAATAAATCATAAACAAAAGAAAAATTAAAAACGAAAGATACACCGTGTCGCGACTTGGAAGCGGATTTTTTTTTCCCGACTGAGTCATCGGCGGCGTTGCATGTACCGAACAATAGTAGTTATCGATTATATATATTTATATACACATATATATATATATATGGTATAAATATATATGTATGTACATATAAATGTGATGATAAGAAATCATGAATTTCCTAGACAACTAGGCCAGGTAATACGAGAACGTGTCGATAGGACGCAGTGAACTTTCAGCAAAAAAAAAAACTTGCGATCAAACCCCGGGAAGCCATCGACGATATTGTAAAATATTACATATACACTTTATACTCATATATGAAACGAAATTAAAAAGAAACGAACGAATAAAAATTGCATTTCACAATGTCTATTCGGTGGTTGCATGGCACAAAAAATGAGTTGGAAATAATTTTCGGCACATATCGAGCTTATTCGTCGATCGCTCGTTTTACACCGCACACAACACACGAACACACTTTCCGGGTGCTACCGAATAATCACCAGACCGAGTTGCAAGATTCGTAGGCAAACTGCACCGAAGGCGCGAGATAGGAAAAAAAAAGCAAAAACGTCACACCTGCAGGCACGTGACGATGGCCTCAACTACTTTGTGGACACGTTGAACTAACAAGGAACATCACCTAAATGTCCGCCCTCGATTTTTCTGCAACTCATACAAGTGATGAAGCATTGAAAACTATTGGACACGTACTTTTTTTTATCGGCGGAAAAACGGTTTCAAGAGGAGAAACCACCCCTCGAAGAAAGGCGTGTCGGGGGGTGATTTTGCAGTTTCACCCACAAGCAGTCCACCGATCTGAATAAGACCGAAACCAAAATCCTTCTAATGTAAAGCAAAGAAAAATCCACTACAGAAGTATTGAATAAAAATTTCATTAAGGGGTGACGCGCCTTTCTTTAAGGGGTGGTTTCACCCCGTAGAACCGATCTCTCGCCGATAAAAAAATCGTACCTAATAGTCTTCAATGCTTCAATACATGTATGAGTTTTGCCAAAATTGAAGGCGGACACTTAAGGGGGGATTGTCTTTTTTTTTCGCAAAATTTACCGCTTTTTGGGAATTTTTTTGTGAAGAAAGTATACAACGGAAAACTTGTGAAACTTGGCATATAGTTTTATTGATCTGTTTACTACATACAAACATTTTTTAAAAGAATTTCATAAAAAAATCCGCCTCCCACCCCCCTCGACGCGCGATGGTCCTTTTTTGATGGTGTGCACGATTACAGCCTTCACGTTCATCCTGCAACAAAAACCCAAAAAGCATTTTACTTTAGACACATATAGCTATCGTTCGATGAAGGGAAAACAAAATTAACGATTTGGTGACGTTTTGAACTTGAAGTATCGATTTTTCGAAAAAAATTGATCGATTTTTTGTTATAAATGAAAAACTATTAAACGTATTGCTTTTTTGCTTCATCAAACGATAAAAGAATGTCAGCTGAGCATTCTGTCCAAATTTGAAGGCAATCGGTTGAATAGTTTTTGAGAAATCGTGCACACCATCAAAAAAGGACCATCGCGCGTCGAGGGGGGTGGGAGGCGGATTTTTTGATGAAATTGTTTAAAAAATTTTTTGTATGTAGTAAACAGATCAATAAAACTATATGCCAAGTTTCACAAGTTTTCCGTTGTATACTTTCTTCACAAAAAAATTCCCAAAAAGCGGTAAATTTTGCGAAAAAAAAGACAATGCCCCCTTAAGTGATGTTCCTTGTAAGAAGCGGAAATCGTATTGCAGTCTGCATCGCTCGAACGCAACGAAAATATTTCTTTTTCCTATTGGCCAATTTTTTTACGTCGGTGCTGGAAAAATCTCTGAATTTTTTTTTGAAGAACCTTATAAGGGCCTTGTAACCTGAACGTAAAAAAAAACATTTAGATGGTGATAAAAATTTAAAATTAGAAAAATTCAAAATAATGTTCGTTGCGTTCCAACGATGGAAACTGCGACATCATACGACGAAAAAATATACGCATACGGGTTTTGTTACGAACGAAATTCCGGGGGTCGTTGGAAATTCGCAAGTGTGCTAATATAAGTGTCGAGAACGATCAACCTATCGTGGACACACACACACACACATACTCATAAATGTATAAAATACACACACGAAAACACACGTACAATTCGGTTGAGAATATATGAATATAAAAAAAGTAAAAATTAAATAAAAAAAAAAGATTCGGTAAGTGTCAACGGAGCGGGGAAAAAAGTAACGTCCATCTGTGTATACTGAACGATTTTTTTCGCACAAATAAAGGCTCGCCAATTTACTTTTACCGGATAGTCATGCCCAGCGGAAAATCCATGTCCTCTCTTTTTTCATCGAGACGAGGCGACATTCAGCGGCCACCGTGTGCACTACACCAATATCGTCAGATGGAGATAAATTTTGAGAAATACAAAAACGCGTACGGTGAGTATATACTGAAGTTATTCAAATTGCTGCAATTTCTTCCGTGATGGCACCGTTGTGTGGAGAAATTTGAAGACAGTTTATTCTTATACTTCTAGAATTGCAATGGCAAAGTTCATCCATGAGCATTTCAAGAGAAGCTTCCCGATATTCTACGGGACTCGGTATGATTTCGTCGGGTCCCCCGCCCCGGCCTCTATTCTTGTAAGCTTTCATTTGAAAAATTTGCAATAATTATTGAAAATGGCATTTGCAAATAACCGTGGTTGTTTGTTTAAGTTTCAAGTGCCGAAAATGCTTTTAAAAGGTTGAGGCTGTGGTAAGTTTCAAGGGCCAAAAATGCTTTTTAAAGGTTGAGGCTACTGTCACATCCGGAAGGGATGAAAATATAAACTTTCCTTTGTCACTTTTTTGCCTACGCCTAGCGCAACAGCACTGGATGGGGGTAAAAAGGGAGACGTGTGAAAAGGGAGTTTAGGCTTCGAATGTCTACGCGGTTAAGGGGGGATTGTCTTTTTTTTCGCAAAATTTACCGCTTTTTGGGAATTTTTTTATGAAGAAAGTATACAACGGAAAACTTGTGAAACTTGGCATATAGTTTTATTGATCTGTTTACTACATACAAAAAAATGTTTAAACAATTTCATCAAAAAATCCGCCTCCCACCACCCTCGACGCGCGATGGTCCTTTTTTGATGGTGTGCACGATTACAGCCTTCACGTTCATCCTGCAACAAAAACCCAAAAAGCATTTTACTTTAGACACATATAGCTATCGTTCGATGAAGGGAAAAAAAAATTGACGATTTGGTGACGTTTTGAACTTGAAGTATCGATTTTTCGAAAAAAATTGATCGATTTTTTGTTATAAATAAAAAACTATTAAACGTATTGCTTTTTTGCTTCGTCAAACGATAAAAGGATGTCAGCTGAGCATTCTGTCCAAATTTGAAGGCAATCGGTTGAATAGTTTTTGAGAAATCGTGCACACTATCAAAAAAGGACCATCGCGCGTCGAGGGGGGTGGGAGGCGGATTTTTTGATGAAATTGTTTAAAAAATTTTTTGTATGTAGTAAACAGATCAATAAAACTATATGCCAAGTTTCACAAGTTTTCCGTTGTATACTTTCTTCACAAAAAAATTCCCAAAAAGCGGTAAATTTTGCGAAAAAAAAGACAATCCCCCCTTAAGGAGGTACGGTGATTACCATGCTAGTAAACTTAGAGTCTATTTCACGCCGCAATACCACCACGTTTTAGATATATGTATATGGCCCATTTTTCGAGAAATATTTTTTAAGTATTGAATTTGGAGTTGCCTATTATTTTTATAATATGGGAACAACCTTAATAATCTACTACTCGACTTCAGTAGTATGCCATATCGTTGACGTTTAGCATCGTCGCATTTTCGATGGCTGTCATCGATTCCACGCGCCCGGCTTATTATTTTTTGTAGCCGGTTAACACGGAGAATGAAAATACTGTGGAAGTTTATCAAAAGAGTAACGGGATTGTACCTGAAGTCCAGTTTAGAGACAAGTGTAGATTCTGGCGGACAAGAATTAGAAAATTCAAAGATAATATTGCGATTGCAAACAAAAAACGTCGGGTTGAAGTTAACCTCAATGTCTAATGTCCAATCTGTCCAAAGTCAAAACATATTTCATCGATTGTTATGTTATTTTTCCCTTTCCCAATTTTCACAATATTTGCAGGTATAAAAAGGAACGTTTATTTTATATGACGGTTCTCCCGTGCTGAATTTATATATACATGCGTTGTATAGGTACATGTCGCCAGAAAAATTGAGATGCCTTTGCTGTACGTAAAAGAACTTCAAGTAAATATCGACGAAAGGCCCTTTATAATCCATTTAAAAAATGTACGGCTTCGCACAATCATATTTTTAATTCGCGTTGAAAATATCCTATAGACGAATCAAATTTGCGTGGGTATCCGGCGTTGCCACACGTCGAGCAAGATTGCTGCTGTTACGTCACGAGAAGTTTCGCACTCCGAAAACTTCGGTTTTTGCGACCTTATTTCTAAATTTATTGCTTATTTCTGCGGTGAGCTTTCCAATTCAAGGTGCCTTATCGATCACAAAGATTCAACGAGCGCAACCATCAGTTTTTTTTACGTGTTTCTTGGCTCCAAGTAGCACAAAAAAATCGATATATGAGAGGACAGGCACATTTTGTCGTCTACGTGTGACTAATTCACCAACTTTAACAATTAACAACTCGGAAAGTGTACGGTAAATCTCGTGGAAACTCCGCATACGCATGGACGAAGGTCTCGACAATGCTATACAAAAAAATCGGGCTTTTATCTTGAACTCGCTCCAATCACTGTACCTCCTTAAGAGATATGTAACGAGTTTGACTGACGTAGCTACCAGTAACAAGGTTCTTTTATTCTTCAATGTTGTTTGAGGTTCGAATTCCTCGGAACACAGTTTTGGTAATCGAGGAACGATACAGAGAAATATAATCGGTTTAGCTTACGTCAGCAGAGTGGCCGTTGCTCGTAGTTGCACGAAGGGCCATCGCTCTCTTCGATAAGAAGACTCGGAAGGTTTTACAACGGTGTGCGTAATTAATTAGGTGCTTCCCGGACACTTCGCGTAGTTAAATATATGTACTTGTATTGAAAAGATGACCCGTCGAAATTTTCAGCCTATTTTGCCCCTCCAGATCCTCACAGTGGTAAGAGATTAAGGCAGCAAAGTAGCTTCGCATTCAATATAAAATGAGCTCCTACTTAACGCGTAGAACGGGAACAAATTTCACTCTATTACGCATATAGAGATACAGTCCGACCTCCGAATAAGAAACCCGGCAATAAGAAACTTTCCCCAGTTTCTCACTCGAGCGCTTCCCCCACTCCGACTCGAACTCCGAGCTCGAGAACTTTGTACGCGGAACCTCTGGTTAAGAAACCAGCCTAGGAGAGATTGTTCGGGCAAAATAGAGTGAACGTTGTACTGTAAATTGATGTGTGCATGCGTGCGTGAGTATGTGCCCGTGCGGAAAATTGATAGGGCATCCCTAATAAAAATAAGGGCCTTTCAGGGCTTCCCTAGTGCTTTCCTTAGTAGGGATTTCCACAATGGGCCCAGACTTGGCTATTATCGGGATAAACTTGTAGGGATTTCCACAATAGGACCCGACTTGGCCATTATAGGGATAAACCTGTAGGGATTTCCACAATAGGCCCAGACTTGGCCAGTATAGGGATAAACAAGTAGGGATTTCCACAATAGGCCCAGATCCGACTATTATAGCGATAAACCAGTATAAATAGCTTAGGCTACATGGTTGATGGTATTTCAATTATTCAAATCGATTATATACATCGATCGAATAATATTATCGAACGCAAATTGGGAAAAAGCGTAAGGGCATTAGCAAATAAAAAATCAACGATGAACACAAATATGCAGACAAACATCAGACAGTATTTATTTATCAAATAAAAGAAACCTTTTACATAGATACAAACAATTACTCGTGGTTTCACTCATACATGGAGTAATGCTAGCGCATAAGTGTGAACAGTCCCAAACGGTTTTCTCGACATTTTTATAGCAACTAATTTCCGCTCATCATAGGGAAAATTATTTCTTTTGAAGACTTCGCTGATATTTTCCATTCATAAACTTTATCTGACTGTGTAGGATAAGTAAATAAATTGGTCTGTGTTTTCCAGATCTTTCCCTCAATGGAAATAGATTCTAGTGATTCAGTAGACCCATATATTTTTTTTATTTCTACTACACATCCATTCCTTAGAATGGATTATTTTTTGTATTAATTTTGTCATGGCAGTTTGTCATAAAGGCTCACATGCAAATACGCAATCACATTTCTACGCGCGCACACATACATACACATGCACTCACGCCCACACCTATGCACATGAACAATTACATAAAAACAAATACAGATATACCCTGACGCATTTAACATACACGTATATCCACTGATACGGATATTTTATGGCGCTGAAATGGTTATGATGAGGCGCCGTTGAGGCATTTTCAGGGCGCTAAAATGGTTTTGATGAGGCGCCATTGAAGCAACTTATAAGGCCCCGGTCGTTGCGCCTTTAATGGCCCTTGTTGACAAAGTGTGACCGGCCGCTAACGGCCCCCATGTGGCTTCCAGATTAGGGCCCGAATAAAGTTAGGGGAATATTATTGGGGCCCGATCACAGCCCCAACTCAATTTCCGCACGGGTGTGTGTGCGTGTGTGAATGTAACAAAAAATCGACAAGTTAATTAGAAATTTTTTGTATTCATCAAAAAGATAAATATATGTGTTGACAAGATTTCATATAAAATAAAAACAAAGAAGGGCGTTTAAAGATTTTCATATAAAACAGCAAAAGTTTCCGAGACGTAATGAAAAGCGTTTTCATCTTGTTGCGTATTATTTTGATCCGCAACGCACTCAACTGACGGTGGAATATTTTCGAGAGTCGAACTCTGCCATTGAAGATGAATCCTCAGAGATATTGACTTCTTCTTTTATATAAATGGGATAAAACAATATGGACATAAAGCTCATTGTCTAAATTATCACCTTGCGGCGCAGATTCCGCAATATTTTTCTTCGATTTGTATACTACAGTCTCATCTCTTACGCTTCTTTACAGTTTCGGTCATTTTATGACAGTTAATAGTAATTCAGATACAGTAGTACACAATAATATTCAATAGTATGTATATTAACGTGAAACAAAAATTTGCTAAATAAATGTCCACGCGCAGTCGAAAACGTTTTTGCATGGGCGATGTGAATACCAAGTTGCAACTCGTTCGAGCGAGTTTCTTGTTGAGAGGATCGCATGCGGAAAAGAGTGAGAGAGACAGGCAGAGGTAGTGAGCGCGGAGCGCGCGCCTAGTGGCGGTATGCGATATATAAGAAAAACTCTGCCCCTTGGGGGCTTTTGGTTTCTTATTCGGAGGCCGGACTGTATATATGCCTGAATACGCGCATGCGTAGGCACACGTATATACCCGCACACATACATGCCTAAGCATACACCAACACACGTCTACTAGTACGTATACGTATGCATGCGTGCCTGCTATAGGGATCCCGCATACATGGGGGCACTTCCTGTCAAAAATATTGTAACTGTTTGCCCAAGATCCATTTCTTCCACTTTGGAGAGTTGCTGGAGCTGCAGAGGCAAGTTTGAAGGGAATGCAAAAGGTTCGCTGGGTGGAGATAATGGAAAGGCCATTGGAAAAGTAGACCTCTACGGCGACCGCGCGGTCCTACCTAGTTCAACGCATGACGGTTACTGAAAACTATCAAGCTATCAGACCCTCGTTTCGTCAAAACAGCCAAATGCACGATAAGTCGAAACGCAATCAAAAGAGAAGCTGCAACGACTCCAGCTAGGTTAGGTAGGTAGTATAAGGGCCTATGCAGGAGGTGAGCAGCAAAGGAAGAGCATGAGGCGGTTCATAGTAGGACTTCTAGCAGCAAACAGACTCAAATGAGGCTGACATAGGATCAAAGGCCTTTGAAATAGGCTGACCATTTCAACTCGGGGAAGTGAAAGGATTTTACGTGCAAAGATGCGGCATTTGTCGCGATGATAAATCAAGGATTTCAAGTTCAAGCTACTTTGGGTGACTGACTTCAATGGATGGTGATAGAAGTGACTTCAACGAGTGGTGGTGGAATACTGACTTCTTGTAGGATACTTCTTCACAAAGTAGCAATTAGAAGAGGTTTCGTCCATGGGGGAAGGAGTGGATTTCTATGATGCATTTCCCTTAGGGATTGGTTAATCGGTCGTGAACATGTAGGGTGACCTATGTGATTGGTCGAGACAGCGTGGGAAAAAGGACTTCTAGCTCGTTATTGGGTCACAGTTTTGATAAACGCAATCGCTGTTCTATTTCCAAGATTTGAGTTGAACGCTCGTGTTTTGCGTGGGTATAATTTTACGACCGCTGGAGTATTTCGACTCTTGCGAGTTCTCCTTCAAGAGTTGTTTGGGTCTCAAGATAAGGGATTATTGCTTGGTGAAGTCCCTGCGTTATTGTTCTGTTCGAATGTTCTGGGGACCTTTCGAGGCTGCACGTATATTTCTTTATATATAATGTTTAAGGCGTTATACGCAGTTGCAAGGCCAAAAATAGTCGTTTTTTCACGATTTTTTTTCTGGAAAAGGATTTCATTTGGGCAAAACGAAAAGTATTAGGCAGTGTAGTGGCATTTTTTAGCTTTAGATTGGCATTTTTTATTTTCAAAAATATTCATTAACATTGCTCCTGTAGGAAGTCTCTTGGAGGTCCCCGAAAAAAAGTGTCCGGCGGTGAGCAAAGTATCTCCGGTTTGGATGATCTAAAATGAAAAAACCAAAAAGATGCTTTTAGGGGATAGATGAATCCAGGTATTGATCGAAGGAATAGTCGAAATTTCAATTTTTGACGAAATGGTGGCTTCGGAAAGAAACAATTTCGATTTTCGACCAAATTTTTTTCGTCAAATCGTAAAAAAAAGTAGAAATAATTGTCGGAAATCTTATTCCTTCGATCAATACCTGAAGAATATATCTGACAAGGTTGTGTTAAAATTGCAGACCAATCGGTTGAGCCGTTTTTGAGAAATCCTGCTCACCGACTTTGAAAACACCGGCTTGAGAAAAACGCGTTTGAAGTTTCTCGCGCTTACTCTGTAGCGCTCCGAGCGTTCTTACAAATATGTATGTATTTCCGAGAATATTCGCTGGATCGATTTGAAATTTTCAGGGAATATACTCACAAATTTGTACATTCCGAAAATGCAATTTAAAAAAATCGATTTATTGAAATTTCTAACTGCGTATAACCCGTTAAGACCGCGGGACGTTTGTTTATTATCGATAGGTTACATTTCGCTGTGATATGCTCAAGTCTAAAGAAAATATAAGGATCCGTCGAAAAATGAGTGCCGCTATCGCGCGTATTGGTCTTAGTGGTTGTTCGCGATTTTCATGGGAAATCACGTAGGCTTCCGTCCTCGCCGTAGCTGAACAAGATAGGAGAAAGAGGAGAAAAATATATAGTGTGCATTTGCTCGCGACGTGATACTACTTTGACGACCCGAAAATCAGGATTATTAAAAATAATTTATTTTGAAGGAATAAGTAAGATTGAAAAATCGTTTGGACATTTATTCGTATGTACATTAACAAAGTTATTTACCAAATTTCATTTAAAAATATTAATAATTAAACCTTTGCGGTCACGCGTTTTGGTCACAGGGGGTCGCAATGACCCCAGCAATGTTTCAAGCGCTTGCTGCGTTGACTGTATCGTTCCGAATGACTTATAAAAATTCAGGATATTAGTTTGAGCATTCTAGAACGTGGCCTTCCCGGTATTATATTTGGATCGAATTTAAAAATGGCGGAAAAAAATCAACAATGTGCAAATGCGTAAAAAAGCCATTTTTCACTCAAAATAATCATAACTCTTGCAATTTTCATTTGTTTTCCATCAAAATGTAGGGTGATACTCTCGAGATATGATAGTTTAAGGGGAAAATAGCTCTACAGTGGAAATAGTTTAAGGAAAAAAATAGCTCCACGTCCGACCCTAGTCTGTACTTACAAAGGGTTGCCCCAAAGCACCATTAGAAGACAGTCGCCTTGCCTGCTACCAACTTATAGTAATTTTTGCTTGAAATTCCGCTCGGGGTCATGTTTACCCCGCGTGACCGCGGAGGGTTGAAAAGTTATAAATAATTGCATGAAGGACCTTTAAACGTGAGGGGCTGAACGGTGGACTTGATTTTGGCCACCCGGTTCATCTGAAACTACAAAAAACGATTTGTTTTCTCAGAATAGGTAATATTGGCTAAGATTTGACCGAGCTTTTTTTTGTTATCGTGTTTCAATGATCGACACAAAATGTACATTTTTTTCGATTTTTCGCGGAACAATGACTTTATCGTCATTAGGAGGTTGAATAAGTTCTCGCTGTTTTCCTACAGATGGTTTTCCTACAGACTTTATCAGAACTGCGTGCGTGTAGTTTAAGATGGTAACCCATCCATAAAGAAGTAGTACTATAAGCAAGCTTGAAATTCAGTGCATGTTTATACTTAAGTGTAAACACATGTTTACACTTCGCCGAATCGTAAACAACTTTTTTTCATAGTGTTAAACATGTCAAATTTCGTGCCAAAAAAGAGTATTTGCGGGGAATTTTTCTGCACTACTTTATTCAAAAAAAAATCCGCAACTGAAGCACATCAAACGAAACGTTTAAAATTATAAGGAAATGTTGTTTTAGATAACGCATTAATTTTCACGAAAAATCAGCGAGAACTTATTCAACTTCCCCATAATAACTAATGGAAAAATGTTAAGAAGAAAAACGTCGGTCAAGACTAAACTACGATTACATTGAATAAGTGTTTCAAATTTCAAGTCAATCCGTTCATTAGATGTCGTGAAATCGTGTACACCATTTTGAAAAACATAGTTTCGAGAAAAACATGTTCAATTTTTTTGCTAGAAGTCCTATCGTTGTCATCATAAGTTTACCTTCAATCTGTGATTGCTGCACCATATGTCGGATCTCCCTCTTCAATTTGAGTTGTCTCAAGTGACGAACGATTTTTTTTCAATTTTCACGGTAGTCTAACCTCTCAATTTGACGAGCTCCTATGTGCCATATTTTTTATGCCGGTCGAAAAATTTCAGATGTCAAAACATTGATAACTGTGGGAATTTGTAAAGTAAAATTGTTCAATGGGAGACAGGTTACTCGCCGCGTTTTTTAAAGTAATTAAGTTTTAATCGAAAGTCCACTTGGATGGGCGACCGCCTCTACGTTTTTTTTCGAGGGTGCATAGAATTTCGCGAGCTCTTCGGATTCGACTCACGAGGATTTTCGCAATTAGCTTTGTGAAGCGTCAGACCGCAAAGCGCAGGTTGGCAAACGGTCCAATGAATAACGAATGGAGCGCTGTATGGTATCTTACCACCATGGCAGCGGGGCAAAGATTGCCGCTATCCCCAATCCGATTAATGCGGCCACCGCGCGCTCAACGTGGCGACCCACTTCGGTCTACGGTCACATAAAGGGGGATGTAAACACAGCAAAACCATCCCGTAATGATGAGAGTCCGTTCGGATGCACTTTTGTAGCAGCCGCGAGAGGGGTGGATCAGTGTTGCCAGGAACCACAAATACCGTTTCGCCAGGCTGACGCCGTTTAGCCCTGAAAAGCCCCTGTCGAACAAAACGTGTCACCGATGTTCAAAGTGGCCACGATTTTGAAAGGTGACTATTGATTTATGCTCATTTTCACAACATTGGTAAGACCCAGTTTTGGAATCGCATTAAGGGGGGATTGTGTTTTTTTTCGCAAAATTTACCGCTTTTTGGGAATTTTTTTGTGAAGAAAGTATACAACGGAAAACTTGTGAAACTTGGCATATAGTTTTATTGATCTGTTTACTACATACAAAATTTTTTTTAAACAATTTCATCAAAAAATCTGCCTCCCACCCCCCTCGACGCGCGATGGTCCTCTTTTGATGGTGTGCACGATTTCTCCAAAACTATTCAACCGATTGCCTTCAAATTTGGACAGAATGCTCAGCTGACATCCTTTTATCGTTTGATGAAGCAAAAAAGCAATACGTTTAACAGTTTTTTATTTATAACAAAAAATCGATCAATTTTTTTCGAAAAATCGATACTTCAAGTTCAAAACGTCACCAAATCGTCAATTTTTTTTCCCCCTTCATCGAACGATAGCTATATGTGTCTAAAGTAAAATGCTTTTTGGGTTTTTGTTGCAGGATGAACGTGAAGGCTGTAATCGTGCACACCATCAAAAAAGGACCATCGCGCGTCGAGGGGGGTGGGAGGCGGATTTTTTGATGAAATTGTTTAAAAAATTTTTTGTATGTAGTAAACAGATCAATAAAACTATATGCCAAGTTTCACAAGTTTTCCGTTGTATACTTTCTTCACGAAAAAAATCCCAAAAAGCGGTAAATTTTGCGAAAAAAAGACAATCCCCCCTTAAAAGGAAATCCTATTCGATCTTTATCGGACTGATGAACTGCGTGTGGACCAGGGTGGAGAAAAAAAAATCATCCAATCTTAATTGTTACAAATGGCAATACTAGGTACGAAGAAAAATCATAATAAATTGAAGGCAGCATTGTTTTCTAGAGCGTTGTTTTGTAGGCACATTGTAATTACATTTGATTACGCCTTCTTTGAGCATCGACCAACAAGCTGTCTATACGATGAAGTCCCACTCAGAAAGGAATACCATTATGACGGATTTAAAAAATCGATTTTTTTTTGCATTTTCTTAAAGTGTACATATTTAAGAATTTGTGAAACAAAATTCGAGTTAAAATATTTAATAATGACCAGTTTACAGACGATTTAGTGAGAGCAGGTAGCGCAACGATTTACGTTTACGGAAACTTGCAATCGCGTTTTTTCTCAAAACGACTTTTCTCGACCTGTCCGGAAAATCGTAATTCTAGCTATAATTGTCCGATCTTCAACTTTAAAAAACCAAAATTCCCGTAATTGCTGTACCTATCGTTTCCGTTTATGTAGCTGTTTACCTACCTATCGTTTCCGTATACGTAGCCGTTTTTTGTTCGACATTTAGTATTTTTTAAGCTCTCGAATATAGGTAAGTAAAAATTTCGCCAAAAATTACTCTTTTATTAATAACACCCGTTATTTTTTATTTTTTTTCGAAAAAACGGCTACTTACACCTTGAACTACATTCATATCGATTATAAAAGTTTTTTATTTTCATTTTCCAAACTAACTATTGCCAAGGTATCGACCCGGCCGTTGAACCGCATTTTTTATACAGAGGCTCTATCATACCTCAATAATGTTGTGAATTTTTCAAATTTTAAATAAAAATTTACACGAGATAAGTTCAATGTATACTTGATAACATACCATTTTTCCAAATCCCAAATAAAGAATCTCGGCCCGTCACAGAAACCAAGTTAAGGGGGCTATACCAGTGTGATACTTTCAATAATTCGATTTTTTTTGCCTTTTTCGATAGTTTATACTTTCAAGAATATCATTATCATTTATATCATTTATATCAATAGCATTTTATCTTGCAAAAATCGATAGTTGAATCTTCAAACGCGTTTTTTTCGAAATGAGATTTTTCAAATTTGCTGACATAGAAACTCAAAGAGCAATTATCCGATTGACTTGAAATTTGACCTGAGTACTCTTGAATATATTTACTCTATAATGACGTAGGATATTTTTGATTGGATGAAAATTGACGATTTTGCATTGAAAAAAACGTCCATTTTATAGGCAAGAAAACATACTTTTTTTCATAACTACGCCGTTTTGTACGATTTTTATATTTTTCGAAAATCCTACGACATTGTACAGGAAACACCTCCCAGTGTAACGACATTTTTTCCTTTCTCGGTTTCAGATACTCAATCGGCCGGAATCGTGTCAGCAGTAAAGAAACTTTTTTTTTGGCGCCTCCTAAAGGCAGCGCATAAGTTGCTTGCATCTCAATATTTTTCTATGAAAAAATTATGTAATATAGGTCAAATATAGCCAAATATGTTCTCAGTTTTCCGAAACATTTAACCAAGTACTTTTCTTCCAAAAAATTCCCGAAAACCACCCAAATGTTCAGCGTTCACACTGGTATAACCCCTTAATTCCTGCGCGTCGCACTAATGATCGATATTTTGATGTACCTCTATGGGCATGCACACACTCACACATATAGTGGAGAAAAAATCCCCACGCTTCTCTCAGAGATGAAGGAAAAACAAAAAACTTTCAAGGCCCCGCGAGATTTCCACAGCGAAAATATCGAAGTTGCGTGATAACTTTTCCCTCGAGCCGCGCGCGGGTGTGAAGGAAAGTTTAACTCTTAAAATCGATGTAGAAGAAGAAGAAGAAGAAGAAGAAGAAAAAGAAGCGTAGATTTATTCATTGGAGTGGATGGTTAATTCATTAAACGATTTCGTCGGTGGTTTATTAACGTATATGGGGCAGGGGAGGGTAGCAGACGATAGCAACGAAAGGTTTTCTTTGTTTCCTTCTTTCCTTTTTCCCTTACTGTTGACTTATACGACGCCTCGATACAAATCAAGTTGAACCAGCAATTAACAACCCTCGGGCTCATCACCCTCCCTTATACAGAGAAACACACCAAGAACAACCCTTTTGCTCCACTCGATGTTTCCCTCTCGGCCTTCGTCCGGGCTATTTCTATCTCTGCATTTTGCTACGGCTCTCGTCGCTGCCACGGAAAACAAGGGAGACGGAGAGAGAGAGAGAGAGAACGGAACAACGTCTACGGAGGAACCAGTAAATTACTCTTAACTTCTCGGAGGAGGGTAAAAATTACGGAGTTCTAAGGTTGGAACAAGGGTTGGCGGGAAAGAGTGTGTGTGTGTGTGTGTGTGTGTGTGTGTGTGTGTGTGTGTGTGTGTGTGTGTGTGTGTGTGTGTGTGTGTGTGTGTGTGTGTGTGTGTGTGTGTGTGTGTGTGTGTGTGTGTGAGAGAGAGAGAGAGAGAGAAAGAGGGAGAGAGCGCTTAAACCGACTGACTCCTCCTATCCCTGGGAGGCCATAACTCTTCGGGCGCTATCTGCACAGAAACCTTGTGCCATTCCTCGGGCTCTGCCACAGCCGTTTGCCTGTTCGCCGCTGCAACCCCCTTGGCACACTTCAAGCAACCCCGTCAAGCCAAGCGCCTCGAGCGGCCTCTTCGTTTCTGTACCGACCCCTGGGACTCTCACGTGACTTATTTATATGTATTTGCTATCCGGTAGGACACACCTGTCGCCGTACACCAAAATATTAAGAACCCCTGCTCGTAAGATTTTCTTTTTTGCTTTACTGCCGTCCCGAATCTCGACGCATTATCGTGTGTGGGGTGAAATTATGGTGACCGGCTCGGCGTCGTACTTTTGATAAAACGTTTTTAATTAATAAAACACTTCTTCAATGTAATTATATTTTTATATAATCAAATTATATATAGATGCAAATTATATATAGATTATATATATATAGATGCTACGCCAATTTCGATAGTAAAATCTTATTCATAATATTATATTCATATATTAAAATATTATTCATAATATTTTACGAAGGTCTGATCAAAATCATATACAGATGCTAGGCCAATTTTTATGGTAAAATATTATTCATAATATTTTATTAGGGTCTGACCAAAACTTACATACCAATATGAAGTTTGTTTTTTAAGGCAATATTGTTGTCTAGAACACTGTTTTGGGAGTGATTTTTTGGATGGAATAACCTTTAAAGCGTTACCCCCACTTGTAGCGCAAAAAAAGGCCTTTTTCATGAATTTTTTAAAAGAAAACTACGAAACTTTTTTAATCGAGAAATATACCATCTTAAAGAACACATCTTGAAGAACTTTCAGTAATTTTTTTATTGAAAAATATTACATTGTTTAGTGGCAAATGGCCGTCAATGAAATAATGTTTTTATATACACTGTTTGCGGTGACCAATATTGCGGCGAAGTGGATCATCTGAAAAAAAAATGCGGATGGATTTAGTCAAATATAAGTATAAACTAGTCTTTAATCGAAGGATTTAAAAAAATATTCATTTTTCACAAAATGGCGGACCGTCAAAGTTAATGGTTCGATTTTAACGAAAAAAACGGCCGTTTTTTGGCTATAAAACGGCCATTTTTTTCGAAAAAAAATCGAACGATTAAAGACTACATTTTTATGCATTAAATAAGCCTGCAAAATTTCAAGAAGATCGGTTCATTAGTGTTCGAGTAATCTTGGTCACCGTCTTCAGAAATGCCATTTTGAGAAAAACGCGTTTAAAGTTTTTCTTTCAACGCTCTTTCAACGCGGATTCTTCTCTTTCAGCGCTCGTATCTCAGTCAATTTTGTTCGGATCGACTTGAAATTTTCAGGACATATTATCAGATACTTATACTTCAAAAAAATGCAATAAAAAAAATCTTCGGGGAACTTCGGCAGACCCTTATACACTGAGAACAAAAATCATTGAACTAATATCATTGGCATTAGCGAATGAAATTTCGTTGATTCAATTGTAAAATTGTTCGTGTAAATAATCGGATTTATTAGTCCAAGCAAAACGCTATTAACTTTAATAACTCGATAGAATTAAAAGTTTTTTTTTCATTTAAAAGATATATTGTTAGCAGAGAACAATATATTATTGAAACTACCTAAAAATTTATCGCGAACAAGTTATATAGTTTTGAATGCATTTTCTGCAACGAACAAAAAAAGCGTTTCAGTTCATAACATGAATATTGTTGATTCGAGTACACAAGAAAAATTGAATTTCGCTCGTTTGATTCAGATAAAATTTCTATTGAGTAAATATGTTATTTTATTTTTTTCACCATATCCGATATTAATTTCCAAGTACATTATTCGTTAAAATATTGATAGTTTATTTTGATTGAAAAATATTAAGCAAATGTCTGAATTGCTTAAAAAATTATGCGAAAATAAAATTTGTTTCTTGCGCATTTGGTTGAAAAAATTCAACCAAATGATGGCCGAGCGCCACCGAAATTATAGGTGTGAGGAAACCCGTAGTTCTCGGAGTAACCGCTAGAAGCCGCACGCGCGCTCGTTTCTCGTAAGCGTAGCGCGAACCGAAAATCTACTTAAACGCCGGAGAAACTCTAATGAGTATCGCTGCTTGGCCTGTGGCTAAGATCAAAGTGTAGTATCTGTTCTTATCAGTTGAATATCTGATATTCTCCCCATGGATGTTCCATTGGATATCTGTTATTCTCTCCACTATTATCGTGGATGATCATTCTAATGCTCACTTTTTATTTAAGATTTAAAACAAATTGAAAAAATTACGTCCCATGGCATATTCGTTTCGATGCAGTAGAGAAATAATTAATTCTATTGATTATATTTGTGTACGGAATAAAAAATGTTGTAGCAACCGTTTAATTGTTTCATCCATCCATCTCCGGATTGTATATAGAATGATTTCAATAGAATATCATTTTATTGTAAGGATAGTGTAGATATTCAGAGAACAGAAGAGCTTTTTCAAATAAAATAATATGTTATTTAAATCAATCACATTTCCCAATATTTTATAGTATTGTAACAATTGTTTTGATTCATATTTTTTTGTTCCTCAGTTCTGACCCGTTCTGCTCTATAGAGCAATGAGCAGAACGGTTCATGAGAAAAGACCATCCGAAACGGATTTTTGTGTGTCTCGACCCAAGTTTCACCACAATTATATATAATACCTCAACCGCGTGTCGCGCAAGCATCTGAATCCAAACTCCCTAACCTCTAAAACCGTTCAAATGACACAAAGTATCGCAACCAAGAGTCAATTGTGGCGGAGATCTCCGAATCGTAGTTTGATGTCTCATATGTCGAAAGGATTGTACCCCCCCCCCCCCCCCCCCACCTGGTCGCCGCCGCCCTTAAGTAACTTTCGGGAACTTCCCTAACCCCAAAGTTGCCGAGATGGGAGACGACCCGAACTCGGTGGGTCGCCCAGAAATTGAAGTTATTCCACTTCTCGTGGGTGCGGGCCAAACGTCCGGTCCGCAAAGTTGTTGGAACAGATGGAGTCCACTGGGCTACGAAGTCTGATAGCGAATTTCGCTCGTCGCCAATCTCGCTCTCCCTGCACGTCAGTTGGTGTGCATAGTACCAAAACTCACCGTCGCAAGCGCTGACAATCAAAAATCGCACTCTCTCAAACGTATCGCGTTCACGTGCGATGGTAGTCAACAGTTGGTCGACACAAATATCGTTCGTTAGGCACGTAATTCAGGGTAGATTTTTATTCGAACGTACCTATACCCATATGGTTTTGGTCACGGTATTGCGAGATATTGGGAGCAGGCGGAAACTAACGGGGGAATTTTCCTTTGTGCAACTGCAGCATGATACTCGATGCGGTCCTGGTACGTATGTTTGTGAAGTGGTAGATATCGGGTCCGAGTATACATTTCGGAGAAACTGATCGATCTACGTTACTTATTTTATGTGCACATTAGTATTACCATCGGTGCGTATGTTATGAAAAAGGAAGTATCTTTTTTTATTCCTCGTGCATATGGTTGAGTACAGATTTGGCACTATTGATGCATAGATGAGTACCGGGCCTATCTTTAGGGTCCCCTATTTTGTGAATTGTGGCTGAGATGGGCAGAATTCAAACAAAAACAATAAATAACAATCAGAGAAATATATTTTATTTACCTTAAAAAAAATCTGGTTTATTTTAAGGCGGTACACTACTGTGACGAGTAAAAACATCAATTTTTTCGCATTTTCTCGAACTATATACATAATCAAGAATATGTGGGCAAAAATTCTAGTTACAATATTGAAAATTGACGGTCAGACGATTTAGCGAGAGCAGGTAGCCGAAATCACAACTCTAGCTATAATTGTCCGAATTTCAATTTTTAAAAGCCAAAATTTAAGTAATTGGAGTAGCTATCGTTATGAGTAGCCGTTTTTTATTGGTAGTATTTTTAAGCCCCCGTATATAAGTAAAAGTTTCGCGAAAAATAAACGTTTTTTTTATCACTCGCCATTTCGTGAACTTTTTCTTTCGTCAAACGGCTACGTACAATGAGAACTACATTTCCATAGATTATAAAGCTTTTTTTATTTTCCAGACCAACCAATGTCCAGTTATCGATCCGGCCATTGGACCACATTTTTGTACAGAGTTTCTATTATACTTCAATAATGTTGAATTCTTAAGGCCTTAGGCCACAGTAATGGGTATAAAATCATGTGCGAATTTAACAATTTTTTTTCGTATGAAAAATCGATTCACTCATAAAATTAATTACACATCTATTTAGTATGAATATCAAGATGTTAGCAATTTTTTTTTCGATGTTCAAAATAGCTGACTACTAATATTTCCTTTTGTTATCTTTTTTTAGGCGCTCCGGGGCGTGACATTTAGTATCGACAATTCTCGTCAATCTGCATTAGAATACCTAGAGAAGTACGTACGGAATTTAAAAAATATTGTTTTAGTCAAAAGTTGTAGGTATTTGGACTTAAGAAATTAATTTTCAGTGAAAAATTTCGTTATAACTGCTCATAAACTGCTCATAAAATGAAAAGTTTTCGATTAATCAGAGATTCCGTACGTACTCCTCTGCAAAATGCAATTGGAAACATAACTTTTAAATTTGAAGTAAATCGAGTGAAAATTGTTGAAGTTATTCGTCACGCCAATTGGAAAAAAGCTTTTTCGAGAAGTTTCGAGTAATCGGCCACTTTGTACATCGAAAAAATATATATATATATTTTCTAACAGCTTGATATTCATACTAAATAGATGTGTAATTAATTTTATGGGTGAATCACTTTTTCATTCGAAAAAAAATGTTAAATTCGCACATGATTTTATACCCGTTACCGTGGCCTAAGGCCTTAATTCTTTTCCATAAAGATTTGCACGAAATATGTTCAATGTATGCCTCAAAACATACCTTTTTTCATAATCCCAAATAAATAATCTAATAGACAAAAAAGACAGAAAAACTACCCCTTTTCGGCCCGTCACAGTGGTGACTGCATGTACAAGTTCATAATTTTTGCGTAACTAACATTTCGAAAAAAAATGGCCACCCTCCATCCCGGAAGAAAAAAGAACCGATTGTATCTCCCAATGTCCTCAAAATATAACCCAGCGCGTAATATTTCACGGTTCCAGTGTCCACCTCTATTTTTATGATACTACTCATATTTTCAAAGTCCCTGTTTGACATGAATGGCTGTTTGGAGAACGAACCTCAAAATATGTTTAAGCGAATCGTTGAAGTCGAGACGGTCCTTGAAGTGGTTTTCATAGGAATCTGCTTACATTTATATGAAAATATTGTCGAAGACATTGGGGTTTACGTAATGCAAAGTATTACGTGTACAAATAAGGTCTCCGTCTGAGAACTAAAACAGCTGCATTGAATGAACATTTGAACGAAAAAATGTTCCCCTCCATGTCCGATATCCTACAATACCAACCTAGTAGACTATCTTTCTGGACCAACAGTCCCGAACCCGATTTTTAAGGGGTGAAACTCACCCTCGAAAATAGGGGTGTTTTTCGTTTTTCGTCGATAAGATTATCGTTCTCATCTCCAATGTATAGGACACGAAAAAATAAACATTGTTGCAATTTAAACGTGTTTTCATATCTCGTACCGTTAAAACGTTATCGACGAAAAACGAAAAACACCCCTATTTTCGAGGGTGCGTCACACCCCTTGAAAATTGGTTTCCGCAGATATAAAAAAATACGTGTCGCCTATTTTTACCCATTCTACAAGCATGCCAAATTTCATCGAAATCGGAGAGATCGACCTCGCAACCTTTTCTTGTGAGGGTGCTTTTCGAAGTGGAAAATTCTCAAAATCATCTTTCCCCCCATATATATTTCAGGACTTACTATTAGTTGGTCTCACGAGGGCCCGCACTGTACGGCACAAACCTCATGTATTACGCGTTCGTTTACGCTTTACGTGTACATGCGAGACGTGTACGCGTTAAAACTTGAAACTTTACCAATTTAACTGCTGGCAGGAGAGTAGAATGTTACTCTTCGCAGGGAAATGGTGAGAGAAAAGGAGAGAGATTCGGGAGGGGGGGGAGGGGGTAAACAACTTTTGCCGAGTGTGATACAGATAAACTGCGAGTCGGTAGATCGGTGGTGTTGGTAGCGGTTGGTGGTAGTGATTGTGGAGAGACCCGTAGCTCCAGTAAGTGGTCGTAACTTCGTCGAGCTTCACTGTCAGCGAGAAAAGCGATTAAAAAACTTAGCGCTGCTCACTCCCTCTCCTCCCCCCTGCTCTTCCCGCCCCGTACAGCCCCCACGGGCGCTTCCCAGGAACAAGATGTAAGACGTAAGTGAATGGGAACTAAGCAATACGCCGAAGCAAATCGGGAAATGTTGCGGTAGCACGATGCAGGCTGGGGGTAAGGGGCTAGGCCACAGTAACGGGTATAAAATCATGTGCGAATTTAACCATTTTTTTCGTATGAAAATGTGATTCACTCATGAAATTAATTATACATCTATTTAGTATGGATATCAAGCTGTTAGAAAAAATATATATTTTTTTTCGATGTACCAAATGGCCGACTACTAATGTTTTCTTTTGTTATCTTTTTTTTAGGCACTCCACGGTGTGACATTTAGAATCGACCATTTTTTTACCTAGAACGAAAAACAAAAATTCTCGTCAATCTACATTGGAATACCTAGAGAAGTACGTAGGGAATTTGAAAAATATTGTTTTATTGAAAAGTTGTAGGTATTTGAACTTAAGAAATGAATTTTAAGTGAAAAATTTCGTTATGATTGGTCATAAACTGCTCATAAAATGAAAAGTTTTCGTTTAATCAGAAATTCCGTACGTACTTCTCTGCGAAATGCAATGAGGAACATAACTTTCAAATTTGAAGTAAATCGAGTGAAAATTGTTGAAGTTATTTGTCACGCCAATTGGAAAAAAGCTGTTTCGAGAAGTTTCGAGTAGCCGGCCATTTTGTACATCGAAAATATATATATATTTTCTAACAGCTTGATATTCATGCTAAATAGATGTGTAATTAATTTTATAAGTGAATCTCTGTTTCATACGAAAAAAATTGTTAAATTCGCACATGATTTTATACCCGTTACTGTGACCTAAGTGGTAAGGTGACAAATGTTGATGAATGAATTAAGAAGATTTGCTAATAAAAAGGATCATTTGTTTAAAGGGGAAGATACCTTGAAAATCGTCAGAAAGGTTGATTTCTGAATATATTTTTCACTGCAATGTAACATCGTAAGGAATCGTGATTAATATTTATACAATGAATTCTTTGTCATATACTGAATGCACCCTCTAAATTTCAAATCGATTGTCTGCACCGTTTCTATAAAATTTACAATGGAAAAAAAAACACTTTTTTACATGGGACGTTTCAGGAGCTGACGAACAAAACCGGTCTTGTCTATGAATTACTTTTTTACAGAAGAGGTCAAAAACCAAAATAACCAAACAGAGATAAGTTCGAATTTTTAAGCGCTAATATATGAAGGCTCTATTAAAATGCAAATCTGGACCCGGCTTTAGTATAATAAAAATACCAACTACCATTTGTTTGTTTTTTTCGGTCACGTCTGGTTTTTAATAAGAATGGTGGACAACCCCGCTTTTAAATGATAATCTTATGGACATATCCGGTTATGAAATAAAACAGATTCTTGGTAATAAATATAAATTTCCTTTTTATTATCAATTTAATCATCCTATATAAACTCTTTCGATTTCAAATGAAAATACAGTGTATTTTTCACCCAGCCAGCCATGGACAAGTCCGTTTCTGCTCGAAAAGGCAGTTAACAAATTTTAAGGCGTTTAGAGCCGGATTTGATGCGAAATATTTCGGGAGCTAATAAAGGTGTGCTTGAAGACTGAATGTTTCTTATAAAATTTCCAACATTTTTTCGCACTATATCGCGCGTAGAACTGCCACTCAGCGATAAGTCCTGGCTATGTTCTCTCATATGATCCCTCTATGTTAAAGAGTGCTTTTTCAATTTAAAAAAATTATAGAATTTGAGCAGACGATCGATTTAAAATTTGGAAGGTTACTACAGAATATGATGAAGAATTTACTGTTTAAATTGGAATGAAAGGGTAACACTGCACCAATTATGCCGAAACTCCTCAAGAATATGATAGGAACATTTTGTTACAGAATTTTATGTATTTCGGAGGCCTGTGAATGTGATTCTTCCACACTTGACGTCTTGCGTTAAGACGTTTATAGGCTATTACTCAGAAAAAGTTACTTATCTTCTAATTGAAAGTAGTTAGTGACAACAATACGCTTTCTGGAAAAATAAATAGAGTACTGAATAATATCGCGACGAGTCGGTATGTTACTGAAATGATTGAAATCCGATTTATCAGCATTTCAAACGCGTTTTTCGCAGGACTGTATTTTTAAAACTGGCATAAGCAATTAGTTTGAAAAAATAATTGATCGATGCCGTTCAAATTGGATACACATTTCAATTACAATATTATTTTGTACTTGAACCTAAATGTTTTCAAAAATGGTTTTGAAAAAGTTCATTTTTTATTGCCAAATAACCTAAAAATGTTGTGTAAAATTCGAACCGTTTTTTAAAAGCATGCCGATTCGTCAATTGCCTCTTCCTTTTTACTTTTTTTTTTAATTCACGCACATCGTATAAATATTAGCAATAAACCTCACCGGTTTGTTTGAGATCAATACAATAGGAGCTAGAGATTACGCCGTGTTACAGCTCGCATCACGGCCTTTCCAGAACATAGTCCCATAACATCGCCTTTTCCGATTATTTATTTTAAAAAGACCTTGTAATAATCAAACGTAACAATAAATAATACCCCAAGTATCGAAACTGTAAAAGAAACCCTTCTTTCTCTTTTAATCATACCAATTGAATCATTTTAAGCTCTTCGAAGGTATTTCTCCCCTTAACGCAGTATCGTTGTCGAGAGCACTGTTATGGAGGTGATTTTAGGGATGGAACAACTACAAAAATAACTAAAAAAAAGAAATACCCATTTTTTTATCGTCCATAAATATGTACAAATAGAGTAAAAAAATAAAAAATCCATGTACTTTTGGGCGGATGTTTGCAACGGTGCGCGGAAAACGCCCCGGGCGACCACCATGTTGTGGACGTTGTATGAATGCGATAAAAAACCAAACATATTCTTAAGGGGTCTTCTTACTTTAGACGGTAAAAAGGGCTATTTTCATGTTTTTTTTTTATAGGTTTATATTATAGATATTGATATAAAAGTTGGTACACTTAATAAATACACTTTCGAAACACATTTTTTTTTAATTCTTCATACAAGCCCCTATTTATAGACGAAAATGGTGGTTAAAAAAAGTCCTAAAAAAATTGTAGTTCTGCGCTGTTGATGAAATCTCGGAGAAGAATCATCCGAAACAAAAAAAATGAACAGTTTTAGATTCAGTGTGTTAATGGCTATAGCGCATGTCATCCGATTTTTGATATATGCAAAAATAACAAAATGGCAGACATTAAAAAAAAATTTTAAACGTGTTTTTCTACCGTTTTTGGCAACAAAGAAGTAGTAAATATCAAAATTAAAAAAAATCCTCCATATGCGCTATAGATATAGTTGTAAAGAATATGTGGTTAAAATTTTACAAGGATCGGTTCAGTAGTTTCGAAGATTTTATCAACAAGCCGTCGAAAAACGTTGTTTCCAGAAAAACGCATTTAAAGTTTGTTTGGGTTACATGAAAAGATAAAAAAATTATTTTTATGTATTTCGAAAGTGTATTTATTAAGGGGTTAGACCACACTAGAATTTTCGAAAAATCGATTTTTTTTAATGGCTCCTTAGGACCTCAAAAATGATGTCCCAAAAGAGTATGGCCGGGAAAAATCTCTAAGTACTCGGTTTTCGAATTTTAGTACGCCTGGTCCGCAGCTCATTACTCAAAACTTCAAACGCGTTTATCTCAAAAGTGCATTTTTTAAAGTGGCCGGGAACATAATTCAGACAATTTTCAACCGATTCCCTTGAAATCTTGAATATATCTTGAAAAATACATTGTCTATGGAAGTACGTAGGATTTTTTTTTATATTGCATAGTTCATTTGTTATTAACAATTACCTGACGATTTTTTAGACAAATTTTTCATTTTTCACTTTAGAAGTGCGCCATATGGCCAAAAATCAATATATCAAAAAAATCCTACGTACTTCTATAGCAGTTATTATATATACTGGAAAAAAAATCATTGGATTATGATAATTCAAGAATTACAGGAGCTGTTTGTCCGACCGTGGAACCTGGAAAAACGGAGACGTCATCGCAAAAACGCTGCACAGCCGCCATTTTCAAATTAATCGCTTCAAAAAAAATTATTGTACACCGTCACTGATATGTATGATAAACACCCTTTTTGTAATCTCGATTTATTTTGTAGTTTTTCTGATAAAAAAATCGCAAAAAGCCTATTTTTTCGGCCTCTAGAGTGGTATATCTATCTACAGGTTTATATTATGGATATATCGATATCTATAATATAAACCTATCCAAAAAAATCCATGAAAAAGCCTTTTTTAGCGTCTAAAGTGAGAAGACCCCTTAATGAATTATTCAGATTTTTAAATCGAGGGATGACAAGCACGAGGGAATGTGACATCGAAGTTCGTGATAGACGAACGGATGGACACAACGAAACTGTAAGTGTTGATAGTGTCTACAAAGCTACCCAAAGACGCTTCCAATGACGCAATACGTTTTCAAAAATACGACCATTCGTAATAAAACGGCCCGTACAATCCGGATGGGAACATTATCTATCTGTCTATTTTGACTAATCGGAGAGTGAACATCCATTCAAAATGGGCTACACGCGCGATCGACGTGTGATTCTCCAGGGAGTAAAATGTCAGCTGTCTTCATTTCACGACACTTTTTTTCGATCCTTCTATCGTGTATTCTCATCCCCCGTGCTGGCCCGAGCCACCCTCCATGACGGTCTTTTCTCCCCTCTCGCCTGTATAACTCTTCATAAACTCGAGGCGCACAGACTGCGAGAGCTACGCTCTCGACGCGCTGCGGAAAACTTTGGTTGGTCGAGTATGGTTTGACGGATTTATGGTTGATACGGGGTAGTTATTATGGATCGTCAGGGGACTCTCTCGCTTTTCGATATCAACGGAACGACGAGAAAGGCGACGATAATGGATCAGGCACTCTTCCCAACGACTTTGATGGATATCGCTCGTCTTTCGTTACCCCGGGTGAGAAATTCCACGTTCAATCGATACGGCTGTAAATCTCATAATTTTCAAATACTTTGATGTTCTCGGTGAACCGCGAGGCAAAATTGAGGTTCACCTCAGTTACGAGAGTTATTTGAAGCCATGGAGCTTGCAATAAATGACGTCATCCAGGTCCTGCGGAGGCACGAAATTTCCGTAAGACTGGAATAACAGGAAATTGAGGCGAGGTTGGTGTCAGATACGTGTTGGAATTGGTGGAATTGTGCATTTTTTTACTTTCGATGTTCCTCCGCGCGCTCTTGAGGGATTATACTTTTTCATCCCTTTTGTGTGTTGCCTCACACCTCACAGCCATTCTTTCCTGACGCACTACTGTATCGCGTGTTGAACGAGGGCACGGGGAAACAGTGGAAAACCTCTGTCGATATAGGCAGCTATATATTCACTGAGTTTCGGTTGTGTTCATCAACAGAAACTCGGCGAAGCTGCCTTCCACTGAGTCACCTATCTAAGCATTAGTCGAGATTATTACTCGTGCAGAAATTGTCGTAGGGATTCGATTGGATTCCCATACTTGATCCCACTTCCTGATAGCGATCCAATGGATCATCGTATTGGGTGCTTATACGAAAACCCCACGCTCGTACATTGGATTCTAATCAGGATTCCCCATTGAAATCCAATGGACGAATCCAATTCGAATCCCAAAGGATTCCCACATTATCGAACAGAATCCGATACAATTCTCGATAGATCGCATCGTCTTCTGTATGTTGAATTTCCTAAACAAAATCTACAGATATGCAAAATGAATGGGTCTCAAAAAAAAATCTTATCTCCATAAAAATGTAATCGCTAAAAAAGTATATCCCTAAAATCGATTTAAATCGCATCACTGAAAATTCACTGTAATTATCGTTTGTTATTTATTTGATTGCAATTTGACATATGATGACACACGTATACGCTCAAGCAGCGTGCAGGTTATGTTTCAACGCATCGAGTCTGCTCTCGTAACTTGTGAGATATTTTCGATTCGAACGTGGTGAGAATTCTCAAATGGCGTTTATCGGGGAACAGTGAAGAATCTAATTGGATCCCAATGAAGGCTCCCTATGTGCGGTGCTACCTAAATCCATATAGAAATGTGGGTGCATGTTGAGACTTCTCAATACATTTGTGCACGGGATCACGAAAGGATATTTGTTTAGGAGATCCATTGAAATCCGGTTGAGAATTTCAAATAAAGAATTCTCAAACAACGTCAATCGAGAAATGGCGTGGAATCCACTTGGATTCTAAGGTTCTGGAGACTCCGGAACAAATTTCTGCATGGGCGCTGCTTGATGTCGTATGCCTTCATTCGGACTGAACATTGGCGTTTCAAGACACTTTTTGGAAAGGATCAATCGTAAAAAGACGGGAAGTATCGATTATACATTATAATAATTTTTGTTTTAATATAAGGTACAAACATGGAGGTTATGTTTGGACACAATATCAGATAAATGGCCGCCTCGTCCCTGTTTGCAAACGTTCCCTTTTGACGAAATTTTCCAGAACATTTTGGCATAATTGCGGACTAATTTCATTAATGGTGCGTCCAATTGCTTCCGTGAGCTTCGGAATGGTCTGTGGAATATTGGAATGCCCTTTTTTTCAGAAAACCCCAAAGGGAGAAGTCCAATAGCGTAGAAGCGCATGATTTCTTACGCGGTCAGAATTGAACTAACCTCAAATTTGGTGATTAAATTCACCACAGTGTTGCGAGATGGTGCGTTATGATGAGCAAAGGACGTACGGACTTTTCGAACCGTCTCTCCGAAATTGGCATCATTTTTGTAGTGAATTTTCACAATTTCTATGCGTTGCTCGATCGTGTAAGTCTCCATGACCTAACCTCAATACTTCCTGATGCCAGTTGTCAAAGATTAGTACTATATGTTCACCACAAAAAAATGGCGTGCAATTAAAAATGTCAGGTCATTTTGAGACACCCTTTATATCATTTTCTGGTACTCTGACTACATAACTTTTTTCTTGATTTATTTAGCAGTAAATTATTTATGTTTGCGTACGGCGATCAAGCCTCTACTGAACATACCCGTTCCCATGGCTTTTATGATAAGCACCATGGGTAAATAGATTTTAAGAGTTCAAGAAGATTTTAAGTCCAAGAATGATGACAGCGTTATAGTTTGTTGAAACGAATTTTTGTATAAAAAAAAAAAACTATCACCAACCAAAATCAGAACCTATTATATCTTGTCAAATTTTGCCCCTCGCGTGTGTATTAAAAATTACCTAGGTAACATTTTTGAAAAGGCTCAATCGCCTATAGTGAATGTATTTCCGGAAAATAAAAATAAAATTGAATAAAAATATATGGAATCGATCATACTTACTTATCCTCACAACTCGGTCCCTAATTGAGATTTCGGAAACATTTTTTTTCACAAGATCCATGAAAGTACAGAGAATAATGAAGAACGATAAAAAAACCGCTGTTCGAAAATACCAAAGGTACGTAACCCTTCAACATGGGAATTCACCCGAGCTGCAAGTCAACCGCGCATTCCCTAACGTCGACGAATTCGTGCTGATTAGCATGTTCGCCTTATCATTCGAATGAATGAAACGTTAACTCACAGAAAGGACAAGATAGTTGGACTTTGCGTCAATTCAAGGGAGCTTTGCGAGTGCTGCTCGAAAGGTAACTCCGTAGTTTTCCCTAACACCCTCTACCTACAGTTTTAGCTGCTCATTAATCTGGACTAAGGACTCCAAGCGGAGGGACATGCGCTTCGTGTCTCTGATATTTTTTTAAGGGGGGAGATACTTTTATACGTTGAAAAAATTTGCTGATTTTCATTATTTTTTTTTTAACGAAAGATTCCCCGACCTTTTTCAGACTTACGGTATTTTTTATTACTGCTTTTGGCGGTGCCATGGTATTTTTAAAAATGTATCTTTAGAAATTTCGACGGTATGGCACGGTCTTTCAAACTGCATTTTCAAAACGGGCGTACAGCTATCACTAATCGACTGATTCTGATGAAATTTCGTATAAATTTTTTTAACCCTATGATTTAAAACGCGTCCCTAAATGTTTTGAAAATAAAAAGAAAGTATTTTTTATTGCAAAATGTGCAAAAAATCACGTGCAAGCTCCTTTTCCTCGCCAAAAGGCATCTCCCCATTTAATGCCCGTGTCCGTGTCCGAAAATGTCTTGTTCGAAATGCGAACGGGGATGAAGTAGGATTAAAAATGTGATCGATCAGACATTTGTTCGACCCGGCAGGCAGCAATGTACGTTCGTCGTGTGGGGTGAACCGAAAACATTTAACATTGTGTAACCGAATCTTCTCTGTATATTTACCTATGTCAGGTATGCCAAATTTATTGACGCAGTTTCGTGAGAATCGGTGTAGAGTTACAGAGAGGCAGGGGGCAGCACATGAACACAGTTGCGGTATATCTAATCAAGTGGACGATATACTCGGCCGACGTTAATTCGGCCATCGACGCTTCCATGATTGTCCGGATGGTCTACTGGTCCGCTATCAGGAAGGGTGAGTTAGCGAACACTTCAAGGCTGAGCGCTTTTGACCCTTCCGATGCCCAAGAGCCACATAACATTCAAATTGACCACGACCCTTGAGCACCGAATGTCTCTTTCTGTCTGCATATCTCTCTCACCCTGTGCTTCTCTTGGTAGCTCCTTGTCTTCCTGCCTGACTCTCTCTCTCTCTCTCTCTCTCTCTCTCTCTCTCTTTCTCTCTCTCTCTCTCTCTCTCTCTCTCTTGCTTTCTGTGTCCACTTCGCAGCACGAACAAAACTTACGACGTGAATACGTAACCTCAAATATTGAACATGTTGACATTTAGATCCAATAACTTCTTAGCAATAAAGTTTAGCAAGCTCTTGTGCGAGATATATGAGGCTGGAAATCTTTGGCAGGGAGGAGAAGCAGTCGGTAAAGCAGTAAAGTTACATTGGTGACCGGTTGTTAGAAGTCACAGCAGTTTCTAGCAATTTGTTGTTTTTTGTAATCATGCATTTCTAGTCCCGACACGAGTTACCCAAACGTCATCAAAATGAACTGGAACGAACTTTCAACAAATCGGAAAACTCCGAAGATCCAATCTGGATCTTGAAAAATTCTACGCTACTACCAAAAACGTTTAGCAGTCTATGCAACTACTAAAAAAATCTACCAAAAAGCCAGAACAAAGCCACGCTAGCCTGGTGGAACCCAAATGAACTTGAGAGGCCTGGATTAGCTTGAAACTACAAAAATACGATTTTATTGCTTAGTTTTAGAGCCTGGGGTCTTAACTTCAATTTGTCGAAAACGGTTTGTAATAATTTTAAAGATTGACCGAATTATGACGATTTTTGTGAAGGGTCGCCACCGTGCTACCCTCATTACTCTTTTTTCTTTTGTATTTTTCTTTAAACTTATGAAACGGTGTAAGTCGGATCGCTAAATCGATTCGACTGATTTACTCCAAATTCAGACAGAGCATAGTTTATAAATAAAGAAATGGGGGGGCCTTCAAAGTTGTCGGTTTTAGACCATTTTTATTACGGGGTCTATCTCGAGAACTATTTGGGAATGGGAAATTTCTGTATATTGTGTACCATATACTGTATTTAAACAACAAATACTGAAAACGCCGTTTCATAATGTAGTATATATAATAATTTATTGTATACATAATACAATAAATTTATAATTGTATACAATTATTGTTATTTATTATTTACAATACCAAATGACTTCTTTTTGGAGTCGGTGCCAGCCAAGAAGGAGAGACTGACGTCACGGAAGAAACGAGATTGCAAATTGAAAAAAAAAAATGTAGATCGAATATTTCATTTATTTTTCATCGCCTCCTCGTTTTCTGCGAAAATTGTGACAGGCTTGGTAATTGGCTGGTACTGACTCCAAAAGTAAGTCATTTGATATTGTAAATATTTAAATAAATAATTTTTTTTATGTTTTTATTATTAGCCTACAGCAGGAGTATACAAAGCTTTCTTTAGCTATCATTACCTCAGATGGTCTCAGTTTAGTACTACCTAAGAACTAAGACAGAAAAAACAGTACCTAATTAAATATCTAGTTAAAAGAGAAATTTGTTGGTCATATGTACGGAACCCTAATAGAGCGAGACCCGACTCGCACTTGGCCGAGTTTAAAAAAAATATAGTTATCCATTTGTTCATAATAATTGATTAGAGTTATTTTTTGTTGGTTTTTTAAATTGTTGGTTTTTAAAAATATTGGTTTTTAAAAATTGTTGTTTTTTTTTAAATATAGTTATCCATTTGTTCATAATAAATTATTAGACTTATTTTTTGTTGGTCGAAAACTAAACTTCTTTTTCGATACCTTGCCATTTTCGTAATTGTGAACATTTCAAAAAAGTATCCAGTTATGCGTAAATTTTATTTTTATACGAAAAAGAGATTTTGTTTTTTTTTCATCTCAGATCGCCCTAGTTACGAAAATCAGCTGAATCACCTTGCACGTGTAGCATGGGCGACAATTGGTTGAAATAATGATAACTTCATCGTTGATCAAATTTTTTATTTAAAAAATAACTCAAACTTGACAAGACTATGTATTAATTGTGTGTAACACCCCGATCTAGTCATCCCAATACTCTCATCAGAAAAAAATATTGAAAATCGACCTGTTTTTTGGGTTCCGAGCTTATGCAGACCGGCGAAAGCAACCCCAAACTCCCCCAAAATTAAGCAAATCGGATTCCAAACGAATGGTAAATAAGTTCCTAATTCAGCTCGCAATTTAACGCGGCCCGTTTTCGAGCTTTCGTTTCGAATGCCTGCTGGACCGCCCGATGGCAAGTTACCGGCGGACAGTAGATCAGCGACGCTCAGTAAAAAAATAACCGAACCAAGTGTCACATTCTTTTAAATACTTTGATTCGACCATTTCCACCGTCCAAGTAACTTTGACCATATAAAACCTGAGAAATCAGCTGATTAAACTGCGAAAAAAATTTGATCAATTTGAACAATTTTATGTAAATGATCATTTTATTTGTAATTTGCCCAGATCAAAATGACCCAGTGTGCCAACGTAGTGTTAATCTCAGGCTTCCGGAAGAAAGCCTTCATCATTGTCATTGCCTGCCAAAAGTATGGATGGTTCCTATCGCCAAATTATTTGTTGAAACGAAAACTCGTAAAAATTCACGGGGTTCGAAAACTTTCGTCTCTTTCGAAACGTGAAAAAATAAGTCAGGAACAAAAAACTTCCATTGTTTGTATTATATCAACTATGCAAATGGGTTGATGTAACAATTGTACGGTCCTCGTATCGCACGAGACGGTGAGTACGTGATGATGAGAGTGGGTCAAGTTCAAACTGCGTTATACGTGGCGTGAACGTACACCCAATAAACACTCGTGAGCTCACTCCTACTATCGTATTCATGATTCGTTCGCGTCTACAAAATTAAATCGTCTACGATCGGAGTAATGCGTCTGTATTTGTTGAGGCTGCATATCTGGAGGCTCGGTAGATTAATTGTATTACCGTGCCATGGTAATCATTGTCAGGTTGAAAAAAACGTATTTTTGACTACGGGCTTCAAAGAAAAACAAATCAAATAGAAAATGTAAGTTTAAACTGGAATGAAACCTAACGTAAAAAAAATTAAAAACGCGAATGAAAAATTTAAAGGGAAATGGAAGAAAATTGTAAAATCAAAAGAAGGCGTCATTATTTCTTTCTGGAAGCACAATAATTTTCGGAAACTGCAAATAAACAATGCATGCAGTGCATTGCGGCTGTTGTGTTGTTTTCACAGTGTGAAGAGCGAGTGCATTTTTCAATTTAGGCCCCCAACTCGGAGAGAAAAATATGCTAGCGAAAAGCAAAAAAATACCGAACAAATTGACCGACTTTTTTCTTTTTAAGGCCTTATATACGCCATTTCGCCGATTTTCGAAGATCCTTTTCTAGACGCGGTTAAAAAAAATGACCCATATATTGACAATATTTTTTCTACTGATCATTCATGCACATGGTTAAGTATATGTAAAAAAAAATCAGAAATATTATCAAATGGCGAAGATATAACATAATAAAGCAATGTATTTTTTTTGGCGCGCGCGTTGATGGTGAACGTTCACGGTAGCGATGTGGGTGTCTGAAAAAAATGAACATATTTATAATTGCATAATGAATGTATCTTCAGTGTGAACCAACAATATTATTTAAAAAAATTATTATAATAAAAATTCGAAGCACTTGAGACATTTTTTATTGTTTTTTTACTCAAATTTCTGTAGGTGTTTCATTTTTTACATTGTTACAACAAAAAAACTCCAAAGTTACCAAAAAATCAACTGCATCGCTTCGTGAAAAAAAAAATCTGGCTAGTTTTATACAGTCTCGTAAAAAATTGTGATTTTAGTTTCGTTTAACTATTTTTACATATTGCCTGAGCGATTCGGCACAGTGTGTTGTGCCAAATCGTTGTTGCACTTTGTTTAATTATCAATTATATATTCACTGCAATAACTGGTGTTAAAATTCAAGCGAAATGCACGTTTCTCCACGAGAAACTGTGCTAAGCTGCCTGGCAATATTTTCGCTATTTCGGAAACGATGCAGTATAAATGACAGGCAGATTTGAACCTCGTTTCAACATGTGTACGTCTAAAGAAAAAAAAACAGCGTGTTTTAACATCCAACGATAAAATGCCCGAGCATCTCTAAATATTATCCACGCTTTTTCTTTTGACGCATGCAATGTATGCGTGTAAGAGAAAAGTGTTATTATACGCTCGTATAATACGCAGGAGGCCTTCCTCATACCGTGCAAAAAATCGAAGGGTATATCGACGAGAGATTGCCGCGTGACCCAGAGACTCGAACGGATTGCCGGTCATGAACGCCACCCCGTTCTACATTCGTCGCCGATATTACGAGTGCAATATTTATCTAAAATGCCGCTCGCAAGGACGTATTGTGATTTTTTCATTGCTATACAATAAGCCATGTGCACGGAGAGAATTTTATCCGAAAAGTAACTGCCTTTTCGTAGTAGCGTGGAACCATATCGTCATTGACGGGCAAATTGATGTAGAAAATGTGGAAAATAATCGGCTCCGAAGATTTTATAAAGCAGCACATAGGAATTTCATTACTGCAGTATATCGGAAATGATCTGTTCACGAATCTTGCTTTTGGACAGCGAAAGTAGTTAATTTGTCCGAAAAGACAAAAAAAATGAACTAGTGCATTTTTCTCCAGTTTATTTGTCTTTTTGACCATATGAATAAGTTTCCCCGGTGGATTATTACTGCAATATATATATATATATATATATATATATATATATATATATATATATATATATATATATAAATATATATATTTATATATATATATTACAGTAATAATCCATCGGGGAAACTTATTCATATGGTCAAAAAGACAAATAAACTGAAGAAAAATGAACTAGTTAATTTTTTTTGTGTTTATATATATATATATGTGTGTGTGTGTATATATATATATATATTTCTAAACTCAACTTCTAAAAAACTTCTGAAATCTTTGCATAACAATTTAGTAGTACGTTTCGAATTTCCTACGAATCATCGCAAATGTAAAAATAGTGTCTTATTTTCGTTCGTCTTAAGGCGGGCAACCGCTTTAAATGCTTCAAAATTTTTTTTTAAATTTCATAAATCGTCCGCGAAATATCTTGGGAATACACCCTGAAAATTTAAAAACGATATTCCGATCCCTTCTAACGGTATGTATATAAATGATAAAGACTCTCCGCTCGACTGACCCACTGTGACGGGTCAAAACATTCGATTTTATTTTGCTTTTTCTCAGAGTATACATATTCGAGAATATGTGAAAAAAATTTCAAACTAAAATATTGAAAAGTGACCAAGTGACAGACGATTTAGTGAGAACAGGTAGCGCAACGATTTACATATACTAAAAATTTCAATCGCGTTTTTTTCGAAACGACATTTTTTCAGTTTGCGTGAATCATAACTCAAAAACTATTTGATGGATCGTCTTCAAATTTGGAACACGTTTACATAATATAATTCATTAAAACATGAAACTACAGTTGGAAAGATTAGATTGTTTAAAACATATTTATTATTGCAAAATGCCGGGAAAAAATGCTAAAAATCGATCATTTATTTTCAAACACGTTCCAACATTCAATTCTCGATTTCTTTTTCCAAAATTTAGGTTCATGTTCTTAAAAAACATCTCAAAAATGTATAAAGATTTGTTGGAATATTTCAGATGCGAATTGCGAGCTGCACAATTCCCGCCAATCGACAACGATGAGGACACGCCAATGGACACAGCGGATTATAGCTCAATTAACGGATGAAATAACTTGCAAAAATTGCCAGAGATGTATGAAAATATGAATAAATTATTGTCAGAGTTGCGGAAATTTTCGCTTTTTTTTCACGATGAAAAAATCCAAAAAAACATCAAATTTTTGGTCTCCTAAAGTGGTGCTTGTCGATAAATGTGCTTGTCGATGAATGCAGAAAAAATCATGACCCATTTTGATTTCATATCTGATGCCCATTCCATTCGTGTAAAAAGTTTTCGTAATGGAAGCTAGATGATACCGCTATCTGAAAATCCTTATTAAAGTTAAAAATGTATAATCACAAAATAATATTCGATAATACTTTGAAATAATCTTTTCCCACTTTCGTAGACGTATTTTCCATTAGCATCATAACTTATTCCATATCGATCCATAGGAAATCGTTATTATGTACGAACCTCTCAGAACTTCACTGAAAAGAAACCTATACAGCGTACCTTGTATACAAGCCCTTCCATCAATCTCGCTGTAAATGAGAACAGCAGCGATCCTTTTTCGAAAAAGAATAATGCAGCAGGTTTTACGATTTTTTAATAATACAAGACCTTATTGCGCAAGTTCCGAGGGCGGCTACATATTATTCACGAAGTAGCTTTCTCACGACAGAAACGAATTATCAGCAGAAGCAAGAAATAATTCGGTTAATCAAATTGAAAAATGTCTGTCCGAATAGACTGTTGCCATTGTCTAATATGACCTACTGGCTGAGAGACACAGAATTTTTATTGCGTTCGTGTCATTCTTATCGTCTTGTCGTCACGTCACGTTAAGAAACTAAATGTCTTTTCCTAATGTAGCCCGAAAATGTATTGCCCTCCGGGTACGACATTGGCCCACTAAAGCATCTGAATCGACGTCTCACGCGGAAACCAACGAATTCAATATACATTGCGTATAAAAAATTCCAAAATAGTCTCGCGTACGACAAGACTTTTGTCCACAACACATTAAGGTAGTACGAGCGCGCAATCTTGATTTCTATGGATTTTGTTCAAATTTTAACCGGTCATTGTTCATATCATTATGCATGTTTGAGTGAAATTTCAGAACAGTCTATGGATTTTGTTCAAATTTTAACCGGTCATTGTTCATATCATTATGCATGTTTGAGTGAAATTTCAGAACAGTCGACTATTTAGATTGGGCGATGATGGGTTTCAAAATTGCAACTTTTAACACTGCAGGGTCTGCATTGAAATTTAGACAATAATTTTCCGTAAAAAATATTTGTCCCCTATAATAAGATATATGGCAACATTGCATCGTTCCACGTATCTAATGACGTGAGTTTGTGCGGCATATTTATAATAGTACTGCAACACAAATTTTTATTTGGAAGTAATTTTTAATCGAACAAAGTTTTTAATTAATTATGAATGAACCAACACTTTTATTTGTTAATGAAGATAACATAAACAATATAAAATATTAATATTTATAATGCAAACATTTTTTTATGACAACATTTTTAACTTTAGGGACACGATAATTATTTTTTTTTCTCGAAATATTGAACAATACTGTTCTGTGGTGTTGGCATATGTCTTATTATTATAGGGGACAAACATTTTTTCATGAAAAATTATTCTGTCTAAATTTCAATGCAGACCCTGCAGTGTTAAAAGCTGCAATTTTAAAACCCATTATCTCCCAATCTACATAGTCGACTGTTCTGAAATTTCACTCAAACATGCGTAATGATATGAACAATGTCTGGTTAAAATTTGAACAAAATCTATAGAAAACAAGATTGCGCGCTCGTACTACCTTAAGTCAAACTTCGTCTGTTCGGGGTACTATTTTAACAGTAAAAAAAAGCAAACACCATAACGCTTTTTTTCTTCTTACAATCCATTTTTCTCCTCGGGCGTGTCGTTTTCGGAAAACGGCAATAGAAATTCCTTAGGATGAAAACGTGCGAGATGCTCTCATCCGATTTTTATGAAATTTGCCATACTTGTAGAGCGAGTCAAAATAGTCGATACATATTTTTTTTATATCGGCGGAACCTCACTTTTTAGGGGTGAAACCGACCCTTGAAAATATGTTTTTTTTTCTTTTTCCGGCGATGACTTTTTTACAGAACGACATAAGAAGAAATTTCAAGTGGTAATAATGTTTATTTTTTCCGAGGACAGTGGAGATAACAACAAATGTTGTACTGTTTGTGGCAAAAATGCATTTTTTAAATGTGTATCTACGAACATTTAAGGGGCTATACCAGTGTAAACGCTGAAAATTTGAGTGATTTTCCGGAATTTTTTGGACGAAAAGTACTGAATTAAATGTTTCGGAAAATTAAGAATATATTTGGTTATATTTGACCTATATTACATAATTTTTTCATAGAAAAATATTGTGATCCAAGCGACTTATGCGCTGGCCTCGGAGGCAGCCTAAAAAAGTTCCTCCACTGCTGACATGATTCCGGCCGATTGAGTAGCTGAAACCGAAAAAGGAAAAAATATCGTTTAACTAGAAGGTATTTCCTGTACAATGACGTAGGATTTTCGAAAAATATCAAAATCTAACAAAATGGCGTAGTTATGATAAAAGTATGTTTTCTTGCCTATAAAATGATCGTTTTTTTCCAATGCCAAATCGTCTATTTTCATCCAATCAAAAATATCCTACGTCTTTGTGGAGTAAATATATTCAAGAGTACTCAGTTCAAATTTCAAGTCAATCGGATAATTGCTCTTTGAGTTACAATGTCAGAAAATTTGAAAAATCTCATTTCGAGAAAAACGCGTTTAAAGATTTAACTATCGATGTTTGCAAGATAAAATGATATTGATATGACTTATATAAATGATAATGATATTCTTGAAAGTATAAACTGTCGAAAAAGGCAAAAAAAATCGATTCTTTTAAAGTGTCACAATGGTATAGCCCCTTACATTTAATTGGGATGTAAAGTTGCACATGTGTAGAGGCTGAAAAAGCAGCGGATACATATTTCCTGTTTTTTCCATATGTCGTAATTACAGGGTTGAAATCACCTTTTGATTTGTTTGCCAATATCGACGCGTAATCAGCTTTTTGTGATATCCGATTAAAGTCGTATCAGTTCAATCCAATTCAATTACTCGATTAAATATTTATGTGAAATACCCCCCCCCCCCCCGGCCCTTCTGCCAACGAAACCGCTCAAGGTGTCCAATCCCCAGATTTTGATACAATTTTGCAAGTTGGTAAAGTGAGTCAATATATTCGATATGAATTTTGTTTCGGCGAAACGCCATTTTTAAGGGATTACCCGCACGCTAAAAAATTTGTGTTTTTTTTCTTTCGTTTTTTGGTGTTAATTTATGAACAGAGGTAAAACAGCGAGATACAAATGCAGTTCAAATGTCAAAAGTATTGTTTATTTCTATTACTGTAAATTCATAATGATAACGATAAATATAATAACAAATTGCGTATTGTTTATTGCAAAGTTCGAATTTGCATGCCCACGAAGATTTTCGTTACACTGGAATTTAACTTTGCACATGTGTAGAGGGTAGAACAGTAGCTGGACACATGTTTTTATTTATTTATTCGATATTTAGCAATTCAGGAGTGAAAACCAGCCTCCAATTTTTCGCTAATATCGGCGTAGAACTAGGTAACGTTTCTGCGATATTCGGCTAACTTCCTACCCCTGGAAAGGGGTAGATTACAATCGTATATTTACAAGCAAAATATCCACCCCCGCTTACTCTATGGAATATACTATTATCGGAGACTACACGATTTTCGATTTTCTGCTACAACTCGTAAAAGAAGCGGTTGTCAAAAATTATCACTGCGAAAATATTTTCCTTTGCGTATAAGATGCAACTGCGGTAATAATGCAAAAGAAAAATAATTTCTATTTATTTACTTTAATTCTGATCAAAGTGGATTCAATTCAGAGCTATATACAGGTCGAACATTGGCAATTGTGAGGCATGATCCGTAGAGACAGTAGTGCACTGGAAACATCAACAATATACAGTTATGATTTTGGCATGTATGTGGGCCGTTTTGAATGAACCTAGTAGCAAATTTGGACCTCCAGTGGAACCAACCATGTTCAGAAACGAAAATATATTTCTATTGACTTTACATTCGGGAAAATTGACGACTAATTATTTAGAGCGTTCGTTTCAATAAGTATATATTCCCAATTGGGGTCCACATCAATAATACTTCTGGATTTTTGGAGCGGTCAATGGCCAACTGTGTTTCGAGAAGTGGATATGCGAGAGAACGTAATAAAGTTCTAACTATTCCAGCAGGCAAGTATAATGCACTTATTAGTTCTGTGATGATCCAACCCCTGGAGGTAAATCGCTTCCGTGTGTGGAAAAACTTCATAAAACCCTTTTCTGACATACCAATTCGGCCATCAATCTGTACTTAAGAGCCAATATAGTTAAGTTATCATCTCTTACACACGACCAGTTTTATTTTCCACAGTTTACAAACCTTTTAAAATAAAATTACGTAAATATTTTCAAATAACAGTTACGTAGAAACAAATGACCAGTACTCGAAAATCCAGTAGAATTTTGCTTTTCACAAAATATTTACAATGACGTATGATATTTGCAGCGGAGGTTCTATTCTCACCTGTGCCTACTGTAAGAAGCCTCTTTTTTGAAACACTTTTTTCACGACTATCATTATTGTAATGAGTATAATCCATTTAAAAAAATGGTAAATATTCGGAAGCGGGGCTCCTGCTAGAATCAGGCCAATTTTTGTCTGGGTTTATTTGGGGTTGTTTGATACCTGATAAAACTAGATACCAGGTACCAGATAGAACCTGATTCTAGCAGGAGCGCCACTTCCGAATATTTATCAACAAAATATATGATTAACACATTTATCAAACAAATAAGTACTAGAAGTAGTTTCCGTAAATGTCGCAGTTATTTAAGGCGAGAAATCCCTTTAGAATTTTCAAAAAATCGATTTTTCAAAAACATATTTCGAAAGTATGATACCCAAAGAATATACTGACCAAAGGAAAACTCGACATATTGAATATTTGCGGAGTTATCGCATATAGTCTAGAGCGCGGGAACAGCATGCGGTCAGGTAGCGAGTCACATGTTGAAACTTTGAACGCGATTATCTCGAAACTACTTTTTTCAAAAACTGCTTATGTTGTAGACCAAAAAGTTATCGACCGATTTGGATGAAATTTTGGGAGGTTACTCTCAGTAATATTATCGAAAGGATTTACCTAAAGTTTGAAAGATAGCGTGTAAATAAATTAATTTTTTTGGGGTCAAATATGTCGAAAAAATGGTCGAAAATTCGAACTTTGGAGTAAAAAGGCTCCCAAATTTTCAATTGTGCACTTTTTCATCATTTTCAAAGTATATCCTTTATTTGTACCCTTAATTTGTCAATAAACGAATTACACTTATTGAATGTTTGTCAGATCAACAGAAAAAGAGTGACAACTGCAGCACTTTTCGATGTCGCGGAAAACAGGCGTTCGAAGACCCTTAATAACGCCGCCATTTTGTTGGTCATCCCAAAAAATAATTTTTTTTTAACTTGACAGTTATAATAAACTCATGTCCAGATTAGAAAACGATCAGATTATTTTATCCCCTCTAAAAAAATTCCCGAAAAATTCCTATTTTTCACACTCCTAAAGGGATTGCAATCCAGCTGTTTCGCGGAGAACAACGTTAGCCGGGTATTGTAAAAGTCTATTTCTGTGCGCATATTAGCAAAAAATTATGTACTCTACAAATGTGTAAAGTTACATTCCAATGTAATAAAAACTTGCGTAGGGAGCATGCAAAAAACACATTTTTGCCCCAAACTATTTATCGTAGTCATCATGGATATATAGTAATGAAGAAAAAAAATAGAAGGTGCGTTTAACCCCTTAAAAATGGTGTTCCGCCGAAACAAAAAAAAAATCGTATAGAATATTTCGATTCACTTTACAAAGCTGAAAATTTTTATCAAAACCTGGGGGTGCGATGACTCGGGTGCTTTCCTTGTCAGAGGGGGGTGGGTGATGGAGGAAGTGCATGGTACATAAATATTTAATCGAGTAATTGAATGGGTTTGTACGCATACGAATTTAACAGCGTATTGCGAAATGTTCGCTGATTATACGTCGATATTGGCATAAATAAATCGAATGATGATTTCAACCCTTTGATTGCGAGATATCGAAAAAAAAAAAAATCCGTTACTTTTCCATCGTCTACACATGTGCGAATTCACATCACGATTGGATGAAAATTTTCGTAGATTTGCATTTAAAAAATTGCATTTTTGTTGTAAACAATGTGAAATTTGTTGGTATCTGCACCCATCGTATGCACAATGTAGAGTACTCGAAAAATGAAACATTCAAGTAGTTTGCAATTTCATCGTATCTCGATCGCTGAAAAGTTATAGCCGAAAAGCGAAAAAACCGATTTGCGAGGGTGCGTTTCGCCCCTCAAAAATGGGTTTACGCCGACATAGAATAAATAAGTATCGACTATTTTGACCTACCCGACAGGGATGCCAAATTTGATCAAAATCGGAGAGGAATACCTCGCGCGGTTCCCTTGTTAGAGGGATTCGAAAGGGCTGAGAATTATCTTCAATTTGCCTTTAAAAAATGTTTCCGATTTTTTCTGCACGGTTGTTAAGCCTTTCGTAGAGTAGTGCAGTTTTCGAAAATAGGATAGAACTCGAGAACTATGGAGTTGAAAATCAAATATCCAACTGGAAAAATCTCCAATTACAATTTTTTAAAAATAGATTAGCGTTTTTAAACAATAATTACGAAATTTGGTTGTTCTGGCAGAGTTGGAGGAAATAATATTAGAGGATTTTTTTTTATGACGGCTTCTGCTCGAAAAATCACAAAAAGTGTGTGCATATATAAATCATTGTTTTTTAAATGAACCCGTGAATTGTTAAATTATAATTGTACAATATTTATATTTATATTTGATATGCAGGCAAGGTTCTTACGAAAAAACGCGGAAGAAAAATGATTCTTGATGAAGATTTCCAAAAAATTATATCGTCACCGGTTATTGTCATTCTTAATGTATAATCGGAACGTTTTGGCACACGTAGTACTGTATTTCTACTATCGCGCCTATGATACGTCATCGACCCCGCCACCTCGAATTCGTACATTGGCACGTTAACCCTGACGGTTACAATGCCCGGGCTCAAGTATTGCCGTACATATGTACTCAGAAAATTTGGCTATGATTTCCTTGGCAATCTATTTGTACATCTATACATGCGTGTATATATATATATATACATATACACATGTGTGTGTGTATATGACGCATGACACTGACTCGGTTCATGTACATCTATCCCAATGTCTCATTAAAATTCACACCCGCACATACAGCCGACAAAAAAGACATCAGCGTAACTACCCAATAACATTTATAACACAAAGCAGCATTAACGATAACGGTGCACATAATATAAAATGGTTTTTGCGTTGAGCGGTAATAAATTCGAATTTTCAAGCATGCTCTTTATTTAATTCACTGAAAAAAATAACTCGCGGTTTTAAGGATTTTCGGGACAATTGACAAAATGTTACCATTTGTTTCAAATTTATACAGTAAATTCTTTGTGATATACTGAATGGACCCTCCAAATTTACAATCGATCGTCTACACCATTTCTATAAAATTCACAATTGTAAAAACACTTTTTAACACACTTTTAACGCTCATCGTTGAATAGTTACGAACGAAATAGTGTGAAAAAATGTTTGGAATGTCATGAAAAACGGTCAAATCGCTCAGAAAATTTTGACAATTTTGACATCAGTGTTATATGCATATTAGGGTGGCACAAATTTGAGCTCTATTTTTTTTCCTTTTTCTCACCATCCAATTATCTTTTTTGAAGAAAAAAAAATTGCCGCGAAATGTGCGAGCGGTCAAAAAATATTTTGAGGTCGCTCACGCCTCCCAAAAATTCAAAATTTCATTAACCGGAGATATACACCTGGATGGTCGAGGTCGAGAATTTAGAAGCTATGAACATTCTGTCGACCGTAGAAGACCTACACTATGGGCCTGGTATCGATGATTCCATGTAAGTTGACAAATTTCATGATTTATTCATTCCCAAATTTTCAAACGCATTTTCCTCAAAACCCCTTCTTTCAAATCGGTACCCAAAATTTCTCGAGAACCAAAGAACCGATTGCCTTGAGATTTTTTGTGGTTATTCTATACACCATTATCTCGTACTTGTCATAGGATTTTTTTCCCTTATTTAGTTGTTTTATAGGCAAAATAATAACTAATTTTTGGCCCAAAAATCACTATTTACGTTCAAACGTCCGCCATTTTGTCATAAATCGATATTTTCAAAATCGGCTATGACAAGTACTAGATTATAGTATCTAATTTAGCAATCTTTTTGGTTTTTCTTTCAGATGATTTTTGAAGAAACGCCAGTGGGTACCGTACACGCAGATTTTTTTACGACGCTCCTATCTTTGTATATTTTTGATATTTTTAAATAAAGAAAATTGAACCTATTTTTCAACGTATATACTTTTAGATAATTAAAACCCCAATCCGAAATTTCAAATAGTTTTCCTTGAAAAAATTCACAAAAATGACTTTTTTCCGGCTTCTAGGTGTATATCTCCCCTTAAAAAATCAATTTTTTTTCGTTCACTTCCCACCCATAAATTTTACGCTTTATAATTTTTTAATTAACCTCGCGGAAGTTCTAGCCGGTCAATGAATATTTAGTGGTCGCTCAAGAGCTTCGAAATTTTCAATTTTTGCCAATTTTTTTTTACTCATCCCACTCATAAATTTGACGCTTTGTAAAATTTTCAAAACAATCGATCGTTTTTCTTTAGAAAGAGATTTTTCACATTTACCTTACACTACTAACCCAAGAATTATAATCTTTGTTGTCATAAAATAATTCTTTGAAGTTATTAACCGTAAACAAAAGTATAGGTCCCCCGTTTTATCGGGTTAGAAGTGTGAGGTAAACTTGAAAAAACCGTTTCTAGAGAAAAAAAAGGATTAATTGTTTTTAAAATTTTACAAAGTGTTAAATTTATGACTGAGAAGAGGAAACAAAATTCGCGACAATCGGAAATTTCGAAGCTCTTGAGCAACCACTAATTATTCATTGGTCGGCTAGAGCTTTCGCGAGCTTCATTTTAAAATTATAAAGCGTAAAATCCATAGGTCGAAAGTAAACGGAAGAAAAATCGAATTTCGAATGAAAACTTGAATTTTGGGAGGCTTGAGCGACCTCTAAATATTTTTTGACGCCTCGCAGTTTTCGCGATAATTTTTTTTCCCTTCGAAGTAGATAATTGGATGGTGAGAAACAGCAAAAAATAGAGCTCAAATTTGTGCCACCTTAATATATATATATATATATATACAGGGTGAGGCACATAAAGTGTTACAGAGCACTTAAACTATTGATCATATCCAAAAATGTTTCAGACAAAAGTTATAGTGTTCGAGAATGCCGTCATATTGGACCACCCTATTTTTTTATCGGTGGAGGTGCTGAAGCTACGTCAAGGCCAACTCCACTTTCTTAAATGGAATGGTACATTTTTTTTCAACCATCTTGTGGAGCACCTCAAGCCGCATAAAAAATATCGGGGGTCAGAGTCGTTCAAGGTCATTCAAGGTCAGTCTCGATGATACAAATCTAAATGTCTCGGATCACTACCAAATATTTGGTAGTGATCTGAGATACTTAGATTTGTATTTCATTTTAATAGGTGTTCGAAATGACCTTGAACGACTTTGACCCCCTAATGTTTTTTATGCCGCTTGAGGTACTCCACAAGTTGATTGAAAAAAATGGACCATTCCATTTTAAAAAGTGGAGGCGACCTTCACTGTGCGTCAGCGCCTCCACCGAAATATACAAAATTGATCGCATTTGATGGCCCCTTCACACCGTACAACTTTGTCTGGAACATTTTTTTGTGACGTCGATAATTACCGAGTTATTTCGGGTGGCAGAGATAAGAGCGAAACAGGTATATATATATATATATATATATATATATATAAAATCACCTTCAATTATTACAATAATTTTATAGCATGTTATCGCTATGTTAGATAGTGTTTTCTGCATGGTAAATTTTATAAAAACGTTGCAGACGATCGATTTAAAATGTGAAGGGTGCATTTAGTATCTGACAAAGAACTTACTGTATAAATTTGAATCAATTGGTAGCATTTCGTCAATTGTCCCGGAACTCCCTAAAAAGTTAATGCCCGAAAACGTTGCAAGACATGTACACGACATTTTTTTCCGCGCAGCAGAATAGCGTGAAATATTTGTGGATTTCGAAAACGACGGTATCCGAATAACTAATCAACAATGAAAAGAAAAGTTTGTAATAAAAATCGAATGATGTGACGCGGAAAACGAAAAGCAAAAAAAAACATGTTTGTGAATGGCCAATTCGTAAATCGTCACATCAGTCTGTGACGGTGCATCTTTTTTTTTAACAATCGATTCTCTCGTTATCCCTTATGCGTGATCATTCCGCGGGATTCAATGACGAACGAACGATCAGCGAGACGCGATGGATTGAAAGGTGTGAGTAGCGTATGTGGGGGGTACATACATGGGCGACACGGTGGTTCGTGAGATCGGTAAAGTTTACGGTGGAACGCGGGGCATTTTCACGGTCACACTTCAGGGCCTAACGGTGGGAGTTGAACCTTGACAGACAGCAACGATCGCGATGAGGCGCAGCGATAAACCGGGTGTTCGGAGTTCTCCCGTGCCGTATAAAGGAGCCCCGGTCGATAGGAAGCTGCGACATTTTTTCATTGCTCATCGCGGTGGCTGCTCAACTCAGGCCGTGAAAAAACTATGGCGAAACACGAAGTAAATCTCGTCCTGCTCGCGACGAGTGCACTTTTTCTACTTGGCTGTCTGCCAAATGTCGTCATTGCGTCCGTCAATCGTAAGTACACATTTCCGCTCGATCGAGTGCACTCAAACCCAAACACTTTGTATTTGTACTCCAATTATTCTTATTATTGGTAATACTAATTATACAATTATTGAATCAACCATTATTGGCCTACCAATTTTCATTGACTCTCCGAGACAATGAATTATACTGACATTATACTGACGAAAGATTGCCATGCAACCAACTTCAGTTTTGGCAATTTCTTGAGCCAGCGGTGTCGGCCTCGGCCAATACTTGGATGGGTGACCGCTGCCATGGACACTCTCTGGCGAGTTTCTAGAGACCGGAAATTGTCGAGTGTCACAAGCGTAGGGTAAATTTGCAAGGGATCGTACAATCCCGCAAAACCAAACGATGTATCGTTCATTAACATTTTTTTAAATTAATTTCTTGCGATACATAATGTTTTCGATGATAAAATGGTTGGAAAAGGCGCGTTATTGTTCGTACGAGTATGTTTGCGAAATCTTGCGCGACTGTGGAATAATTTATTCGCGAAATTGGGGTTATTTTATACGGGGGTTTTCTGTACCTATCCGGGGATCTGAGGACAGACCGGAAATCGTCACGTTCCTCTATGGACGAGAGATTCTCGGGAATGCCGAAAATTCGGAAAGCGACGGTTCTCCGCGGTTCTACTAACGGACTTCCCGGTGAATAGTCGAATGTACGTCGACATAAAATACCTAGTGGTTGAATATATATATATATATATATATATATATATATATATATATATATATATATATATATATATATATATATATATATATATATATATATATATATATATATATATATATATATATAGGGAGAAAGAGAAGAAGGAAGCGAAAGACGAAGGAGAAAAAGATCGCCAAGGGTCGGAGGGCGAATGTGGGTAAGTCTCAGACAGAACACAGACAGAAACCGGAAGTTATTAACCGAAATTTAGTGCGAGACGTTAAACAGACAGACCACGGGGCTTTTTCTTTCACGTTTCCTTTTTTTTTTTTTAATTCAAGAATCACGCGACATTTCCCTCTTCCGTTTCGGGGGATCCCGTGTTCGGAAGCTGTATCTGTGAAAACTCCAGAAAAGCTCTTCTTACACGCGACGCGAAATCACGCATTGAGGACGATTTACGAGTTCGCGTGTTACGAAGAATTTTCTCCCACACAGTCACAAGAGTATCAGGGATTTCTTTTCAAATTCCCGACCTGAAAATGGCTAATAAACTTACGAAAATTTGATCCACTAAATTCTTTACCTACACCCGATCTTCGAGTATACACTGGTGGAATTATTTGTGGAGACTTGTCGAATTTAAAAAATCGCATTTATTGATCATTTTTACGTTATAATCATCTATATTTTTTATTCTCGTGAACATAGGCTTGTAAAGGTAAAAGTAAAATGTAAAAGTAAAATTCCTTTCGCAAACCCAAATATTCAACAATTAACTGATTTTTGTCCATAATGGAGTAAAAATACATCTCAGTATACTGCCAAAATTTCAAGCCACGTTTCCGAATTTTCAACAAAAAATTACGGATTTCAAAATTGTTTGATTTGTACGGCACTTTATGAAAATGACATGCTGGCCACATTTCTATCTAATCGTTTATACACCTAATAACTCTAGATGACTATAACTATAGACTATAGACTATAACTATAGACGAACTGCTCTACGCGTGTGAAACATTCTAAAGATTCCGTAACGACAATCAAAAATCGAGGTCGTCGGAGCTTTGAAGAAAATATTGAAGATAAAACTTAGAAAAATGTGACTAGCGGAAGAACTTTCGTGACCGCGACTTTTCAGAAAAAATGTACAAATTTCTACTTATTTTTACAATAATTTCTAATGCTTTTAAACGTTTCGAAACTGTTGTGTGATCAGCTGCTAATCATTCTGCAAGTTCAGCTAGCGTCCAACGTGAGTCTTCATAAAGCAACGTCTCCAATTCAACACACCAAAATCACTAATTTTGAAGCGTCTAAACCAATCTCCGCATTTCTCCGCAAATACACTTTTTTGGCACGAAATTTGACGTTTAACACTGAAAAAAAAGTTGTTTACACTTCGGAAAAATGGGATACACTGAATTTCAAGCTTGCTTATATCACTACTTTACAGATGCATTACCATCTTAAACTACACGCACGCAATTTTGGTAACGCCATATGTTGAAAAACAACGAGAACTTATTCAACGTCCTAATACCAAATTCATGGTGAATGTTGTCTACCCGTTTGTCATTGGTTGTGATAGTTGATTGTGACTTACCTTTGTTAATCGCAACGGTAATTCACCGATGATTCAAAAGGGCCCTGCTTATGTGCCCACAAAGTATGGTCCTCGGCGAAAGGAACACTTTAAGGCAATTATTGAGTAGAAACGTTGTAGATTAAAATAATAACAATACTGTATCATTTCAGCGCATCAGTATATACATTTTCTACGAATATGTCAAAACAGTTAATTTATATTAAGGACTCTTTTCACTTTAGATGCCAAAAAGGCTATCTTCATGATTTTTTTAAATTTAAATTATAGATATTGATATAAAAGTTGTTACACTTAATAAATACACTTTCAAAATGCATTTTTTTTTAAATATTTATTTAAGTCACTATTTATAGACGACAATGGTAGTTAAAAAAAAGTCCTAAGAAATTGTAGGTCTGCGCTGTTGATGAAATCTCGGAGATGGATCATTCGAAACAAAAAAAATCAAACGGTTTTAGATTCAATATGTTGATGGCTATGACGCATATCATACGATGTTTGATGTATGCAAAAATAACAAAATGGTGGAAATTTATAGAAAAACGCGTTTAAAGTTTGTTTTGGTTACATAAATACATATTTTTTTTAAATGTATTTCGAAAGTGTATTTATTAAATACAACAACTTTTATATCAATATCTATAATATAAACCTATCAAAAAATTCATGAAAATAGCCTTTTTTAGCGTCTAAAGTGAGAAGACCCCTTAACTTTGTCCAGACTTAATTCCACTAGTGTATATGCGATATATATATATATATATATATATATATATATATATATATATATATATATATATATATATATATATATATATATATATATATATATATATATATATAGATAGATAGATAGTGCGTCCAGAATGCATTGGATTGATCAAGCATTATCACATTTTGACCCGAGTATAAATATTGTCAGGCTGGCCTGATATTTGATCTAGGCCTGATCACGTTGTAGCACGGAGGACTTACTTAAGGTACGCCTTAATTTGCCTGATCCGGCTGGTATCAGGCCATAGTCAGGCAACTGGATGTACGGTCTCCTCCAGTTGCCTGATCCGGCCAGCTTCGAGCTGTGGTCAAGCAACTGGATTTACGGCTCAAGTCAATTCGTCTGACCGGGCTAGCATCAGGCGATGGTCAAGCAACTGGGCTTGTACAGTTTGGCGCTGAACACGTGCCTAGCCTTATCTTGTCAAATGCTAGAGATACCCGAGAGAAGCACGAGACATATACATAAGTTAGTATAACAATTAATTTTTTGCAAACACTTTTAAAATTTATGTATCTATTAGTATAAATTAGTTTGAATCTATGACTATGAATTTATTTTAAGTTTATGACTATAAATTAACATATGACTATAAAATAATCATGTGCAGGTTAACCCGGACAGGATAGGCCAAACAAATAATGGTAAGTTGACATTGTAGTTTAGTTCAGTAAACGTAATGCCATTGGTGAAGGTTAGTCCATTCGAAATGCATTTCGAATGTACATTGCATTTACTGAACTGTACTACGCAGTCAACTTACCATTGTTCGGTTGGTCTACGGTGTCCGGGCTAACCTGCACCGATGAATGTGATGCCATCGGTGCAGGTTAACCCGGACAACGTAGGCCAACCGAACGATGCTACGTTGACTGCGTAGTTCAGTCCCGTGGATGTAATGCCATCGAAGCAGGTTAGCCTGTACAGCATAGACTGAACAAATTATGGTAAGTTGACAACGTAGTTCAGTTCAGTGAACGTAATGACATCGGTGCAGGTTAGTCCATTCGAAATGCACTTCGAATAGACATTGCATTTACTGAACAGTACTATGCTGTCAACTTCCCACCATTTGGTTGACCTATGCATACAGACTAACCTGCACCGATGGCATCACATTCACCGGACTGAATTACGCAGTCGACTTGCCATTTTTTGGTTAGCCTATGCTGTCCGGGCTAACCTGCACAGATGGCACCCCATTCATCGGTTGGCCTACGCTGTCCGAGCTAACCAGCACCGATGGCATCACATTCATCGTAGTGGACAGCGTAGGCCAACCAAATATTTTTTAATTACTTTAATTTTGATTTGATTCAATTTTTATTTTATTTGATTCATATTTGATTTCATTTTCTACTTTATTTAAGGCCTTCTTTATAATTTCGTGCCTTTTTCTATTTTGAATATTCGTAGTACTTTTTACTTCAGGAATAAATAGGACTTCCTGAGCAGGGCTTCATTTCATCATCGTGAGTAGGCCACGATTTTTCACATCGATAAAGCCTTGAAAAAATGAAGCACTGATCAGGCCTTGTTTTTTTTTACTCTGATCAGGCCTTGATGTTTTTACCTTGATCAGGCCTTGATTTTGTACCCTCATCAGGCCGGAGTCAGGGATTGTGTTTCAAAAATGATCAGGGCTTGATAAAAAAATCCTGATCAAGGCCGGATAACGAAATCAGGATGCCTGATCTGGTCTTTATTGCAGCCGGAGCAAGATTTCTACTCGGGAATACGATAAACGTGTATGGAAAATGCGTCCACCATTCGATTGATCGAGAATAATCCACCGTCATAGACGTGAATTTTGTTCCCAAACTATTCGTTAATCAGCATAATTTATGATAATGATAATAAGATTCACTCATTCGTTCGTGCTCAAATCCCATTCTCATTGTACGAATTCGCGAGATACAACATTTACCGAACAGTAGCCGCGTCGTAACAACTTGCATGTTGCTGACACACATGACACGAAGACAAGACAGTCGTTCAACGCGTTGTATTCAAAATTTCGCATTATCGTCCCGTCACTCGAACCGTTATCCCGGGCCCGATAAGCTTGGGCACGAATTTAGCCCTGCATTTTTTCTCTCCCGCGAATTATATAATCGACGGGACGCGTAGAGTCGAGCGGATAACCCGCTCGGAGTCCGGTCAATAGTGTTGCCAGGACAGCTGAATTTTCGAGTGAAAGTCTATGTGTGTTTGTGTGCGTGTGTGTACGGAAGAGAGTCTTTATGTCCCGGACATGTGGACGAAACGTTGGCTACCAGGACACCTGGTAGTTTTGCGGACTGTCCGTAAATTCCTTCAAGCAAACCGTTGACTTCGGGGGCAGGACGATCCTCGAAACGATTTTATAAATACGTTTACATTTAAGTAGAGGTGATTATGGAGACATTGAGGTTTACATAATGTTGCAAATGGAGACGATAGGCTACAATAGGGACGGTGCTCGAAATCGCGTGTCCCCAAAATCAACTTGCCTGATACATGTGCGTGGGGGATGAGAGGTTAGGGGTTGATGAAGAAAGGACGATGTTGCACGGGAAGTTCGCGAGGGGGAGGGCAATGCTTTTTCCCGAACTCGTGCCATCGCAATCGACCGCGTTACCGCGCCACCAAATTTACAATTCAAACTAACCCCTAAACCACCCCTGGAGAAAGAGAGAGAGGGGGGGGGGGAGAGTTCCCATAATTTTGTTTTATTCCAACATTCGGACCGAACAGCCGGGAAAGTTTACATATAGACAGCGCAGTATATACGTGCGAGGTCGAGCTCGACCCCCGATAAATACATTCATCGTACATGCCTCGCCAATATATTCTCTATAACATATCGCGTGTAGATATACGTACGTGCACACACGTAAATAGTCCGTACGAAAGGTCTCCGTCGGAAAAGCGAATAAAGCTTATGCTGGCCTGCTTTTTCTCCCTCCGCGAGCGGGAGAACAAAAAGAAAGTTCTTCCTCGAAGCTCGCGACACGCGAAGCGGCGCGGTCCTTGTGCAGGAAACTCAAATCCGTGGGAATATCGCAATGTGTAATTGTAACTTGTTAAAAAAAAACTCGTCCATAACGAATAATGGTAATTTTCCTCAAGGCCTTAGGCCACAATAACGGGTATAAAATCATGTGCGAATTTAACCATTTTTTTCGTATGAAAAAGTTATTCACTCGTAAAATTAATTACACGTCAATTTTTTACCTAGAACAAAAAACGAAAATTCTCGTCAATCTACATTAGAATACCTAGAGAAGTACGTATGGAATTTAAAAAATATTGTTTTATCGAAAAGTTGTAGGTATTTGAACTTAAGAAATGTATTTTCAGTGAAAAATTTCGTTATAACTGCTCATAAACTGCTTATAAAATGAAAAGTTTTCGATTAACCAGAAATTCCGTACGAAAAATGTTGAAGTTATTTGTCACGCCAATTGGAAAAAAGCTGTTTCGAGAAGTTTCGAGTAATCAGCCATTTTGTACATCGAAAAAAATATATATTTTTTCTAACAGCTTGATATTCATACTAAATAGATATGTAATTAATTTTATGAGTGAATCAGTTTTTTATACGAAAAAAAAAAATTGTCAAATTCGCACATAATTTTATACCCGTTACTGTGGCCTAAGGCCTCAAGGAGGGATTCCGTTTTTCCGGTTTAGAGAAAAAGGAATTTTCGGGGCTGGGTTGAAATTCCGAACTTTTAATTCTCCGACGGCTTGAAATTCCGAATTTCAATGTTCCGAAGTTGAAGATGGGGCCAGGTTAAAATTCCGAACTTTGAATGATCAGAACGCTCAAAACTCCGAAAGAATACTACCCCGAAAGAGTTTTACACGAAAGACCAAAACTACGAAAATTTGAACACCGTCTAAATAATACGGCTATGGAAGTTTTAAAAATTTCAAAATTTTCAACAAATCGACGAATTATTTCAAGATTATTTTTTTATTAAGAAGTGTTTTTACGTCTATTTTAAATTTTGTCTAGACAATGTTATAGGCCCAACTATGTTAATGTTCCGAAATTACAAGTTTCGTCAAGATCATGCCAGCGAAAGTCCACACAGTTGCAGGGTGTCTAATTTTGACCAGAACTGAAATTGCATGACATTTAAGGATTTTTAAGGCAAGGAATGGGGATTTTTTCATGACTCTTAGTATGACTTTCTGGCATAGAAGTATACTTAATGATTCCACAGTGCGACCGATTTTCTAAATTTTTATATTTTTATTTTGCTATTTCAAACAGATGTGTGTTGTATGCCAATAAAAAGTATACGGAATGAACGAAAAGTCACCAAACTGTATAATTCCATATGTAGTAAAACATGTGAGACAAACATAATTTCAGGATTGCTGTAAAGAAATATATTTTGGGAACATTTAGAAAAATGTTACATACATTTAGGAACTTTGAGTAATATCATCTAGTCGCTTTACACGAATAACAAAGAAAAACTAATATATGTTGAGATAACGCATCATTTTCTTTTACTTTCTTCTATTTTATTTTCTATCGATTCGATATTCGCTTCTCTATCGACAAGTACCACAAAGTTAGTTCATATTGAATATAGACTTAACGATAATTTAGTACGGTATAATAATTCAGGTAGACTGGTAATTTTTCATGACATTTCATGACTTTTTCAGGGTCGAGTGTAATTTCATGACATTTAAGATTTTTCATGACTTTTCAGGTCGGTAGACACCCTGAGTTGACTGTAAATGGTGTAGAATGTATAACATGGTCTAGACAAATTTTAATATAGAGGTAAAATCACTTCTTAAAAAAAAATTCTTTGCATAATTCGTCGATTTATTGAAAATTTTGAAACTTTTAAAATTTCCATAGCCAAATTATTTTGACGGTGTTCAGATTTTCGGAGTTTTGATCTTTCGGGGTAGTATTTTTTCGGAGTTTTGAGCGTTCTCATCATTCAAAGTTCGGGGTTTCAACTCGGCCCCGAATTTTTATGAATTTTTCGGGCCGAAATGGTAAGACCTATTGAGAAGTCCTTTTGCGTACATGTTTATTGATATTTCCTATGCTTGTGCAAATTTTTATAAGAACTTTCGTTGAGTCGTACTTGTTTAGCGCTGGGCCGCAAGAGACAGCATTTCATCGGTACTCACGATTGCGCTCGTTTGACTGCATTAAAACGAAAAATCCAGGTATATTTTGGTTTACCAGGTGACCCTTTAAGGCCCGTGTGTCGATCGCATGGAAAAATAAAAAATCACACAATGGCGCCACGATAACGATTTTTTGGCGGCTTTTTTCGGTCTTCTTCAAGTTGTGTAGGTCGTAGTTTTTCATGTACACTACCGGCCAAAAGTTTTCAGACACTTCAGATAATTGCAATACTTTGAATCACTTTGGATAATTGCAAAATTATATTGGAATTATATTATTCATTATATAGAGGTATGTAGTATCTTCGTAAAATAATAAATGAAATGAATTATATTATTCTAACATTATGTAGCAATCATCCGGTACTTTGGACCGGTAGTGTACACTACTCTCCCGGTAGAGACTGTAGGAAGATGTATTCTGAACAACCTCGCGGAAATTTTGGGTGCATCAATTCAGTTCCTGCGATGTCGTGGGTACAAGTTTGAAAAAAAACATGGTTTCGAGAGTAACGCGTTTAAGGTAGAACGAGCGCGAGATCTTGATTTCTATAGATTTTGTTCAAATTTTCACCAGACATTGTTCATATCATTATGCATGTTTGAGTGAAATTTCAAAACAGTCGACTATTTAGATTGGGATTTAATGAGTTTTAAAATTGCAACTTTTAACACTGCAGGGTCTGCATTGACCGAAAGTCAGGTCACATAATTCGTCGTACCATTCTATTGGGTTTATAAATTTAAAAAAAAATATGTTTCGATACCAAACTAGTCAGGGAAAGAGTGAAAAAAGTTTGAATTGCCTTTGCTATTCAGTTTTGCTAAAAACGTTCAGTAAAGACGGAATAATTCTTCGTAAAAATATTTGTCCCCTATAATAAGAAGACATGGCAACACCGCAGAACAGTATTGTTCAATATTTCGAGAAAAAAATAATTATCGTGTTCCTGAAGTTAAAAACTTTTATCATAAAAAAATATTTGCATCATAAATATTAATGTTTTATATTGTTAACGTTATTCTCATTAACGAATAAAAGTGTTGGTTCATTCATAACTAATTAAAAACTTTGTTCGATTGAAAATTACTTTCAAATAAACATTTGTGTTGCAGTATTATTTTGAATATACCGCGCAAACTCACGTCATTGTAAACGTGGAACGATGCGGTGTTGCCATATGTTTTCTTATTATAGGGGACAAACATTTTTTACGGAAAATCATTCTATCTAAATTAGAATACAGACCCCGCAGTGTTCAAAGTTGCAATTTTAAAACTCAATATCTCCTAATCTAAATAGTCGACTGTTTAAAAATTTCACTCAAGCATGCATAACGATATGAATAATGTCTGGTTAAAATTTTAACAAAGTCTATAGAAATCAAGAGCGGGCGCTCGTACTACCTTAAATTTTCGGTATGAATAGGTAGAAATAATCGTTGGTTTTAGTCACTAACGCTCAATCGGCTGTTCCGACGCCATATTGGGGGCCTTCTTCCTCCAAAGTTGCTGAGAGAGAAGGTAGTATTATACCCGCGGCGCACTCGTCCATTCAAACCTCTTTAACACCGCCAATTTTGCGAAATTCTTTCAAATATTTGGAGGGAACATTTTCAAGACTATAAGGTATATGAAAATGCAAAAAACCAAAAGTCGATTTTTTAAATCGAAAAGACGGCTGTCCCCCCTTAAACACGAGCAAGAAGATAGATATGTTATATGAATTTCATTGGCGAAGCGTGTACACAGAAAGAGAGGGGGAAAGAGAGAGAGAAAAGACGAATAGAGTACATTTCCATTACATACGTACTCTCCGATGTCCTCAGCTCTTATTGTGAATAATCCATAAGCTTTTGGTGCGTTGATCAGTCCGAGACTATGCAATCGGGCTTATCGCATTTTGGTCGGAACGCATTCATTTTTCCAGACGTAAAACAATTCCAGTGCCTGTAGAAGAATGAATAGTGGAGGAGATCGAATAAATAACGATAATATTAACGATATATAGCAAAGCTCGGATTACCCGCGCTATCTACGTTCGATGTGTGTGTGTGTGTGCGTGTACATGCATATATATATATATATATATATATATATATATATATATATATATATATATATATATATATGTCTATTCTATTCAATTCCAAATTTTTCCATTCTCGTTTAATCCACCTGGCTGAATCATGTATTATATCTCGTGATATAAAAGGAGGAGGGACGAGGAGGCGGAATCGAACGAACGTGTATAAGTGTGTGTGTGTGCGTGTGCATAGGGTGACTGGAAATTCGAGCTATCCCTTAAAAGAGGTCATACTAGAGTCATTTGCAACAAATTAACTTCTTTCAACGAGGGGTCGAAAATGAACGGTTACCGAACTATGGTGGATTCAAATTTTTTTTAGAAACGTTCAGACTTGATACCAAAAGCACATAATTGTAAAAAAAAACTACTCCACTCTAGGGACTCAATTGATACTTTTCTAAAAGCTCATAAGTGAGTGATCAATTTTTTTTAAACTGCATGCCAAAGATTCCCGTAATCTTAGAAGTAAATCATCTTAAGTGGCAAGAATTATTATTTTTTTGTGTTATTTTTTCACAAAGGTACGAGATTTACTCGAATAAAATGTATGGCACTTGGCATACAAATTACAGAAATAAGTTCTCTATTTCATGAGCATTCTGAAAAGGTACAGATATTATCAACTTTTGCACCAGATTAGAAAAAAACGCAGCAGCGCTATGTACGACGTGAGTTGACTACATAAAGTAACTAGAACATTGGTGTCTTTTCTTCCCATAATCCTTGTCTTATTACAAAAACAGGTTCTTATCTCTTATTACATTTGTACCTTTTTAGAAAGCTCATGAAATAAGAAGCTTATTTCCGTCACTTGTACGCCAAGTATCACACATTTTTTTTTTATTAATTCTCGTCGATTTTTTTGTTAACTTACAAAAAAATAATAGTTCTTGCCACTCGAGCTCTTTTATTTCTGAGATTATGCAAAATGCTGCGATGCATTTTTCAAAAAGTGTTTACTCGCTTATCAGCTTTCAGAAAAGTATCAATTTAGTGCCCAGAGTGAAGTAGTTTTTTTTACAACTATTTGTTTTGGGTAACAAGTGTGAACATTTCTAAAAAATATTAAAACTACCATAACTCAGAAACCACGCATTATCAACCCCAAGATAACAGAAGTTATTTTATTGCAAACGAGGTCTAGCATAACATCTTTCAAGGAAAAGATCGAAATACCAGTCACCCTGTATATATGCACATACACATACGTTCATGCATACACATATATAGATAAGATATCAACGATGGTGGCGAATGATTTTTGCTTACGTCATTTTCCGAAGTAAATTTTTTGTCCCATGGGAAAAAATTCAGAATGAAAGCTCTTCCCACCACAATTACTTTATCCGGGTTCTTCAGCATCTCAAACTTATCGATCGCATATGGTTCCCTAAAGTTGTTAATCCCAAAAATGTTCTGGGTTCGTTCAAATATGATCTCCTCCGCTTATATATATATATATATATATATATATATATATATATATATATATATATATATATATATGCGTGCGTGTGTGTGTGTGTGTTTGTGTGTGTCTGTACGGCCATAATTAACTTATTACATACGTATAGTCAGGTGTCTGTACATAACACTGCGGTATAATATTATATCAGCTGGATATTGAATCGTGAGTGTGAAAGGTTTTTGAAGGGGGCGGGAAGGCATGGGAGGGCCTACGAGAAATTCGATGACAACTGGAGGAGGGAAGGGCGCGTGGGCAAGAGGGTAAGGAAGGGATGTTTGGATTTGGTGTGTGGTATATGCGGGCCGAAGCATCAGCATATCATCATGACCATGTACCGAGCCTGCCTTTGACATATCTATTACGCGTTTCCGAATATATAGAGGCGCGACTTGAAATTCTATGGCGGAGCCTCGCAAAGGAGGAGAGGCAGGGCGCGGCGGTTCAATTAATCAGTCACGACGCGTAAAATGAAAGAGAGCGCGAAAAAGAGCGAGAGAGGGAGTCAGGAAAAGAAGGGAAAGCGCAGGCAAAGAGAGGGTGGAAGGGAACCAAGGGGTAAAATGGAAACCAATATAATTCCTCCTATTGCCAGGGGCCCCAATCCCCGTCTCCGCTCCCTTTCCCTCATATTGCTCGGGGATTGTGTTGACAAAAAGCTGCCGGATCCATTTTCACAGTCCGGATGAGCATTGAATTGCACGTGAAGAATATACCCATCAACGTGGCGAGAGAGCTCCCTCTTTTTTTTTTACGGAAATCCGGTTAACCCCATTGGCAACAGACATGGCGCCGTTATTCAGCAATGGCGCGGCTACTGCGCGCCATGTGGAAACGCGTTGCATTCCGAAAAACCCTTGTCAGATGGATAAATATTTATCAAAATTGGTCCTAAGCTCAGACCCCCGGGTATACACCTGTATTCCGGTACAGTTCGCATCCGCGGAGTGCCATCAGTACGGGACGGGCGACAAGTTTCCGGTGGGATGAAGCTGTACTGATTGGCACAGCGGAGTACGTGAGGGTAGCGCTGCATTTTCATTGGGCTTATTCTTTCGAACATTTGCAAGGCAGCAGATTTCATTAAATTTGCGATCGTTGCTAACGTAACCCGAAATAGACCTGATGACTTTCTCGTTTCGATAGAACGGGACTGATGAACGAACAGTTCGTTGAACAAAAATGTAAGTTCAGTCACGAAACAGCAGGCACGGTCGGTGTATGATGACGATGTTGATGACGATGATGATGATGGTGATGATGTTGATGATGATAATGATGATATTGATGATGATGATAATGATAACGATGATGATGATGATTTCAGTCATTATAAAAGAGTTGATAAAGATGGGATGTGGTACGCGGCATACAGTATAATTTGCTGTTCTGATCAACGCGTCGTAATACATCCACCCCCTCTTTCTCCGTCTCGTATAAAGCATCGGAGGGAAATAGCTCAGCGCCCTCATCCGCATCTTTTTCGACTTTACAACTCATCCAATCAAAAGTTTCGTCATTACAAGACATCGGCTTATTGGGATTCCTTGCAGGCTCGAACCCTCTGGAGATCCTTGAATCTCCCCTTTCTATACAGATATACCTTGAGCGTGTACTTCCTCCTCTTTCTTACCAGTTTCGCCGCCTACTCCCTCTCTTTGCACGCGGCCCCCGCTGCGTATTTATACACGTGTACGTATTACTGCTTGTACATTTTCTTGTTCGCCCGACTCGCGCGGGTTTGCTTTATGGCGAGTTATCGAATTGCAAAGCTACGCAAAGCTGGTCGCGATTTCACGAGAGACTCTGCGAAAGGTGGTGATGCTTTGAAGGGGCGAGAGAGAGGGAGGGAGGGAGAGAGAGAGAGAGAGAGGGATAAGGAAAGGAGAGGTATGAAAAAGGGACAGAGCAAAGAAAGAAGAATGTGCGGGAAAGAGGGAAAACGATATTACCCAGGACGGTTTAAAAGGTCATGTCCTAGTATAGGTTCGAGTACCTCGAAGGGTGTATTACCGTAAAGGCTTCTTCCGTACCTCCACCGTATAAGACAACATGGCAAATTTATGCTGCTCTGTCCCTTCCAACTCTGTGCCTTGCAATACACGATACTTCATATATCTCACTCTGTAATGGATATTGATGGTTTAAGGCCACGTATGACACGCTGCTAAATTTCTACCCGTCACGGCGGTATGGTAGAACTGGTAGTTTTTGGCTAGGAGCCGCCGTAAACTACCGCGAGATGTCGCAGCAAACGTCAGCCACTCAGACTGCAGCAAAGAGCAGAGACCCAATAGGCGCCGGTTGCTGCAAGTCCGTGTGTGATGTGGGTGCATGTGTGAACGATTAGCATGCGCGGTCGCCGCCAGCGGGAAAACTGATGCACTAGATTTTCAGGATTGTCGATAATATCTTGAGCTTCGTCGGTACAGTTTTTCTAGTTTTATGTACAAAAAAAACTCTGTAACCCACTTCTCTGTCGTTTTCCATAAAATCAGTTGAAACAACGCTCAAAATGTGTTATTTCAATATCGAGAGCCTAACGTTCTCAAAAGGTGCATCAGTTAGTAATTCACAATTCATCGTTTTCGCGATGTTCACGTCCTAGAGGTGGCGCAGTGATATTTCAATATGGCCGGTCAAAGTATAGCCTTAAACATAAACAATTACCTGGTTCTTGATTTCCTGCGAATTGGCTATTGGATTTACCTCCATGGCAGATTGTAACGATGCTACTGCAGTGAATAATTTATTTTCAGATATATTTTTTAGCTCTCTCTCTGCTCTGGATTTTTTTAAGGTTATGAGAGTCGATCGCAGGTTTCGAGAAGGAGCGGTTCTATTTTTCAGAGCATACTTTTTACAAGCGAAGGGACGTCTGATTTTATATTTATATATTGTACATATCAGAAATAACTTTTAGTATTGCTCGATTTATTATTTATAAAGACAAAAAATTGGAAAAAAAAACATTTTGTGGAGTGACTACAGACTCACCTAGATGGCCTAAAGAGAGTCATTTTCCGAGCCATATCCACTTTTTTAAATACTTTATTTTCAGGTGACTTATGGAACGACAATTCACTTTTATTATCCATTTTTCACCCTGGAACACCGCAGAATCGAGAGTAATTTTTCGTTTTTGGATACTTTCTCCATTGTTATCAGTGTATTTTGACAAAGTTTGTTATACTAGTGGAGCTTCTGCTTTCGACCGCGAGAGACGCCAAGAGTTTTGAGGATTGCGAATGGTAACTACAATCTGTAAAGTTTTTCTTCCAGAATAAAAAAAAATGTCGACCGTCAGGCTCTTCCTGCAACAATATCGCACGTACACAATGAATTTAATCTCAATTGATTGTATCGTTTGGTCAAAATTAGGATTCGAAATTTTGAAGTGGTCGGGGAGGAAAAAATATCTCGCGATAATTCGGCGGTCTCGTGAAGGACGAAGTTGAGGTTTGCATCGTTGGAATCCAACGATTTTTTTCTTTGTTTTTTATTTCTTGATTTTTATCATTATCCGCAACCGTTGGTTCTCTAATAAGAATAAATTATTAAATTGGAGCAAATCTCTAATAAGAATACGTGAAAAAGTTTTGATTATTATTTGCACAACCTAAATCGGGCGAATAAAATGTCTGCAATTAAAAAAGAAAAGTTTCGTTGCGTTCCGATGATGCAAACTTCGACGTCATCAAGGCGACGTGTTGGTCCAGCAAACAATTATGGAACTATGGCATTCGATTGTGACAAGCCTTCGTAAAAACTACTAAACAGGACAATTTGCATGAATTTCGACGAATCCGAATAGCATTCCGAAAATATTATATTAACCATTTGCGTGCGCGAAAAGATTATGTTCTTTGGAAAATAAACATCCTATTCGGGGAAAGGACTGTATTTTATTCATGTCGTAATACAGATAATTGCTGTATTTCTGTTGTCTCTAAAGTGGCCGACGTACCGTGCGGCAAAGCTGCGACCAATCCACGAATCGCTCGTGTTGTTGGCGGCAACAATGCCGTGCCACGCGAATTTCCCTGGTTGGTGAGCATCACCAGAATGGGAGGACATTTTTGCGGTGGCACGATCATCCATTCAAGATTCGTTCTCACCGCTGCCCATTGCCTATGCTCGTAAGTATCATCGATCTCTTTATTTTCGTGGTCGACGATTTTTATCATTTTAATGTCCAATAATGCTATTGATAATTTTGTGATTTCCAATTCGATTTCGACTGGCCTGAAATGATTTATTTTTTATTTGTGCTGAATTTAACAAAATATTTTTTTTATTAGAAATCACTTTTTTGCTCAATTCCGTACAAATGAAAAATAAACCGTATCTGGCCTGTCGAACCCGAATTCGGAATCACAAAATCATTAATAGCATTATCGGACATTAAAATGAAAAAAATCGTTGAGAAAAAAATATGTTTAATTCGAAAAAAATAGAAGGAAAAATGGGCCCACGATAAGACTAGTCTTAAAAATCATAGAATGGGTCACTCTATTTTAGAGAACTTTTTGGAAAAATCAAAATAATTAATCATCTTTAAAAAAATAGTTGTTACTTTAGAAGCAAAAAAAAACGTTGACACTAATAACTGATAATTTTTTTCATATTTTTTATCGATAGTATGCTTCAAAATGGAAAAAATATATCTAGTGCCATTTGTCGATATCTCGATAAGTTTAAGAGGTATGAGCGTTTAAACGTTTCCCAAACTTCTGAAATCGACATTTTTTGGAAAATTATAACTCCTAAAAGACAAGAGATAAAAATCTAAAAATCGGTGTGGATATTCCTTTCATGGGGTACAATTTTACAACAAAAAATCAGGAAAACCAAAAATGTTTAGGATCACGGGCTAGCTGATATGGGGTGGAATATCCCATATGTATGAATGTGCAAGAAGAATAGATTTGTTTGCAAATACTATATCATTTCTGCGAGACCAAAGAGCGATTTTTTTAAGGATGTTGCTGGAAAATCCAAAAGAAGCAACAAGTACGTACATGTTCGTCCAGTTTTAAAATATTTTTCCTCCTAGGAATTCGTTCACAAAGCCCGATTGCCTTCCATTTGAAAATGCCGCATTTCGAGAGCAGCGAAGAAAATAATGAGAGGATTATCTCTTCGTGCTTTGTTTCCTTTTATATTCTTGTATACACATTACATTCTTCTTGTTATTATCACAGTGGGATTTTATTCTGGGAACACTTTCATTATTATAGCTCACACTTTGCCATATCATTGAGGCGTTAAATCTATGTGGCCACCGAAAAATAAGACTTTTTTGGAACTTTTTTGGAACTTTTTTTGAGAATATTAAAAATGCAATCAAAATGTGGTTTGGAGGGTTTATTGTACATGTGTTAAAGTATGCGAATAAAAAAACGTTATGAAAAAACACCAACTGGTAGCTCAGTCGTTGCTACTCAAAGAGCTTTTTTAAAGCACTCTACGGGAGGACGCAGAAATTTCATGCATTAGCATCTGAAACAAGATTTTTTTTGGAATTGGGATTTGTTTTACTATAGGAGTACACGGGATTTTAAAAAAATATCGTTTAAAAAATGTATTTAAATGTTTTTCTTTGCCAAAAATAATCGCCTTTATTTGTTCATAAAAACAAGAATTGTTGATGAATCGTGAAAATCATGCACTTTAGAGATTCTATCTAAGAAGCTACACTTAAAATTTCAAGTCAATCGAATGAAAACTACCCGAATTATGAATCCTCCCGATTTAAAAAAAATGTTGGCGTATAATTCGTCTTGTATATCATTCTTATGATGTTTGTACACAATTTAAGCCCATAAAAAACGTCTATTTTGTTTTCTACTCGTATGTAACGCCTTAAAGATCAGATATTGAAGCCCGTGGGTACGTGTATGAGTATATATAATACCAACAGGGTAAGCCGTACGTCTTCACATTTTATTTACTTTTTTCGCGTTGCAACACGACGCCAAATCCCCCCCCCCCCCCCCCCCGCCGAAGTTCCCGGCTGACGCTTTACACTTCGTCATTTACGTATCGCAAAGCGCGAGATGTGGCCGCACTAGTCAGTTTTCATACTAATTTCTTCACGGATAATGAGATTAATGAGTAATGTTCATTACTGGAGAACAACGTGCAGTCGTGTTGTAGAAGGGCTGAGGGAAGGGTGAGCAAGGGAAAGCAAGGAACGTTATACCTAACGAAGTGCAGAATAACGATGAAATTTATGTGCGGGTCCCATTTCGTTATACATCGCTAACCCATCAATCTGTGATAGCGTCGCGTTCCCTCCGGTAGGCAAATTCACTCATCCGCCTATAGACCTAATAAGGTGCTGAGTAATTGCCTTCTCTTATAGCTATACAGCCGAAGCAATGGACGAGTCAATTAGAATGGAAGCACAGAAAATCATTTGGTAATGGTGAATGGGGGAGCTCGAGCCAATTCGAGTCACGACTCCCCCCCTCCCCCATGCTCCACCCGTTGAATCGATCGCACTTAAAAAATTGGAGGTTCTCATACAGGAAAATGTTGATGCTCGAGCAAAAGCTTCGGCCGCGATTGATGAATTCTATTCTCCTCTAACGTTGTTGAATGAGCAGGTAGCAGATATTTGCAAATTCGATCTTGAAATGGGCACATCATCTTGAAATATTTCTTCACTGAGAAAAAAAACCATTGATCCAATATCATTGGTGTTATTGAATGAAATTTCGTTATTTCAATGGTAAAATTGTTGGTGTAAATAATCGGATTTATTAGTCCAAACGAAACGCTATTGACTTTAATAACATGATAAAATTAAAAGTTGTTTTTCATTCAAAAGATATATTGTTATCCGAGAACAATATATTATTGAAACTATCTAAAAAATTATAGCAAACAAATTATATAGTTTTGAATGCATTTTATGCAACGAACAAAAAAGCCTTTCAATTCATAACATGAATATTGTTGATTCGATTACACAAGAAAAATTGTATTTCGCTCGTTTGATTCAGATAAAATTTCTATTGAGTAAATATGTTATTTAATTTTTTTCAACATATCCGATATTGATTTTCAAGTACATTATTCGATAAAATATTAATATTTTATTTTGATTGAAGAATATTAAGCAAATTTCTGAATAGGTTAAAAAATTATGCGAAAATAAAATGTTTCTTGCGCATTTGGTTTAAAAAATGCAACCAAATCATGGCCGAGCGCCACCGGAATTGTGGGTGTGAGGAAACCCGTAGTTCTCGGAGTTATCGCTACCAATGTAGAGGTTGCCATGAGTTGCCCAATGTTACGATCAGGCCAATATTGGGACCATCGTATCAGCCAACAAAAGAGAAATAATATCGGCCCATTACTGTTCCGCTCTAAACTAAAAACTGGCATAATATCGGCCCATCCCTAAAGCCTGTCCTGGCCCATCTTTAAAAACTAATAAACAGCCGTGATAGTTAAACTAAATTTGCCAATTTAAAAACTGGGGATACTAAAATAATGACAATTCCATTGGCCCAATATTGTTCCGTTATAAATTGAAAAGCGGCAAAATATCGGCCCATCGTTTAAAACCAATAAATAGCCGTGATGGTTGAACTATATTTGCCAATGTAAAAACTGGTAATGCTAAAATACAAGCAATTACATTGGCCCATTATTGTCCCGTTATAAATTGAGAACCGGCACAATATCGGCCCATTACTAAAGATTATCCTGGCCCATCTTTTAAAACCAATAAACAGGAGTGATAGTTAAACTAAATTTGCCAATGTAAAAACTGGCAATCCTAAAATACTGGCTCTTACATTGGCTCATTATTGTCTCGTTCTAAATTGAAAACCGACACAATATCGGCCCATAGTTAAAACCTATCATGGCCCATCTTTTAAATTCATTAACCAGTCATGATATATAAACAATATTTGCCAATTTTTAAACTGGTGATGCTAAAGTACTGCCAATTAAATTGGCCCATTATTGTTCCGTTATAAGTTGAGAACTGGCACAATATCAGCCCATTACTAAAACCTATCCGGGCCCACCTGTTAAAACCAATAAACAGCCGTGATAGTTCATCGAAATTTGCCAAATTTAAAACTGGCAATGCTAAAATACTGGAAATTACGTTTAATCAATCTAAGCCCTTTATTGGCTAAGTAGGTCAGACCATGCCTGATTTTATTTTATTTAAGCCTTGGGTTATTCATTATCTGTATATTGTGCCAGGATAGGCAAATAACTGGTACGTCATGTATTAATCGTCTATATTTTGTAGTTCAGTTTTTGTAATCAAGTCTCGGCCTATTATTGGCATTTGTGAATAACCAACATAAGTAAGTAAAATATGCCAATTTTGAAACCTGTCATACACGCAAATCACAATTTATTTCAAGGTTATTCCATGAAATATGTATCCATAAGGACCAATCTCGGGCTAATCTTGGCCCGATATAGGTTGAATATTTATCACGCACCCAAACAAACCCAAACTCACGGTCCAATATTCTAGATAGACTAACTTCTAGATAGACCAACTGTGAAGGCCCATCATAGAGCCAGTGGTCAATTTATACGTAGGCCCTTTAAGAGAGCCCACATAGGGCCAAGTGCAATCACCAACATTGGCGCTACAATGAATTAAATAATTGGCCCAATAATTGTTGGCTCTGTTGGCCGATATCGGGCCGTTCTTATCATTTCTACAAAGGCATCTCATTGGTAAATACTCACGGCCCAATATTCTAGAAAGGCTAACTGCGAAGGCCCGTCCCAGGCCCAACGGTCAATCTCTACATGGGTAGAAGCCGCACGCGCGCTCGTTTCTCGTAAGCGTAGCGCGAACCGAAAATCTACTTAAACGCCGGAGAAGCTGAAGAGTGTCGCTTCTTGGCCTGTGGCTAAGATCAAAGTGTAGTATCTGTTCTTAGCAGTTGAATATCTGATATTCTCTCCACTATTATCGTGGATGATCATTCTAATGCTCACTTTTTATTTAAGATTTTAAACAAATTGAAAAACTTACGTGCCATGGCATATTCGTTTCGATGCAGTAAAGAAATAATTAATTCTACTGATTATATTTTTGTACGAAATAAAACATGTTGTAGCAACCGCTTAATTATTCCATCCATACATCTACGGATTGTAGATAGAATTATTTCAATACAATATACTTTTATTTGAAGGATAATGTAGATATTCAGAAAACAGAAAAGCTTTTTTCAAATAAAATAATATGTTATTTAAATCAATCACATTTTCCAATATTTTATAGTATTGTAACAATCTCATATATCGATGGCACTCCGCAGCAGCACATTTATTTGGATTAACCAATATATTTTTTTGATTCAATTGGTTTTTTTCTCAGTGTATTAATGAATGATTTGCTATTTGTTTCGAATTCAGTCCTTACGTGCCCTCGCCCTGCCATTGCAACCTTCCAAAATTTCATCCATTTTCTTTCAACCCCACTTTTGTCACTTCGCTACTTCCAGTTCCTCGGAGACCCCTGTGGAGTATTTCCCACAGCCACTATTACCCAATGTGCTACTGCATCGCACATGCACGAGGGTAGCGAGAAACTGGGAAAAAACCTGCGCGGATGCCGGCGTGTATGTTTCAACGTGTTTCAGTTTTGTTACCATCGGAAACTCGGTAGTAAACAAACATTAAGATGTGTATGCCCTCATCGCTCGATCTTCCGAGCGCTGTATCAAGTCTGTTTTGCATCTGTATCAGCCCTTCCATCCTCTTATGAAGATTAAACTTTTCCGATGATGCGCATTGCTGCAAATCACAATAATAGGTGCATGTAAATTTTTTGTTCAGTTCCTAGCCAAACGGTGAATGTCATTTGATGTGGCTTACTCATCCCGATCCGAACAAACGCCAAACGTTGGTAACTGTTGGGTAAGGGATGAAGTTGGGGGAAGGCCTTGAAGAGTGGAGGAAGATTTTTTTTCTAGAATAGGCGACAAGAGCGCCCTCACCCGACAGCGTCCTAAAGCTGTGTCGGCTGCTCGATGAAATAGAAATAACTTCTAATAAAGTGCCTATATACTGGAAAGTACCGTATCGGAGTCCCGGGAAGATGTTACCCAACGAAATGGATCTTTGAACACGCCGCGCCGTAATTACATCATCGTCCTAATTATTCCCAATCTCCCGTACACGCGAGTGTGGAGAAGACGAAAGAGGAGCAGTGGCGGAGTTAATCGCAACATCTGGCCTAACGGAATGATTCGATTGGGCGATTGGTATTTCCAATCCACAGCTTTCGCCATTAAACCCCCAGGGGGTGTAAGATAGCCCTCCACTTTTTCACATTGTCTTGTAGCTCAACGATGGCCTGATGACGCTTCGTCGAATCTAGGGGCACTGTGATCAGTTCTTAAGCGTCACTGTAGATGGAGCAAGAAGACGCGCCACTCTTTGCCAGTTCTGGCAACCTGGCAGAACACCATTACTATAACGGGCATGTATATGGATCAAATGTAGGTGATCTTTGGGTGTTCAATTAAACAAATTCAGTGCTCCTTCTGTTTTGCCAAGAACCTTTGCCAGCTTGAATCAAGCAAGGCACCCAGTTACGAAATGTCAAAACTTGCCACTCTATGTGGATCAGAATTAGGTGCTCTTCACGTGTTCAGTCAGAAACTGTTGGCCAGAAATTAACGACGCTATCGTTATGGCTCATCCTATCTTCAATCACGTTCAATAGGATGGTACGAGGTTGACGCCGTATCAAACAGCGCCCTTTCATTCAGCACGCTCGCGTCGCTCAATGAGAATGACCCAAATGAAAGAGCAGCGTTTAATTCAATCGTTCGTATTCGGCAACCCACAGGCAAGCTTATCAAGACAATGCCACGTGATCATTACTCCATCGTCAATTCAATTACGCTATCGCCACTGATGGAATTCGCGTAATAACACTGAATGGGAATACTTTCCAACCGTTCTCAATCTTGGTCTTCTCTTCGTGTTTCCGCATCCCGTGTTCATTATCCCTGGTTGTCATCAGTTCTAGCGTTAAACCGGGCACGACTCGTGTCGAGTAGATGTACGAGTTTAATCGCCAGCGTTCCGTTCAGCATCGCGCTCGTATATCAAACATTCGTAGTCGCGAACGTGTAGGAAAGCGAACACACGCGCGCATTCGCTTTTCGTATGGTGCCATCCGGTGGTCATATACGTATATATGGCGGCGTTAGGAAAGTCGTCCGATTAAACGCTATAGGGCACTGCGGCGCGGCAGAGCTTCGTTCTCTTTGGTACTTGCTATTTCTCATCGTCGCTTGTTTACTTCAGGCCGCAGAAGCGGCGCGACAAAACGCGCAAGCAACCCCTGCTGGGTTGAGCCAAAAAGGGTGACGTTTCAACGGCTATCCTCCTCGCTGTCCTTTCTCTCGCTGTCTCTCTCTCCTGTCTCTTCACCACCCCGTTTACCGGTTTGGCCATCCCGTAAGCCGTGATTGCGTACACGCTCTCCACGTTACGAAACAACTCGGTAATTGCTAGCAGCAACTGGGCAAAACGCGTCGCAACCAAGTTCGAACCAGCCCACTGTATACCCGCACACATGCACACGCACGCACACATCATCAAGCTGAATTTCACTTCCCTTTGTCGTCACTGTGCCAGCTTTTCCGGGTACTACGCGCGTCCATTATTATCGTAGCTTTTAGCTCGTCCCTTTTTTCTTGCTCGTTCGGATTAAATTTCCCACCCACTGCCGGCAACCGCTTTTTTCTTTTTTAATTGTTTTAATCATACAGCGGTTTTTTTTTCACATACCATTGTCCGTTCGATTGCTCATATTCTGGGTAAACTTCTCCGTTACGTGGGACAAATGAGGGAGGGAAAACTTTTCATCGCCCCTGGGGTAACGGATTACGAAACTTTGCAATTTTTTTGTAAACTTTTCGCACCGAAAGGTGTGTCGGCAAATCGATGTGGTTCGGTGGGTGAAAACGTTTGGAAGGAGGTTTGTACTTGTGAATAATAACTGTAGGAATGATGAGTAGTCTCGTTCCAGTTTTTCTCTTTTAATTCAGCTGATTCGAGTGAGAACGAAAATTGCAAATGGTTTGTTTAAAGAAAATATAATTTTGTTTCAATCTCGGCCTAGTGGACTTTTATTTGATACTCAATGGAACAATGTGTTTCCTTTTTACTAATGTTTCGATTACATTAAGACTACAAAAAATCGTTTAGTTCACTTTAAGAAGCTGCTGTTTTAATTAATTGAACATTTTTTATTCACTGTTTTTTATTATTCACTTTTATTGGAATTATATATTTAACTTAAGGTGTTATTTCTATGTAGCTCACCTAAAAATGAGGCTTCTTTGGGAATTTTCTTTGAGAATACTGAAAGAGCAATCGAAATGAGGTTTGGAGGCTTTATTCTACATGTGTAGACGTATACTAACAAATTTTTCTTGATGAACAAAAAATACAAAATGACCGCTTTGTCATAGGTATATTAAGGGCGTTTTTAGACGCTCTGTGGGAAGACGCAGGACGTTTATAAGTTCGCACTTCGAACAAACATTTTTTTTGTGTTTCACATTCATTTTGCTAGAGGAGTGCACACGATTATAAAAAAAAGAGTTTTTTTCCATAATGGCATCACCTTTTTTCGCTACAAAATCAGCCTTAATTTGCTTAGAGAAGCGAGAATTGTCAATTAATCCTAAAAAATGTGTAATTCTTTAGAGAATCTATCTAAGAAGCTATGATAAAAGTTTCAAGTCGATTGGTTTAAAACTACCCGAATTATGCGTCCTGCCGATTTCAAGCTCTCACTTGAATTCTGCGTGCACCCACGCAGGGCTAGTAGAACTTCAGTGGTTAAATCGTTGTATACTAAAAAATATTGTTTATTTTTTGTACGACGGAACTAAACGACTCAAAATTGCTACTATCGCCGTGTAGGCTGTTTCGTGCGTTTCATTGCGCTCAGAGGTACTTTTGAAAATGAGATCTAGACATTTTTTTCTATTCCCCGCGTATAATTCCCTTTGTCTATCATTCTTGTGATGTTCATATATCATTTAAGCCAAAAACGGACAATTTTTTTTTTCAAATCAATAATTCGATTTTGGCAAATAAAAAAATTACAAACTGTAGATTTTGAATGTATTAATGTTCTTGAATTCATTTAAATGAAATATATAATTCAGTAGATAAATAAATACTCCACTGAAACGATTATTCAACTTGAATAAATAATTTCGTCAGATTTAACACAGTGAGAGGCTTATCGGAAATGACAGGTATGTTTCAAACATAACGATTTCGTTAAGTGCAATGAACATTTTAATCCGAGTAAATAAAAACATAATTGCTGAAAACAAAAATACGTCGCATGTACCCGATTCAGTTGATTTGAACAAATCATTTCCCTCGGAGCCAGAAGTGACGCTTCAACTTACGGAAAAATGACGCATCATTGAAATACGCGATACAAAATATGGCCGCGCGGAAAATACACGCAGCCCGATAAATCATGTAGACAAAAAAAGATGGACGATCAAACGTCAACGATCGGAGAGTAGCGCAGGTGTTGATGACGTCGACGACGATGCAAGGAAAGTTAATTAAAAAATAATTTATGAATGAAGAACGCCGACGTTGAGGTATTGAGGTACACTAGGCGCTGCTCCCATGGTAAACTTCTACTCTCCTCTACAAATAGGGCTTCGCGGAGACAGAGGCGTTTCAAGCTTACCCAACGTTATTGTGTGAATACACCGGCAATAATAAATATCGCGTAAAAACCGTCATCGCCAGAATGGTGCTTCAAAAAAGGCCTCCTGAAAATTTTGGGTAGAACGCTATTTTTTTTCATTTCGTAGGGGGGTCGGCCATGAGTGTAAAACTCAGTTTCCCGGACGTTAAGGATGTTAGAACGGCCGCTATCTTGAAATTAACGGTGAATTAGTTTTTTTTAAATTTATCTCCGTAACCGTGAGGCTGACAAAAAAATTGTAGAGAGCTTTTTTGTAGTTGATACAATTATCGATAACTTTTTCTTATAATTTTTTGCCCTAATGTCAACAATACAAAAGTTATAAATTAAAAAAGATGAAAAATTAGGTGATAAAAAACTTTAAAGCAAGACTATTAATTAATTTGAAATCTGACAATAAAAATGCTTCTTATCTTTTTCATAGAACATTTTGTATGAAACAATTTAACCTATTTTTTTTATTCGGTTTGTTTTTGTTGATTTTTCAGCATTGTGAAGGAAGGTGATAAGGTTACGTCGGGATTAAAAAAATTGTTAATAATTTTATTTCGATCAGTAGTTTCTTTTTTTATTATATCGTAAGGTTTTTCAATGATTATTTCGAAATTATCAATCATCATTACTCTTAAATCTCATTCGTTTTGACGGGCCGGTTTTTAAAATTTATCTCCATAACCGTGAGGCAGACTAACATTTTGTAATGCAACGAAAATTATGGGTCGTTTCATTCCCAAATTTCCTTTGAGGGATTTAAGGCCCACAGTAACGGGTATAAATTCATGTGCGAAATTAACCATTTTTTTCGTATGAAAAAGTGATTCACTCATATAATTAATTACACATCTATTTAGTATGAATATCAAGCTGTTTGAATGTTTTTTTCGATGTACAAAATGGCCGACTACTCGAAACTTCTCGAGTACAGCTTTTCTCCAATTGGCATGACAAATAACTTCAACAACTTTCACTCGATTTACTTCAAAATTAAAAGTTATGTTCCTAATTGCATTTCGCAGAAAAGTACGTACGGAATTTCTGATTAATCGAAAACTTTTCATTTTGTGAGCAGTTGTAACGAAATGTTTCACTGAAAATTCATTTCTTAAGTTCAAATACCTACAACTTTTGAATAAAACAATATTTTTTAAATTCCGTACGTACTTCTCTAGATATTCTAATGTAGATTGACGAGAATTTTTGTTTTTTTGTTCTAAGTAAAAAATTGTGGATGCTAAATATCACGCCGCGGAGCGCCTAAAAAAAGATAACAAAAGAAAATATTAGTAGTCGGTCATTTTGTACGACGAAAAATAATTTTATATTTTTTCTAACAGCTTGATATTCATACTAAATAGATGTGTCATTAATTTGATGAGTGAATCACTTTTTCATACGAAAAAAATTGTTAAATTCGCACATGATTTTATATCCGTTCCTGTAGCTTAAGGCCACAGCTACGAAGATTGCGCATCTATTTTTGAGGATTCTTATTTAGCGATTAACAACAAATACACTACAGCGAAATATGACTGGATAAAAATGAAAATACGAAATGGAAGAGAATTTTCGTTACATTCCACCGATGCAAAATTTAACCCCCATGAGCTCGTACATTCGCAAATAAAAACTGCGTGCTCGAGTGCAATAGAGTAGACCTTTCAGAGACTCGCTAGTCTATAACGGACGAGTGCGAGTCTCCCATTCGGTGGTAGTAGTACATACCGTTATTAGACTGATGGAAAATCATTAAGGTTATTATTGCACCCTTTGAGTTCGCGTGAGTGCTCGATATAACGTTTTTTTTCTTCTTTCTTTTGCGTTCCGTTCAACTTTCAAGTGGAACGACATCGATATCACCCCGTCAACTTCGAGTGACTCTGGGCGAGCATAACCTCAAAGGACCGGAAGTACCGGCCTCCATCGTAACCTCCGTTCGCAATGTCAACGTACACCCGGGACACAAGTGCGGACAATACGTCGACGACATTGCCATCATAGAATTGGCAGTACCAATTTTGTGGACCGATAGTGTTCAACCTGCCTGCTTGCCGAACCCGAATGGTGATCCTGCTTATACCGGTTTCGGGGGTAGGAACGCTATTGCCGCCGGATGGGGGTGGCTCGGCGAGGATCGATCGCGCAGTAAGTCAATCGGCAATTCCGATCGAAGATATAATTCACGGAATTTTATTATCGATAACGGGAGGGGGTCGATCCTTTTTATCGTGCATTTCTATTCCTATTGTTATCTAGAAATATTTAGAACTAATTAAAAATTCTTTATTTTATTATCCTACAGATCTTTCTGAATTCATCTGTGAAAACGGTTTGAAGATACTCATCAAATTAGCCGAGTTATAAATATTACAAGGAGTAGGCTAGCGAAGCGCGGTCGTGACGCAGCAACTTTAAGGGGCTATACCAGTGTGAACGCTAAAAATTTGGGTGATTTTTGGAAATTTTTTGAAAGAAAAGTACTCAATTAAATGTTCCGGAAAGTTAAAATTATATTTGGCTATATTTCACCTATATTGCATAATTTTTTTATAGAAAAATATTGAGATCCAAGCGACTTATGCGCTGCCTTCGGAGGCGCCAAAAAAAAGTTCCTCCACTGCTGACATGATTCCGACCGATTGAGTAGCTGAAACCGAAAAAGGAAAAAATGTCGTTAAACTGGAAGATATTTCCTGTACAATGACGTAGGATTTTCGAAAGCTATCAAAATCTAACAAAATGGCGTAGTAATGCAAAAGTCTGTTTTCTTGCCTATAAAATGGTCGTTTTTTCAATACCAAATCGTCAGTTTTCATGCAATCAAAAATATCCTGCGTCATTGTAGAGTAAATATATTCAAGAGTGCCCAGTTCAAATTTCAAGTCAATAGGATAATCGCTCTTCGAGTTACAATGTCAGCAAATCTAAAAAATCTCTATTCGACAAAAACGCTTTTAAAGTAACTATCGATTTTTGCAAGATAAAATGATTAGAGATACGGCCTTGAAATTTTCACAGGATATTCTTTAAAGTATAAACTGTCGAGAAAGGCAAAAAATCGATTTTTTTAAGTTTCACACTGGTATAGCCCCTTTAACGCGTTTTTCTCGAAACTATGCTTTTCAAATCGGCAACCATGATATCTGCATAACCAATTGACCGATTGATCCCAGATTAGGCATACACCTTCAGTAGACTGTTTTTTGACGTTGGTAGCAGAATCAAGTCGAAATATGATTTTTCAAATGTATAACTTGAGAATGGTCAAAAAAGGGAAAAATTGATAATCTAAGTTTAGCATGCCGCCATTTTGGATTTTTCGTTGAATGTCACCAAATATCATAACACTCATACGGATTAACAATATTTTTGTTTTCCTTTGACATTCATACAACGTCCACAACACTGGTCGCCAATGGGAAAGTCAACGCAAAGCTCGGGGGCAGATGGCGCCACCATAGCACGTCCCAATCATTTCAAACTCACATCACGCCCCCGAAAGTGAATGATCATACATATTTTCTGAAAATATAATATTTGAACATTAAAATTGTTAATTTTTCGTTAGTTCGGAATTTTCTTGCGCTTCCGTTATTAAAACGGACCTCTTAGAGCGACCCACGTCGCTTTTTGTGTCATATGTCTATCAAAGACATTGAGGTTATGGCAGAGTTTACTTGTTATTGTGTGCAGAGAAGAGAGACAGCTCTGCATTCTCTGTTGGGTGCAATGAGTACTCAAAATAAATTTGCTCACTTATCAGTCGAAGAATTGAAATCCCTTCTCAAAAGTAGTGGGGCCAAGGTGACAGGGGAAAAAGCACGAAGCTATTTCCTACTAATCCTTAGGTAAAAACTGTGTTCCTTCAGCAGTACATCCTACGCACAACACTGAACCACTTAAACAAAACAGCTATCTACCCGTAAATAATTAGAGAAATCGTTAATAAATAAGTTTGACCGTATTGTTGAAAACAAAAGCTCAGACACCGCACGCTCGGGACGTGCTATGCTAGCTCCGCCAGTGACGAAAAGTGACAGTCGTCCTTCCCATTGGGAACGTTTTCCGCACACCGTTGTAAAGAAACGTACAAAACAACATGATCATTATTATTAATTTTTAATTGTAGGGGAACTAGAGACAAGATGACAACGCCATGGTCATGTTCAAATAAAACGATAGATATGAATCAGTCAACGTTGATTATTCTTTCAAACGAATCAACATTTGTTAATCTTTTAATTTTGGAAACAAATATCAGTCTTTCTGATTGTTAGCATACAATGTATATTTTTAATTAAAGCTTTATCTTTTCCATCTTACCCCATATGCGGAGCAAGATGAAACAGAGCTGGGAGCATGATGGGACGAGAATTGGCATCTTTCGCATATAAAAATGGTTTTATTATCAATACCAGATATTTGATAAACCAATCGTCCAAGTTCTCTAGTATTTAGTCCGAATAATCTTGCTTCCATATATTTTTAATGATTTGTTAGTTCTTCTTCTTCCTCTGGTAGAAACACCGGTTGAAGGGGAACCAAAGGCTCTACTAGTTTCATTTCACCCTTTATCAAAGCTTTAACACGTCTCTCTAACGTAGATAGTGGTACGTTCTAAAATATTGCGGCTTTGCAATAGCTTGTGTTCATCTTGCCCCATTAGACGGTTAACGAATCCACAAAAAATCACGCCATAACCTTGAATATCTCTGACAAGCCGTTTTTATTGTATTAACAATTAGTACATTCATTGTGTTTACTGACCTGTCTCCCATCAATATCAGCAATTCAAATTAACTGAAACGATGATAAACTTTACCAAAAATTCGATCGTTTTGTCAAAAAATCGATATTGTTTTGTTGTGGCTTTCGCCAGAGTTGATAACTTCACACTCATTCACCTCTTCCCTTCAAATTCCACCGTGAGCATTGCGCTTTCGCATGCCGTTTAGTAGCTAGGCTTGTGATTAATCTTACCTGGCACCTTCGTCTTGCCCCTAGTACCTCTATATATTCTTGAAGGAGTAATGAATATGTGTATGTATTGTTTTAGTTATCCTAAAAATCACCTTCAAAACAGCGCTCTAGACAATAATACTACTTTAAGGAGTTTCGGGCCAATCGATTGATTGAGTGTTACCATTTGATTCAAATTTATACAGTACATTCTTTGTCATATACGGAATGCATCCTCTAAATTTTAAATCAATCGTCTACACCGTTTCTATAAACTTTACGATTGAAGAAACACTTTTCAACATAGAGAGCTGCACAATTGTCATAATGTAAACGGAAACGAAATTGTCATAATTTGAGTGATTTGACAGTTTTTTAATGACATTTTCAACATGTTGTCCATTAATGCTTTTTTTTGTTTCGCTTTAGACAAACGCGCGGACATCCTGCAAAAAGTGGACGTCCGCGTTGTCGAAAATAACGTATGTAGAGAGTGGTACGAGAGCCAGGGAAAAAAGACGAGGGTCGGTAGGCATCAGATGTGCGCAGGACACGAGTCCGGTGGACATGACACGTGCTGGGTAAGAGTGGTTCATTTCTTTTTTTCTACTTTTTAGCATCGCATTTTTTTTATCGTTTCTTCTTACTCCCGTTTACTAAACGCTACCTTCGTTAGGCGCATGAGGGGCCCGAAGTCTCCAGATCCCTACGTTTTTGTCCTCGTCGTTGCAATATTCGTTTTCACAAAATGGGCTTCCACTTTTTAAGAATTAATTTGAAATGTGTAGCCTGCTGATCCGTGTTGAAGCAGGCGATTGTACACATGCAGGATGTACGTATAATCGTAATGTTCAGTGTAAATTGATTAATTCGATTTAGGGATAAACGTACTACATAAACAAAATGAGCAACCTTGAGACTGACGCACTTATTGACGTTACGGAAGCTGACGCGGCTGATAAAGGATTGATCGAAACATCTGTAAGGAAAGTAATTCGAGAAATTCAACAGTGAACATTCATTCATTGTTAAAGAGTTGCGTAGTTTCTTTCCGCCGATAGCGAACGTTGTTGAATTCTGTTTGCATTTTTTGAGATTTTGTGTCCACTGGGAACCCGACCATTTCGTCATGTCCATCCGTCTTTCACAGCAAAGTGAAAGACCCCCATTTCCCCTCTACCTTATAACCTTCCGAAAATGAGAAATAATTTATAAAAATAGCCTTTTGTCAGTATGTTCATGTGAAATTACTGCTAACATTGCAAGGTGATTAACTTGGGAACAAACATGAGAAAAAGGTATTCCTATTTGACAATTTTATATCTGCAAGATTTTCGACAATATTGTACAAAGTTTACTAGTAGAATATCGCTAATTATTGGTAATTGTAAAATACTGTTGTTTAATATAAAACTAACTATATTAAATATTGATCAGCATAAATTAGCATTACTAAATAATCAATACTGTTGATTAGCATGAAGACATAACAATTAAGGATAGCAATGGTTTGTTTTTATAAAACACTTTTTTTAAGCGGCAAAACAGTTGAGAATGAATTCACTTGAGTTTAAATTCAAGCGTTACATCTGAGTAGAGAAAATGTTGACCGTTTGTTTTTTATTCGCTTTAATTGGCTTAAGGCGTTACCCCCACTTGTAGCGCAAAAAAGGCCTTTTTCATGATTTTTTTTAAGAAAACTACAAAACTTTTTTAATCGATCAATATACTATCTTAAAGAACACATCTTGAAGAACTTTCAGTAATTTTTTTATTGAAAAATATTACATTGTTTAGTGGCAAATGGCCGTCAATGAAATAATGTGTTTATATACACGGTTTGCGGTGACCAACATTGCGGCGAAGTGGATCATCTGAAAAAAAAATGCGGATGGATTTAGTCAAATATAAGTATAAACTAGTATTTAATCGAAGGATTTTAAAAAATATTCATTTTTCACAAAATGGCGGACAGTCAAAGTTAAAGGTTCCATTTTAACGAAAAAAAACGGCCATTTTTTGGCTATAAAACGGCCATTTTTTTCTAAAAAAAAAATCGAACGATTAAAGACTACATCTTTATGTATTAAATAAGCCTGCAAAATTTCAAGAAGATCGGTTCATTAGTGTTCGAGTAATCTTGGTCACCGACTTCAGAAATGCCATTTTGAGAAAAACGCGTTCAAAGTTTCTCTTTCAACGCTCATATCTCAGTCAATTTTGTTCAGATCGACTTGAAATTTTCAGGAAATATTCTCAGATACTCATACTTCAAAAAAATGCAATAAAAAAAATCGATTTTTTCAAAATCGCAAGTGGGGGTAACCCCTTAAATGATGATGTATAAACATCACAAGAACGATATACGAAAAGAATTGTATGCGAAAAAAAAATTAAACATTTTTTAGAGCCTAGACGGTGAAAGTCGCAATTTGGAGTCGTTTAGTCCAGACGTTGTACAAAAATATATGACCTAATAAATGAAGACCCACTATCAATATGCATTCGCACAATTCAAATGAGAGCTTTGCACTATTAAATGCATTTTTCTCGAAACCACGTTTTTTAATTCGGGAGGACGCATAATTCGCGCAGTTTTCATCCAACCACCTTGAAATTTTAACTGTCTAATCCATTTAGATGGGTTCTCTAAAGTACACACGATTTTTACAATTCATCAACAACTCTCGTTTTTATAAACAAATCAAGGCGGATTTATCGGCGAAAAAAAAATTCGTTCCAAATGATGCCATTTTGCGAAAAACCATATTTTTCAATAATCGTGTGTACTTCTCTAGCGAAACTAATGCCAATGACGAGTTATTTTGTTTTGATTGGTAATCCATAAAAATTCTGCGTCCTCCCGCAGAGTGCCTAAAACAAAACGCTCTTAGTGTAGCCTTACTGAGCCTTTATTTTGTTTTTTTCCGTACAATTTTTTTTGTTTACCTACGTCAACATATGTATGATAAACCCTCCAAACCTAATTTTCATTGGTTTTTTAGTATTCTCAAAAAAAAAATCACAAAAAAGTATTTTTTTTGGTGAGCCGCATAGATGTAACGTCTTAAATATTACATTCGTAAGCATGACGAACTACAGAATTCGACTTCAATCATAGTCGATTTTGGTTTAAAGTTCAGAGTCTAATGTAAGAATTTTTTTCCTTGAGATGGCCCTTACAGAGTTAATTGGATAACGAATTAATTAGAGTCTCTTCGTATTCCGGGCGTTTACATTTACAATTAGGTTGGGTGTCCGTTTCGATTACAGGCGGACAGCGGTGGCCCTTTGATGGTCGGGAATACGGTAGTGGGCGATGGTACTATGGTCGTAGGTGTAGTATCGTCAGGCGTTGGTTGCGCAAGACCGCGACTTCCGGGCATATATACAAGAATCTCGGAATATATTCCTTGGATCACGCAACAGACACACTCCAAGATTTAAGGCTCTGGCCCACTGATATACAGTGCAATTCTCGACACGGCAAATTCTCCCTGTCGCTACGGGCTCCCCATAGGACTCCGGGGAGTCTTCATCCAAACTACAATCGGATTATACGACTTGCCGCTTTAATACCTTACTCAATTTGATCAGTGGAACAAACTTTACGCATTCCGACGCGCGGTTTCGCACACTTGGCCAAATTTCTGACCCATTTTTATGAACGTTGCATCGTTCGAACGCAATGAATTTTAGTTTTTTGCATCAGCTAAATTTTTTGTCAGCCGATTCGGGCTACGAAAGCCTTCAAAATGTTTCTGTTTATTCTCATTAGACATCTATGACCTGAATATGCGTAAAATTGTTTTGAATCGTAACAGAAAATGAAAAAAAAAACGAATTTTCGTTGCGTTTCTACAATATGCAGCGCGACTCATAAGGAACATCACTTAAGGGACTATACCAGTGCGAACGCTGAAAATTTGGGTGATTTTCAGGATTTTTTTGGAAGAAAAGTACTCAATTAAATTTATCGGAAAATTAAGAACATATTTGGCTATATTTGACCTATATTACATAATTTTTCATAGAGAAATATTGAGATCCAAGTGACTTATGCGCTGCCTTCGGAGGCGACAAAAAAAAGTTCCTCCACTGCTGACATGATTCCGGCCGATTGAGTAGCTGAAACCGAAGAAGGAAAAAATGTGGTTAAACTGGAAGGTATTTCCTGTACAATGACGTAGGATTTTCGAAAAATATCAAAATCTAACAAAATGGCGTAGTTATGAAAAAAGTCTGTTTTCGTGCCTATAAAATGGTCGTTTTTTTCAATGCCAAATCGTCAATTTTCATCCAATCAAAAATATCCTACGTCATTGTAGAGTAAATATATTCAAGAGTACTCAGTTCAAATTTCAAGTTAACCGGATAATTGCTCTTTGAGTTACAATGTCAGCAAATTTGAAAAGTCTCATTTCGGGAAAAACGCGTTTAAAGATTTAACTATTGATTTTTGCAAGATAAAATGACATTGATATAAATGATATAAATGATAATGATATTGTTGAAAGTATAATCTGTCGGAAAAGGCAAAAAAAATAGATTTTTTAAAGTGTCACACTGGAATAAGCCCCCAAACACGTCATTTTTATATCTGCGGAAAAACGGGTTTAAGGGGGGAAACCACCCCTCAAAGAAAAGCGTGTTAATTTATTTATTTCTAATCCTTCTATAGCGGATTTTTCATCGCTACAAATTAGAAGAATTTTGGTTTTTGTTTCATTCAGAACGATGGACTGCGTGTGGGTGAAACTGCAAAATCACCCCTCAACACGCCTTTTTGAGGGGTGGTTTTCCCCCCTTAAGGCTGTGTTTCCGCCTGATAAAAAAATACGTGTCTAATAGTTTTTCGATGCTTTATCACATATACGACTTTCAACATAATCGAAGGCGGACACTTGAGTGATGTTCCTTGTCAGTTTCGGAAAGAAAACAATTCGACTTCAATGCATCACGCGTCGAGAAAAACACGGAAGCAAGATTTTTCTAGCGTTTTTCGGCGGACGAACTTTGAGTCACAAGCAAACATAGTTTTTTTTGTATTTCCAAAATACAAAAATCCTGTATCGATGAAGTGTTTAGGACATGTACAAGATCAACATAACCTCACAAGTTTGCCTACTCACTTTTCTCTTAGATGGCTAAGTTTTATTTAAAGGAAAAACGAAGCATCAAGCTATAACGAATTTGCTGACGCAGAGCTTGACGATTTTCTTTTGCCCTAAATATTATTCACCATTGAGAAAGCTGTGTTCAACATTTTTAGCTAACTATCTCGCAATCATATGTCACGCGGTACACCTTCCACTTCGCTTTAAGGGAAAAAAGTGTACCCCGATCTCGTTGCTTCATGGAGACTTGAGTAACGAGGCAATACCGTCGACTTGTTCCTCACACGTATATTACGTTCTAGTCAATTTAAATTATATAGATGTTACTTAGTTTCTCATTTGTCAATTGTGAGAATTTATTTGTTATTCGGAAGAGAATGTTACCGAGAAGTATTACGATAAAATATATCACTACATTTAATGCATTATTCAATCATCTGTCATTCTGTTCAATCATACAATTGGAAAAGAATTAAAACTATTCTAAACATCATACTACGGAAATTGTTAATTTTTTTCATAATTATAAAAATGATACGCGCATCATTTTTGTGTAACCTCGTAAGTCCCGACCTTTTATACTATATGTCAATCTAACGACCGATCCTATTAATTATAGCACATATTCGAGATAGTGCCTCAGTTCCAGACAGACGTTTTCTTATTTTTCAAATATGTGAAGTTTTGGTAAGTGCTATTTAGTTTTTATGCTTATATATGATATTTTACATTACATTACGTAAAAAAAAACACTGATATATTTTTTCCTCATTTTAGAACGTAAGCTTTTATAGGATTTTCTTCAAAATGAAACCAAAAGGTAATTCTACTATTTATTTAGCTTTATATGACATATAAAGGATCCTCATAAACTTGAAACCTAAAAAGTAATAAAAGTCTTCTAGTAATCACAACGTAATATTATATTTTGTAACGTAAGAGTCTTTCTTTGCTTAATATTGTGAGATATTTTAGCTTATTTAACTGAAATATGAAATCAACAAGTCAAACAGGAGATTAATGCTTAGAAATGTTTCAGAGTCAGGACTGAACTACATGTGCATGTTTGTTATGAATTTAGTACGTTAGGATTTACGAAGATAAATATGTTTTTTTACGATTGTTTGGGTTTATCTTCTCTATACCTATAAATGAAAGTCGATCTTTCTGTCTATCCCGCATAAACCTACGAACCAATGGTCCGATCTGAATGCCGTTTTCACCATTATATAGTGTATTTCCCGGCGCAGGTTTTAAGCTACCTATCAGCGCGGTAGGTTATCGGGGGGCTGAGCAGTGAACAAAAATGTCAGACTCGCTGATAAAAAAATGTTGGCAGCACAAAAAATCCGGGAGTAAACGCGCGCCAGTATACTATTTCTGTTTTCGTGATCAGGTGACGTTACTTGTGTACTTCAAGGAGGTTGGAGCCATCCAGTTGAGTCAAACGATGGTTTATAATTTTTTTTCAATGAACCCCAAAAACGCATACGAGGTATACATTTATTCTGTGGATGCTAATTTTTCATATTACGTATAATTAAAGTGAAAAATTATGCATTTTCAGATTGTTATTTCGTAAGTTAGAAAAACTTTTGTGTTACTACCAACTTGAGAAAGTAAAACATCGATGATTATTTTGGAAAAAATGCGTCAGCGAATGTTTTATACAACTCGGAATCAAATTTTGAGTCATTTATAATTATAACTATTTATATTTATGTCACGAGATTATTTATTATTACGATTAATAAATGTCAATATTCGTAACCTTTTATCAAACCTTGATGGTTCAATATTGAATATATATGGTTTACGATGGGCAAGATGGGTTTTTTTTCCAAATGTTTACCAAGGTTTAGTTTGCGTTAATCCGTTGTTACAAATGATTTATCTTGGTGCTGAATAGTACATCGAACCGCACGTAAAATTACATACATTAAACTAGATTTAGATTTATTTATTCCACATGTCTTGCGATTGCTATGACATTGACCAGCTTAGTGTTCAGTACATTTTTTTACATGTTTGCATTTCGCATAAAAATATATGAAAGACTATAACTACTAGCACTATATCACGTTAAGTTTCCCTAAAAAGTGCTCGCCCGTCCATTGCATGCCTACGACTCCTAGTTTAGATATATTTGATAAGCTAATTCGCGTAGTTTTCAGCCTGCTGCGTCAAGTCCCCTGAACGCCATTATGTATACATACATTAAACTGTTTTTTTCTCTCTGATGTTTGGTGGTGAAAACATTTTTTAAAAATTCGACCAGATTTAGTATAGTCTAGACAATAGTATGGATACAAAAAATTAATCTTGCATCGCGGCTAACGCTAATATTGGATTGCGGCAACCTCCTTAATATTGACCAGCGAACAGAATGTCAGACTCGCTGAAAGAAAATTTTGACAGCGAAAACGTCCGCGAGTCACCGCGCGCTCCACTCGACACGTCGAGTATACCGTTGTGTTTTTGTGATCAGATGACGTTACTCACGTACTTGAATATCACAGAGATTAATTTAACGTTTTCACAATACCGAGAAGGAAATCCGCACTTGGTCGAGACAGTGTAGGTGCGAGAAAGGAGTGCATAGCGAGAATTAGTGAAAATCGTATGCACCCGAGGGGAGCCGCGTACGACAGCTAGTTAATAATATAATATAGATAAGGTAGTATAAACTTTTTCTGCCACAAAGAACTAGCTATTTTTAGGCTGTTTCTAAAAAAAAACACGAAATTCTGCGCTAATTATTTTTCAACAATATTCCGAAGAACCATTTGGGCATCGTTTTGTGTAAATTGTACGATTTGGCCTTGTTTGGGTTTATAGATAATGAAATATAGATAAAATAACAGATTATTTTCTTTAAAAAAACTAGCTGTTATTCTCAAGCTACTTCTAAAAAAAAAGAAATTTTGCGGAAATTCAATTTTTCCACAAAATTACGAATATGATAATCATGATCGTATACCGTTTTTTCTTGAGTTTATAAATATTATATTAGGTGCGCAACTAAGTTCCCGCTGTTTTTCAAGAGATGGCTCCACTAGTAAGTGCTGGTCGAATGTGACGCATCGCTTTGACACATTAGTGATTTTGTTTTTGCGTCGTATACTTTTGGTTATGTGAAAATGTCTGATTTTGTGCCAAATAATCGTCATTTGCGGGAAGTGTTGCTTTTCTCCTTTCATTCGAAGAAAACGGCGGCTGAAGCGCATCAAGAACTCCGAAAAGTTCACGGAGATGCTGCTCTAAGTGAAACAACGTGCTGTGATTGGTTCCGTCGCTTCAAAGACGGTGATTTCGATGTTGTCGACCGTTCACGTGAAGGAAGGCCAAAGACCTTCGAAAACGCTGAATTGGAGGCATTGCTCGATGAGGATCCGTGCCAAACGCAAAAAGAGCTTGCTTCAGCATTAGTAGTTACCCGCCAAGCCATTTCCAAGCGATTGCATGCGTTGGGAATGATTCAAAAACAAGGAACTTGGATTCCTTATGATTTGAAGCCGAGAGACGTTGAGCGTCGTTTTTTCGCCTGTGAACAACTGCTCCAGCGGCAAAAAAAGGAAGGGTTTTCTTCATCGCATCGTTACGGGTGATGAAAAATGGATTCATTACAGCAACCCAAAGAGAACAAAATCATGGGGACTGCCCGGTCATGCTTCTACGTCGTCAGCTCTGCCGAATATTCACGCTGCGAAGGTTTTGCTGTGTATTTGGTGGGACCAGGGCGGTGTTATTTATTATGAGCTGTTGAAACCGAACGAAACCATCACTGGGGAACGGTATCGAACTCAATTGATGCGATTGAGCCGAGCACTGCGCGAAAAGCGGCCACAATACGAGCAGAGACACGAAAAAGTGATTTAACAGCATGACAATGCTCATGTTGCCAAACCCGTTAAAACCTATTTAGAAACGCTCAAATAGGAAGTCCTACCCCACCCGCCATATTCCCCAGATATTGCGCCGTTCGATTATTACTTGTTCCGTTCGTTGGCACATGGTCTGGCTAATCAGCAGTTCCGCTCATATGAAGACATCTCAAAATGGCTTGATTCGTGGATAGCCTCAAAAGACGAACACTTCTACCGTGACGGTATTCGAGCTCTGCCAGAAAGATAGGAAAAAGTTGTCGCTAGCAATGGGCAATATTTTGAATGATTCATTTGTAACCATTTTTTCCCAATAAAGTGGCATTTTCATAAAAAAAAAACAGCGAGAACTTAGTTGCGCACCTAATAATATAAATAATTTCTCTTCGAAAAACTGGCTGTTAATTTTAATTAATTTCTAAGGCGATTCTTCTTTTTCTTCAAAACTCCGAGCAATATGAGCGTCGTTTTCTGTAAACTATTTTTGGTTTTTTCGGGTTTCTAGATAATATATTATAGATTATGTAGAATGTTCACACAAAAATTGCTGTTAGTGTCAGGTTAATTATATACAAATTCATTTATATGAAAATTATTTGTTTAAAACATAACGAAAAACTATATGAGCATCCTATTTGTATAAATAACATTTTGTAAGAAAAACATTTAAAAAAATATATCAAAAACATCGTTCGTTGACCCGCAGTAGCTCGACTTCCCTAAACTTTCTAAATTCGACGAGTGACCCAGTGGCCGATGCGGGGCTTGATTGGTCGGAGAGCACACAGAGTGCGACAGCCCCAAGCGTCGCGTAAAACCTTCAGGTCATATTCGTCCCGGCGTCCCAAGTGAGTAAGCGTATATCATTTTATCACCTTCATATTCCGAATTATTTATAGCTAATACGCGGCCACAATAAGCCCGTCACGTAACAAACAACTCCCAACTCACGTATGAAATTCGCTGTAAGCTTCGGACCGCGTATTATAACTGAATAATGAAGTTTTCCTCGCGAGTTCATCTCGTCTGCCCGACTGTGTTGTATGAACAGAACGAAACGATGCAACCACCGGGCGTTCGATGTTGATTAAAAATATGACGATTGCAATCATAGCGAAACTGATATTGCCCGCTGAGGGATGAAATTCCAGCCAATAATGTTAAGAATGTGTATACGTATACACAAACTCGCACGTACCGATATTAAGCTGTGGGAGGAAAAATCTAATTTGTTTGGTTCTTCTACTTTTGGTTAGAATTATAAATAGATTTTCCCTTGCTTCTTTCGAAGGCTTAGAACTACTTGAAATTTTTGCAAATGTCGATTTTTAATGTTCGGCGGACTCGCAAAATATGCAATACCATTTCGAAAATATTCTCTCACAAATCAAAGTCCATCCGTCTAAAATTGAGGGAGTTATGGGTGTTTAGAGGTAGGTTCCGCGAACAGGCGAACTTTAAACGAGTTTGTCTCAAAATTCACAGCACTGATCAACTCGAAATTTTGCATGCTTCTTCTACATATCAAAAAGCAGTGCTTAACCGAAGGAATTTTTCAATCAACGAAATAGTTCTTTCCCCCGAAAATCGGTACTTTCTATTTGACTGCGGCGATTTTTTCAAAAATCATGATTTTATTAAGGGATCAGTGTAAAATTTTCAAAAAATCGATTTTTTTAGCATCATCCGATAGTATAGAGGGTTATAACAATACTGTTTACATACTTACATAAACGCAAGTAGAAATTTTACATGAAAATTCCGCATTCGAAACTTTGAACACGTTTTCTCGAAATGTCTCGAAAGTCTCAAAGGAGGAGTTTTTAAGCTATCCAACTCAAACTTTGACACGACATTCTTCACGCCATTCTTTATCATGCTATGGAAGCTTTTTTTTATCTTCTTTTTTTTTAACGAGAAACGGTCCAAAAAATAGGCTAAATTCTATACTTTGTTTTCAAATCGTCGCCATTTTTTTTATTTTTATAAATAAGAGGAACCTCCATAGTAGGATAGCGGCTTTCATACTGATTAATAATCTTTCTACAAATTTTATTTCAGATAATATTTACAGCCACAACCGCGTACACCGTGAGGACTCCTTGTTTCGAAAATATTTTCAACCGATAATTTTTTTTTTATAAAAAAAAACGTTTAAATATGTATATTCTGTTGCGCATAAGTGCTATAATTGGACATAAAAAATCAGACTGATTACCGGGGGGGGGGGAGTCGCAACCTTATCCGAGCTATTTTTCGACCCCTCATACTGAGATGATCCCTTCAATCGTTCGCCCCAGCACTACAGCATTTCACGCAATAACTTAATGCGTATGATTTTTTAAATTTCGTATAATTTGTTTCCGAGCAGCAGGGGGTGAGGGAGGTTTTTCAGCGGTCTGCACAAACCATTGTATCTACCACATTTATATGTATTTTTCGATACAAAAATCGTAAAAGATGTTTAAAACCATACCCTTTAATGTAAAAAATATCAATTCGAAATACGCACACGTTTTTCCCAGAATAAATTCATGAAAATTCTTAACAGCGGGGGCCTCAGAATAAAATCTTAAGGCACTCTTCAGTGAACAAAACGTAAAAAATCCCAAGACAACCGAGGTGTGTGTGTGTGTGTGCGCGCGCTCGCGCGTGTGTCCTTTACTGAAGTCTGCTATAATTTTGTGGTACTTCCCTCTTCACCTTTTGGTAGTAGTTGTACAAATTCTTCGCTATTTCGCGTTTTTTAAAATCAGTAGTGACTCAACAACAACGCATGACGATGACAACATGACGACATTGATCAATTAATGACAACTTTTTCCAGAAACTTGGGTCGATGTTGTAATTTCTTGCAAATAAATTATCACTATTTCCGCAATTTGCTTGTTTGTTATATCTCGATTCCCTGAGTCCTTCAAATGTGAAGGTGAAATCTGCACTGCTCTTCGATTTATGCAGATGTAAAAGCTCCAACACGGTAGGTAATCGTATTCTCAACCTTGCACCCATTGTATGCCGACTGGGAGAATTCCTCCGCCTATTTATCACACCTTTCTTTTGGAGCTGTTTAAGGGAGAATATCAGTGTGGCAGGCTGAAAAATGAGGTATTTTTTGGGAATTTTTTTTTTTAACTGCTCGATCAAATTATTTGAAATTTTGTGTATCAATTATTGAAGTGATGAAGCATACAAGGAATTTTTTTTATTCTATTTTTAGTACATTTTATTAAGCAGAGGAGCGGTCGCAAAATGGCGTCTCAAAAAATGACTCCCCGACGGTTGACAGCATAAGTGCCACAGCAAGCATGTGAAATCAAAAATTCAAAAAGATTATTAAATTATAATAGTACAGCTATCGCAGCATCGTAGGAAATTTGAAAATTTTCATTAGAAAAAAAATGGCGGCCATTAAAAAAAATCGAATTTTACACAAAAATTTTGCAGTAAATTGTTAATAAAAAAAGTAAACAATTTAAAAAAAAAAACTCTACGATGCGACGATAGCGATAAGTTTTCTGAAGAGAATCCTTTTTGAATGAAGTCGATTGGACAAAATTTGACAGAGTTATGCTGTCAACCAGGTCAAAAAACATGGTTTCGAGAAAAACGCGTTAAAAGTATAGAAAGGCCCGTTAGAAGGCTTTGAGAGCGTTGACGCTTGGCGCCAATTTCGAATACTTCTAAGCCGAATATTGTTTTGAAAAATTGTAGGCATATTCTTAACGGCCAAAACTATCTATTTAAGCAAAAAAAAATTGATTTTTTTTTCACACTGATATTCCCCCTTAAGGTCACGTTTACTCTATGGGTGTTTTTCTACTGATTGGAAAGTGGCCCATACAAAGCTCTCCATACAAAGCCCATCACAAAAACAAAGTATGTACAACAGAAGGCAGTAGTAAACTTCAAATCTTCATATCTTCATATCTTCAAAACGCCGGCACATTTTCTCCTTTTTTTGCAACTTATGGACGATTTTGTGAAAATTCGTGACTGGGAGCTGTACTATATTCCAGGGGACGGCTTAAATAAAAAAAATGTCTTTGTCAAATCGAATTTAACCAACCAAACGTTTTTATTTTTGTTAAAACTTTATCACAGCTTATGACGTATAATCAATGATAAATCAAATTAAAAACAAATGCTGAATTATTTACTTTTTATCGATTGCACATATTTTGACCTAACCTTCTTAAGTGCTTACAGCACAACTGGAATTAAACTTATTAAGCCCAACTTTTGACTTTGAAAGGGTGCTCATTATTCAACCGTTCGCTGAAAAATAACATAGTCAGTCATGTCATAATCTTCATAAAGGGTCGTTAACTGCTTCAGACAAAACCAACATTGCCCTACACTACTAAATATCACAATCAACATCTTGTTACTAATACTCTTAGCAGTAATTGCATTATTGTCATTTTAACTTACTACGAAATCTGTCGTGTCGTTTTTTTTAAGATACCATTAGACCTTCATAATTGATTTCTCATAGACAGAAATATTCTTTTCCCTTTTAGGGTCAGATCTGGAATTGGTAATTTTTGCAATGTTTGGTCGAAAGCTATATCAGAAACATCAGTATCATCAACTCTGAACGTGTGACCCTTATTGTCACAATTTTTCAGAAAAGTTACAGTCAATTCGCCACTCTCATTGTCTATCTGATTAATTACACCAATATACCCGCATTGCTTCTTTTTTCACAGGCAACTTAACTAACACATAGCCTCCGATGTTATATTGGCTGATTGAAATAGAACTTGGCTCAGCAACGTTCCCAAATTCGGTATTGGACAGAATATCATACGAAACTTCCGTCTCTACAGTCTCTACTCTAGAGTCACAAATAGAATTATCATGCGTGTTAAAATAGGGCCTAAATGAGTTTTCACATTCGGAGTCGGTGTAAATATCATCAACGTTAAGTTGTGTCTTCCCTTCGTATTCCACTGTTCCGAAATTGAAATGCCGGCATTCGTCATCACAAAAGTCATCATTACCTAAAACAAACAGAATACTGTCAGTCCCAGAAGTCAGAAGATAACTGATATTTATCAATGCTAGAAAATAAAACAGTCCCCTGTGTCATAAAGTGACAGGGGACTGTGCCCAGGAACTGTTATTTTTGCAAAAACAAAGTAATCCAGTGTTAAATAACTTGAAATCTTTCTAGAATTAAAAGTAACAGAGGTTCGCTTATCAACTGAATAAATTATGTATAAAATGACTTTAATTTAATCACATAAAATTATAGAAAAACCACTTACCAGTGGACTGTTAAATCAAGCGACTCTGTCACGTCACGCAGCCACAAACGCAGCGTTCACACGGAATAATATGGCGTTAGCTAGCTTAACTCAGCATTCGGACGAACTTTACACCGTTTGCGGTTCGTTTATCGCAATAAATGATGTCTACTAAACTAAATACGAATTGGGCGCGATTTTGACGTGAAAAAAGAAGTAGGGCACTGTTGTAAAATTTTTAGGCCAACATTTGAGTGATAGTTTTTCATATTGAGAAAGTATTTAAAGTTATGATTGTATGAACACATGCCCTCTATTCTAGGTAAACTTATGAATGTTAGAATTAGGCAATGTTAATATTAAAAGTAAATATTAGCCGTGAACCTTGTCAGTCTAGAAATAAGACACGACAGGGGACTGTATTTTAGGATGTTTGAAAGACATTTAAATGAATATTAAGATATTACGTCATTATGTGGGTTATGGCGCACCAAGAATACGTCGCGAATTATCCTTTTAGACAGACACAACTCAGCAATAATAACTTTAATGAGATCTGATGAGATAATAACTGATGAGATCGGCAATCAAGTCGATCACGTTGATGTCAAAAACAAAGTATTTTCTCCGAAACCGAACTCGAGCCTTCCAAAGCAAAAATTCATGTTCGCTCTTTCACGCGAATTATTTTCGAGCCTACTCCATGTTGGCTTAATTTAATTTGGGCAATATGCCATTAAGCATTATTAATATACCATTACGCATTTCTAGTGTATTGAAGACGCGCAAATTGAAAGCTGATCTCTCGTAATAATTTTTCGTACGCATGCATTTTACACAGTCGGTCACTTTAAAATGATAATTTATTTCTCTAACAATTCAATTTTGCTTCTCTGGACTTATCGGATTTGTTTATACTTCATTTGCTTAAAGCCTTCTGGCTTTTCGAGGGCGCAACGGGTTCCACGTTACCCTCGTATTATCAGTTATAGAGACTATGTTCAAGCCTCCCATCTGCAGCCCTTTGATGGAGGACTGAAACAACGAAATTGCCATTAACCGAAGCTCCTGAAAATACCACTTGGTTATGCATTCTTCTGCGTTATTTTTTTGCTACTAACCATTCTGCCAGGTCCAAGTCCACGAACTCTCACCCTCACCGTTTTAAAACCCTGCTCCAACGCTTTCTGTGAAGAGAAAAAAATCCCATTAGTACCCTCGGTAACCTCTTTTTTTTGTTAATAAAATAAGGCCTTAAGACTATTGCCCCATATTGCCAGTGGTTTCAAAAATACATAGATAGACTTTTTACATAGATAGAGGTTTTAACGGATTTACACGTGTCCCTTCAGAAGAGCGGCCACTTGCATGATATCTAAGCATATCACTTAAGGCCTTAGGCCACAGTAACGTATAAAATCATGTGCGAATTTAACAATATTTTTTCGTATGAAAAAGTGATTCACACATAAAATTAATTACACATATATTTAGTATGAATATCAAGCTGTTAGAAAATATATATATTTTTTTTTCGATGTACAAAATGGCCGACTACTCGAAACTTCTCGAAACAACTTTTTTCCAATTGGCGTGACAAACAACTTCAACGATTTTCACGCGATTTACTTTAAATTTAAAAATTATGTTCCTAATTGCATTACGCAGAGAAGTACTTACGGAATTTCTGATTAATCGAAAACTTTTCATTTTATGAGCAGTTTATGAGCAGTTATAACGAAATTTTTCACTGAAAATTCATTTCTTAAGTTCAAACACCTACAACTTTTGAATAAAACAATATTTTTTTTAATTCCTTACGTACTTCTCTAGATATTCTAATGTAGATTGACGAGAATTTTGTTTTTTGTTCTAGGTAAAAAATTGTGGATGCTAAATGTCACGCCACGGAGCGCCTAAAAAATGACGTTGAAGTTTGCATCGTTGGAGTGCAAAGAAAAATAATTTTTCTTCCAATTGCACAAATTTTATTCGATTTAGGATATGAAAATCGCTCAAAGGTTTTTACGTGTTCTTCCTAGAGATTTACTGGACTTTGGGTACTGGTAAAAATATAAAAAAATTAAAGTGTAGAAAGAAATTCGTTGCGTCGCAACGATGCAAAGTTCAACGTCGTGCCTGGAAAAAGATAATAAAAGGAAATATTAGTAGTCAGCCATTTTGTACATCGAAAAATATATATATATATATATATATATATTTTTTTTTTCTAACAGCTTGATATTCATACTAAATAGATGTGTAATTAATTTTATGAGTGAATTACTTTTTCATACGAAAAAAATTGTTAAATTCGCACATGATTTTATGCCCATTACTGTGGCTTAAGGCCTTAACGAAACTTACAAAATAGAAATTGCGATACGTTATCCGTATAATCTACATGGAAGTTTTTGTACTAACATTATGTCACGACCTTTAAGTTCATACTATAGTTAGAAATATAGAAATCGGACTTGAAAGAACACATATTGATATTGAAGTTACCTTATTCTCGGTAACCTCAAATGTTAGTTTGACGTCACGACGTATATGCCAATACTCTGTTAAGACGGAATGACACCCCATCGCGGTCGGTATGGTAGAACAATTATAGATACCCAAAAATCTCTGGAACGGCTCTTCAGATCCCGTCGAAACTTTGCCAAACGACGTCAAATAGATAGACGAACAGCTGTCTGCCCCTCAAATTTTCTGAATTTGAAGAAAAAAAACGTAGATTGACTTATCATAAGGGAATCTACGTTTTTTTTTCTCAAATTCAGGAAATTTGTGGGGCAGACAGCTGTTCGTCTATCTATTTAACGACGTTTGGCAAAGTTTCGACGGGATCTGAAGAGCCGTTTCAGAGATTCTTGGGTATCTATAATTGTTGTGGTGCAGAGGTCCACAAAATTGTTGAGGTTCGCGATAATCAGTCAGTTTCAAAATCCTCACCAGATATGCAGGTGCTACATTTTTTTTAAATGTCGGCTAATAAAAATGAATATAATTTTTTTTTCATTTCATTTTAACTATGTAAACTGAAGAAGCTTTATTTTGTTAAGTGTTTTTGAAAATGAATATTGGCTTGTTTTTGTAATGGTGTCTTTCAATATGTTGAAGTTGTAATAATACTTGTTTCCAAACTAGAGTGCAAAAAGAAATGGGGTTGAAATTTGCTTTGTTAGAGTGCAGCAAAAGTTCTTTTTTATACGTTCGATTCCTTATTTTTATTGTTGTACGAAATTCTTTTTGCAAATTTATGTCGTAAATCACTGAGTAAGTGCCTGAAAAAATGGCTGGAAGAATTTCGTAGACAAAATTTACCAAAGAACTTAAAGAAATTCAGAAATATGAATTTTCACTGCATTCCAACAACGCAAACTTCAATATCAGAGAAATAATTGAGGAGTGAATTACTCGCGGAGCCTTGATGCCAATTAATTGAGTAGTAAGTCAAAGAGTTACAAATTTTACACATCTCTCCATTATTATTGCCATTGTGCATCCGTGCCGTGGTCAAAAACGACCTTTTTCAGGATTTTTTGTTAAATTTAACAGCGACATCATATTCGAAGGCCTATCAGTGTACCAGCGAATGAAAATTTACGTACGGTGCTCAGGGTGATGGCGGTCGCCTGTGCCGCTATGTTCGTCCCTTTTCTCGTATGCTTAAAGCCCTCAATGCCGCAAGAGCGCAATATCTTGACGACTCCTGTAATCATATGTTTAAACCGTCCTCAAAGAAGTTTCTTCTACCTTCTCACCGAGTAGGGCTGTGAAGAGCTGTGGCGAATGGACCAGTTACCGATAGACAGACGATAAGGTCGCCACGGATGGTAAAAAAATAACTGCGCGAGTATCACCCAAACTTATCGTTGAAAAATGTTGCATAACGCGAACTATGAGAGAATAGGCGAAGAAAATTACCGAATAGCAAGCTAGGCGTGATTAGTTGCAAATGTAAAAGTACATGTGCGTAGTTCATGATGGAACAGCACATGAGCATAGTTTCTTAAGACCCATCTACAGGTTAAGTACCTGTTGCGATAAGTAGGGAAAAAATGGGGTTGAAGTGTGCATCGTTGGAGTGCAACGTAAATTCTTTTTAATTTCTTATTTTGACTATCATCCAAAACCATACTTTGCAAATGTCTTGTGATCGCTAAATAAGGACCCAAAAAAAATATTCTCGTGATTTTTCTAGCTCAAATCAGCTAAAGAAAATTCGGGAAATTAAAATAAACATTATTTTCGTTGCATTCCAACGTCATGAAAAAGAACAATGCTGGAATGAAAACAAAATCAAGAATGACGAGCTATGCAAGTATGGTTGCAAAAAGTGGTGAATTAAAAACTGCACAAATATAGTTACGAGCCCTTCGAAAAAAAGCAATTGATATTGCAATTAAAAGACTAAGCCAAGTTGCAAGACGTTGCGGAAAAGGAACTATGACAGTGCCGTGGAAAGGAATGGAGAATGGCGAACTATGCAAGTCGCAAAATATCGCGAATAATGAACGAGGTGAGTCATTGTTGCACGTTGCGAAGTAACTGTGAGCGTACAGTTAAAGGAAATCAAGAATAAGCAACCATGCAAGTGTACACGAAATAAATTGCAATTGAGGCAAACTACGAGCTGTACCATGTGCCGTGAGAGTGCAAGAGTGATAACTGAAATTTTCGAACACATTCCTCAGCGATAAATAATGTTTAGGAAATTCTACAGAGCCTGATGCTTTGTTTCGGCCAAAAAACTTGACTACCTATCCGAAAACTGGGTTCGAAAAATTGTGAGGTTGTGGTGACCGTAAACATGACCTCAATATCTGTAGAAACATAATTATGAGATGAGAACTATGAGTCGTGTACTCAAAATAAGTCAAGACTCTCAAAAAATGCAAGTACAGTTGCTGAACGTTGCGAATGCCACCAACCGGAACACGGCTAGTCAAAGGAATTTAAGGCCTAAAATTTGTAAAAATGTTTTTTTTGTCAATGGATTCCCAAAATATAAAATTTGAAAAATATTCTCGGAAAACTTCACGCTGTTCCGTCCAAATTTGAAGAAGTTATGAGCGTTTATAACTAGATACCGCGAATCAGCAAACTTTAAACCCGTTTTTTCGAAGTGAAGTTTTCAAAATCGATGACCACGATATTTCAAAAATCAATGCACTGATCAACTTAAAATTGTACAAGCTTCTCATACACATCAAAAAACAGTGCTTAAATAAAGGATTTTTTTTTCGATGCATAATTTTTTTTTAATTAACGAAAAAGAGCGTTTTTTCACCGCAAATAAAAACTTTCACTTCGAACTGAAACGATTTTTTCAAAAATCGATATTTAATTAAATCCTTCTTCCAAGCACCAGGCCTTCCATCAGACGTGACTCCAGTCCTTAAGGGGTCATCACGGTAAAATTTTCGAAAAATCGATTTTTTTGTTTGCATTATCCGACAGTATAGGCGGTTATAAACATGCTGTTCAATTTTGTAGGCAAAATTCGAATTATTCCGGTTCGTACACCCTTTCTCAAAAAAAGCTATTTGACCAATTGTGTGAGTTGAAATCTTCATATTTTTACAAACGAAAAACGGTAGTTGACATCTTCATATTTTTTTAAACGAAAAACTGTCGCCAAAAACGCTAAATCCGAAACTTTTTTTTTTCATTCCGCCAACATTCTGTCAATATTGATTTTTAAAAAACCTCCATAGCAAGATCGCGGTTTCAGACGGATTAATCTTTTTACATTTTTTTTCCAGATAATATTTACGTCCACAACCGTGTACGCTGCGAGAACTTCTTTTTTCAGACATTTTCAACCATTGAAAACAAATTTTAAAAAATAAACGCTTAAAAATTCATTTTCAGTTCTTCACAGTGCTTGGATTTGACGTAATAAAAATCAGACTGATAAGCGTATTTCAAACAGAAAAAAAACGCGAAAATCAGATTTTTTTCGACGCATTACGCTGTGATGATACCTTAAGACACACCTTTATTTTTTAGGTAAGCAAAACCAGAAAACACACGCATTCCATAACTGTTGGAATTGTCGTCTCACCTTTGTAGTCGGTCACGCTGAACAGGGTATTATTATGGGAAACCCTGATATTGACAATGGGCAGTTCCTTAAAAGGTATTCCGTTGAAAAGACGATTTGGTGTATCTTCGTCCGGAAACATATCGGTTCTGCAAATAAGAGAAATTTTTTAAAATAGTTCCTAAGCTAGCAGCAAAAATGCGAAATGCAATTCGTGAATTTCTTCGAGCTCTATAATGCTCGAATTCCCGATAATATTTCTGTAAGATACTTTTTTGAGGTTATGTTCGACGATCCTATTTCCTTTACGCTTCGCGGTATGAAAAATCGCCGGATCGAAATCGACGTGATTTGAAAAGAATGCTGCACAATCGTGTATGTCCAGTGAGGCTACACTATATACATTGGCACTCGATTCGTGATGAATTGCGTAAAGAAATCGTGAGGTTGTAAAAGAGAACGGGCCGATGATCGCACTCGCTGGAGCAAACTCGTAATAACAAGAGAGAAAACTATTTGATAGCAAGGCGGTTTGTACTTTGCGGTGATGGTGTCTATGTCGACTTGCTGTTCACCGTCGGCACCATCGTCGACCTTCGGCACCGATGCCGTCGTCCATTCGCGATTGTTGAGCTTCCATAATTTTGAGGTTGTGTGCAAACTGCTACAAGGAACTCTTAACCTCGCAAACTTCTGCGATTCCAATCCCCACGTAGTTGAACAACTCGTTTCGACGAGCGGAACTCTCGACAATTTCAATAACGATCGTAACATTTTTCTACAACGAAACGTGTAACAAATCGTAATTGATTTGAAAACAAACGTCGAACTAAGGATGCTGATGTACGCCGACGAAAACACTCCGTCTCGTCAGGCACAGCCTGGAGAACGTTGCACACGCTCCTGTGAGCGAGAGGCGAAAGCGTCCCGGAGAGGAACGTCCAGGGAGGCTAGAGTGGGAGGAGTCCGATCTCTTATGGAGAGACTTGAAAAAAGTGGCTACAAAAATGTGGTCATCTGGGATGGCGCCACTATTGTTAAGACGTCGAGAAGTGAGCTGCGTGTGACAGAGACGGAACAAGTAAATAATGAGAAGTGAACTGTGCATAAGGCAGCATGATACTTGAGAAGTAGGCTGCGTGCGAGAGAGATGCAAAATGATATATAGCCAGATCGCGCGCAAAAGTTACCCCCTCTCTAGCCTCTTACGCGCCAATCACACAATCATAGTAGCGCGTGTTCGTGAGCGAGCGACGCTCGGGCATCGTCGGAAAGAGCCGAGCGCGCCGAAGTTTCCCGGCCGCGCCTTCGGCAGCTACACCAACACATGGACGCCGAGCTCGTTCATGTGCGGCCAAGCCGAAACGAAGGCTTCGAGGGAAAAAGCAATCTGAGCACGACTCGCGCGTGACGTCACTCGACGGAACGCGCGAGGCTTTTAGACGATTTCAATGCTTATTTAGCTCTTGATTCTCTGCGTTATCAATGTATACAAAAAAATTTATCGGGCACCCTGATCGCTTTTTTTTAGTTTATACGTTAATTTAAATATAACAATATATCCAAATTACAACTTATTTGTCTTCTAAAAAATTGTTTACACTCTACTCACGTGTTACACTCAGTAAGCGGAAATATATTTATATTCGTATTATTATATTAATTCTCATACTTTCATCAAGCGATAAAGCATTATCCCCAAAAACAAGCGAATCATTCATCTGCCCGCGAATCGTCAGTACCAGAAAGTGCATATTCTACAAGCGATGAGATGGTCCCGTTGGTAGCGTTCCTGGCTTCGGTCCGCAGGGGCGCGGGATCGTTCCCCGCGCTCAGTGCTTTTTTTAAAATTCTGATTACCATTAATTCTTATTTGATTAGTTATTTTTATTAGTTATCATTATTATTTTGATTAGTTATCTTTTAGTGTCGAAAAATTTATCGCGCACTCCGACCGCTTATTTGATTAGTTTGTACGTTAATTTTAATTTAATAATAAATCTAAATTACAACTTATTTATCGTCTAAAGAATTGTTTGCGCTTTACTCACACCCGTCCCTATGCGAAATAAATTGTAATTCATAAAAACTAAGCGAAAATATATTTATATTCGCATTATTATATTCATTCTCATATACTATCATCAAGCGATAAAGCATTATCCCCAAAAACAAGCCACATCCATCCGGCCGCGAATCGTAACGTATGAGAATGAATATAATAATACGACTATAAATATATTTCCGCGCTAGCAATTTTGGCAACTCAAAGTCAACCGAAATAATCAACGGTTGAATTTGGACAGCTTTACAACTATAAAGTCGACCGTAAAAAAAATCCTAATGGTTGATTCAACGGTTGTTTAACCGCGGCCATTTTGTTTTCGCTGGATGGTTGTCTCACTCCGTCGCACAATCTGCTGCGGATACCCCCCCCCCCCCCCCCCCAGTGTTTGATGACTCAATTCTCCGCAAATCATCAATTTAATTATCAAGACAGTATAATTTGATTAATCATTAAATATATTGCGTCGAGTCAACCATCCAATCAACCGCCGAGTTAACCATCGAGTCAACCATCCACAGAAAACGCAGGATGGTCGACTTTCAAAGATGAACAGTTGAGAAGCTATCCAAATTCAACCGTTGAACTTTTACGTTGACTCAACTGTCTTGTACAACCGGTTGACCAAAATGACAGGGCGCTTACTTTTATGAATTACAATTTATTTGGCATAGAGACGGGTGTGAGTAAAGCGCAAACAATTTTTTAAAAGATACATAAGTTGTAATGTAGATTTATTATTACATTCAAATTAACGTACAAACTAATCAAATAAGCGGTCGGAGTGTGCGATAAATTTTTCGGCACTAAATATAACTAATAAAAATAATAATGATAACTTAATAAAAATAACTAATCAAACAAGAATTAATAGTGATAATAATTTTAAAAAAAGCACTGAGCGCGAGGAACGATCCTACGCTTCTGCGGACCGAAGCCAGGAACGCTACCAACGGGACCATCCCATCGCTTGTAGAATATACACTTTCTGGTACTGACGATTCGCGGCCGGATGGTTGATTGGCTTGCTTTTAGGGATAATGCTTTATCGTTTGATGAAACTATGAGAATTAATATAATAATACGAATATAAATATATTTCCGCTTACTTTTATTAATTATAATTTATTTGGCATAAGGACGGGTGTGAGTAAAGTGTAAACAATTTTTTAGAAGATAAATAAGTTGTATTTTGGATTCATAATTATATTTAAATTAACGTATAAACTAAAAAAATAAGCAATCAGGGTGCGCGATACATTTTTTTGTATACATTGATAACGCAGAGAATCAAGAGCTAAATAAGCATCGAAATCATCTAAAAGGTTCGCGCGTTCCGTCGGGTGACGTCACGCGCGAGTCGTGCTCACATTGCTTTTTCCCTTGAAGCCTTCGTTTCGGCTTGGCCGCACATGAACGAGCTCGGCGTCCATGTGTTGGTGTAGCTGCCGAAGGAGCGGTCGAGAAACTTGGGCGCGCTCGGCTCTTTCCGAAGATGTCCGAGCGTCGCTCGCTCACGGACACGTGCTACTATGATTGTGTGATGGGCGCGTAAGAGACCAGAGAGGGGGTAACTTTTGCGCGCGATCTCGCTGCACTGCTTGCTGGGATGCGTATTCGATCCTCTTCCATCTCTCTTACACGACATCGATACTCAGCTTCGTGCTCGAGGTTTTAGAGATAGTGGCGCCATCCCGGTCTGACCACATTTTTGTAGCCACTTTGAAATGCCCAGATCGGCCTCCTCCCACTCTAGCCTCCATGGGAACGTTCAATAGGGACAAGAGATCGAGGCACCATCTAACTCATAATCGCTGAAGTCTCGATAATATCGACTATACGGCAGTCGATAAAGACGAAAGTTCGGAAAAGAACTTTAAAATATCATTAGTAACAAAATACTAATAAATGTGCCAAATTTTGATAAACGTTGCTACGATGCATAATAGGAACGATAAGTTGTCATTAATTTTTTGAATAAATATTCGATATGAGGTTCATGAGGATATTCTATTTTTTATTCACGATAAACGAATATAACGTATTGACAGTAGGACAAAACGTTCGAAGAGAAGTAACATTGAATATAATAATAACAATAATAGAATAAATAATAATAATCTGAATAAATAGCAGAATCTCATCTATATTTTTGCGAATGGTTTCTAAATGCTCATGCAAAAATATAAAGGGTGTCTCAAAATAACCTGACGTTTTAATTTATTAACAAAACGTATTATTTATGCCAAAAGTACGAATATTTTTATTTTAATATAAAGTACAAACATGGAGGTTATGTATGGAACACAATATCATGGCAACAATAAATGACATAAACGGCATGGACTTGGAGACATATGGTCTGTTTGTTTAAGGGGCTATACCATTGTGACACTTTTAAAAAATCGATTTTTTTTACTTTACCGACCGTTTATACTTTCAAGAGTATCCTGTAAAAATTTCAAGGCTGTATCTCTAATCATTTTATCTTGCAAAAATCGATGGTGAAATTTTTTAACGCGTTTTTCTCGAAATGAGATTTTTCAAATTTGCTGACATTGTAACTCTAAGAGCAATTATCCGATTGACTTGAAATTTGAACCGAGTACTCTTGAATATATTTACTCTACAATGACGTAGGATATTTTTGATTGGATGAGAATTGACGATTTGGCATTGAAAAAAGCGACCAGTTTATAGGCAAGAAAACAGACGTTTTTTCGCAACTACGCCATTTTGTTAGATTTTTATATTTTTCGAAAATCCTACGTCATTGTACAGGAAATACCTTCCAGTTTAACGACATTTTTTCCTTTTTCGTTTTCAGTTACTCAATCGGCCGGAATCATGTCAGCAGTGGAGGAACTTTTTTTTTGGCGCCTCCGAAAGCAACGTTATAAGTCGCTTGGATCTCAATATTTTTCTATGAAAAAATTATGTGATATAGATCAATGTAGCCAGATATATTCTTAATTTTCCGAAGCATTTAATTGAGTACTTTTCTTCCAAAAAATTCCCGAACACCTCCCAAATTTTCAGCGTTCACACTGGTATAGCCCCTTAAGCTACACTCGACTGCACTTCTTACACCTTCCGTGGAGTTTCTATCACTGTATCGGGTGAAAGTGTAGAAAGTGTAGGTAAAACGAACAGATCCATATTCTTTCAGCAAGATGGCGCAACCTGCCACTCTGCGGGCGAAATAATGCAGTTATTGCAAACGAAATTTCATGATCGTGTTATCTCGCGCCGCCGCGATGTGAATTGGCCACCAACATCCTGCGATTTGACGCCATTGGACTTCTTTCGTTGGGGTTTCCTGTACCGAGATTCTGTAAGTCGGTAGCGACAGTTTTCGTTATCGTCAGCTAGCGACAGCCAGCCTCCTGACACTGGCCTACTATTCCATACGATAAACGGAAACGCGTTTTGTCCCGGCTTTTTAGTTCTTGAAATCGCCACTGCCTAGCGTTGGATGTTGTGTGACAGCCTTCGGGTCTAAGTACTCCGATCAGCTGAACGATTCGATACTTTCGTGGCGTTCGTCTGTCATCGTTATGGCGACGTTATTTATTGTGTTCAAATGGAAAATCATTCCAAATATATCAATAGATTTTTATTCATGTAAGATATTCGAAACACCGGCGCAACATACATATGTGCATGCCGGTTACACGACTACTAGCGCCACAGCGCGGCGAGGACATTTTGCGAACAGCATTCATCTACCAGTGTCAGGGGGCTGGCGACAGCCAATCGCATGCACGATCACAGAAGAAAGAAAGTCTCTTATTGGCTGTCGCTAGCTGATGATAACGAAAATTGTCGCTACCGAGTTGCAGAATCATTCCACTGAAAAAAAAGTGTATGCCAATGTTCCAAATACCATTTCGGAGCTCAAGGAAGCAATTGGACGCACCATTAATGAAAATAGTCCCTAAATATACCAAAATGTGTCTGAAAATTTCGTCAAAAGAGTGAACGTTTGCAAACAGGGACGAGGCGGCCAATTGTCGGATATTGTGTTCCACACATAACCTCCATGTGTGTACCTTATATTAAAGTAAAAATATTCGTACCGTTCAAATAAATAATACACTTTATAAATAAATACAAATGTCAGATCATTTTGAGACAGCTTATAGATAACGTGTAGAGGTAACATGCCTTTGTTACGTCCGGTCCCACGGAGAATTTTTCCTTTTTTTTTATATATATACTTTTGTAACGACGCCTCTGCGCGGTGTCGGGTGCAGCCCGCCCGAGTACGGCCGGATGCGCCCTGTCGGGTTTCGCTGATTAAGGATCGCCTGATCGCGAAATCCGCCGATTGGGCGCTCTCTGGCCTTGGAGTTTCTGCCGTCCGACTTCGGGAGCGGGCGAATATTTTCCGTGGACGTCGACAAAAACCCCCATCGAATCGATGGCGAAGAAGCCTACCTCGGTTCAGTGGTGGTGAAGTCGAACAGTTCCGATTTGTCCACGGTTCGCTCCTGGAGTCGGGGAAAACTCCTAGTAACAGCAGTCCTCGCGGCGGTGTAATAAGTCCAGGCTAGCAACCCGGCGGACCCGCACAGAGACGTCAGTCTTTACTAGTAACATCCTAGTAGCAACGGAGCTCGCGGCGGTGTAATAAGTCCAGGCTAGCAACCCGGCGGACCCGCACAGAGGCGTCAGTCTACTAATTACTATTTATTTTAACTTCCATTACTTCATTACCCAAAATAACCTTCGAATCAGTGATAAAGGTGCGGGGCCTACGTTAAAACCCCGATCAAAATAGAGGACCCATAAGTTCAACGTGCGGTGTGCGGGAGAGAAACGCGGGGAGAATTGTCCCCGCGGAAGAGTGTGCTTGACCGAGAGTGAGAGAGCGGCGCGGGGGAAACTGTCCCCGCGCAAAGGCGTGATTACCCACGGAACGTTGTAAGTAGAATTAACGTAATATAATAAAGTAATCATTTATAACCATTTACCCCTAGATAGCATTCGTTAGAATTTGTTTCCCCACTCCCATTTCCACAGGAGAGTTTGCCGGGCCCGTATGGGACGTGCGGCTATCCCTTCTACTAAAAAGAAATTATATTAAAGAACCCAAAGGTAAAATAAACGTAAAATAAAATCGTCCCTTCTGGACGTAACAAATTGGTGGCAGCGGTGGGATACCCGCCGTACCGTGCACTCTCAGTGGAAATTGGAAAATAGGAAGGTTGGAAATTATATCCCTTAAGTTATAGAAATTTCAAATTTGTATTTACGGTGAATTCGTGAACCGAGTGTCGAATTTTCCATCCTCTCCGTATAAAAAAAAAAAAAAAAAAAAAAAAAAAATCCAATCACATTTTATCTTATCGAATCCGTGATTTGAGTATCGAATTTTCCAACTCCTTCGTAGTATAAAAATTAGTTAAAATGAATAACGGATCTCGGGACAATACCACCGGGGCTGGGGCGGGACTGGACGGTTCGCTTAATGAAACCGTAACCCCGGCCGATCTATCGGTAATACTTAGTGGCATCAACCTGACAAATAGACTGGTGTCCATACCCGAGTTTGACGGGACCTCGATACCCCTCGGTGACTATTTGCAAAATATCCAAAATGCAGCCGCGTTTGTACCAGCCAATCAAATAGCCGAATTCGTAACGGGGGTATTGAGCAGGCTACGGGGCGAGGCGCGCGCTTGCGTACAAGGTCAGAGAATCAGAACGGTTACAGAATTAACGTCTGCTTTACGCGACGGTTTAACCCACCGACGAAATTTCAACTCTTGCTTGGGTAGACTCTACGGATTGAGACTGAAACAAGGTGAAACACCTCGGAGCCTGTATCTCCGAATTCTCAGGTTAATGAGCCTTGCTCGGACCGCCTGGAGAGAAGAATTGGGAACAGAGACTTCCGAAATGAATGTTGATCCGATAGCGACCCTGGCCCTTGAATCTTTCCGTCAAGCGTTACCCTCGCGACTAAATGAACTACTCTACATCGCGAAACCAAAATCTCTCCGAGAAGCGCTTGAAATGGTAGAGGATCTATCCTCGGACTCGCTAGCCGGGACGGCCGAGCCAAAGTATGGGGAACGACCGCGAACCCCCGTCGGCGACGCCCTCGCGTTAATCGCCAGAACGGAGACAAAACCAAGAGATTCGCGTTCGTCTTCCCCCGCGTCCCGCCCTGAATCGGGACGGGAGCGGCAAAAGGAGCCAGCACCCCGATTCAGTAGTCCTGGAAGATCGGAACATTTTCGACCCTCGGGAATACTGAAGCACCGAGACGATTCGCCGGCTAGATCAAATCGACCAAGGTCACCCGATGACCGAGGTGGATGCGAGCGACGCTATTGTTGCTTGCGCGGTTCAGGTTGTGGGTGCTGCCCTTGGAACCAGCGAACCCCTACCCAATATCGCAAAGGCGGTGGCTGTAACCATCGGTACTGCTGTGCCTATACCGGTGGGTGCAATTGCTGTCCTTGGACCGCCACCACCCAAAGATATACCCGCGGCGAACGCTCAACATCATCGCCCGTCGCGGATCAGCGTGGCCCGCGACCCCAGAGTCCCGAGCCTTTAAACTCGAAAGGGGCTCGTCGTCCGGACACGGCGAGCCAGCCTCCCTTTACCACCCACGACAAACGCACAGTAAAGTTTCAGGACAGACGCTAGGACAGGAATATCCCCTATCTGACTCCAAAACCGGGACAAAAGATTCCTCGTCAGAAACCGAGGACGAGATAGAGTCTCCGGTTGTCACACTATCTGCACCGGAGCTTGTCAATGGAGTCCAGAAATTTTATTGCGATTCCGGGTCGAGTTTAAATTTCATCAAACTTCGTGCCCTCCGTGATGACGTCAGGTATGACCCCTCGAAATCGCGTGAATATGTCGGTCCAACGAACAAAAAGGCGTGGTCAATGGGAACGGTAAAGTTGACAATAAATTATCAACCCCACACCTTTCACGTTGTCAAAGACTTCGTGACCGAAAGTAATGGATTGCTCGGTAGACCCTTCATGCGCCGCGAAAAGGCCGAGCTATCGTTTCATCATAATGCTCTCGTAATGACAAGTGATCCAATTCGTCCCCGACCATTTTTAACACACGATTCGCCGCGAGCGACTTCCCCCGCGCCGCGTAAAAAGGTTTTTACCATCAAAGCCCGGACCCGGAAACCTTTGGCAGTTGCTGTCACGAATCCGGATCTTTGCGAGGGTTATTTGCCACGAATCGAGACCGAACCTGGACTATACATTGGCAACGCTCTAGTATCTCAAAAGAACGGGATTTGTCACGTCCTTGCAATAAACACCCTAACCCATGACGTAGATATCGAGGTCACGCCGCAGGAAATATTGCCCTTCGAATATTACCGGGCCCATCCAAGCGAGGACAGTGGTTCGTCGGACGATGAGCCGTTTCCGCCGACGGACCGCCTTTCGGCAGTGCTAGAAGCTTTGCGTTTGGACGGGCTGAACGACGTCGAACGCGCTCACGTCCGTGGAATCGTCGAAGAAGATCCTATGAGATTTAAATTGCCTGGCGACAAGCTACCTGGTACGAGCCTTGTTGCGCACCGGATACCGACAGAAAATGATTTGCCGGTGAACACTCGCCAATACAGATTTCCTTCCGTTCATCGAGATGAAGTCGAAACACAAATCGGCAAGAAACTCGAGAATGGCGTAATCGTACCCTCGCAGTCCCCATATAATTCACCGGTATGGATTGTACCAAAGAAACCCGACTCTCAAGGCCGGCCGAGGATGCGAATGGTGATAGATTTTAGGAAGCTGAATGAAAAAACTATCTCTGACTCCTACCCACTACCGAATATATTCGATATATTGGACCAGTTGGGCGAGGCTCAGTATTTTTCAACCTTCGATCTGGCGAGTGGTTTTCAGCAAATTCCCATGGATCCGCGCGATAGCGCTAAGACCGCATTCTCGACACCGAACGGCCATTATGAGTACGCTCGTATGCCCGAGGGCTTGAAGAACGCACCCGCGACCTTTCAGCGATTGATGGACAGTGTGCTTCGAGGTCTCCAAGGTGCCGAATTATTCGTTTACCTTGACGATATCGTTGTATTCGCTCGATCGCTAGAGGAGCATGGCGTAAAAGTTCGTCGACTAATGGCTCGATTGCGGCACGCAAACCTCGTGCTTGAACCTGATAAGTGCGAATTCCTGAGAAGGGAGGTGTGCTATCTCGGCCACATAATCGGGCGAGATGGTTTACGGCCCGATCCTCGTAAACTTGAGGCTGTGAAGCGCTTCCCGACCCCGAAAACGGCGAAAAACATCCGACAGTTCCTCGGACTCGCTGGATATTATCGGAGGTTCATTATGAATTTTTCCAGTCGTGCCAAGCCGTTATCGGACCTCTTGAAAAAGGGTAAGTTGTTCGAGTGGGGAAGCGCGCAGCGACAAAGTTTCCGAGACTTGCGTAAGGCCCTTTGCACAGAACCTATACTCAAATTCCCTGACTTCAACCGATCATTCATGCTTACCACGGACGCGTCGGATTACGCGGTAGGGGCAGTGCTAAGTCAGGAGCACGACGGCTTCGACTTCCCAATAGCATACTTCTCTCGAATACTTCTCCCCGCCGAGGTAAATTATGGTACGACGGAGAAGGAATGCCTCGCCGTCATAAAAGCTTTGGAGCATTTTCAGCCGTATTTATACGGGCGAAAATTTAAACTTGTCTCCGACCACGAGCCACTCAAATGGATTGGGTCTATGAGCGATCCGGGCAAAAGATTAGTACGGTGGAGACTGAGCCTCCAAAATTACGACTACGAGTTTATTTATAAACCCGGAAAGCTGAACATTAATGCAGACGCTCTTTCCCGTAACCCCATAAATCCACTATCATCAGAATCTAGCGAGTCGGAGGAAACCGATCGCCCACTTATGGTACTCCCTATAGATAACAGGAGACCACGGTTGCACTCCGCTCCGAATGAACCTCGCGCAGGGCAAGGAAATCCGAGACACCCCGACCCTACTGCTCGGAGCCCCGTGGCCTTGCGTACGCGGCAACGAACAGCTGACCCGAACGCGGTACGAGCGAGGCCGAACTATGTAGAGTCTTCCGGGACGAGTTCGGGGGAGGAACGGCGGCCGATACAGCGGCTCAATCGCAGCATGCTCCCTGCCCCTCTCCTTCCTTCGAAACGAAGAATTCTTAAACGGCCCGCACAGCTGGCCGATAAGAAACTTTGCCCACCTCCAGTACCCGTAGATACCAGACCCACTACAAGATCTGTGGGTCATAAAGACGCGATTGTTTCTGTCGATTGCCCTCCTAGCGAAACGGAGGACAGTATATCAGTGGAGGAGATCGTCCCCGATGTAAATCAATCCATTCGCGAAGAGTTGCAACGCACCTTCGGAAAATTCGACGAGTCGTTGAAACAACTCGAAGAGAAGTTTTGTGAGAATCAGGAACAATCCACAGATCTTGTTGAGATATCCTTGCCTAGACACCTTTCGGATGGCGAGGAGGTCGATGACACAACCCGTGAAGTACTTAATGACTTGGACCCTATCATAGATAGAGACGATCATGTACTTCGCCACCGGCTAAAAAAATTATCCGAGCGGCGGCAACAGCTCACAGAAGAGGAACTCCTGCGAAGAGTTAGCTTTGTAGGGCCCCGTTATTCACGCGGGAGCGAGCGAGACAGCGAGGCAGACGACGAGGGTGAAGAGCACGGAGCGTCGATTGCAGTCTCGACGCTCTCGGAAGGGGCGGGCAGCAAACTCCACTCGAGCGCCTTATCCCATCTCTCTCCTCCAGGCGTACAACCGTCATTGAGGCCTCGCGTCGAATTTCATCCGACCAGCCACGAGGCGACTGCGAGGCTGTCACCCGAGTGGGACAAGGAGAGGTATATGACGATGTCTCCAAAACAAAGTCGCTCGCTAGCAAATGCCCTATCTCCGCGTGGTCAGCTGTTGCCTCGCAACGAGTTAGCCGCTCCCTATTATGATGCCGCGTCGGGTGAATCCGACGTATCAAATTCACTATCGAATCCCAATCCCAGTAAAACGAACTCGGAAATTGTTGGGGACCGTGAAAACCTCACATACCGGAGGGATAATTATGTACATTTCATCTCAGCTGACGGCGAGTTGACTACCCCAATAGGTAAATTATTATCGGATCTGGGATTGCTCGACTCCGAATCCATACGGGAGAAAAATTTGGCGGTTGGACAAATTGCGGTGACGCAGAATGGACAACACCGAATTTTTAGTGTCATAATTAAAGCCCGGTATTATGATGACACAAGTCTCGATAAAGTCCGGGACGGTCTGAAGACTCTTGAACGGGAAATGAGTCGATTGAATGTGAAATCATTCCGCATATCCCGTCATGGCGATTTCACGGACGAACTTGCCCCAGACAAGCTCCTATCACTTATCCATTCTCTTTTCGAGAATAAGGGAATAAGTGTCGCGCTCTGCTATGGGAGGACCCAGGTCCCTCCCCCAGATTTGAAGGAGGCAATAATCAAACAAATGCACTCGAGCCTTATCGGTGGCCATAAAGGCGTCACCAAGACCTATAGGCGAATCCGAGAACGGTTTTACTGGCCGACCCTAAAAAATGACGTACAGAATTATATCCGTCGGTGCAAAAGCTGTCAGGAGCAGAAACTTGTTCGAGCAAAGACTCGCGAACCGATGCTCCTAACAGACACCCCGGCAGACACCTTTGATAAGGTATCCCTCGATACCGTCGGTCCGTTGCCTATGTCACCCCATGGGAATAGGCATATACTGACGATGCAGGATAACTTATCAAAGTACTGCCTTGCTGAACCGATTCCCGACTTAAAGGCCACCACCGTTGCAGAGGCAATAGTGCGTCGGCTGTACAACCAATTCGGAGCCCCACGGGCGATCCTAACCGATCGAGGAACCGCATTCACGAATGGGTTACTGCGGGAAATCTCCAAAATTTACAAGGTTAACCATACAACCACATCTGGTTACCGTCCGCAGACTAATGGTGCGTTGGAACGAAGTCATATCGTTCTAACCGAGTACATCAAGCACTATGCGGATAAATACGATGACTGGGACCGTTTACTACCCTTTGCCGAATTTTCCTACAACACCAGCGTACACGAGGCAACGAATTTCACTCCGCACGAGATCGTGTTTGGAAAAACAGCCCGACAACCGAGTGAATTCCCAACCGAAAATCGGCTGGCCACAAGTGGTTCGTTCCTCGTGGAGCTCATAAAACGACAAAATGAAATCCGAGAGATGGCCGGGGAATCCCTGAATAGAGCTAAAGAACGCTGTAAACATTACTACGACCGTAAATGCCACCCTTTTGAAGGAAAGGTCGGGGATCAAGCATACGTCTTGAAAGAACCTCGGAAAGGAAAATTTGATGCTCAATATCACGGTCCCTATAAGATAATATTAATTACCGATAGAAATAATGTCGTTCTCGAGACGAAAACTGGCGAGCGATTCGCGAAACACGTCGATAAGGTCAAGTTAGCTTACGTGTAGTCAGGCTGCAACTATGCGCGTATCAACAGCAAAATGCTGACTGCGATTACCTGCGTCCTTCTCCTTGCGGGCCGTGGAGCGGCCGACTCAACACCGAAGAACCCATACAACAGACTCGAAGATAACGCTGGAATCTACTAGCTAGAAACATCAACTCAATTCCAGCAAGCAGATTGGGCGAACTGTGTATTCAAACGCACGACTCTACAGCAAAAGGAAACCAGAGATCGAACCTTGGGGACGAAGAATCGTTGCTCGCTGTAGAAAAAAGAATTCATGCTATAAGCGAGGACCAACAGCAGAGAGAGAGAGAGAAACAACACCTTCTCGCTCTGACCAGCTTCATATATGTCAAGAGCTTGGTTCCTTCTCTCCCTCGGATACATCTGGAAAGGCTTATGCTCGCGAAGAAAGAACTCGCGTCCAGCAAGGGAGCGTTCGCTCGAGCGTCCAGTTAACGTTGTATACGAGTCGAGCCGTGAGGAATTTGACACCGAGACTGCCGATAAACACTTCGAGCCCAGCGAGAGAGGATTTCCCCGACCTCGCCCTCTTCCTAACAAAGAATTAACCAGAGCCTCCTTCTACACATTCGGGAGGGGACACAAAAAGGCGGAAGTGGAGGAGTCCGCTTCATCGAGGAGCAGTCGTTAGTCCTCCTTCAGCTAGCAGAGAATCAACGTCAAGAACCGAAGTCACCGAAATGGACATTAATCGCATAATCTCGCGCTACGTGCGTCGCGAGGAGTGCCCCGTGTGCGCGCGAGATTTGGGGAAATGTAGCGACCTGTGTGCGTGCATCGTGAATTTTAATATCGCACGCGCCACAAGCGGACTACCACCGTGGTGCGCGATCTGCGACGAGCCGGATAAAGACGACGGGAAACATTCTTACGAATGCTTCCTCGATTTCCGACAAAAGGTCATGCGATTCGGGTGCAGTGCGGGGGTGGAGCGCCACATCAAGCTCGGCACGCGTCTCACCGTTCGCGGCGCCGAGTGCTCCCCCCCCCCCCCGACTCTAACGCTGCCTCCGACGCGGTCCGTCGCCACCCCGGATCCCTCGAAAGTGATCACCAGGGTGCAGGCAAACTCGAGGCCGCGTGTCACGCAGCCGGCGGCTTCGGGGCGCGACGGGACCCCCCGAATCCAGGTGGTCAATCCCGCCACACGTCAGGGGAACGTGACGGCTGAATGGAGAAGGACCGACCCCGGAACGGAAATGCGGCTCGAAAGTGTCGCCATCACCCGCCCCTGCAATCCATGCCCGGTGTGCGGCAGAAGAGAGAAATGCCCGGGAGTGGGGGCATGTATGGAAAAATTAATCGAGGAAAGCTACCGGCGGAAGGGGAAGGTGACGTGCCCCCTTTGCGGGCTCCGGATCCCTGGCCCAAGATTTGCGGCCCATGGAGGGGGATGCATCACCCGCTGGGATATGGGCAGCAAGCCGTCCACGGGAACGCCGATCGCGACCTACAACCGTTCAGCCGCAGCCATCCCACCACAGGCGGGGGCGCGGGTGAATCAATCGCGCCCTCGTAACCCGCCGATGACGGAGGGCGCCGTAAATATCCCGCGACGTGAAGGACGGAGCCCGGCGCGCCCCAGCCACCATCCGGGACGGGAGGATCCCAGACCGGCCACCTCAACGTCCAGGCAGCAGCGGCTGGCAACGTTCGGGGAGCTGCTGCAGACCGCCGCAGCCCATCCGGGGATGGCGCAACAGCAGGAGCGGCTCGGCGAACTGGTGACCGCCCTCGCCAATGTGTTATTACGGGACGACTAACTCGTAAGATTTAATTATTACTTATTCGTATATATATATGTGTATGAGCCAATTTTATAACTCGACGAGGACGTCGAACGCCTAAAGGGGGGGGTGGTTGTTACGTCCGGTCCCACGGAGAATTTTTCCTTTTTTTTTATATATATACTTTTGTAACGACGCCTCTGCGCGGTGTCGGGTGCAGCCCGCCCGAGTACGGCCGGATGCGCCCTGTCGGGTTTCGCTGATTAAGGATCGCCTGATCGCGAAATCCGCCGATTGGGCGCTCTCTGGCCTTGGAGTTTCTGCCGTCCGACTTCGGGAGCGGGCGAATATTTTCCGTGGACGTCGACAAAAACCCCCATCGAATCGATGGCGAAGAAGCCTACCTCGGTTCAGTGGTGGTGAAGTCGAACAGTTCCGATTTGTCCACGGTTCGCTCCTGGAGTCGGGGAAAACTCCTAGTAACAGCAGTCCTCGCGGCGGTGTAATAAGTCCAGGCTAGCAACCCGGCGGACCCGCACAGAGACGTCAGTCTTTACTAGTAACATCCTAGTAGCAACGGAGCTCGCGGCGGTGTAATAAGTCCAGGCTAGCAACCCGGCGGACCCGCACAGAGGCGTCAGTCTACTAATTACTATTTATTTTAACTTCCATTACTTCATTACCCAAAATAACCTTCGAATCAGTGATAAAGGTGCGGGGCCTACGTTAAAACCCCGATCAAAATAGAGGACCCATAAGTTCAACGTGCGGTGTGCGGGAGAGAAACGCGGGGAGAATTGTCCCCGCGGAAGAGTGTGCTTGACCGAGAGTGAGAGAGCGGCGCGGGGGAAACTGTCCCCGCGCAAAGGCGTGATTACCCACGGAACGTTGTAAGTAGAATTAACGTAATATAATAAAGTAATCATTTATAACCATTTACCCCTAGATAGCATTCGTTAGAATTTGTTTCCCCACTCCCATTTCCACAGGAGAGTTTGCCGGGCCCGTATGGGACGTGCGGCTATCCCTTCTACTAAAAAGAAATTATATTAAAGAACCCAAAGGTAAAATAAACGTAAAATAAAATCGTCCCTTCTGGACGTAACACCTTGTATCACACGCTGCGTAATTTCAACACGGTTACGACGGTATTGCAGAATCCGTAGTTTTTTACTACGAGCCGCCGCAAACTACCGCCAGATGTCGCAGCAACTGCTGCTACGCACCCTACAGCAACCCTTGTTTTGACTATGTACTTGGCTAAGTAGGTCTGACCTATAGCCCAACAATACTGTTTTTCGCTAAAAACAAAAATTCTAAACCTTACATCCAAGAGTAGAGGCCCACAAATGTGTGTGATGCGTGTATATGTGTGCACGTTCACCATGCGGGATCGCCGCCAGTGGAAAAACTGATGCACTCCATTTTCAGGATTGTCGATAAAATGTTCAGCTTCGTTGGTACAATTTTTTTAGTTCTATGTCGAGAAATCGCTAAACCCCCATTTTCCCATCATTGTACCATTAAATGAGTTGAAACAGCGCTCAAAATGTGTTTTTTGACTGTCGAGAGCCTAACGGTCTTTGACTGTGCAGGAATTCGATGCAGCAGTTAGTACTTCACATTTCATCCTATGGTAATTACAACCTGTAATTTTTTTTTCAGAATTCGGAAAAATGTCGACCGTCAGGCTCTTTGTTCAAGACTATCGCATGGACACAATAAATTTCATCTCAATTGATTGTATCGTTCGGTGGGTGTTAGGGTTCAAAGTTTCGAGGCGGTCGGCGCGTGTGATAGCGTCTGATAGCCTTGATCTGTGTGGCAGCTGGTAATTGTACCTTTTATCTCGGAATGTCAATTTTTCATGTAATACACGAACACATGATCGATTACAGTTTTTGTTATCGACCGAGTTTCGCTGATGCCTACATCCTTGAAATACAGTTTATTAGGTTACCTGCAGCGACAAAATCAGAGAACTTCAATTGAATTTCGAATGATTGATCGTCCCGGAAGTTCAATAATAAAAGGTATATTTCTCGCAGCCCGAGTTTTCTTCATGCCTGCATAACATTTTTCACGCTCACTCGACCTCTGAATAATTCACAACTACATTGAACAAAATATCGTGCACTTTTTCGCGACTCTCAATAAGTGCATCTGACGATTGGTATAATCGGAACCGAAGGTCCGTCAACTCAGTGTCAAAATAGTAGTTGCAGAGATAGAATCGAAGCGAATCGCTGGACCCTTTTTTGCCGCGTTGCGAGTGAAATAATTATTAAAGTATCACATCGCGGCAGAAAAGTGGAGAGTAGTGAGGTTCAACGAACGTAAATCGCGTTGACGTCGAGTGCCTCGTGTATTTATTATTTCGACTTGATCCGGTCGATATTGAATTTTGCAAGTATAAGCGCGCGATCGACGGGGGAGCAGGAAGAAGCACGATTTCTATATCTGTCAGAAAGTCAATCTTTCCAGTTCTATCTGGGTCCCTCGAGACACACACCATATATACCGCGAGAGAAGTAAATGGCGGGACTATAATCTTCGACAGCCCGAGATCTGGGTTATACTTTATTCTCGTTACGGAAATAATCAAATCATACTAACGAGGTTTTATCTAATTTCATAATAAGGCGTCGGATGTAAACGGTCTACGAAAAAAAAAATGGTTTTGAAAATCGTTGTATCGTCTTCGCCTTACGAAGACTCAACATTTTTGTTCCTTTGAAGGAATGCTATTTCTTCAAAGTTAATTTTTTCAAATTATTCTGATCGTCACGGTAGCGTCCCTTAAGGGGCCAGTCCACTTTGAAAATTTCAAAAAATCGAAAGCAAGCAAGACTCGAAGAAATCGACGATGATGAGCAATCAGAAGGGATTTTGTACGGTGCAGGAATTGCCGATTGAGTTTAGGTTAGAGTTTTTCATAGTATAAACTTCAAATGCGTTTTTCTCGAAACAACGTTTTCAAAATTTAGCTCCATCGTATCTCTAAAACTAATAAACCGATTCTCTTGGAATTTGAACCACATATTGTAAACATGATTTGCAAAAAGATGACCCTCGATGGTTTTAAAATTTTGATTTTTACTCTTTTTTTTGCGAAAAAACGCGTTTTTTTACTTTTTTCGTTTTTCGTCTGCCATTGTTTTATTTTTTTGATAAAGCTTAATATCCGAGGGTCATTTTGTAGCTGGTGTCATACTGAATCTAATGGACTTTGATTTTTTTGTTTCAGACAAGTCGTTGCCGAGTTGTGATGGAGCTACCTAGCCCACCTATTTTTGAGGCGTTACGTTAAACTATAGTTTTTGTACTTAAAAGAGAATAAAAATGAATACAAATTTAAAAAAAATGTATTTCAAGACTTTATTTATCAAGCCTAACAACATTTATATTCATATCTTTTATAAAATCCTCAACAAAAAAAATCGCGAAAATAGTATTTTTTCGTGGCTCCAAAGTGAACTGGCCCCTTAAACGCGTTTTTCTCGAAACTATGCTGTTCAAATCGGCAGCCACGATATCGCGATAACCAATTGGGTGATTGAGCTCAGATTTGACATAAACCTTCAGTATACTGTTTTTAAACGTTGGTAGCAGAATTAACTCGAAAAAAAAACTTTTTTTTATATATCTCGTAGAATAATGGTCAGAAAAATAAATAAAAATTGATAGTCAAAGTTTAGCATGTCACGATTTTGTAATTTTTTTTTGCTGAATCTGGCACCAAAACATCACAACGCTCATGCAGATTGAGGCGACATGTACATTTAAACGGGAAAAAATAAGCAATTTTGAGGGATTTTTTCAACGAAGAAATAATTATTTTACATTTACCAAATTGTAGGTATACTTTTATAGTATATTTAAGTATACAAAACATTTTCTTGAAATTCATTTATCATGAAAATGGCGAAGCTGTGGCAGAGTGTTAATGCAAGGTTGCCGCGGGAGTTGCGAATCGGCGTGCAGTCTAGCTTTCCGTAAGCTTTGATTAACAAAAAAATTAAATTTTTTCTTTTAGTTCCACCATGTATAGTTTCTATTTTACAATAATAAAAATGAATAAAATGCAAATTCGGAAAAAGGGCACGTATTTTGAAAAATCCACATTTCACGCATCATTTTCATAAAATTTGAATTGAAAAAGTAGTTTATTTTCTAATTTTTCAAAAACAATTTTCGTCTAGTAGAATGTATCAATAGTATCAATATTTTTACCAAGTTTCAAATCAATCGGCTTGATAGTTTTTGAGTAATCCGACACGCCAATTTCGAAAATGCAGTTTTGAGAAAAACGCCGAAAACGCGAAGTTTACGCCCGTTCCGCATCCGAGCGGTGAGGCACACCGATGAGGGGCTGTAACGCTTGAAGTTTTTCGTATTTCGCTTCGAAACTTTGGGAAACTATTCTACGCATATAACTCTATCGTTTACAGAAAAAAAGAAATCTCTTTTTTGGTCATTGTAAATGTATATCCCGCCTTAAGAATATGCTTGGTGTTTTTTTGTCGGATTCCTACAACGTCCACAACGCTGAACGCCAATTGGGGATGTTTTCCGCGCACCCTTGTAAACAAACGTACATGATTATTAATTTCTTTTTTCAGTTTGTACATATATCTTTTGAAGGATCAATAAACATGTGTATTTTTTTTAGTTATTCCATTCTAAAAACGACCTCCCCAAACAACTCTTCAGACAACAATACTGTCTTAAGCCGGGATATATATTTGGACAGGAAGAAAATAAGCAATATTGAGGGATTTTTCAAACTAAGAAATAATTATTCTACAATTATCAAACTTTAGGTATACTTTAACGGGAGATATATACCTAGATGGTCGAGGTCGAGGATTTAGAAGCTATGAACATTCCGTCGACCGTAGAAGACCTACACTGTGGGCCTGGTATCGATGATTCCATGTAAGTTGACAAATTTCATGATTTATTCATTCCCAAATTTTCAAACGCGTTTTTCTCAAAACCGCGTTTTTCAAATCGGTACCCAAAATTTCTCGAAAACCAATGAACCGATTGCCTTGAGGTTTTTTGTGGTTATTCTATACATCATTATCTAGTACTTGTCATAGAATTTTTTTCCGTTACTTAGTTTTTGTTTTATAGGCAAAGCAATAACTAATTTTTGGTCCAAAAATTACTATTTATGTTCAAACGTCCGCCATTTTGTCATAAATCGATATTTTCAAAATCGGCTATGACAAGTACTAGATTATAGTATCTAATTTAATAATCTTTTTGGTTTTTTTTTCAGATGATTTTTGAAGAAACGTCAGTGGGTACCGTATACGCAGATTTTTTTACGACGCTCCAAGGATCATGCAATATCCTTGTATATTTTTGATATTTTTAAATAAAGAAAATTAAACATATTTTTTAATGTATATACTTTTAGATAATTAAAACCCCAATCCAAAATTTCAAATAGTTTTCCTTGAAAAAATTCACAAAAATGACCTTTTCCCGGCTCCTAGGTGTATATCTCCCCTTAATATTTTTTGAGTAATCCTGCACGCCAATTTCTATGTTTTCGGCAACTAGAACAACTTCCAAAAGGAATGAGCCCAGTGGCTGCGATTTTACTCAGAGTACCTCGTTCGACACTTTCACCGTCATGCAACAGAGTCTTATTTATTTTCTCTTATCATCGCTGAGATTATTCACGTCACTTGGCCGAAGTATTATTGAGGGTGATTGCGCCATAACGCTCGCTACTCGTAGGTTGAAGATTAGATACAAACTTACATGTATACGGCGATTCCGCAATATTTTCGGCTTTATACTCTCGCTCCCTCGCTATCTCGAGACTCTATCGGGCCGTAAAAGGAAGAAAAAAAATGAAACATCGGCCATGCATTCGAAATTTAACGAAGGACCAACCCTCCGTGACCGTTCGAGGAGGGGTCGCGCGATCGATCTCGCATACGCTCTCCATACTGAAAATTGTTAATCTACTATATGCTGGAATTTCAGTTTAGTAAAAGTCCCACGGTTTTCGAGATAAAAATCATTCGTTTTTGATTTTTCGCATGCCATTTCTACAAATTATAACTTTTTTTACCCTTTTTTTTAAACACTCTTGGTTACTTGTTTTATCTAGAAAAGTCTTCTTTGCAACCTCAAATGTTAAGGAAACTGTGAAAAAAGATCTTATGTAGAATTTTCATACAAACCAATTTGAACATCTGACTTCGATTGTCTGCGGTGTCAAAAAAATGTACTATGCATATCGTGCCAATAGGCATGTTTCCAGTAACCAAGGATACAAAAAATATTGTTATGTGGCGATAGCTTAAAATTAAGGGGGGATTGTCTTTTTTTTCGCAAAATTTACCGCTTTTTGGGAATTTTTTTGTGAAGAAAGTATACAACGGAAAACTTGTGAAACTTGGCATATAGTTTTATTGATCTGTTTACTACATACAAAAAAATTTTTAAACAATTTCATCAAAAAATCCGCCTCCCACCCCCCTCGACGCGCGATGGTCCTTTTTTGATGGTGTGCACGATTACAGCCTTCACGTTCATCCTGCAACAAAAACCCAAAAAGCATTTTACTTTAGACACATATAGCTATCGTTCGATGAAGGGAAAAAAAATTGACGATTTGGTGACGCTTTGAACTTGAAGTATCGATTTTTCGAAAAAAATTGATCGATTTTTTGTTATAAATAAAAAACTATTAAACGTATTGCTTTTTTGCTTCATCAAACGATAAAAGGATGTCAGCTGAGCATTCTGTCCAAATTTGAAGGCAATCGGTTGAATAGTTTTTGAGAAATCGTGCACACCATCAAAAAAGGACCATCGCGCGTCGAGGGGGGTGGGAGGCGGATTTTTTGATGAAATTGTTAAAAAAAATTTTTGTATGTCGTAAACAGATCAATAAAACTATATGCCAAGTTTCACAAGTTTTCCGTTGTATACTTTCGTCACAAAAAAATTCCCAAAAAGCGGTAAATTTTGCGAAAAAAAAGACAATCCCCCCTTAAAGTAATGCTCGGACGTGCCTATTTTATTTTATTTTGGTGAAAATTGTAGATAAATTTGGATAAAAAAGTTGTAAAAAACTATCTTTAAGTCACGTGACAAAGAACACCAATTAGAGCGCATGACGTCGATGACGTCGTAGATTTCATGATTTTTTTTTCATAGGTTTATATTATAGACATTGATGTAAAAGTTGTTACACTTAATAAATACACTTTCGAAATACATTTGAAAAATTTTGTATGTATTTATGTAACCCAAACAAACTTTAAACGCGTTTTTCTCGAAACAACGTTTTTCGACGGCTTGTTGATAAAATTTTCGAAACTGCTGATCCGATCCTTATGATATTTTAACCACATATTTCTTACAACTATAGCTAAGCGCATATCAAGGATTTTTAAAATGTTTTCATATTTACTATTTTTTCGCCAAAAAACGGTGAAAAAACACGTTTTATTTGTTTTTTTTTCGGAAAATGTCGGCCATTTTGTTATTTTTGCATATATCAAAGTCGTATGATATGCGCTATAGCCATTAACATACCAAATCTAAAACCGTTCGGTTTTTTTGTTTCGGATGAACCATCTCCGAGATTTCATCAACAGCGCAGACTACAATTTTTTGGACATTTTTTTAACTACCGGTTTCGTCTATAAATAGTGACTTAAATAAATACATTTTTTTAAACGTATTTCGAAAGTATATGTATTAAGTGTAACAATTTTTGTATCAATGTCTATAATATAAGACGATCAAAAAATTTAATGAAAATAGCCTTTTTTAGCGTCTAAAGTTAGAATTTTTCTCGAACTGTAATACTGGAGACTGGATTCGTGAAGGCAAATAGTTCGAATTTGTCTAGGATTGACTGCATAATGGTGGCCAATTTCTTTACGAAAAACAGTTACTTCTACTCTGCAGAATTCAGAAACGTGAAGACTTCCATGTAAGTATATCCTAAAGAATTGGTGTGTGTGCAACAAATTATGCACATAGCATTAATAATATTACAGACGCTGTAATAAGTTGAAAAAAAATTGAAGTTATGTTTCGTTTTACTTAATTGCAGGTCTTCCAGACAGTCATACGGTGATGAACAGAGTTTAGAATTCATCCTTGAACTTATTCATTCTGAAATATTTCTTATCGTGTTTATTTAAAGATCAGTATTTTGCCGAGTATGACGTCACGCGCCGTCAAATGCCAGGTCCAGGCGTTTTGGCGCGTATTTTTGTGCGGATGAATTAAAACGCGATTTTTGAAGAATTTGCTGCATGTATTACAATTTTAAGCACTTTTCAAAAAAAGGCAACATCCCTATTACGTTGAAAAGTTGCTTACTTATTGTCGATTCATATAATCTGTAGAAATGGTATGCGAAAAACCACAATCAGGTGATTTTTTTCAAAAAATAACATAAGGGCTCTGTCTACTTTAAAACTTTCAAAAAAGCTAAATCGCAAGTAATTGAGTTATACGAAGAGGCAGAAGGAATTATGTATGGTCCAGGCATTGCTGGTTAAGTATAAGTCGGATTTTTTACGATTTTTCATAAATTAAAACTTTAAACGCGTTTTTCTCGAAACAATGTTTTCGGACCGCTTGTTGAAAAAATCTCAAAAACTACTGAACTGATCCTTATGAACTTTTAACCACATATTCTGACACTTATCGCTATATACCGTACCAGAATTATTGCAAAATTTTTATTTTTATATTTTTTTGGCAAAAGACATGCAAAAAAACACGTTTCTTTAATTTCGTTATCCGCCATTGTATTATTTTTGCATATAAATTAATATTAGAGGTACGGGATATAGCCACTATCACACTAAACTTAAAACCATCCAATATTTTATTCCAGATGGGCCGTTGTTCAGATTTTTTCAACAGCGCACACCTACCTACTTTTTGAGCACTCCAGTTTACCTGGAATTTTCGGGCTCGGGTCCAAATTCCGAACTTTGAATGCTCCGACAGTTTAAAATTCCGAATTTTAACACTTCGAAATTGAAGATGGGGCCGGGTTGAAATTCCGAACTTTGAATGATCAGTATGCTCAAAACTCCGAAAATGTGAACACCGTCAAAATAATTCGGCTATGGAAGTTTTAAAAGTTTCAAAATTTTCAATAAATCGACAAATTATGTCAAGAATTTTTTTTTCATTAAGAAGCGATTTTGCGTCAATTTTGAAATTTGTCTAGACAATGTTATACGTTCTACATAATTTACAGTCAACTGTGTAGACGTTCGCTGGCATGATCTTGACATGGGGGCTGGATTGAAATTTCGAACTATGAAAGCGCCGACGGTTTAAAATTCCTAACTTTAATTTTCCGAAATTACAGGGTTCGTCAAGATCATGCCAGCGAAAGTCTACACAATTGACTGTAAATGATGTAGAACGTACAACATTGTGTGGACAAATTTTAAAATTGACGTAAAATCATTTCTTAATAAATAAAAATTCTTGTAATAATTCGTCGATTTATTGAAAATTTTGAAACTTTTAAGACTTCCATAGCCGAATTATTTTGACGGTGTTCAGATTTTCGGAGTTTTGGTCTTCCGTGTAAAATTCTTTCGGAGTTTTGATCTTTCGGGGTAGTATTCCTTCGCAGTTTTGAGCGTTCTGATCATTCAAAGTTCGGAATTTCAACCCGACCCCGCATTTTCACACTAAAAAAGTGGTTAAAATCAATATTTTTTTTGTAATTTACCAATGTTTTTGTTGATCCTAACGAGTTTTATATCAATAAACATAACAGTATTCTTTAAAAAATTGATAAAAATAGCGGTTTTTTCATGCATCCAAAGTATACAGAGCCCATAAAGCGCAAAATCTCGAAAACCGTGTGACTTTTACTAAACTGAAATTCCAGCATATAGTAGGACATGATCTGACCTATCGACAGTGGCAGGATTATCCATTCATGACAGGACACCCTGTATATGCGGAAACGTAATTTTGAACCCATCATATCTACTACTATCAGCAGATATGGCCGTTTTGAGGTCGGTGTTAAAAAAAAAACAAATTGTTGATTTTTGAACCGGTCGATCGATAAAATAACTTCTATTGACAGTTTACTATGCAGACGATTCTCGGAGCCTCATATTTCGCATCCCCCCTCTTATTCGTGATACGTATATGCATGAAGCGTTCTTCGCCAGCCCAGCTTCCCTTTTTTCAATATTTCCCCCACGTTTTTCATGAGTCATCGACGTATGAAAACGTATTATTCCAAGAACTCAAACAAAAAACAGTTATCGTTTTAAACGCCCATTCATTTCCGCCTTTCTTTTTCTATCCATCGATTCGCTTATTCGAAGGCGATAAAACGCCCGTAACGAGCATGACATTTTTTTTAAATCCCCTTCGATTGGAGGTAAATTGTATTTTTTATTGAATAGTTCTCTCGGGAAACTGGTTTTTTTGAACCTACTGGTTCGACCATGACCGAGACTGCATTTTTTCATTACGAATACTACACGCGGCGCCAACAATTCGTCCTGCAAATTTTTTTGTTTTTTTTTCAGCTTCACGTTTCGCCCGGTCCAATCTACATGACGGAAATCAAGCACCGAAATGAATGAAAAAGCTTTGAAAGATTCGGAATTTCGTGCAAAAAAGGAAGGTCTGGTCACGAGTTCGGATTGAACGCGTCGTGTAGGTAGTGGGTCGATTTAAAGTGATCAAAGGGACGCAGCCCACTCGACTTTACGCGTCAAATCGGGTGGGCCGTGCGACCTTTTGTTTGGAAGATGTCGATATATGGAACGATATTTTTTCCCCTTGTGTGGAACACGCGTGAACGCCTCCTAGGCCTGGTGTTACGCATGAATTCTTGCTCCCCTCTAAATCGGCAATATCCGAGGTGATATGCTATATATATATTTTAATAGTAATCCTCGGTGTATGCCAATATATATATATATATATAGGCATACTCCAAGGATTATTATTAAAATATCAAAAGCTGCGAGCTTACGGATGGGGAGCCAAAAAATGGACAATCTGTTGTAGAGTACTGCATAGAAAGAAATAAAGTGTTGCTTGTAATCCCTCGCGTGCGTGTGAATGTTTGCGTGATAGCGCAATATGCCTGTGCGAGAAGATGAGAAGATATATGAAAATCCGCATATCGACAGTTGCTTCTGCCCCGATCGCGTTATTTTCACGTCGATATATATGTAGACGAGGTGATCCGAAATACAACATATTCCTTGAAACAGGTCATACTAGAGGTAATTTGCTACAAATCAACCCCTGTCAACTAGGGGCCGAAAATTAGTAGTTTCCGAGTTGTGGTGGTTTTAATATTTTTCATACAAAGTTTACCGACTTGTTACCAAAAACAAATAACTTTAAAAAAATACTTTACTCTGGATACTCAATTGATACTTTTCTGAAAGCTGGTAAATGAATGATCAGTTTCGAAAAATGCATGCCCACAATTCCCATAATCTCAGAAATGAAAGAGCTTAAGTGGTGAGAATTATATTTTTTTGTAAATTTTTTAAAAATCGACGAAGTTTCTAACCCGTGCAAAAGTTGATGGCATTCGTATTTTTTCAGAAAGCTTGTGAAATGAGGGGCACATTTTCGCAATTTCTATACCAAGTGTCCTACTTTTACTGGAGTAATTCTCATCGATTTTAGAAAAAATTACAAAAAATAATAATTCATTCCAATTATGATTTTTCATTTTTGAGATAATGGGAATTTTGGGCACGCAGTATCCAAGACTCGAATTTCTAAACAATCTTAAGGGGTTAGGCCACAGTAACGGGTGTAAAATCATGTGCGAATTTAACAATTTTTTTTCGTAAGAAGTGATTCACTCATAAAACTAATTTCACATCTGTTTGGTATGAATATCAAGCTGTTAGAAAATATATATATATTTTTTTTCTAGATGTACAAAATGGCCGACTACTAATATTTTCTTTTGTTATCTTTTTTTAGGCGCTCCGCGGCGTGACATTTAGCATCCACAATTTTTTACCTAGAACAAAAAACAAAAATTCCCATCATTCTAAATCAGAGTACCTAGAGAAGTACGTACAGAATTAAAAAAATGTTGTTTTATTCAAAAGTTGTGGGTATTTGAACTTAAAAAATGAATTTTCAGTGAAAAATTTCGTATAAAACTGCTCATGAAATGAAAAGTATTCGATTAATCAAAAGTTCCGTACGTACTTTTCTGCAAAATGCAATTAGGAACATAACGTTCAAATTTGAAGTAAATCGAGTGAAAATTGTTGAAGTTATTCGTCACGCCAATTGTAAAAAGCTGTTGCGAGAAAAACGCGTCTAAAGTTTTACATACTCTATGGCCGTGCCAGAGGTTGGCTTACGTTATTCGCTCAAAGTCGGTGAAAAAAACTGTTCTTGCTATAAATTGAATAGTAAATTATTCTTATGATGATAAAGCACCGTTTCAGCGAGAAAAGAATCGCATTTTTTGAAAATTCCACTGTGGCCTTACCCCTAAAAACCACTAAAATTAGGAGACTATTCATTTCCGACCCTTAGGTGATAGGGGTTAAATCGTTGCAAATTACCTCGGGTATAACCCCTTTCAAGGAATAGGTCGAATTTCCGATCACTCTGTAGATAAATTATAAAACAAAAAATTAATTTGAAAGAAAACAATCAAACGAATGCGGTAATCGTTTAAACTGATATTCTGAACTCTCAATGCGAATTTTCGCTGCCGCAAAGGCGCCCCAAACGAATATATATTAGGTGGCAGCATCGAAACCCGCTTTTTTCGATTTTTAATATTAAAAAAAATAAAACATGATGTATGACATTAACGGGTTGTACGCAGTTAGAAATTTAAAAAAAACATTTTTTTTATTGCATTTTCGCAATGAACAAATATGTGAGTATATTCCCTGAAAATTTCAAATCGATCCAGCGAATATTCTCGGAAATACACACATATTTGTAAGGACGCTCGGGGCGCTGTGTGAACCACTGTTGAAACTTAAACGCGTTTTTCTCAAAACGGTGTTTTCAAAGTCGGTGAGCACGATTTTTCAAAAACGGCTCAACCGCTCGGTCTGCAATTTTAACACAACCTTGTCACATATACTCTTCAGGTATTGATCGAAGGAATAAGATTTCCGATAATTATTTATATTTTTTTTCACCGATTTAACGAAAAATATTTGGTCGAAAATCGAAGTTGTGTCTTTCCGGAGCCACCATTTTGTCAAAAATTAAAATTTCGACTATTCCTTCGATCAATATCTGGATTCATCTATCCGCGAAAATAATCTTTTTGGTTTTTTCATTTTAGATAATCCAAATCGGAGATACTTTGCTCACCGCCGGACACTTTTTTTCGGGGACCTCCAGGAGACTTCCTACAGGAGCAATGTTAATGAATATTTTTGAAAATAAAAAATGCCAATCTATAGCTAAAAGATATCACTGCACTACCTAATAATTTTTGTTTTGCCGAAATGAAATCCTTTTCCAGAGAAAATTCGTGAAAAAAACGACTTTTTTAGCCTTGCAACTGCGTATAACGCCTTAATCAAAGTATTTTCTTTGGACGTTACTACTTTCTCGTACCTCTGGCAAATGCTGTATCCCACGTCGCAAGAATGCCCTGTCTTTTGTCGCTATCCACGCATCTACCCATTTTTGGACTTCCGGTAATTACGGATGTGTGTATCTTCTAAGGCGTGTTGTATCGACCGGAACAAATGATAATCACTTAGCTCTAGGTCCGGAGAATACGACGGGTGAAGGAGGACCCCCCATTCCAGTTCCATTAGAGTTTTTTTCACCGCCAATGCCATGCTGGGCCGAGCTTTATCGTGCAGCAGAATGACCTTTCTTCGGTGACCGTTTCCTTTGATTCCAAGAGCTCGTAAAGCACTACCCCATCCATATCTCACAAAATACACAGCATGGCTTTGTGACCATGGGTATTCCATTTTGGCATCGATGTCAATGGTTGGTCAAGAACAACCCATGATTTTCTGCGTTTAGGCGGGGTGAAATGAATCCATTTTTCAACCCCGATCACAATACGCCACGAGAACCTTTTTTTCTATGCCTTGCAAGCAAAGTAATAGCGATCTCTATTTTTTAACAGCTGCCCCATTTCTTGTTTGGCAGCTGTTTACTTATTTCCGTATCTACCCCATGGCGTGCAAACGTCGTGATACTGTTGACTTGTCAACATTGAGCTGTTCAGATGATTCTTGAAGTCTTCGGAAAGAGGTTTGATCCAAGAAACTTTGAAACTAGGCATCCAGCCAAGCAGCGGGCATCAATGCAACCACTAATATATATATATATATATATACATAATAGTACGGTAAAAGTTTTCGATCACTGTAGGTAATTGCCACATGATACTAGAATAATATAATTAATTTTATCGAGCTAAATAGTATCTTCGGAAAATAAGAAATATAATTAATTATATTATTCTAATATAATTTTGTCATTGTTCAAAGTGATCGAAAATTTCGAAATTATCCAAAGTGATCGACAGCCTTTGACTATATATATATTACCACTAATATATATATATATATATATATATATATATATATATATAAATATTAGTGGTAATATATATATAGTCAAAGGCTGTCGATCACTTTGGATAATTTCGGATAATAATTGGATAATATATATATATATATATATATATATATATATATATATATATATATATATATATATATATATATATATATATATATATATATATATATATATATATATATATATATATATATATATATATATATATATATTAGTGGTAATATATATATAGTCAAAGGCTGTCGATCACTTTTGATAATTTCGAAATTTTCGATCACTTTGAACAATGACAAAATTATATTAGAATAATATAATTAATTATATTTCTTATTTTCCGAAGATACTATTTAGCTCGATAAAATTAATTATATTATTCTAGTATCATGTGGCAATTACCTACAGTGATCGAAAACTTTTACCGTACTATTATGTATATATATATATATATATGTCCTGTCATGAAAGAATAATGCTGCAACTGTCCATAGGACAGATCATGTCCTACTATATGCTGGAATTTCAGTTAAGGGAAGGGTAGGGACTTCAGCGTGAAAAAAAACACTTTCCAGCGAATTTTTTACATCTATATGGATAGAGTAAATTTATTGAAACCTTTTGTGCATTGTTAAGTGTTATTTCAAGAACATTCCGTGAAATTTGTACGCGAAAATATCTCCAAACAAGGTCGTTGACAAAGCTTTTCCAAGAACGCCTTTGGAAAAACCCGATTTGCGGTGTTCACCGTATCTCAGCTAGAAATTATCTGAAATCAAGTACCATTAAAATGTAGTCAAAGTATCATCAAATCCTCCCCAACGGTCTTTGATAATTTTTTTTTAATTCTAAATTTTTGGCGGTCATGTAAAGTGAAAAATGCTCTGTTCTCGAAAAATTCCGCCATTTTGGGGGTGGAAAACCCCCTCAATGTAAAAAAAATCTCAAACTAACCGTTGGGGGGGGAGGTATTTTATATGTAGAAAGGGTGTATTAAGTTTGAAATAAATCGGTCATGTAGTTTTCAAATGGCAGTGAACACGGACTTTGAAAAAGTGGTTGCGAGAAAAACGCGGCACCGGCTTGTTTGTGGATATTTTCGCGTACAAATTTCACGGAACGTTCTTGAAATGACACTTAACAATGTACAAAAGGTTTCGATAAATTTACTCTATCCATATAGATGAAAAAAATTCGCAAAAAAGTTTTTTTCACGCTGAAACCCCTACCCTCCCCTTAAGTAAAAGTCCCACGGTTTCCGAGAATGTAGGCTTTATGTTATTAAAAAAAAAAAAATCTGCTTTTGGGGGCTTTCGCATGCCATTTCTACAAATGATATGAATCGACAATAAGTAACCATCTTTTTTAAGTAATTGGTACGATAGGCGTAGTAGGGGAGGCCGGGGTTCATAGTGCCGTGGGGAAGTTGTTCCTCCAAACGATAACAACTCTTACTCGTCGTCCCGGCGTCCCTAAAATAACTGCTGAAACAGCGCGATGGTATGACGTTTTGTGACGCACTTGACACTTATTGCTATCTCTATTTTTCGCGAAGCTATGCGTATCGAAACAACGTACCTCCGGCACGTTAAAACCCGGTCCCCCGGACATTGTTTTTGGACCGCAGGCTATCAAAGTTAGATGTTCGAATTGGTTTGTATGAAAATTCTGCATCAGATATTTTTTTTTATAAAGTTTCCACAACATTTGGGATTAAAAATAAGACTTTTGTAGATAAACCGAATAACCAAGCGTATTTATAAAAAAAACGGGTAAAAAACGTTATTATTTGAAATTATAGAAATGGCATGTGAAAAACCATATTAGGGTGGCACAATTTTGAGCTCTATTTTTTCTCGTTTTTCTCACCATACAATTATCTTCTTAAAAAAAAATTGTCGCGGAAGCTGTTAGCGGTCAAAAAACATTTAGAGGTCGCTCAAGCCTCTCAAAAATTCAAATTTTCATTAAAAGGACGATTTTATTCCGTCCACTTCTCACCTATGAATTTTACGCCTTATGGGTTTTAAACTAACCTCGCGAAAGTTCTAGCCGGCCAATTAATATTTAGTGGTCGCTCAAAAGCTTCGAAATTTCCAATTTTTTTTTACTTTTCTCACTCCTAAATTTAACGCTTTGTAATTTTTTTAGAAATCCTTTTTTCTTAAGAAACAGATTTTTCACATTTACCTCAAACATCTATCCCAAGAGTTATAATCCTCGTTCTCATAAAATAATTCTTCAAAGCTCTTGTCCGTAAACAAAATTATAGGTCGTTTTATTCGTAAAACTGAAAAGGCAGCTATGTCCCGTGCATCCTAATGCGTCCCGCAGTTGGTCTCGTTAGTCAAAAGGCAGACCAATCGTAGCTGTACTCGGTGACGAGCGACGCTGTAATACAATAGTACATAATAATGCATAATAATACACATCGTCTAATTGGTGTTCGTTACAAATGATTATAATCAATTATTCAGAAAATGTACCACTGTGCTGTTCATTTTGTTTTTATGCTACAAGGAATTATAGTGCATGGGAGATTTATTTTTTTCCGGAAATTCTGAATTTCGAAAACGTTGAGCGACCACTAAATATTTATCGACCGGCTAGAGCTTTCGCGAGGTTAATTAAAAAATTAAACAGTGTAAAATTCAACGGTGAGAAGTGAACGAAAAAAAAACTTTTCTTAATGATAATTGGAATATTTGGGAGGCCTGAGCGACCTCTAAATATTTTTTTCCCGCTCGCAGCTTCTGTGACAATTTTCTTTTCTTTTAGGGGTTAGGCCACTCTAGAGGCCGAAAAATAGACTTTTTGGGGTTTTTTTTTAAAAACTACAAAGTAAATCGAGATTACAAAAAAGGGTGTTTATAATACATATTGGTAACTATTCAATAATTTTTTTGAGGCGATTAATTTCAAAATGGCGGCTGCGCAGTGTTTATCTCAAAACTGCATTTTTCAAGTTGGCCGGAAACATGACTCAGACAATTTTCAACCGATTCACTTGAAATGTTGAATATATCTTGAAAAATACATTGTCTATGGAAGTACGTAGGATTTTTTTTTTATTGCATTGTTCATTTGTTATTAACAATTATCTGACGAAATTTTTCACTTTTCAATAATTTGCCTAATTTGCCACCGATATGTATGATGAACACCCTTTTTTCTAATCTCGATTGATTTTGTAGTTTTTCTGAAAAAAATCCCCAAGAAGCCTCTTTTTTCGGCCTCTAGAGTGGCCTAAGGCCTTAAGAGGAGATATACACCTAGATGGTCGAGGTCGAGCATTTAGAAGCTATGAACATTCCATCGACCGTAGAAGACCTACACTATGGGCCTGGTATCGATGATTCCATGTAAGTTGACAAATTTCATGATTTATTCATTCCCAAATTTTCAAACGCCTTTTTCTCAAAACCACGTTTTTCAAATCGGTACCCAAAATTTCTCGAAAACCAATGAACCGATTGCCTTGAGGTTTTTTGTGGTTATTCTATACACCATTATCTAGTATTTGTCATAGGATTTTTTTTCCGTTACTTAGTTTTTGTTTTATAAGCAAAATAATAACTAATTTTTGGCCCAAAAATTACTATTTATGTTCAAACGACCGCCATTTTGTCACAAATCGATATTCTCAAAATTGGCTGTGACAAGTACTAGATTATAGTATCTAATTTAATAATCTTTTTGGTTTTTTTTTTCAATTGATTTTTGAAGAAACGCCAGTGGGTACCGTATACGCAGATTTTTTTACGACGCTCCAAGGATCATACAATATCCTTGTATATTTTTGATATTTTTAAATAAAGAAAATTAAACATATTTTTGAATGTATATACTTTAAGATAATTAAAACCCCATTGCGAAATTTCGCATAGTTTTCCTTGAAAAAATTCACAAAAATGACCTTTTTTCCGGTTCCCAGGTGTATATCTCCCCTTAAAGAAGATTATTGAATGGTGAAAAAAGGAAAAATAGAGCTCAAAATTGAGCCACCCTTATATATATATATATATATATATATATATATATATATATATATATATATATATATATGAGGGTGGCTCAATTTTGAGCTCTATTTTTTCCTTTTTTCACCATTCAATAATCTTCTTTAAGGGGAGATATACACCTGGGAACCTATATATATGGGAGATATATATATATGTATATATATATATACATACATATATATATATATATATATATATATATATATATATATATATATACATACATACATATATATATATATATATATATATATATATATATATATATATATATAGTAAGAGGACTAAAGATAAAAAGGATTGAAAAAAAAAAATGCTAACGAAATCACCATTGATTATATCTGACGCATTTCTTTTCTTTCAGTACCTACTCCAATAACTTTGACGTGCACGGCCTAGCATTTGGGTCCAACAATATACTCTATCAGTCCAATATAGTCAAGTACAAGTCGTAGGTATGTGTAGTCTATACCACGAAGACCAACCCCGTACCACCTAAGGTGGTACGTTCCCAATTTTCCGACATATACGATGAATGTGCGGCTACTTTTCCAAATCACTTTGACATCATTCGGATATTCTTGAATGTTTGTCACGTGGGTGGATTTCGCCTGTTCGTGGCTCAGCGTGGCGCGCGGACGCGGGGGTTTTGCTATTAAACGACCCGGCATCACGGAAGGATGGAACGCGCAGGAGGGTAATACGAGAGTGTGAGACGACGTCAAAACCGCAGAGCAAAGTGTGAGGGTAGTTTCGCTTGAATTCACAGCTGACTGTACGATGTGAAAGATCCACGAAAGACGGGCGCGATCGCGTTTAAATTCGTGCTTTCGCGCGTTGCATTCGTCGATCATGCGAATGACGATAAATCTTCGGTGGTGACACGTTGATCGATATTTTCATGCTATGATCAAATCGAGCGACTCCTTTACAAGCAAAGTGTTTTTCGTCTCTTTTTTTACGATACGCTACGATCTTCCGTTTACAGAAATTAAAGCTGTGAGAGCTATTCAAAATGCTACGACTGAGCCGCCATTTTGTATATTTTTTTCATTACATTTTTCTGTTGTATTCGTCATCACGTATTAGATGGTACGAAAAATCGTTTTTTTTTTAAATTAAATTGCTTATATCGATAGATAAATTATCCAAGGATATATTTACAAAGTTACAAAGGCCAATTGTAAATATTTTCGAAGACACAAGGCCAAAAGCCGAGGAGCGATTGATATTTGATTTGATATTTCCTCCTATTGAAAATTTTGAACCGCGTTTTCTCCATTTTTCATTTTCACGATTTTTCCAATTTGGCGGGCGTGATAGCAAAAGAACTAAACGACCTATTGAATCAAACCAAAGTTTATTTTCTTCAGTATGAAGATCTCTTCTAAGTGAATTAAAAAAGTCGTTGAAAAAGTCCTTTTAAATTATTTTTATAGAACGTTAAAGTGGTTTTTTTCAACATATTTTTTTAACCTGTGAAAAGTTCCAATTTCATGATCTTTTCATCTTTTTCTTAATTCACCCAGAAGAAAAATATATGACGGTTGAAGATTTTATTGGTTTTTTTGTTTCAGTCATGAATTACGAGCTGCATCTTTCCCGCCGATTGGGGACTGCAGTGCCAAGACGAACATGGAATATACTGATAAATCTGCAGTCATTTATTGTTTCACGTTGACATTTTTTTTTACTATTTCAATTTTACATGAAAAGATACGTCAATGTTTACTGGGCTGACTTGTATTTTTCCTTCTAAAAAAATTTCAGTCAAAAACCCTTTTTTGGACCTTCTAAGTCAGGTTTCCGCCTTACGGGATCATCACGGTGTAAAATTTTCAAAAAATCGATTTTGTCTTGCATTATCCGATATTATAGACGGTCATAAACATGCTGTTCAAATTTTGGGGCGAAATTCGAATCATTCCGATTGCTGTGCGAGATATGGCGCGGACGGACTCGTTTTTCTCGAAATGTCGTTTTTCAAAACGGTGTACACGCTCAAGACAAGAGTTTTCAAGCTATACGTCTCAAATTTTGACACGACATTTTTCACGCCATTCTTTATCTTGCTATGGAAGCGTTCTAATGTTTTAAATCTTCATGTTTTTTTTTAACAAAAAACTGTCGAAAAAATAACCTAAATTCGATACTTTTTTTCCAATCCCCCGCCATTTTGTCAATTTTGATTTAAAAAAAAAACCTCGATAGCAAGGTAGCGGATTTCATACTGATGAATAATCTTTTTACAAATTTTGTTTCAGATAATATTTACGGCCACAAACGTGTACACCGTGAGGGCTCCGTCTTTACGAAGATATTTTCGACCATGCAAAAAATTGTATGAAATAAATAAAAATAAACGTTTGAAAATGTATTTTCTATTATTCAAGAGTGCTTTGACTTGACATAAAAAAATCGGACTGATTAGCGTTTTTCAAGCATTGAAAAAAGATTGCGAAAATCAGCTATTTTTGAACCCTTAACACTGTGATGATCCCTTACACCTCAGCTTGATTGCTTTTTTGGTATCGTGATGAAAAAAAATTCCCGAAAAAGTCTCGTTTGTTCGGTGAGCCACAAAGATGCCACGAAGAGCCTTAAGGGAAACTCTCGAGCGATTTGAAGAGTTTGTTGAGAATCCAACTCGACGCTTTTGCTGGGTTACCGAGGTTCACAGTTAACACAAGGTTCTATCGATCAGCCCGAATTATCAAGGTGCACCGGGCCATCGTTGATTAGTGCAACCGCTCGGCTGGTGCGAGCCTGACGCGCGAGGCCACGGTGCGTTCGACGATTGAGCTGTGCATTTTGGCACGATGCGCAGGTGTGATTGTTAGCTCCGGAACTGATGACCTCGGTTCACTACCTAGGGCAAATTCCGCAAAAAGCATTTTTCGCGCATTTTCTCCTAATGTGCGAATATGGATTTTTCATTGACGATACTCTAATGAAATTAAAGTTCTCGCTTATCATAATGCTTTCGCTGTTTCTTCCTGTCTGATCTAAAAATTGAGAGAAGTGCCTTCATTTTTGTCGGCACAATGGAAAATGAAGCAGTCTCGTCAGGTTTCGGTACAAAAGAAAAAAGGGACTCGTGAGGTCTGGGGTTAAGGTTGCATTGATGTCGAGAAATATGAAGAAAAAAAATCGTTTTTTATTTTATTTTATTATGTTACAGACCTTTCTGAATACGTCTACAAAAACCGTTCAATGATACTAATGAAATAAGTCGCGTTTCAGATGTTATAAGGAGTATGCTCGGGGAGCGCGGTCGAGACGTAGAAACTTTAAACGCATTTTTCCCGACACTGTGCTCTTTAAATCGGCATTCACGATATCTCGATAACCAATTGGCCGATAGAGCTCCGATTTGGCATACACCTTCAGTATACGGTTTTTCAACGTTGGTAGCAGAATGGAGTTGAACTAATTTTTTAAATCTATAACTCGTAGAATGGTCGGAAAACAGGGACAATTGATAATCAAAATTTAGCATGCCGCAAATTTGGATTTTTTTTGCTGAATCTGGTACCAAACATCATAACACTCATACAGGTTAAAAATATGTTTGGTTTTATTTCAGATTCATACAACGTCGACAAGACTGATCGTCAATTGGGGGCGTTTTTCGCGCACCGTTGTAAACAAACGTGCAAAAGTACATGATAATAATGTTTTAATTGGTACACATTCTCGAAGGATCAATAAACATGTATTAATTTTTTTACTTCACATTTGGAATTTTTTCTAGAAAATCGTGATGATAAATTTCTACAAAAATTAGGTATTTAATAAAGTGTCATCCGAAGAACACTTTTCAATTTTTTTGTGTACAAATATTTAATTATAATCGATTTGAACCCCATGTCTGGGAAGCACCTCTCGAAAACCTCTTTTGCGGTGAGCAATGTCCTTAACCAGGTTATCTTATACAAAAAAACCAAACAAAAAAAGAGAGAAGTATCAAATTTGAAAAATGGCGCGTGTTTAAAGTGCGTCTTAATTTTTGCAAAGAAAACGGGCGTTTTTCGTTTATCAAATCGAAAGTGTAAATAGGAAAAAAAGAAATAGGGAAAGAAGATTCTTATCAACAGTAGTTTTCGATATACTATGCTCACCGACTTTGGAAACGGGCTTTCGAAAGAAAAAAGCCTAAAAAATTTCGATCGACGCTATAATTCTGTCAATTTTGATCCGATCACCTTGACATTTTCAGGGAACATTAACAAGATGATGTACTGTCAAAACAATTGATTTTGAAAAAGTGATTGTTCGACTTTCACAACTAGGCATAGCCCCTCAAGGCCGGAGCCTGAATTAGAAGGTCCAAAAAATGTTTTTTTTTTATCACTTAAATCGATAGATAAACTATCCAAGAATATATTCACAAAGTTACAGCGGCCAATTGTAAATATTTTCGAAGATACAAGGCCAGAAGCAGGGAAGCGATTGATATTTGATATTGATTTCCTCCTATCGAAAACTTTGAAGCGCGTTTTCTCCAGTTTTCATTTTTACGATTTTTCCAAATTGGCGGGCGTGATAGCAACAAAATCTAAACGACCTATTGAATCAAACCCAAGTCTATTTTCTTCAGTATGAAAATCTCTTCTAAGTGAATTAAAAAACCCGTTGAAAAAGTCTTTTTAAATAATTTTTATAGCACGTTAAAGTGTTTTTTTTTCAAACCTGAGAAAAGTTACAATTTCACGTTTTTTTCAGCTTTTTCTTAATTCACCTAGAAGAAAAATATATGACAATTGAAAACTTCATTGCTTTTTTCGTTTCAGTCACGAATTACGAGCTGCATCTTTCCCGCCGATTGGGGACTGCAGTGGCAAGACGCGCATGGAATAGGCTGATAAATCTGCAGTCTATTGTTTCATGTTGAAACTTTTTTTTATACATTTCAAATATACATAAAAATATACCTCAATGTTTACTGGGCTCACTTGTTTTTTTTCCTTCTAAAAAATTCCCACAAAGACGCTTTTTGGGCCTTCTCTTTCAGGCTCCCTTAAGGCCTTAAGGTCTTAAGGCGGCAAACGTTTGCTTCGCGTGAAAGACATGGAGAGAAAGCACGTGACTTCGCAGTCTCTTCAAGCACATTCGAACTACGCTATCGCACCATCGTAAATGCAACCACGACGTATATAAGTAATTCATACGGAAAACTGACGACCGGAGAAAAAAACAGGCAAGTTTCATCGCGAGGCATTGATTTCCGTTCGAATCGGCTGTTCGAATCGTCTAGTCGACGTTCGACTAGATCGCACCCGAGGCTCGGCTGGTGTCATATATCACGGCGAAAACTTATCCCGATCGCCGCGTCGGCCATCCGGAATGTAAAAGCCGGCTTGCCCGCGGTACATCCCGCCTGGTGCCACTGCTACTGCAGGATCTCAAAGTCAAGTGGCGGGGATTTTGGTTTGTCCAAGTTTCTCGTTCGTGCCTATACGAGGGTGAACGACTCGCGCGATTTTGGTGGTCGCCGGAGAACCGGAATCTGAGCACATCCGGAGGGTCCAGGAAGGTGCGGATGCCCCCCCCCCTCCCCATCGTCCAGCGTTGTCACAGAAATTCCTTCGTTTAGTTTTGTCCCTCTCTCGTCTTTCATTTCTTTGTCCTTCTGAACCGAAAAACTCTTTTGCGTGCTGTCGCTTGCCGCTCTCCGCATTTCGTAAAGTCGCACGTTCAGACCGCTACCTCTTCTCTCTCGCTCGTGACGTTTGGGCTACAGATATATGTCGGTGACTTTTCCGAAATCGTACACCCGTTCTCCGGCTAACATCCCCTAGATTCTCTCCCGACGGTCGGATTTCTCTCTCTCTCTCTCTCTCTCTCTCTCTCTCTCTCTCTCTCTCTCTCTCTCTTTCTCTCTCTCTCACTCTCTCTCTTTCTCTCTCTCTCTCCTTTCTCCCTCTGGTTCACTACATTTTCTCCGTTACGTGCTCCATCTTTGTTTACGACCACGAGAGCCCGAGGTACATGTATAACCTGAAGCTCCCGGTGGTCTTCGTGAATTCCCGGGATCAATGCGTCGGTGCGCCAAAACGCCTGCGCCAGCCATCCCGCGATCCCGACCCCTCGTTTCGTTCTGTGTGTCGGGCGGGTTCGTCGTCTTTTGCCTACTAGGTTTCTATATATCTATATCCAAACATACACCCACATACACCCGCGAAAAGGACATTTGAACTGGCCATATCCATGTAATATTGGGTATCGGCACACCTGGCTGTTTCGAGGACGGTCTTTAAAGTTTGTTGAAGCGAACCGTCAACTTCCAGGACAGTACGAACCTTGAAATGACCTTAAAATATGATTAAACTTGTGTAGAGGTGACTTTGAAGACACTGGATTTCACATAGTGTCACATCTGGGGACCATGGGCTACTGTGAAGACGGCCCTCGAAAGTGGTATCGTCGAAACCACCGACTTGTGTATATACAGGGTGTCCCAGAACTGACGGTAGTCCCTGAAATAGGGGGTTGGGGGTGGAATTCTGAGTCGATTGATATAAGCATGTATGGGTCTCAGATCAATCCCTGAATTGTTATTAATTTTTTAAGGCGGGCCAATCAGGTGCGCCCGATGAGCGTACGTCGGTAAGCGATAGGCGCGTGTGTCCGGCGGGAGCACCGCACCTACCGGCACCACCGCACGCGCGTAACGCTCCAGCCGTTCGCTGGCTCATCGGGCCCACCGGATTGGCCCGCTTTAAAAAATTCATAACAATTCAGGGGTTGATCTGAGAGCCATACATGCTTATATCAATCGACTCAGAATTTCACCCCCAATCCCCCATTCAAGGGACTACCATCAGTTCTGGGACACCGTGTATATATTTATGTACGTATATACGTGTGCGTGTTTTATATATATCCACACACGTGTGTATAGGAAACCGAGCGTCCCCGCGTGTAAAGCCGCGCAGCGTCACCCATAGCCAAGGAACCGCGCGCTCCCGCCTTCCACCGACGGCGCCGACCGCTCCGCAGCCTGCTCCCTCCACTCGACCGTCACCCTTTCCCCTTCTCCAGTCCGCCTCCCGTCACCTAAATACCCCCCCACACCCCTAGGCGCTGCCTTCAACCCTCACAGCCCCGTTTCCTATCCAATTCCTACTAACGCGTACCGCTACGGGCTGATCCGCAGAAACTACCCCAACGCGCCTGTGCAGGGGTGGCAGCGCCGAGGCGCAAGAAAAAGTCCGCGATCCTCTCTAGGGTCTCGAAGGGCTGGTGCCTACGATCGCCTGACCTTATACACGCATTCAAAGCCGCGACAATTTTTCCTATCGCGCTTTAAACAACAACAACAACAACAAGCCTCGACACGCTTTAACTACCTTTGAAAGCATCGTTAGTCGCGAAATAAACTTTGCCCCCCTTCAGCTGGCACAGTTCTTTCCGATCTTCCTTTTGGATCCTCGAACGCGCCGTAAACAATCGTACGAGGATATCGTCGCTGGGAGACGTTCCGTGATCTTCCGTTGACGCTTGACGTAAACGGACCTCGACGGGGGAGGCTAGCGCGGCTCTGCACGCTAGAGCGCCTAGTCGCCAAGTGGTTACCGCTCGTGTTTGGTCAGACGTCGTTTCCGAAAAGGACCGGGCATTAGCTGCCAGGCGGCGAGTTTCACGAGACTTCGGGATGGGTTCCCCCTAATGGACCACGTCCCCCGACGAATTGCACGGGATATTTCTTACCGGACGATGAATTTCGTCGAGAATCGCGATTCGAACACCGAACTACCGGGATTTTCGAACGTTTGTGCTTGAATTTTTGTATCAATTGGTGTTGTGAAATTCTCGCTGGGATACAAAAGAAAAAGTTTTCGAAGACAAGCGCATCTCCGTGCAAAGGAAAAAACGTGATTGTTCGCGAACGATTTTATTGACGTGGGTGTGTGTGTGTTTTTTTTACCGCGTTTGAAGTGACGTTGACCCTTGTTTTCCATCGCGTTTTCTTATTTATTTTTCGTAGGTACGAAAAAGTGCATGCGGCTTTATCTTCTGCGTAATTGTGAATTGAAACGAGTGAGAAGAGTTTCGTGGGTACGGAGCTTTCTTTTTTTTTTTGCGGTACAGTGTCTCAAGTGCTTCGCTGGGTATATATGTCTCATTCTTCTCTCTTTTCGGTCTGTTGATTTATACTTTTCCTCCGGGCCACTCGACACCTGCTCGTTTTAATTGACGTGTTTGATTACCTGCAAAGAGTTGTTCCGGTTTCGCATTTTCTCTTTCTCAACCTCAACCAGTCTCTCTGCCTCTCTTCCTCTCTTGCTTGGTCGAGAAAACTCGTGCGTATTCTCTGCTTCAACGATACTTGCTATACATCCGCGTTGGATACGGCGCCGTTCTTAATTGCAGACCGGAAGAGAGATAAGAGAAAAAAAAGTGGCCGGACCTCGAGAGTGGAAAGTGCTGCTGGGTGGATCATGTGTCGATTTTAGAGAACCTCGACCAGCAAGGTTTAACGCCATGTACTTGCGGAAGAAACCGAATACGTGAAAATAAAAAAACAAATCCTACGAGATTTGAAGGCTGGTGGTACGGGCGAAAAGTATTGCGAAAATAATAATAATATTCACGCGCGATTACTCGAAATTCTGGACATCTGTAGCCCGACGAACTGCCGTTTTTCATCACGCGCCCTGAAAGTGAGTACCGATTTGTTTTGTTTTTACGTGCTCCAACTGTGGGAAGATCGCTTTGAGAAAATCAAATATTGATGGAATTATTATCATGATGTTTCATTTGTTCTATGCATTTTTATTTAATCCGCTTAAATCTATAGGCAATATGCAATTGTTACTGTCATTTATTTCTTTTTCGTCTACTCATAAATTCCAAATGATTCTGCCTGAGTGTTGCGAAAAAAATCTGCAAGCAGATGACTCCGTCCATGACGATGTCTCGTACGATTTAATGTTTCTATAAAAAAGATAACTCGTGTTTGCCTGAATCGACAACGATGGGTAGACTTTTTTATCAATCGCGACTTGCGTAAAAATGAAAATAGAATATATGTATATATATATATTATTACCGGAAATAGCAGTAATAAGGTATCGATAACAGAGGTGTGCACAGTCCCAATGTCTCTTGTAATTATGTTATAATTTTGCTTTCGAATTCGTCGCAAAATTATTAACCCATATCCGCAGAAAATTACCGATTCGCGCGGACAAAATAACATTTATCTTTATGAACCGTTTGGCATTCTACCAAACTCGACTCATATTTATTGCACGCTGGAGAGATATCCGCGAAATTATAATATATTCAGGTTACCTTTGCCATACATCTGTTATTTCGATTCTTTTATATTATCATGTGTATTATTCGTGTTAGTTTTTAATGCTAGTAAAACTGGTACTACTGTTAATAGTAGCACTGTAATACTATTACTCCTACGACCAAATGAAAAAAAAATAATTACTACTGTACAGAGTCTCCTCTGTACAGTAATTATGGCTTTTTTTTCATTATATCCATAAAATCATAATTCATGAAAGTTACGTTCTATTATTTTTATAATTTATGTCACTTTGCAATTCTACTATTATTATTAGCGATAATAATAGTATTAACAGTACTACTGATAATAATGATATCATTATTGCAGTTGGTGTTGTTTTTATTATTATTGTTGGTATTATTTTTTTTTTCATAATTATGTTTTGAGGAAATAAATTGTAAAAAAATGAAACTTCTACAGAGATCTTTATTTTTGCGAAAATGTCAAAAACAGACGAAGACTTATGACGCTTCGCTTGTGGTGTATACCGGTAAATATCGATTGTCATCGAGTGATTTGTTACCGATGTACGGAGTTTCATCCAAACATGCAAAAAGACACAAGAGTTCGCGCATCATTTTCGGAATATTTAAATAAAACTTATATATTGATAAAATATCGGCGAATGAGTAGACGAAAATTTATCATTTTCAACAATAGTCAAGTATTTGTGAAATCCAGAATCCCCGGAAATTTTAACGATCGTACGAAAGCCGCAAACGTCTAAAGTGCAAAATCCCGCAAATAAGCTCGTAAAAATTCCGCAAATGAGCTCGTAAAAATGTCCATCCCAATCTTCGGGTGTGCATTGACGTTTCTTCGTACGTAGCACCCTGTACGCGTTTTGTGCAGAAATGATCTCAAAATTCGAAGTTTGATATCCAAAAGCCAAAATAAAACGCGTAAACGAAATGGCTGCAGGTGGGAAGAAGTTAGGCGTGAATTGCGCCCCCTCCCACCGCCCCGTATGGTGGGAAAAAAATATATTGCGAATCTCGATAATGCCGGTAGGATATCGCACATTGATCGTAGAAACTGTTTGACCTCGAGTCTATGTCGAGGGTAAAATGGCGGACGAGCAGTGGATTGGTTCGAATAAGAGAGCCCAGAGGGATGTGGTAGTTGCCCGAGAGTGTTTTTTATGTATTTTGTTTTGTTTTGTTTTACTTATTGAACGGTCTTAGGGTTGAACAATGCGAGAGTGCCTTTGCACGCATATATATTTATATGAGCCTACGTTTCAATTATGTTAAGTATACGTAGCATGACAAAGCCGGTGGCGGCGTTCACCCTCACCGTCAATTGTGGGAGTCCTTTTTTCCTTATCTCGTTCCTCGTCATCCAGCTTGTATAAGACCGCAAGAAAAAGAGAGAAAAAGAGAAAAAAAGAAAGAGAGAGAGAGAGAGAGAGAGAGAGAGAGAGAGAGAACAAGAGGGGTAGAGAGAGAGAGACGCGGAAATAAAATTATAAGTCACATTTTATCCAAGCGACACGGATTTTACATGAATCCATGCAAATCATGAAACCGTTCATTCTCCCATGGTTCCCACCCCAACTATTTCATAAGTCGGAAGTTGCGTGAAAAAGAGGTAAGGGTGGTTCGGCCGTGATATTGTCAAGAAAAAAAGAAGAAAAACGCCAGCGATATGAGGAATAAGTTTAGTGACGAACGAGGATATTATACTTTCACCTGAGGCAAATTCTTTCGGCGCCCTATTGCGTCGCGAATCCGGCAGCCCTCTTTTGCAACCCCTACATATGCGTGTACCCCTCGAAGGCGCGCGAGCCCAGTTAAACCGTCACGAGGAGAAACGCTCGCAGGGACGACGGTTCGTGACCGCGTTAATTTTACGAGGGTCCAACCTTTCCCTTGTATCTATCAGACTGGCCCGAGGGATGTTTTTTTCCCTTTTTGTTTGCTTTGTTCTTTTCTTCTTTTTTCACGATTCCCCGCCATTCGTTGGTCCAAAAGTTACACACACACACACACACACACACACACACACACACACACACACACACACACACACACACACACACACACACACACACACACACACACACACACACACACACACACACACACACACACACACACACACTCACACACAATAGCGGACCTCTCGACGCCACACGGGGTTGTAGGTGGATGCAGACACAGCTGAGACTCGCGGCTATTCATGCTCGTCATCCTAACGAATCTTAATTGTATCTGTATACGTTTCTGTTGCGTCGCAGGCGCTGCTTTTCGGGTGGCATGAGATCGGAGGATTACGAACGTCACCTCGCTACCTACCGTCGAGAGCATTCGAGCAGAGTAACCCTATTATTAGTAAAAAGTTTGCCGTGTACGCGATGAAAAGCCGAATCGCGGGTCTTTGATGTTGCGACTCTGGAGATTGTACAAATTGAGAATAAACTTTGCAATTGTTCTGGGGTCAGGAGAGGGATGGTATTTGGTTCTTTAGTTGGTGAGCATGCGCTTTGGAACGATGGAGGGCGTCGTTGTTAAGTCCTGAGGGAATTCCCTTAAGAATTGTAATCATCGGAGCTAGGCTTTTGTGGACAGCGAAAGGCAGCCGGAACATTTTAGGAATTTACCAGCCTCTGCCGATTCAATATGCTCCTGGTGTGAACATGTTAATGATTATGAATTTACTTAAATGCTGCTGATTTTCGTTGTCCATGAAACGCCGTAGTCCAGCGTTTCATTGGTAGCAAAAAGACAGAAGCATTTTAGTAACCTAACAGCAAGGTGGTGCTGGTGATTCAATATGCTCTTGATGTAACGCTGGTAACATCTAGTAGATTACTAAAGTACCAGTGCTCTCTGCTATTCATAGAACGTTAGAGTAGCCTTCCATTGCTATGGGGAAGACAGAAGTATTACTCCAGCTTTCCGATGTTACTTATTCGACGTGGTCTTAAGCTAGCAATAACGACTAGATCACTAAGATTCTGCTGCTTTTTGCTGCTTATGAAACGTTAGCCGTTAACCAGCCTTTCATAGACAGCAACAAAGGCAGAAGGATTTGGTAACTTACCAGCCTCTGCCGATTCAATATGCTCTTGGTGTAACGCTATTAATCATCATTGATTTGCTAAAATGCTGCTGCTTTTCGTTTTTCATGAAACATCAGCCTTCGACCAGCGCTTGATGGGCAGAAAAAGGCAGAAGCATTTTAGTAACCTAACAGCGAGGTGGTCTGGTGATTCAATATGCTCTTGGTGTAACGCTATTAATCATCATTGATTTGCTAAAATGCTGCTGCTTTTCGTTTTTCATGAAACATCAGCCTTCGACCAGCGCTTGATGGGCAGAAAAAGGCAGAAGCATTTTAGTAACCTAACAGCGAGGTGGTCTGGTGATTCAATATGCTCTTGATGTAACGCTGGTAACAACTAGCAGATAACTAAAGTTCCATTGTGTTTTGCTGTTCATAAAACGTTAGCCTTGGACTAGCGTTTCATTGCTAACGAAAAGACAGAAGCATTACTCCAGCAATCCGATGTTAGTCATTCGACGTGTTCTAAAGCTAGCAATAACGACTAGATCACTAAGATTCTGCTGCTTTTTGCTGCTTATGAAACGTTAGCCGTTAACCAGCCTTTCATAGACAGCAACAAAGACAGAAGCATTTTGGTAACTTACCAGCCTCTGCCGATTCAATATGCTCTTGGTGTAACGCTATTAATCATCATTGATTTGCTAAAATGCTGCTGCTTTTCGTTTTTCATGAAACGTCAGCCTTCGACCAGCGCTTGATGGGCAGAAAAAGGCAGAAGCATTTTAGTAACCTAACAGCGAGGTGGTCTGGTGATTCAATATGCTCTTGATGTAACGCTGGTAACAACTAGCAGATAACTAAAGTTCCATTGTGTTTTGCTGTTCATAAAACGTTAGCCTTGGACTAGCGTTTCATTGCTAACGAAAAGACAGAAGCATTACTCCAGCAATCCGATGTTAGTCATTCGACGTGTTCTAAAGCTAGCAATAACGACTAGATCACTAAGATTGTGCTGCTTTTTGCTGCTTATGAAACGTTAGCTGTTAACCAGCGTTTCATAGACGGCAACAAGGGGCAGAAGCATTTTGGTAACTTACCAGCCTCTGCCGATTCAATATGCTCTTGGTGTAACGCTGTTAATTATTATGCATTTGCTGAAATGCTGCTGCTTTTCGTTGTCCATCAAACTTCAGCCTTAGACCAGCGCTTGATAAGCACAAAAAGGCAGAAGCGTGTTAGTAATCTAACAGCAAGGCGGTGCTGGTGATTCAATATGCTCTTGATGTAACGTTGGTAACAACTAACAGATTACTAATGTTCTGGTGCTCGTTGTAGCCCATGAAACGTTAGCCTTCGAGCAGAGTTTCGAGGGTAACGAAAAGGCAGAAGTATTTAAGTAAAACACCAGCAATCAGATGTTAGGGATTCAACGTGGTCTAACACTAACAATAACTGCTAGATCACTAAGATTCTGCTGCTTTTTGCTGCCTGTGAACCGTCAGCCTTCAACCAGCATTTTATCGACAGGAAAAACGCAGAAAAATTTTGGTAACATACCAGTCTCTGCCCATTCAATATGCTCTTGGTGTAACGCTGTTAATCATTGATAGATTACCTAAATGCTACTACTTTTTGTTGTCTGTAAAACGTTAGCCTTAGGTCAGCGTTTCACGGGCAGAAAAAAGCAGAAGCATTTCATTAGCCCACCAGTAAGGCGGTGCTGGTGATTCAATGTGCTCTTGATGTAACGCTGGTAACAATTAGTAGATTACTAAAATTCTGGTGCTTTTTGCTGCCCATGAAACGTTAGCCTTAGAGTAGCGTTTCACTGCTGACGAAAAGACAGAAGTATTTTAGTAACTAACCAGCAATCCAATGTTAGTGATTCAACGCTAGCAATAACTACTAGATCACTAGGATTCTGCTGCTTATTACTGCCAGTGGAACGCTAGCCTTCTACTAACGTTTCATGGGCAGCAAAAGAAGGTAGAAGCACTTTAGTACCTTACTAGTCTTGATTTGACGGTTCAGCATACTAGAGGGTAATGACAGTAAAACCCAATAAGGTGCGATAATGCCACGGCTTTTTAAGGGAGACTTTGTCCTTGGAGTGCCATATTTCAGGTGTTTACATTTTATTTTTTTTAAGGAAACGAGTAAAGCTTTTTGAGTGCGGTTTTTTTCTTGCTTTTATTCATGATATGCAGAACGTTAAATAAATTTTTTTTTTTTAAACCAAAATGGCGGCCGTTGCAGCTCCGCGAAAACAGGTCCTCAAATCGCGGGAGGTAAACGGCTGACATCACTGCCCCCTCTTTGTTGATCTGAAACGAAAATTCAAAGCATATTATCAATCTGTGACCCGTTGGTCATGGAATGACGGATGGGTTTTTCGTTTCGTACAAATTTCGGAAAATGGCGGCAATTAAAAAAAAATCGAATTTTCGCGTTTTTTCGCATAAAAAGATAAATAATAAATGCAAAAATGTATCTATCAAAAAAACGATCCGTCATTCCGTGACGATATATTTTCTGAGTATGCTCTCCAAATTTCAGGTCAATATGTTAATTACAGCGGTCAGGAGAATGTCAGCCATTTTTGAAAACGGGTTTGCGAGAAAAACGCGTTTAAAGTTTTGTAATGTGTTTACACAAATGTGTTTATAATTACCGCTAATCGGCAATGCCCGGTCCATAGAGGCATCCCTCCTCTTCTTCTAGCTGCTCATGTTGAGCCGCTAACATCTCCCGCTGCATTTCAAGGACAAAGTCTCCCTTGATGTCGTTACAAGCAACGTCGTAAACCGTGGCATATGATAACGCTCGGGTCGGCAACACTGTCGCGAAGTTAGAGACACACGTGCCCCGTTCATAACCTCAAAATCGGCCCGAGAAGATATCAACAATGAATATCGGTCCGGGTTATAAAAAAAATTCGCTGGAAAGGAAAAGTGTGTACTGAAAATATCCTAAACTTTTATAATTTTCCCATATCCTAAGAAAATTGTTTATGTTTTAAAACAATTCCACAGTACTTTTTCTTTGCCCAAAAATTTCTAGAAATTTACATTGCCGAACGTAGATCGATAATTACTATTAAGCAATGATTACTAATCAAGAGAATAGATGAAATAATATTCCTTGTGAATTATCCTGACTAAATAATTCGAGGTCCCTGTACACAATTACCGATTGTGGACAAGGTAGCTAGCATTTGTGCCGTCTACGACGTAGCCATGTGTGCACACCTTAATATTTTGTGTGTTTGATTATCTCGCAAATTCGCGATTAAAAACATCAATAATTTTGTAACGGTGCCGCGAATCCTCGTTTTCATGGTCCCAAGAGTTAGTCCGATAATAAGTCGAACCGTGCCTATTTGTCAGCTCCATGGTAGGATTTCGTTTAGCAACTATAAATAATGTGCTGAAAAATGATCGGAATGTTTCAAGAAGCCTAATGTGGTTAATCTACAAACTACGTCGAGTTTCCGAAAAAAAAACTCAAAAACGGTACGATCGTACCCAAATTTCACACCATGACCACCAGACGGATTATGTACTGCCAGAAAAAAAATTCAGCTCAGTGGTAACATTTTGACCTGGCCCCACAGCAACCTTAATGCTCGTGAAATGTACGCTGGCAGAAAGCTATTTTTTATCATTTCACATGATAAATCTCATATTTCCGCGCGAATAAGAGTCGTTCTTTTTTTATTCCTGACGCGGATCCATCGATCAGTCTGCAAGAGAAAAAACGGGAAAAAATTTGAATGTGAAAAACTTTTCAAGTTTGCGCAGTCTTCCCTACACCAAATAAAGAAAAAAAGAAGACCAGAAATGGTCATATAACTTGGGATTGATAAATCAGATGAAAATTCCATCGGAAGCATCAATCAAAGAGAGCCTTAGAAAGCGTGACATTTTCTGTCCTCAATCAAATTGATCCAGCGGTTTCGGAGTTTCCGATAATTGAACTTCTTATGTCTCTCTTTCTCTCTCTCTCACTCTCTCTCTCTCTCTCTCTCTCTCTCTCTCTCTATATATATATATATATATATATATATATGTGTATATCTTACTTCCCCCTTGTCTCTGTCTCATTTTCTATTATCCTTTCTCTCGACGTCACGTCGACTTCGCTCCGACGATATCTCCGCGACGGCAAAAATCTCCTCAGAATTCTCACGATTACGGTGCCGGGGCTTCGCGGGTTTACTTTACATCTGGACGTGATATCGAGGGGTTGGATTCATTTGGATGTCTTCCTCCCTCCCAGTATCGCTACAGCGTTTTGCATTACTCCTAATTCTTTTTGCTTTTCATACCGCGCACGCAAAAAACCATCCGCGTTTATTGTGAACGAAAAAAGAAGGCAACTTACCTTTTGCCCCAGTAGCGAATTTTTGCATACGAATCCCTCTGGATTCTTTTTCAGGCAATATAGGTCGGATATTCAATTATATTTTCCATGTTGGTTTCGAATGCGCTGCGTGTATATATTGCACTGTACATCCGAAACGCGTACAGTATAGTTAATGGTGTTCGTTACGCGGGAGTAAATAATAAACGTTTCGGTGTTTGAAATAGTTGTAATAATTCATCGTTGTGCCAACAGACTGTTACTCCGGTGATAAGCTCAACGAATTGTGCTGAAAATTTAAGGTTTTCACCTTTCGCTGACGTACTCGTTCGCCGTTATATATTTCGTTCGTTAATGCCGCACCCGTTGACTTTTCGAAACTCGTAAACTTCGAATAGCATACAAACGTGGCGCGAGGGACTTTCTTCGACATTGATCATCGTTGTGCGATTTAGGGCCGTTAATTCTTGATGCTTAAGGCCTTCGGTCACAGTAACGGGTATAAAATCATGTGCGAATTTAAGGCGTTACCTCCACTTGTAGCGCAAAAAAAGGCCTTTTTCATGAATTTTTTTTTAAAGAAAACTACAAAACTTTTTTAATCGATCAATATACCATCTTAAAGAACACATCTTGAAGAACTTTCAGTAATTTGTTTATTGAAAAATATTACATTGTTTAGTGGCAAAGGGCCGTCAATGAAATAATGTTTTTATATACACGGTTTGCGGTGACCAACATTCCGGCGAAGTGGATCATGTGAAAAAAAAATGCGGATGGATTTAGTCAAATATAAGTATAAACTAGTCTTTAATCGAAGGATTTTAAAAAATATTCATTTTTCACAAAATGGCGGACAGTCAAAGTTAATGGTTCGATTTTAACGAAAAAACGGCCGTTTTTTGGCTATAAAACGGCCATTTTTTTCGAACAAAAAAATCGAACGATTAAAGACTACATTTTTATGTATCAAATAAGCCTGCAAAATTTCAAGAAGATCGGTTCATTAGTGTTCGAGTAATCTTGGTCACCGACTTCAGAAATGCCATTTTCAGAAAAACGCGTTTGAAGTTTCTCTTTCAACGCTCTTTCAACGCGGATTCTTCTCTTTCAACGCTCATATCTCAGTCAATTTTGTTCGGATCGACTTGAAATTTTCAGGACATATTCTCAGATACTTATACTTCAAAAAAATGCAATAAAAAAAATCGATTTTTTCAAAATCGCAGGTGGAGGTAACCCCTTAACAATTTTTTTCCGTATGAAAAAGTGATTCACTCATAAAATTAATTACACATCTATTTTGTATGAATATCAAGCTGTTAGCATTTTTTTCTATGTACAAAATGGCCGACTACTCGAAACTTCTCGAAACAGCTTTTTTCCAATTGGCGTGACAAATAACTTCAATAATTTTCACTCAATTTACTTCAAATTTGAAAGTTATGTTCCTAATTGCATTTCGTAGAGAAATACGTATGAAATTTCTGATTAATCGAAAACTTTTCATTTTATGAGCAGTTTATGAGCAGTTATAACGAAATTTTTCACTGAAAATTCATTTCTCAAGTTCAAATACCTACAACTTTTGAAAAAAACAATATTTTTTTTATTCCGTACGCCCTTCTCTAGGTATTCTAATGCAAATTGACGAGAATTTTTGTTTTTGTTGTAGGTAAAAAATTGTGGATGCTAAATGTCACGCCGCGGAGCGCCTAAAAAAAAGACAACAAAAGAAAATATTAGTAGTCGATCATTTTGTACATCGAAAAAAATATATATATATTTTCTAACAGCTTGATATTCATACTAAATACAAGTGTAATTATCTTTATGAGTGAATCACCTTTTTCATTCGAAAAAAAATTGTTAAATTCGCACATAATTTTATACCCGTTACTGTGGCCTAAAGCCTTAAACTCGTCATGACTGAACAACGTAATAATTTAAAAATAGTTGACTTTATGGGAGGTTTTTGATATATGAAAAAAGCACGTATTGTTCAGTTTTTGAAAAATTTAATTGCGGGGCTAGTTATAAAGCAATAAAGGGGGAGTGACAGACATGGTACATCGTGTCGTAACATTCCTTTGTGACGTATGGGATGCTTTGAAGCAGTTGCTTTGCGCGTTGTAGCACGAAGCAATCTTTTTTATATCGATTTCATCGACGTTTTGATTTTTTTTTCGATCTTCGCGAACTTTACGCACACTCGAATCTTGCAATCTCGCGATAAGTGAACTTCGAACGAATTTTGATCCACCTAACGCCATATAGTTTACATGAACTGCACTAAAAAACCATAGAACAGCTTCTAGCCGTCGTGTGACATTCATTGAAAAACCGATTAAATGTCAACATGGGATTTTGTGAAGACATAAATGGTTTACTACAGAAACGTCACACGGTGATATAAAGGGTTAAGGCCTAGCTCGTGGCCGGGAAAAAGATACATTTTCGTGATTTTTTTTCTGGGAAAAAGTATGCAGGTTTTCAATTTGTTTTTTTTTTACATTAAACAGGATGGTTTTAAGTATCTTTTACTATTTTTGTATTGACCAATATTTATAAATGTGATAGATAGAATATGGATTGTATCGACCTCCATTTGAAAAACGTCTTTCGCGGTGACCACTGCTGCTCGGAAACAAATCCTCCGAAATAAAAAAATCAAACGCATTTAATTTTTGCATAAAATTATCCAGTGCTTAAACGAAGCATTTAATAAAGTATTGATTTTTGAAAAATAGCCGCAGTGCAAAGTGAAAGTATCGATTTTCGGTGAAAGAAACATTCTATTTTCGGTGACAAAAAAAACTATGCTTCGGAAGAAAAATTTCTTCGTTCAAGCACTACTTTTTGATATGTAGAAGAAGCTTGTAAAATTTAAAGTTGATTGGTGCAGTGATTTTCTAGATATCTTCGTCGCCGATTTTGAAAAAGTCATTTTGAGAAAAACGCGTTTAAAGTTCGCTGATTGGCAATTCGCCGGTTTGCGGAGCCTACCTATGAACACCCCAAACTCCCTCAATTCAGAACGAATCGACTTGACATTTGCAAACAATATTTTTTAAATGTTATGTTTTGAGCAGTCGTCGAAAATCCAAAATCGATGTGTTCAAACATTTCCCCTAGCCCTTGAAAGGGCTGAAAGCCCTAAATCCCAAAAAGGGCCTAAAAGCCCTAAATCCCTAAAAGGGCATACAAGCCATGAAAGGGCCTAAAACCGTAAAAGGGCCCAAAAACCCTTAAAGGGCCTAAAAGCCCTAAAAAGCCCTTAAATGAAACACACTCTGGCCCAATTCACGACGCATGTACGTACAAATGCGCAATACGAATGAAAAGCCACTCACAATGGTACGTACATATACTGCCCGAGTATTATGAGATGCTCTGAAATTCGACGATCAATGAAATTTGAGACCAAGAAAATATCTATTATTGCCAGTACGATCAAGATTTCCGCACATCACTTTCGGAACAACAGTTGGCCCTTTTTCGCCGAACCGGAACATTTGGCGCAGGTCACTCGAGGAACAATTGATACGACGATCGATGTAAAAATTTTCACTGCCATTTGTGAACAAGTCATGTCTGACATTAATTACGGAGAAATGGAAAAGTTACTCGTGAGCTTTTGTTGTTCTCGCGATCTTATGTTGGAACACGAATGAATTTTAGTGAGACTACCCTCGTTCTCGTGAGATTTCGCGAAAGTTTTAATTAAAGCTCGCACGTAGTGTCTGGTTTACATCGGAATCGCGAAGTCTCGTTACATACTCGCGCGCAATCATTGACCTTAATTAAATGTTAAAAATAATCACGAAGGTAGGCACGTAACGCCCGTGTATTGTTTGGAAATTCGTCGTCACACACGCGCTTCATGAGAGTCGAAACGCGTTTACGTATGCGATACTTGTTGCCAGATGTTCCACCAGATCGAGGGGTTGTACGTACAAGAGAAATCGGAACGAGCATCAACCTTCCCAATAAAATGAAACCCTTGGGGTATCCAAATATTGTCCAGCTCGACATTTGACTGTGTTTTCCATCCTGCCTCTATTTGTCTTAACTCATTATTCAACCTCATGTAGATTTACGTTCGTCAATTCAGAATAGGTGTTTTCGTTTTTTTTTTTATTGGGACTTATTTTTGGAGCTGTAACCATCTCAATGTTGCTCGAGTAACTATGTAACTTAGTTTTTTTTGCACTGAATACCACGTCCAAGTACGATAGTTGACCCTCTTAGCATTGAGGGCATCTTAGCATTAAGCATGAGATGTTCAATATTTTTTGCTGATAAGAATATTGGTATGATGACGTAAGAACTTTACACACGATTAATACACAGTATAGTCAAGTTTGAGTTTTTTTATTGCAAAATATAAATAAACATCAAAGTTGTTATATTTAATTAAAGTATCTCTGTTGCTGCACGGCCAATCGATACAGGGTGGTCTGGCAAACTCAGTGATGTGAAATAAAAAATGTATTTTTAGTATAATAAAAAAGCTTTCATATCACCGGATACTTTCGTGAAATTTAAAAAACAACGTAAACAGCTATCTGTGGAAAAAAGTTCGTGTTTCAACTAGAACAAAAAAACAGGTTTACTCATTTGGTGTCGACGAATGAATAAAAATGTAAAAAAATCATCTGCTCATATGATAAAAAGTGTGATAAACTATGCTCTGTCCGAATTCAAAGTGGATCGGACGAACAGATTTCGGTACGACTTACACCGTTTCATAAAACATAATTTTATGGAACGAGAAAAACGTGATCTGACGCTTCAATAAAAATCGTCGCAAATCTGTCGATTTTTCGGATTTTCGCGAAATCTTCGTTGCAAATTACAGTTCAGCCCTTAGCCATTCAACTATTCAATGAAAAAATTATGATAATTTTTAAATTTCAAGCTCATGCAGACTCGTTAAATGTACATTAGTAGAGAAAGGAGCAAAAAATTTATATATATATATATATATATATATATATATTGAAAATTTATATTAATATACATTAAGGGTAATTACTCATTTTTCCGCCTGAATGAGATATACTGATAGTTCACGCTTCCGATTGTGAATATACATATCAATATGTATCAATATATCGTTATGCTTCTCATGAATGATCCTATACCGCCTTTCATTAATGATAATATATAAAAATTGGCTAGGGAGTTTTTAGGGTTCCGTACCTAAACGGCAAAGCGGAACGATATTGCTATCACTCTGCTGTCTGCCCGTCTGTATGTCACGGGTCTCTGGCTCGTAAACAAAATGAGTCACAGACCTGAAATTTTAATATTTTGTGTAGAATGTTGACCCAAAACCGACTATCGTATTAGAAATTTAATTAAACTATTTTTCATGGTGGTCCCATACATGAAAAAGAAGCAGAAAAAATGTCCCACTCTGGCATGTAGCGTGTTATTTTTCAAAGCCCATTGAGTAGAGTACAAATATATTTTTTAATTTATTTTTTATCTTCAACAATAAAGAAATGGGGTGCCGTCAGAGTTGTTAGTTTTAAACCAGTTTTGTTACGGGGTCTATCTCAAAAATTGAGATAGTTAGGAATTTGGAATTTATGTATTTTATGTACCATATACAGTATTTAGACAATAACATTTTCTAAATACGACATTTAAACGCCGATTCATATTGTAGTATATATAATAATTTATTGTATACATAATAAAAACGCCAATTCATAATGTAGCATATGCAATAATTTATTGTGGACAGAATACAAAGGCTGATTCATAATGTAGTATATATAATAATTTAATGTATACATAACACAATCAATTTATAATGAACATATATAAAATGCTTGTTATTTAAATATTTACGATACGAAAAGACTTTTTTGGCGTCGGTGCCAGCCAAGCACGAGAGATTTACGTCACGGAAGAAACGAGATTGCAAATTTAAAAAATACTGTAGATTGTATATTTCATTTATTTTTCTTCGCCTCCTCTTTTTTGGCGAAAAATGTGACAATATTAACAATTGGCTGGTACCGACTCCAAAAATAAGTCAGTTGGTAAGTTAATATTTAAATAACAATAATTGTATGTATTTTAATTATTAGCTTACAGCAGGAGTGTACAAAGCTTTCTTTAGCTATCATCACCCTATATGGTTTCAGTTTAGTACTACCTGAGAACTAAGAAAGAAAAAAAGCATTACCTAATTAAATATCTAGTTGAAAATAAAGTGTATTGGTCGTATGTACGGAACTCTAATAGAGCGAGGCCCGACTCGCACTTGCCCTAATTTGTCTACTTACAATTAATAAGAAATATATAGTAGTTGACCCATCTTATGTTTGACATATATTCATGAATTTGGTAATTCTTTAAATAAGTGACTTTTTCGAAAAATGAGCCCAACATTTTTTGTGCTATTTTCTCATTTATTGGGTTATTAATGATGATATTCGGTCGGGGGAAGCTGAAATCCCGAACAAACCCAAACAAGATAATTTCGAATTTTTCAAAAACTCCTGTATTAAAACCCTCATGCCTGAGGGAGTTGGGTTTGTTTGTATTTAGGTAGGTTTCTTTTATAAATCCCTCCACCCTCAATATAGGCGTCAAAATGTTCGAAAATGCCGTATTTTATCGCGTGTTTCCGCGAACTTAATAACCCCATAACCTTTTATTGAGGGGGGGGGGGGGGGTAAATTCCAGCCCCCCCCCCGACTGTGTGAATATCATAATTTATAATCCAATGGATAAGAAAATGACAAAAAAATGTTAGACTCATTTTTCGGAAAAGTCACTTATCTAGAGAATAACCAGAATATACATTAAGATATTCCTTTCGTGAAGGGCCGTATTTGATGGAGGCATAAGCAAGAAAAAATAAGTAACAATCAATTATTATACCCGACAATAAACTGGAATAAAAAAATGCCCGCAAATTTAGTAGATTTACACATTTTTACATTTTCTCCGAGAAGACTTGATTACAAAAATTCTTCTGCTAGTCACTGTTTTCTAAGCTTTATCATTAATATTTTCTTCAAACATTCGGTGACCCGCTGTTTTTATTGTCGTTACGGAATCATTGGAACTATTTACACGCGTTGAGCAGTTTATATCTGGCATCTAGAGTTGCTTAGTGCATAAATTATTCGATAGAAATGTTGCCAGATCGTCATCTTCATTAAGTGACGTATAAACGAGACGATGAACGATTTGAGACGATTTTGAGACGAAAATTTACCAGTACATATGTTACCGGCAATGTGTATAATGCAGGCATTCTATAGAATACCTAGTTAGTCTATACAATACCGGGTTCGTGAAGGCAATGTCTGAAATATTTTATCTATCGATAAGGGCGGGGTAAGGTTAATTCGGTGAAAAAAGGCATGTTTTTGAGATTTCTTGGCGATACAGATAGTGTTAGTTCATTCAGTCAATTTCCATATAATAATGCAACATTTGAACAATATTTTCCTAAATTTTCATTGCAAAATATTGAAAATTGAGCGAGCGTCAATGAATCTTCGGCGCGTCGAAAAAAGTTGTTTTGCGGTGTACATCATAACTCGCAACAGAATCATCCGAAACGAAAAAATGAAAATGCACTTGATAGAGGAGATGTTTTTCGAGGTAACCAAGGAAAGATGTTTTTTTTCTCGATTTTTCAATTTTTCGTAGCAGTTGGGAGCCAAAAAACCGATTTTCGCTAAAAAAAATCAGCTAATTTGGTGTTGTAAAATTAATCATTATTTAAAAAAAAACGGAAAAGCTCCCGACAATACCTGGTGAATTATGTGAAGAAGTACTGTGCGAAATTTCAAAACGATTGGTCGAATAGATTTTGAGTTATGGCGTACACGGACTTCAGACATGACAAGATTAAGAAAAACGCTTTAAACTTTTGCACACTGAAAAATTCAAAATAAAACTCCATAATTTCCTTATACTCACACAGAGTCGTCGATGCCAGGTCCGTAGAGCAAAAAGCTTCCATCAACATGATCTAGAGCATCTTTTTTGCATTTGTCCACGCAAAACTCTTCCTTCTTTACTGTCGTGCGCCGCTTGCTCCTCTGCTCTACTAATTCGCAATAAAAACCCAGCCTGGAGCAACGGACGCTCAAATACTCATAACTTCGTCAATTTTGCTCCGATCGACTTGAAATTTTGACACAATATTCTTGAGATATTATGCATTCATTTAAAAAATAAACAATGGAAAAAACAATATTATAATTCTTTACCTCCCCCTCCCCCAACCATTACATACTGTACCTAGGTAATGTATGGAATACCTAGGAATTATATAGAATGCCATTAGGAGATCAGGTAAAGTATAAAATGATGGACAAATAAAACATCTTTTGTTTGCTAAAAATCATCACTTCAATAAATCGTTTCAATTGAATGGTATTCATTTGTTCTTGCATGTTGAACTATAGTGACATTTTGTTTGGGTTTGTTTGGATTATACCCGCGCGCCCTCTCGACAACCGCATCTATTGAGCACTTTGCTGGCTGTAGATTTGGTATTATATAGAATGCCTAGGTGAAGTATGAAATAAATTATATTTTATACATTGCCTAAAGGTTTTAGGCATTCTATAGAAGGCCTAGGTATTCTGTAGACTACCGGATTATACAGATTGCCGGTAACATATAGAGGGTATCCCAGAACTGAATGCATTCCCTGAAATGGGGGGTTGGGGGTGAAATTCTGAGTCGATTGATATAAGCATGTGTGGGTCTCAGATCAACGCCTTAATTACTATTAATTTTTGAAGGCGGGCCAATCAGGTGCAGTGCTCCCGCCAGGCACCACTATACGCGCGTATCACTAACCGACGTACGCCGGCTCATCGGGCGCACCTCATTGGCCCGCCTTTGAAAATAAATAATAATTAAGGGGTTGATCTGAGACCCACACATGCTTATATCAATCGACTCAGAATTTCACCCCCAACCACCCATTTTAGGAAACGCACTCAGTTCTGGGACACCCTGTATACAGGAACGTATTTTCACTTGATTATAAACAAGGATCACTTAATTGTTAAATATTCGGATTCGTGAAAAAATCTAACAACAATGTTTTCCTAATATTGACGAGTACTTCCCTTCACTGTTCACCATCACGGTTTTCCGCAGCTTTATCGCCCTCTTTTCCCCTTGAGAACCGACCGAGGGCGTATCGATGAAACTAACCGTTTTTTCTTCATTCTTCAGAGGCATTGCATCACTCGCTAACTTGTTGAGTCTATTTCGAACGGTCATTCGTTCCCGTTCGGCTTTTTTGTTCGAACATTTGGCTGGATTGTAGCCAATCAGTGGTGTACCCTACATTCCCTTGTCGCCCGTACAGAACACCGTCCAGGATTATTGATAATTTGGAGATGAGACAAGGCGTTATTTATTACCAACACATCCTTGTTGCCGATGCGGAAAAATAAATAATCAACGAACCGAAAACCTCTTTTGCGCAGAACCATTTTCGAATATTCTTATGAATTTTGTATAATCTCATCAGTAACCATAACATAAAATTTTCACACAAAAATCACAATTGCATGTTTAATTTCGTAGATATTCAGCGTCACATTTTCGGTCACAATCAAACACATTGCTCGCAATTAATTTCTACGCAGCAAGCTCAAAAATCGCAGTAGTCGAAGTTCCATTTATCATCGAATATATCCTCCTAGTGCGGAAGATCAATGCATGGAGATACTGAAATTAGAATTGAAATATTGATTACCTATATTTAGATATGAATAAATTGGTCCAGCGACGTTTTTAATATTTATAGCATCACCGTTCTGAACATCCGTAGTATACGTTTCGATTTCCATTAACTTCCACAGAGCGTGCTATTTGTGGAACAATTCCCTGTACACAAAAAAGATTCTCACGTCTTCTGCACCTTATCCCATTTGTCATTCACATTATTTCCACGTATTTAGCCCTTCATAACTCAAAAACGTAATAATATGAAAATAGTTGACTTTATGGCAGGTTTTCATAAGTAAAAAAAAAGAATTATTTATTTTTTTGAAAAATTTAATCAGGGGACTAGTTATAAAGCGATAAAGGCAGTGCGACAGATATGTTACATTGTGTCGTAACGTTCTTTTATGATGTATGGAATGCTTTGAGCGCAGCTGTTCGGCATGATGTGGCACAAAGCCACGCCACATTTATCACACGACGATTGTCTTTTTGATATTTATTTCGATTTTCGCAAGCCTTACGCACACTCGAATCTTGCCATCTCACGATGAGTGAACTACGAGCAAATTTTGATCCAACCAACGCCATCTAGTTTACATTAATTGCACTAAAAATCATAAAAGTGTAGCCTTCGTGTGACTTTGATTTAAAAAAGGATTGAATACCAAAATGGGCGTTTGTGGGCACTTGGATGACTTGTTACAGAACTCCCATACGGTGATATAAAAGGGTATATGTGTGATATAACCTTTCTTTCTCCATGTGTAAATATATTTTTAATTATGAAAAAAAAAAATAATTAATTTTCAAGTCTAGTATTTGAGTATTTTTATTTTATTTAGTATACTTTTTATACTTGTACTTATATACATAAAAACCCAATTTCATTTAGTATACTTTTTATACTTAAAAATGGTTTATTCCACAAGAATCTCCGATAGTAAATTAACGAATTTTGTATTTTTTTTTTGTTGTTTGAAAGAAAAACCGACCAGACGGTGGTCCGATAGCATTTTTTTTCCTCGTTGTACTTCTTGATCTCGTCTTTCGGTGTCTCGGCTACAAAATCCGTTAACGATCGTCCAACGAATGGGTGGTTCTTCGCGTAAAAATACACTGTTTTACCAGGCAGGGGGCAAGACCTATCGGCCTTTAGAATCGTTAATCATAGCTTGTTACGACGTAACTAGGTGGCATCTCCCTTTCTCTCTTTATCTCTGTCCCTCTTTCACTCACTACTTTCTCCCGGTACGTGAAATCGATTTTCTACTAGGCGTTTCAATCGACGCCCTGTTAGCGAAATCGGCTCATCGCTGACCGAGATATCACTCTGACATATATATATATATGTGTGTGTGTGTGCGTGTGCGTGTGTGTGTGTGTGTGTGTGTGTGTGTGTGTGTGTGTGTGTGTGTGTGTGTGTGTGTGTGTGTGTGTGTGTGTGTGTGTGTGTGTGTGTGTGTTGTGTGTGTGTGTGTGTGTTTGTGTGTGTGTGTGTGTGTGTGTGTGTGTGTGTGTGTGTGTATGTGTGAGTGCTCACGTGTACGTGTGCGCATACAGGTGCACGTGGTAAAATATACGCTGCCCTATAAATGGAGATGCACCGATACCACCTACGCTATGGATATCAGCATCCATATATATGCAACGGCATCAACTGTATATCGTGTTACTTGAATGCCCCAGGCAGAACTCTCACAATGGCACTTTTTTTCCCTCCATTAGTCTTTCATTTTTTTTTTTTCATTTGTTATAGTCAATATCCAATCAACGATCCGGGGATGCTACCGTCCCGCGTCGTATGTATGGACGGGTATATTGCACCACGGTGCGTTTCGTTCGCATTTAGTCGGAAATTCCATGATTTTTATCGCGCGAGTCAATTGTGGATTTTGCGCTTCGTTCCTCGGGAATCTCGTCTCGTATCGAACACGCGAAATATACATCGCGTGTTCGTATATGCTCCAACTTTCAAATCGCGACATTTTTTCTATTCCTAGTGACGAGAAACCAACGAAATTGTAGTCTATCTGGGAAGTGTTTGTTTGATTTTTCGCGACACCGAACACAGTCATTGTCGATTGCAACATGGTGACGAGTGAAATGCCAAAAAAAATGGGGAAAAAAGTGAGATTGGTTCCTTTTGTGAAATGTTCGGAAGCTCGTTACTTTTGTTTGGACAACTTATTCGAAATGATGCTGTCGGGCATGGTGCAAACTCCGGATCGTACTCTTTGTTTTCAACCAGAATTTCGATTGACGTTTTTTTGGTCAATTTTGCGAACACTTTTGATTTTGTGTAATATTGCGTAAAAAATATAAATACAAAAATATAAATACACAATAAATAAAAAAATAGATTTTATATAAATACTAGTTGTGCAATTTACCAGACTTACGATTGAGTCCTATCCACGGCAAATTCTCAATTTTACATTTTATTTTATTTTATGAGAGATTATGGAAAATGTTATATAGGACACGGAGAAATGTTCGTACTACTCGAACGTGTGGGATACTTATGCACGAAAATCTCTCGCTTTCTATGTCCATCGTTTTCTCCCCTGTAAAAAAAATTTACGAAGTTTTGATAATTACACACAACCCCCAATTATTCGTAAGATTCTGGCTGTTCGATTATTCGCTTACTTGTTGGTGCTCATTTAATATTGCCGTTTGCGTGATTTATATGAACGTGGTGTTTGTTTGTGGGTACGCTAGTTTATTGATACTGTAAGTAAGTGTATTACGTAATGATCGAGCACCTAAATCATATCCCACACCCTAAACTGTGTTCCTGTGCAAGATTTATCAAAATTGATTCACTAGGTCTCGAGTTATAAGCGTTGAAAGGTACAGGCGGAAAGACTGTGTTTCAAGGTACGATTTATCGACTTGGTTTAATTAATACAGCTGAGACGGCTAAAAGTAAGGTTATGTTTAAGAATGTTTTTGTGTATAAAACAGAATTTTTTGGAACAACCATGATATGCATTTTAAAGCATGACATTTTATGTACATTGTGTGAAAATTTGATTAAAACATTTCAAACGGTAAAAAAGTTACAGTCGTGTTGATGGGACGTGTTTTTGTCTATCAAAACGCTATAACTTCGTTATTACTGCGAATTTCGCTATGAAATATTCAGGGTAGGCACAAAGGATAGGGCTTTAGAATGAGCACTTTTTTTAAAAATCGAGCTTTTCGACCTACCCAGGTGTATGTAAGCCCTTGAGACAGTTCTAGTGTCGAGACCAAAAAATTAAGGCTTGGTAAAAAAAATATATATTTATATGTATATATTGAGCACCCATTCTTTTCTAGTGCTTTTATTGATGATTCAAGAACTTACAAAAAAAATCGTGCAAAAAAGATAAAAATTAAAAAGGTTATGAGCCTCTAGATATGGTCGTGGAAAAAAGGCTTGAGGCGATATGATTCCAAAGCTCATCTTTATCTGAGATACAAGTAAAAACCTTTTTCTCGATCATTGAGAATGTCATTACAGCAGGTACCAAAGAGGAAAAAAATACAGGTTGACTGTCTGAAAGAAAGTTAATTTTTGGCCCTACGTTTCTCGAAGTTTTCCATTTAAAAAAAATAGTAATGATAATAACTTCGCAATGTCCGAAGCAGGGACAATAGAGGGATATATACTGAAGGTCCATACCCAATTTCGAAGTCAATCGGTTGCATAGAACTCGAGATTCTATGTCAACCAGGTAAAAAAAAGTAGTTTCGAGAAAAGCGCGTTTAAAATTTTGAGCACATGTTCAGACAACCGCACCTATCTAACAAGGAAAGGTTGCGAGGTCGATCTCTCCGATTTCGATGAAATTTGGCATGCTTGTAGAGTGGGTAAAAATAGGCGACACATATTTTTTAATATCTGCGGAACCCGACTTTTAAGGGTTGAAACGTACCCTCGAAAATTGCGGTGTTTTTCGTTTTTCTTCGATACCGTTTTAACGGTACGGGTAATGGAAAAATTTCAAATGGCAACAATGTTTATTTTTTCGTGCACTATCCCTTAGAGATGAGAACGATAACGTTATCGACGAAACACGAAAAACACCCCTATTTTCGAGGGTGCGTTTCACCCCTTAAAAATCAGGTTTCGCAGATATAAAAAAATACGTGTCGCCTATTTTTACCCATTCCACAAGCATGTCAAATTTCATCGAAATCCGAGAGATCGACCTCTCAAACTCCCCTTGTAAGTGGTATACTAGCATGTTATACTTACCTTATATTAATCGGCCATTCCTACCTTATAAAGAATGCCTTCCTCGACTTCGAAATGATGATTTTCTGAAGTGCGTTTATCCCTGCGAGCAGTTCCTGTCGATCCTATTCTGGTCTCGTTTGTTGGCGTAAATATTGGGAGTTTCGGAATCTGCTTTTGAGGGCTTATCCCTAAAGGTCTATTAAGAAAAAGCAACAAAAGAATCCATTTTTTTCAATTACTCGACTAGAATGATGCCTTAATATAAATCATGTATAGCTTTTTTTTGTAAAAATTAAAACATGGCAGACCCTTAATTTTTTTATAACATACAGAGATATAAAATATGTATAGAATGAATATAATATACGTATGTTTTTTATTTACGAGATATGATTTTCTTCAAAAGCCTTCAGCAGCCCTGCTGGAAATCAGAGCGATCTAATTTTAGAATAATATTAAAAATTGAAAGTGCTGGATGTGATATTATGGTTATAACATTTTTTTTCGGTAAGAATGTACATTGTAGACTTCAATGAGCATGCATAAGAAAAGTTTCGAGTGTTTCACGTATGAAAATATATTTTCATTCACAGCTCGATCAGCTCAAAACTTTACTTTTCAGCCTGCTCCCCCTTTTCATCCCTATCGTCCGTTTGGAACTATTTTAGCGTCAGAGCTATATATAGAAAGTTGCTTCTTCCTTCGATTGTGTGAAGCCGAATTTTTGAACCCTTGACAATTGATGTGCTTAATTCACAACATCCTTTTGTATAGGGCTTTTTATAACTCGGTCATACGCCGGTGATTTATATAGAAAGGTTTACTTCTGCGTCACGCTGGGCGCATTGGGTCACAGCGCGGTTGTCCTCGACCATATCTCCGCGCGACGGAATATATTGGCCTCGTGTTCTATTTCTTCAAAAGCTCGCCTGATTTTTCGACCCGAGAGCCATTTTCCAGAGAATGTCCAGAGGCAATTTTCATCCTTTTTTCCCTTTTTTTTTGCTTCGACACACAAATCGCTCTATCCCTCATAATCTTGGCTTTGCTTCCCTTCTATCGGAAAAATTTCATGTTACGATCAATCACCCGTGCTCGTCGGACCTCGAGATATATTAAAAGAGAAATTCAAAATGGCCCCGAATATCATGAAGAATTATTGCTTCCATAGATAATTCGACTGATACATATACTTGATACGGTATCTTAACTGTTTTTTTTTATCGTCCATACGTTCGATCCGATTTTAAGGGGTCTTCTCACTTTAGACGCTAAAAAAGGCTATTTTCATGATTTTTTAAAATAGGTTTATATTGTAGATATTGATATAAAAGTTGTTACACTTAATAAATACACTTTCAAACTACATTTTAAAAAATTGTTTATGTATTTATGTAAGCCAAACAAACTTTAAACGCGTTTTTCTCGAAACAACGTTTTTCGACAGCTTGTTGATAAAATCTTCGAAACTACTGAACCGATCCTTATGAAATGTTATCCACATATTCTTTATAACTATAGCTATGGCGCATATCAAGGATTTTTCAAAATTTCGATATTTACTTTTTTTGCCAAAAACGGTGAAAAACACGTTTTTTTTGTTTTTTCGAAAAATGTCCGCCATTTTTGTTATTTTTGCATATACCAAAAATCGTATGATATGCACTATAGCTATTAACGCACTGAATCTAAAACCGTTTTATTTTTTTTGTTTCGCTTGATCCATCTGCGAGGTTTCATCAACAGGGCAGACTACAATTTTTTTAGGAAACTTTTTGAACTGCTATTTTCGTCTATAAATAGTGATTTAAATAAATTTGAAAAAAAATGTATGTACTTCGAAAGTGTATTTATTGAGTGTAACAAATTTTATATCAATATTTATAATATAAACCTGTCAAAAAAATTCATCAAAATAACCTTTTCTAGCGTCTGAAGTGAGAAGACCCCTTAATGTTAATGATTAGACCTCCGATCTATTGAAAAATAACCGACGTTGCCAAGATAAATAGAAAACCCGTTTGGAATCAGACTTTTAAAAATGATCATCAATATTTATATTATTAAAAACTTCCATGGTGCATTGTAAAATGGGGCGGGGTTGAAATTCCGAACTTTAAATGCTCCGACGGTTTAAAATTCCGAAATTTAATATTCCGAAATTCAAAATGGGGCCGGGTTGAAACTCCGAACTTTGAATGATTAGATCGCTCAAAACTCCGAAAGATCAAAACTCCGAAAATCTGAACACCGTCAAAATAATTCGGCTATGGAAGTTTTGAAAATGTCAAAATTTTCAATAAATCGACGAATTACGTCAACAATTTTTTTTCATCAAGACGTCATTTTGCGTCAATTTTGAAATTTGTCTAGACAATGTTATACGTTCTACATAATTTACAGTCAACTGTGTAGACGTTCGCTGGTATGATCTTGACATGGGGGGTGGGTTGAAATTTCGAACTATGAAAGCTCCGACGGTTTGAAATTCCTAATTTCAATGTTTCGAAATTACAAGGTTCGTCAAGATCATGCCAGCGAAAGTCTACACAATTGACTGTAAATGATGTGGAACGTATAAGATTGTCTAGACAAATTTCAAAATTGACGTAAAATGACTTCTTAATAAAAAAAAAATCATTCGTGAAATAATTCGTCGATTTTTTGAAAATGTTGAAACTCTCAAAACTCCCATAGCCGAATTATTTCGACGGTGTTCAGATTTTCGGAGTTTTGGTCTTTCGTGTAAAATTCTTTCGGAGTTTTGATCTTTCGGGATAGTATTCTTTCAAATTTTTTGGCGTTCTGATCATTCAAAGTTCGAAATTTCAACCCGACCCCGTACAATGAAACAATTTTAATAAAAACCTTCGCACCGATTCTCCAGCGATACTCCAAGATAAGAATCCCGCGGAAATTTGATTGAGCTTGGCTTGTAAACTAATTTTTACCGGGTTCCATCGTATAAAAAAGAACTCCGATTTTAAACAAGCCTAGAATTACCCGGGAAAAAAAATTGATCGCGTCGCGATTAATGTGGCAATTGCCGAGTGGTGAAAAAAACGTAGCGCCGTGATTTTCCTTGAGTGTTCACTCATTGTGTAATTGACCCTCACAGCGGATCGTATTTTTTAGAAAATTGTAGTTGAACCGCGTACACGTTAGAATCGTGTCGATTTCCATTAGCGATGGCTTCTCCCTCCATTTCTGCTATTAGTAGGGAAAACCCTATCGCGGTATCGGACAAACCGTTGCAATTTTTCGCACGCTACACATTCACGCATACATGTATACTCATTGTTTTGTGTATGTTTGATGCTGGCAATCCGGAGTACGGGTAATTCAACGAGATCGGGCGCGAGCAATGGCAATCGTGCGGGTAATACACAGTGTTCTACCGTACTCTCTCTCTCTCTCTCTCTCTCTCTCTCTCTCTCTCTCTCTCTCCCTCTCTCTCTCTCTCTCTCTCTCTCTCTCTCTCTCTCTCTCTCTCTCTCTCTCTCTCTCTCTCTCTCTCTCTCTCTCTCTCTCTCTCTCTCTCTCTCTCTCTCTCTCTCTCTCTCTCTCTCTCTCTCTCTCTCTCTCTCTCTCTCCCTCTCTCCCTCTCTCTCTCTCTCCCCTCTCTCTCTCGCGTCCCCGATCCTCCTTTTCTCTATTTCGCTATTCGCTACACCCAAGAACTTTATTTCCCCGAGGATCACTTCGTGAGTTTATCGCTCGAGGTTTACGTCGGGGCATTCTTCCGTCTAGGTATATTCCCCTTGCCAAATCTGCCTCTCCGCGATTCCACCCTCAAGTTGTCTCCCTCTTTCCTCTTTTCGTTTTGCTCTTTTTTACAAACTGCACTCTTCCTTGCTTGTCCGGTCCCTTGGAGAGGGCCTCCACCGCCCTACGTCCACGTCCTTCGTATCCTTCGCTCTCCTTGCGCGAGCTCTCTAACTTCTCGTCCGCCCACGTTTCCTTGCCCCAAATCAAGAGAAACAGCTATCCGGCGCGTGTGAAGGGCGGTATTGTCTCCTTATGGCGGTATTATTCTTGTCTGGAGCGTTGTTTTGAAGGTGGTTTTTAGGATGGAACAACTGAACAAATAACGATGAAAATAAATGCAGAGGTTTATTTATCCTTCAAGAATATGTACAAAACAGTTATCATCGTGTACTCGTACGTTTGTTTAGAATGGTGCGCGGAAAACACCTGCAATTGGCGACCAGTGTTATGGTCGTTGTATGAATCCGAAAGGAACCAAACATATTCGTAATCTGTATGAGTGTTGTGATGGTTGGTACCAGGTCGAGCAAAACAAATTACAAAATGACGACATGCTAAACTTTGATTGTCAATTTTTTCTATTTTTCGGACCATTCTACGAGTTATACAGGGTGCTAGGAAGGTCGATGCAAAGCCTTAACGGGGTGATAGGTCACCTTGTTAGGAACATATCTAACCTAGGCTACCTTAGTCCAAAGTCTAAGGATTTCAAGTTGTCATGGTCAGTATGATTTTTGGAAAATTTCCCGAAATTAGGTACTAACTCGTTTATAATGTTTAGACAGACAATAATTGGTAACTGAAAACTTATTTGCGTCTTAGCTTAAGGCGTTAGGCAACTCTAGAGGCCGAAAAAATAGGCTTCTTGGGGATTTTTTTTCAGAAAAACTACAACATAAATCGAGATTACAAAAAGGGTGTTTATCATACCTATCAGTGACTGTATACAATATTTTTTTTTAAGCGATTAATTTCAAAATGGCAGCTGTGCAGCGTTTATCTCAAAACTGCATTTTTAAGTTGGCCGGAAACATAACTCAGACAATTTTCAACCGATTCACTTGAAATGTTGAATATATCTCGAGAAATACATTGTCTATGAAAGTACGTAGGATTTTTTTTATATTGCATAGTTCATTTGTTATTAATAATTATCTGACGATTTTTTAGGCAAATTTTTGGAAAGTGAAAAATTTCGTCATTTTATTGTTAATAACAAATGAACTATGCAATATAAAAAAAAAATCCTACGTACTTCCATAGACAACGCATTTTTCAAGAAATATTTAATATTTCAAGTGAATCGGTTGAAAATTGTCTGAGTGATGTTTCCGGCCAACTTAAAAAATGCAGTTTTGAGATAAACGCTGCACAGCCGCCATTTTCAAATTAATCGCTTCAAAAAAATTATTGTATACAGTCACTGATATGTATGATAAGCACCCCTTTTTGTAATCTGGATTTATTTTGTAGTTTTTCTGAAAAAAAAATCCCCAAAAATCCTATTTTTTCGGCCTCTTGTTACATCCTAGCGAATGTGCCTTCTCTCGCTTATTCCCAATATCCTCATTTGCCGTCATAAGCGTAACAGCATTAAACGGAACTTGCGTACGCTCCGCGAACATATTCAAATCACAGCGACATATACACGATGGCCGCACCGCCACAGTCATCGCAGGATCTCAGGCGCATATTTCAAGAAGAGCTGTCGAACGAAAAATCAACCATCAGCTCGATCAACAGACTCCAAAAATCCTACGCCCATCCGCATGGTGACCAAGAGAAGCCTCGAACCTAGATTATTTAAACATGACATAGACTAGACGACTCCGACGAACTTATAACTCCGACTAAATAATAATACATCCGGTCTCGCAGCGTAGTCCGATACACAAACTTCTCGATATGAGAAGTCACCAGAGCCATAAATTGACATAACACAAACCATGCGAATGCTTAGGTCTCAGATATCGAACTCTATATCCCATGCGCTTTTTCGCCGAAACACGGGACAAAGGTCCCCTGCCTTCGATACGTGCAATTCTAAATAAGGAATGATCGAGATCCATTCTGCGAATCATGAATATCGCGACCAATCACGCTAAACCTTAAAGTTCCTTCTCCCACTATCGAACCCCTCCTCATTTTCATATCAAGAAAGACTTCCTTCCTGAAGTCAGTCTTCCAACAGTTTCCATTGCGTTCAGATCAAGTCTCCCGACAATCTTCATCAATCAGCAACGTTTCCATCGAATTAACTTCACTTCTTAATCTTGTTCTGACAGAATTCGAAGTGTAGCACAAATATCATAGAGTTTCGAATATTATACATTTTCGGGTTTTGACCGAAGTATCGTATAATCTTTTAGTCGACTCTCGCGGCCTCGAGTCCATAAAGTATTTCAAGTGCAGTTTACTACGCGTAAAAACATAAATACGCTCAGCGCCCGAAAGTCTAGTGCTGGTGACCGCTTCCGACCGCTAAGTGTGGCGTCCGTCAACGAGGCCCTTATCTGCGAGCGTCAACGGATATCCTTGCGAGCGAGCGTACCTACACACTGATACACTCACAAACACGGCGGCCAATGTAAGCGACAAATTTCATTTTATGTTAATTCGATTGTTCCCCCGGCTTCACAGTCATTTTCAGGGGATATTACGATATCTGTGGCCCCAAGTTTTGGCCATGCAGTCTTTATATTTGGCCCAAAATAAGACTTTTTTCAAGAATACAGAAAATCGAAATTCGGCTTCTAAGGGGGTGAAACAGAGGTTTTAAATTTTTAATGAGGCGGAGTATTTTTTGGGTAGATTTCTTTAGAATTCGGCGTAAACATTCTAGAAAACAAGTAATTTTCAAAGAGTTAGGTAGTTCATTGATACACGATTTGTAACGGGATAAACGGGAGCTTGGAACGTTGTTAAACATTGGGATATTACGGTATCTGTGGCCCCTAATTCTGACCACGCAGCCATCATATGTGACCCAAAATAAGACTTTTTTGAGGAGTGGTAAAAATCGAAATTCGATCCTTAAGGGGTTGATACAGGGGTTTTTAAGTTTGTATGGGACATCATATTTTTTTTGACAGATTTGCTTGAAACTTGGTGTAAATACTCTACAATACAAATAACTGAACACGTATTTCTGCATTTCCTAAAAGTGGACCCTTAAAAGAGCTAAACGGGAGGGTAAAAGTTTGTATGAGACAACATATTTTTTTGTCAGATTTACTTGAAACTTGGCATAAATACACTAAAATACAAATAATTAAACACGTATTTCAACAATTTATGAAGTTTAACCTTTAAGGGGGTTAAACGGGAGTGTTAACGTTGATAAGAGAAAACATATTTTTTTACCAGATTTACTTGAAACTTACTAAATTGATTTGATATAGAACACTAGATGTTTTCCTCTGTGTTTGGTGCGTGTAGACAGTCAAGTAGTACTTTTTTAGCCCCTTAACTGTGTTTGTTTCAGTTGGCATAAATATACCAAACAAATACATGTGTAATTATTTGTATTGGAGTGTATTTATACCGAGTTTCGAGCAAATCTGACCAAAAAATATGTTGTCTCATATAAACTTTGAAACCTCCGTTTCACCCCCTTAAGGGTCAAATTTCGATTTTTACCACTCTTGAAAAAAGTCTTATTTTGGGTCAAATATAAAGACTGCGTGGTCAGAATTAGGGGCCACAGATATCGTAATACTGCCCATTTTCATTATCAATTTTTCTGTAAAAGCAACTTCATTCATCCGATCACTTATTTGTAATAAACCTTTAGTTAAGTTTGTACAAATTCATCGGATTATTTGTAAATACCAATCACTGCATGACTTCCTAATTTTTAACTCATTCCAAGCACTACCCCTTTTCACCCTCATCCCGTGCTATTGCGCTTGTCGTAGGCAAAAAAGGAGGGAATCAAAAAATATATGCCCACGTCCCTTCCGGACGTGACACTGTAGAGTGGCTTAAGGCCTTAATGTGTAGTAAATCGACAAACACCAATACAATCATCTGTATCCACACAACTAACTAAAAGGGACGTGTTGAATACTTAAAAACATGTAAAAAAAATACCTTTTATGTTACTGGTATTTTCAAAAAATAGCATTAACATAAGAGGTGAACGAGTTGGTACCTAATTTTGGGAAATTTTCCAAAAATCATACTTACCGTGATAACTCGAAATCCTTAGACTTTGGACTAAGGTTACCTAGGTTAGCTATGTTCCTAACGAGGTGACCTATCACCCCCTTAAGGCTTTGCATCGACCTTCCTAATACCCTGTATATTTGAAAAAAAATATTGCAACTACATTCTGCTACCAACGTCGAAAAAAAGTCTACTGAAGGTGTATGCCAAATCTCAGCTCAATCAGCCAATTGACAATCGAGATATCGTGGTTGCCGATTTGAAAAGCACAGTTTCGAGAAAAGCGATTATAATTTCTATAAGTCGGCTAATTTTATGAGTATCATTCAACGGTATTCACATACGTATTTAGAAAGGTCTGTAGAATAATAAAATAAAACTTAAAAAAAAAAACAATTTTTTGTTTTTGTCAAATTTCTAGACCAGACTACTGCCTTGAACGAAATTAAAACATGTACCGATGCTAGCAACAGTTAAAAAAATTATTCCATATGGTTTATTTTTTAGCCGTCGCAGTAGAACAGCCTCTTAAGGCGTTACCCCCACTTGTAGCGCAAAAAAGGCCCTTTTCATGATTTTTTTTAAAGAAAACTACGAAACTTTTTTAATCGATCAATATACCATCTTAAAGAACACATCTTGAAGAACTTTCAGTAATTTTTTTATTGAAAAATATTACATTGTTTAGTGGCAAATGGCCGTCAATGAAATAATGATTTTATATACACGGTTTGCGGTGACCAACATTGCGGCGAAGTGGATCATCTGAAAAAAAAAATGCGGATGGATTTAGTCAAATATAAGTATAAACTAGTCTTTAATCGAAGGATTTTAAAAAATATTCATTTTTCACAAAATGGCGGACAGTCAAAGTTAATGGTTCGATTTTAACGAAAAAAAACGGCCGTTTTTTGGCTATAAAACGGCCATTTTTTTCGAAAAAAATCGAACGATTAAAGACTACATTTTTATGTATTAAATGAGCCTGCAAAATTTCTAGAAGATCGGTTCATTGGTGTTCGAGTAATCTTGGTCACCAACTTCAGAAATGCCAATTTGAGAAAAACGCGTTTAAAGTTTCTCTTTCAACGCTCTTTCAACGCGGATTCGTCTCTTTCAACGCTCATATCTCAGTCAATTTTGTTCGGATCGACTTGAAATTTTCAGGACTTATTCTCAGATACTTAAGCTTCAAAAAAATGCAATAAAAAAAATCGATTTTTTCCGAATCGCAAGTGGGGGTAACCCCTTAAGGAAAAAAATTGCGTCGGCCTCATTCCTCTCCTGCGCAGACTCTTCCCACGTTCATCCTAGTGGGCTGTACGCCCCGATGCATCTTTCGTTTTCCAATTCTTACGCTCGCATGAAACACGAAATTGCACCCCCCCCCCTTCTGCTAACATCCCGACGATACTTGCGCGGCTCTACCTGATTCCCTCATGAACAAATTCATTCGTGGGGGTCACGCGACGATATTTCGCTGGAGTATAGCGAATGAAAAATTGATGCCACACGGTGACTAGCCATGATCAAATCTGGGCCCAGTTATTTCTGCAATGTGAACTTTCAATACGACAGTCACGTGTAAAATTGTTAAAAATGATTAACCGTCGATTATTGTTTGCAATGGTGATTCTGCAATGATGCATGGTCAACTTGCATTACACACGAATTGCTGACTTACAGTATATGCAACAACATCGAAAATTTATATCTCAATCAAGCCGAGTCTGCTGATCAGTGAAGACGAATAAAAATTGACCCAACCTTCTCGCATCCAACATGATGATTGTCGGGACGTTCGAAACCCGCCCGACGGGCACTCGAGATATCCGGGGGAAATCAGTCTTCGAGAACCAATCCGAGTGCCGAGAGAGCGAGAGAAAGATAGGGAGCAACTGAAGGATATAAAAAATAAAAGACGCGTGTAGCGATAGGTACACAGGGAGAAACGAATACACGCGAGATTTTCTAGCATCGCGAACTATTCGAGTGCCGGTGATCGAAAGTTTTATCCCATCGGGAGATAGGAATAGCACACACGACGGACGATATCTACTTCGGAGAGCCATGGGAATTGTTGTCTATATGTTTGTCTTAGCGATGCATGCATATACATATATATACACACAGCGTCTGATGCTTAAGAATTTCAAGTTTTCCTTCGTAAAACCCTTTGGGATTGCGAAGCTTGGGCTTTTTTTTAATCCAATGTTCCGTTTGTCAGTAAATCTTTCAGTCGCTGGCAATTTTTTGCACAAAGTCAAGGCATTCTATCGATTTGTTATCGAAGCATCGTGCTCTAGAGAGAAAAAACTTCGAAACTCCCACGTATTTCTAGGCATATTTTCACAAAATCATGCCACACCTTCCTCTCTCGATGGCAACTGAAGTATAAGATCTTAGAAACGGGCCAAAGAGCAGTTAAGGCCTTAGGCCACTCTAGAGGCCGAAAAAATAGGCTTTTTGGGGTTTTTTTTTCAGAAAAACTACAAAATGAATCAAGATTACAAAAAGGGTGTTTATCATACATATCAGTGATTGTATACAATAATTTTTTTGAAGCGATTAAATTCAAAATGGCGGCTGTGCAGCGTTTATCTCAAAACTGCGTTTTTTAAGTTGGCCGGAAACATAACCCATACAATTTTCAATCGATTCACTCGAAATGTTGAATATATCTTGAAAAATGCATTGTCTATGGAAGTACGCAGGATTTATTTATATTGCCTGGTTCATTTGTTATTAACAATTATCTGACGATTTTTTAAGCAAATTTTTGGAAAGTGAAATTTTGCCGAAAACGTCGTCAGATAATCGTTAACAACAAATGAACTATGCAATATAAAAAAAATTCTACGTATTTCCATAGACAACGTATTTTTCAAGACATTCAACATTTCAAGTGAATCGGTTGAAAATTGTCTTAGTTATGTTTCCGGCCAAGCTAAAAAATGCAGTTTTGAGATAAACGCTGCACAGCTGCCATTTTGAAATGAATCGCTTCAGAAAAATTATTGTATACAGTCACTGTTATGTATGATAAACACCCTTTTTGTAATCTCAATTTATTCTGTAGTTCTTCTGAAAAAAAAACCCAAAAAGCCTGCTTGTTCGGCCTCTAGAGTGGCCTAACCCCCTTAAGTAGCTATAAAGTTATTGGCAGGTCTATCGTAATATGACTGACGCAAATATATTGTATGAAGCCTGTTGAGGCAGTATTGTTGTCTAGGAATTTGAAGAAAATGGTTTTTTATATTTATTTTATTATTCTATAAACCTTTCCGAATACGTCTGTGAAAACCGTTTAATGATACTCATGAGATTAACCGAGTTATAGAAATTATAGGGGGCGCGGTCGAGACTCCGCAACTTTGAGAAATCATCACAGTCTAACGGGTCGACAAATAGCTGATTTTTGCCATTTTTGTTCGATGCTTAAAATCCGCTAATCAGTCTGTTTTTTTATGTCAAATCAAAACACTCATGAAGAACAGAAAATACATTTTGAAACGTTTATTTTATTTTTTACATTTTTTTAACGGTTGAAAATCACTTCGAAAAAAAGGAGTCCTCCAGGTGTACACGATTGTGGCCGTAAATATTATCTGAAACAAAATTTGCAAAAAGATTATTGATCAGTATGAAAGCCGCTGTCTTGCTATGGAGGTTTTTTCAAAATCAAAATTGACAAAATGACGACGGTTTGAAGAAAAAAAAGTATCGAATTTAGCCTATTTTTTCGACAGTTTTTTGTTTAAACAAAATTGAATATTTAAAATAGAAAAAGCTTCCACAGCAAGATGAAGAATGGCGTGAAGAATGTTGTGTCAAAATTTGAGACGGATAGCTTGAAAACTCTTCCTTTGAGAGTGCACACCGTTTTGAAAAACGACATTTCGAGGAAAACGCGTTTGAAGTTTCGAGTGCGGCATTTCCACATAAATTGTCTACTTACGATCAATCAGCGATGCCAAGTCCATGTTTATAACCGTCTATACTATCGGAACGTGAAAAAAATTGATTTCTTGAAAATTTCCCACTGTGATGGTTCCTTCAACGCGTTTTTCTCCAAACTAAGCTTTTCAAATCGGCAACCACGATATCTCGATAACCAATTGGCCGATTGAGCTTACATTTGGCATGCACCTTCAGTAGTCTGTCTGTCAACGTTGGTAGCAGAATTGAGTAGAAATAATTTTTTTTAACACAATTCTGAGAATTTCCAGAAAAAAATGATAATGGAAGTTGAGCATGCCGCCATTTTGTAAATGTCTTTTTTCTGAATCTGGCACCAAACATCACAACACTCATACTGATTAAGAATATGTTTGGTTTTTTTCTTCTGATTTCCACAACGTCCACAAAACTGGTCGCCAATTTGAGACCTTTTCCGCGCCCCCTTTTAAACAAACCAACAAAAGAACACGGTAATACATTTTTCACCACGTTCCGGAAGGGTCGATAAACATGTGTAAAAAAATTCAGAAAGAAAAATCCAACAATTCAAAGGTTATTCCATCCTACAAATTACTTCCAAAACTGTCTATTCTCTTGTTATTCCTACAGATTCTTGAGGAATCGATAAACATGTGTCAAACATTTTGTAAAGAAAACCGTATAAAGGTTATTTCATCCCAAACGTTACCTCCAAAACAGCGCTCTAGACAGCTGCCTTTACAAACTATTTTTATTTACACTATTGATACATGATCATTATCAATGTTTCTTGTTGAAAGTTCTAGTGTGGCGGAGCCAAATAACAGCCACACAAGTATTTATTCTATAGACTTCATTTAACGCTCCGGATTACACGATCGTGTCCTCTTGATTCGGGACTCGAACTGACGGGTAGTGCTCGTGGGGGACTACTAGTCCCAAGCACGCGCAATAAGTCTAAAAAGCCATTAGGCCCTACATTCCTCAATATGCCTTCGCGAACTTTTGCCATTCCTTCCCCTCAACTTTTCCTACTTGCCACTCAACTTTTCCCACTTCTCTAGGGCACCCATCTTGAGTCTTGTCCTCCCTCCCCGATGCACTATCCCATCGCATTTGCAGGAGGGCACCAGGCAACTGCGGCAAACCCATGCCGATACCGACAAGCCCGAAATTTTAGGACGACTTTCAAGAATGTATTATACCATAGCCAATAGTCACAGCACTTGTTTCAATACATTGAGAAACTTAATTACGACGTGAAATACGGTAGTGACGTAACGTGCCGAGAAAGGATCCCGTGATGGATTCCAGACGTATAATTGACGCCTCGAAACGAACATGGGTACTTTTACTTTTTTTGTTTTGCTCTCTTCTGAAGTCTCAGTCTCCTGGTGATTTCGATCAAAGCTGAGAGAACACGAGAGAAGAACTCGTTGGACAGAAGACGAAAAAAAAGTACATCAAACGTAAAATTCCATTAAGGGTAAAAAATTCACGTATCGCACTCGCTCTCCCGACATCTGGTTTCATTATGACAAATGACATGTACGGGCTAGCTGCGCACATTGGATTGGCATGCACGGCGTTGCGAGCGCAAAATTCCCGTTTGGCACTGCTTCTCCACGTTGGCCGGCGTATATGTGTGTATGTGTGTGTGTGTGTGTGTGTGTGTGTGTGGGTGTGTGTGTGTGTTTGGGTGTGTGTGTGTGTGTGTGTGTGTGTGTGTGTGTGTGTGTGTGTGTGTGTGTGTGTGTGTGGGTGTGTGTTAGTGTGTGTGTGTGAGCGCGCGCGTGTGTGCGTGTGTGTGTGTGTGTGTGTGTGTGTGTGTGTATGTGGGTGTGTGTGTGTGTTTGTGTATGTGGGTGTGTGTGTGTGTTTGTGTGTGTGGGTGTGTGTGTGTGTGTGTGTGTGTGTGTGTGTGTGTGTGTGTGTGTGTGTGTATGTGGGTGTGTGTGGGTGTGTTTGTGTGTGTGTGTGTGTGTGTGTGTGTGTGTGTGTGTGTGTGTGTGTGTGTGTGTGTGTGTATGTGTGTGTGTGTGAGTGAGGGTGTGTGCGTGTGCGTGCGCATGTGTGTGTGTGTGTGTAAGCGTTGAATGATGAACGACCATGACCGGAAGTGAAAATGATGGAGTACGAGTAAAGTCGCGCTCAAAGCGAGTCCCAACAGCAAACGCGCGGCATATCCCAGAATTTTGCTGAGGCTCGCTTGTATGTATGCCCAACCTTTTATATACGTGTAGGCGATGTATATATATATATATATATATATATATATATATACCCACAGATGTGTATGTGCATTTACACGTACGTGTGGGTGATGCTTAATACGAGATGTCTATATACACACGAGAAAGAAGATCGCGTGCGCCACTCAAGCACAGACAGAAGAAGCTCGCGACCGACTAGAGTGCTCAGGAGAAATTGAAAGAGATAGGAGTAATAGCGGCTAGGCCGAGAGGCGGGAGGGGTCGGTCGCTACTAAGCAGTGCACGGATGGAAAGCACGTTTCTTCGCACAGGAAGACGGCTTTTTATTTTTGTCACTATCCTCATGACGAGCGACTTTTCCGAAAGCTTTTCCCGCCTTCCGATTCTTCACGTTCGGGTTGACGTGTCCAAAGTAACACAGGAAACGCCTGGAAGTACTGATCGAGAGATGTACGTGTATACGTATCGCTGTGTGGTGAGGAACACACTTTTCTCGTATTTTCCCCGTGTGTCGAGAAAATTTACTGAGATTGAGGAAAAAAGAAGTGGACGTTTATGCGTTGAGTGGGGTTTCTTTGGATGGGATATAAAAAAATCGATTGATTAAATAATCTTATATATTGGGAATAATTGGTGCCTCTCCGGTCGCGCGTTGTGAACGCTGTTATTATTGAAGCCTACTGAATTCAAAATAGAAAAAAATCATGGAAATAGCATGAAAAAGTAAAATTGACTGTTACCGGAATTTTTTATGTCAAATATTGACAATTATCGGCATTTTCGATATACTCTTCTTTAAGGCGTAACATCTGAGTAGGAAAGTATGTTTACCGGCTTGTTTGTTGGCTTGACTTATGTATGAACATCACAAGAATGAAATGAAAAGTCTGGAGGACGCATAACCCGAGCAGTTTTCATCCGATCAAATTGAAAGTTTAGCTATGGCTTCTCAGATAGGTTCTCCAAAGAAGTACACACGATTTTTACGATACATCAACAATTCTCGTTTTCATAAGCACATTAGCCGATTATTAAGTAAAAAAAACAAAAATACGTTCAAAATGATGCCATTTGCGAAAAAAAAAACATTTTTCAATAACCGTGTGTACTTATCTGGCAAAACTCAGGTGCATGCTGATTTTTTTCGTTCAAAGTGCTAATCCGTAATAATTATGCGTCTAAAGAGTAACGCTCTCAGTGTAGCTACGCCTGAGCCACATTTTGTACTTTATTTTTTTACATTTTTTTTATACCTCAACACATGTACAATAAACCCCCCTAACTTCATTTTAATGGCTTCTTTTAGTATTCTCAAAAAAAAATTCCCAAAACGGTGTCATTTTTTGGTGAGGTACATGTATGTAACGCCTTAAGGATCGACAAGTTAATACGGCAATTTTTTGAAAGTCATTAGCTGCAGTACGACAATTGTTTGATCGACCATGGCGTTATCTGCTATGGAAAAATGGTTTGTTCATACTAAAAGTTGAGATCGTTCAGTAACGATGACCAGTTCAAACCCAATAGTAGCCCAGTTCTAGTCAGACCCGCCACATCTTAATTATTTTTCCATCGTGCAGGAAAACAGAATATATACATATATATATATATATATATATACAACAGACTAGAATCATGGTTACGATCGATAAAAACGATCGGCGGCCCTGCACGGGTCGAGACACTGCGTAAAAATGTAAGTGTAGTGCACGATTTGTAGGCAACTGCGTACTTTACCGCTCGTTTTTCTTTATCACCAATGGAAATATAGGAGCCTCGGTAGAATTTTATTAGAGTGATGTATAAACACGCCGAGAAGATAAAGTGAACAACTGCGAGTCCAGCGAAGCTTTTATCGTCGGCATAACGCGTCCGTGTGTGTGTGAGCCCGCGCTCCAAGATGAGATGTAAGGGTCACGTAAATGTCCGTCTATTTATTGACCACACGTTTCACATAGATCGCTTGTGTTTCCCACATTTATGTAGACCCCGGATGTGCGACCTTAAGTTCCTTCGAAGCGATAAACCTTATTTATCCTGTCCCTTTATTGAATATCGAATATTTGATGGATCCAGCCAAGAATATGTTTGTATTTCCGGAATAAGCGTCGCACCTACGCCCTTTTGCTCCGCGACTGTTTTTTTTTCTCCTTCAAGTTGACACAACGTTTCACTGGTTGGCACGGTACGCTTCCTTGTGACGATTTACGTATTCTCAATAGTCGTGCGTAGCTGGTTTTTATCACTGAGCTATCGTGTGGTAGAGCGGTATACGGATAGATTGCGTGAAGCGCGGATGGATAAATGAGGAAGCGTTCTTAAGATGGCCTCGCTATTGCCGCGCGATTCTGACTTCGGTAGATATATCAAGTTCCACGAAAAATGTTCTTTCGGCTTGTGAAAGCATCGAGTATATCGGCGATTCCAATACGATTCACGGACTCCGAGAATCAAGCAACCCTGATCAAATTTGTGGGATCCCCTCAAGGGCTCGACTCTCGAATGCCGAACATTTTCTCACATTTACAATCTCCGGTTCAGGTTGATGCGTCGGGATTTTCCTGGATTGAGGGAAGGTTCTGCCTTGGTGGGCCAAAAAATGTTCGATTTTTCACCAATTTTTAACGCGAAAAATATTAAATATAGAATGTTGATATTTGGTATGTTGACTAAGCGGTCTTTATTGAACATCAAAACATTTTTTAAAGATTGACAAAATATGGTGGTGGGAGTGGGAGGAGCCACGTATGTCGGTGCGCGGGCGATGACATTCTCCGCTTGCGGAAGTCCTAAGACCCGGACAGGCGATCTGAAGCAAAAAAATCAAACATATTTTTACTTTGTACAATATTGTGTATAAGTTGACCTAGAATGAAGAAGAAAAATTGAAAAATAAAAAAATAGTAAGCGATCGGAAGGAAATTTTGTTTTTTTTTATTTTCGCAGTTTTTTGCTCAGTATTTTTTTTATTTTTCAATGTTTTTTCTTCATTCTAGGTCAACTTCTGCACGATATTGTACAAAGTAAAAATATGTTTGATTTTTTTGCTTCAGATCACCTGTCCGGGACTTAGGACTTCCGCAAGCGAAGAATGTCATCGCTCGCGCACCGACATACGTGGTTCCTTCCACTCCCACCACCATGTTTCGTCAAACATGGTGGTGGTTTCGTCAAACATGTTTCGTCAAAATATTAAAAAATATTTTGATGTTCAGTAAAGACCGCATAGTCAACATACCAAATATCAACATTCTATATTTAATACTTTTCGCATCAAAAATTGGCGAAAAATCGAACATTTTTTGGCCCAACAAGGCAGAACCTTCCCGTAAGGAAAACACGACCTTACATTTGGACAAGAGAGAGAGAGAGAGTGTGAGAGAGAGGGAGAGAGAGAGGGGGGGGCAGCGAGATAGAGATATCGTGGAACCACACCAATGCCATTTATTATACAACCCGTTTTCTAGATGAGATTTTGCGACCCAGGATTTACCGTGAAATGTCGCAGAGCACGACGAAAAGATTGAGAACCGCACACATACACACAGATCCACACTCACCGACACACACACACACACCTACCCACACACCTATACACATATCTACCCACAAACACACACCTACCCACACAGTCACCTACATGCACACCTACTCATCTACCCACACACACACACACACACCTACCCACACACTCACCTTCATCCACACCTACACATTTACCCACACACTCACCTGCATCCACACTCACCCACATACACACCTACCCACCTATCCAAACACACACACCTCCCCACACACATACACCCGTATATATATCACGATACAGAACAAAGAAAGGAAGCTGATCCGAGGTCTGAGCGTAGTAAAAAGGAGGAAAAAAACTCAGGAAGAATAGGGACGAAATCGAGAAACTTGGAGCGTGAAGGATTCAAGCGGCGGTAGAACGAAGGGGGAAAAATGCCGTCGTTCATTTGAAGAGGTCGTAAAAGGAATAGAAGCAAAAAGGCAGGCAGGTTGGCAGGTTTTACCTCACGCGGTGGCGGTTATAGGCAAGCGCAGAATCGATCAGTCCAAAACTTTTCGCCAAACTCAATTAAGAATTTGTAAGGTGCTAGTTAAAATGTATATACATATTGGCCATGACGCTGCAGAAGCAAAGGAACCGAGACGTCAGGCTCGTTGCATAGATCGGCCGCTGGTAGACAGGAGACCCTGACCCGTATCATTCTCCGCCATGGATCGTATCACTTATGGCGTTTTGTTACTCCATAGTTTATATATAACGAGATTTATATATACGTTATCGCTGATACAACCGTATCGAATGGCACGGGAACTAAAATGAACTTGAAAGTGAAGCTGTCTCGCCTGTCTCCTTGACTTTGTCGAATAATGGCCAGTGCCCGATTACGCTTGCTTCTTAATTTAGGGTTCTGTATAGTTATAAGTTCTCCATAATGTTATCAGGGCTTACTTTGAGAGCGTTCTTTAAAATGTTTTTCAACGAATCGTTGTATTTCGAGACGTGACATTTTTCGGAATAACCTTTTTACATATATAGTAAAGTTTATCTAAAGGTGATTTAAAGACATTGAGGTGTACAAAATGTTGGGTATGGGGATACTAGGCTGCATGAGATCCTCGAAGTTAAGTGTCTTCAAAAACATCTTCCAACCCACATATATATAAGACACAATACACCCGCATATACGTATATGTGTGTTTTATGCTTTGTAAATCGTCCAGACCAGCCTCACTGTAGGATCAATAATAATAACAAAAATACAAGTACCATGCATTACGATAAAAACCAATGTGGAGAACATTTTCTCCATTAAAATTGTATGCAAATATTCGAAAATAAATATCAAGCTGCACATGTTTGCATTGGCCGAAAGGAATTTTCCCCTTTCGGAACGCCGGGCTACAGGGCTATGGTTATCGTTATTATGTACTTGAGCCAAACGAATGGTGACTACACCGGGACAGCAGTGCAAAAAACGGTGATTCAAAAAAATGCATGCTAATTCGATTCGATCCGTCAGCAACACGAATGGAAAAGCAGCCCATAGGGATACGTCTGGTTTTCAGTATTATGAAGGGTGGAAGAGAGAGCGAGAGGAGGAAGGGGGGAAAGGTAGAGAAAGGGAACTAATATATTTCATTACTTTTATCGTCCGACTATCCGCGCACGGAAATCCACGAAATGATCCTCCCTACAGATTGCCAGATTAACGATCGAGAAGCATGCAATCTCGGTATACGCCGCAACGCCTGGGCATGGAATTCATGCGAATGTGATACTTCGAAGTCCCAACTTTGCGGGACTATGTCCATCTCTTTTGGAATCACGAATGTGTACTCGCGTTCACTCTATATCCGTGCATCACGATTGCCACTGGACGAAAGGATATACATCACTTGACGTGCTGAATCTGACGGTTACTCACATTCGTTGGCTTCCGAAGCATGGACAGGCGGGACTTTCTTTATTCTTTCGTAATTGCTCGACATATAGGACGGTTGACCGTGTCTGGAGAATCGCCTGCCGAGAAGAGACTAGCAGGATTGCGCAAACTTGTTCACGCGAAGGCACTAGACAATGACAGAAAAGATTGCAGCTATGCGAAGTAGCAAATCAAACTGTCTCCGTCATGCTAGCCGAAGAATTCTTGGTTACATAAGACTCAAGCTTGAATACTCCAGCTGGCAATGCCAAAAGAACGAAGCAACGCCATTGCCCGAAATGCAAAACTCCTGCCATCCGTATGAGACCTACATCGCAGATCATCTTACCCAAACAAAGCTAAACAATACCAAGCAGACCCAAACAAACTCCTGAAAACTCCTGCTATCCGTATGAGACGTATATAGCAGAGCATCTTGAGATGCTCGTGCAATGGCACATCGTCCACGATCCTGTTAAGTATGAGTCCCGTATACGGCTGCAAATACCGTTGCCTCAATGGCACTGGCTGTTAATATGACTTGACGTGAAGCAGATAGAAGTTTGGGAGTGTGCGATACTGAAGATGAAACATGATCGATAATTGCCTAAATTCATTAACTCCTAATCTCGTGCTAGAGCACGAGAGTAGGGCCAAGGGATCCAAGGGCCTTAAGGAGTTACTCGAGATGAAACTTGGTCCAACTATCCCAAAGTTCCATCACGGTTCACGTCGCTTCGCCATTACGCAGCGTGAACGCAATTTTTTCCTACTCTCGACGAATCTGTTGGTTCGAGATCAACGTTTCGTCTATTTATCCACAAGAAATTCCAACAGGCAACGACATACGGGGGGTTTTATAAGGAACTTCTGTATATACGCGCGACTGGGAATCTTCGTATACATCTGTGGAGGTGCTCGGAAGAATAGACGCGGAGTATCTTGAAACCAAAATGGCAGCGAGTAATTCAATGTATTCGCATATATTTACGTAGACGAAAGTATACGGGTATTTGCAAATTAGATTCGTCGCTGTGATGTTGATATGCACCGAAATAAGGAGCGCTCCTATTGAACAAAAGGACACGGAAAATTTAGATACGTGATGTAACATTGACGTAACTGGGACGACAATAGATTCCAGCATAGCTGCGAAACTCCTGCAATCTCATCTAGATCAACGACACTTCCGTTTCCCGTTTCTACGCTTTCCATTATCGTCTCACGTGCGTCTTGTTCTGCGTGTCAATGCTTGCTACTAACGTTAGTTTATTGTAGAGTAACCAATGAAAAATAAATATTGGAGATATGCGGAAGATCATATAATATTGGTAAACCGATAATCGTAAGTTTACGTAGTCGCCAGATGTCGAGAAGGTGGCATTTTTGTTGACTTTCGATGATGCTGAAACTGCAATATAGCCACTTCTGTCGACACGGGTTTTCGACAGTTTCCCTGTGCCCTCGTGCAAGCGCGGTCCAGTGGTGCATCGGAAAATAGTCGCCGTCGGCAACACTCTGGTTGGCTATCTGAGAAACTGGTATAGTGAAGTAACAAGTGCAGGGTAAAAGTACAAGGAATTAGGTCGTAAAAGCCCGCAAAGGTACAGGAAGGAATCTCAACAATAGATTAAGAATGTAATATTTGGGTGCGTGCCATCACTGTGCGGATGCAGCTGAGCGGGCCCATGGAATTATGTCCCCAAGTGGAATAATCAAATTCCACGGGTTCTCAAAAATTGAAAATTCATTGCTCATTTCCGAGGTAGAGTAATCAAGTCAAGTCGATAATCACATTTGTTGATCCATCGAAGTGTCGTGATGTGATAAACGAAAATGAAATATTCCAGAGTAATGAATAAAATTACAAGAGCGATGCGTACGATCCATAGTTTTAGGCATCGGAAGTACACTAGAGACGATGGACAATAGATTCGTGTAAAACTGAAACGAGATGACCGGAGGTTAAAATATTGATTTACAGTATTACATACCTCATGAGCATATTACATACGAACAGATTATATTTTACGGCGTGGAAGATTGCAAAATTAATCTGGAGGCTTCAACGATCGGAACGTTGGGCTCATAAGTTTATGACGATCAAATCCGTTATAGCTGATTCAATTACGACGTAGTTCTGTCAGTTTGACGTGGACATTACTCACCGAATGACATATTCAGGGGTTCGAAATAGCCCCAATCGTGTTTACTGTGCATAAATAATTCAACAGCGTTCAATAGCTTATCCACGAAGTGTCCAGCGGATTGGTAAAAGCTCTGATTTAACAGCAACATTGACATCTGTACTTCACTGCTTTTCTCTGGTTCTCTCTTTTTTAACCAGTCATAGTGATATGCAGGAATTTATGACCGTTGATATGATTCGGATTGACGCGTATCGACGTTTCAGTCTTTCCGCGAAATATCCATTTTGCCAGATAATGTCAGATCCTATATCAGCACACTCTTCACTTATCCATGAGAATCTTCATGAAACTGGCAGTTGTCTATATCACAAAAGGACATCAACTCGTTTACGCTTGAACCCGCGTGATCGAAGTACCTCTCGTACCGATAACATTTATTTGGCGCGTATATTTTTGGTGTATGTTGACGACGAACATCAACTTAAAGTAAACCGAAACCTGCCTAGTCAGCAATCAAACTAGTTGATGACTACTTGATCCGCTAACTCGGTGACGAGGAAAGTAAGGAAAACTCGTTTATTAATGAACAACAATTGTTTCGAGATTCTAGTTCAAAGGTTGTGAATTTGCTTACCAAGCTTTGTTCGCCGGAACAGTTGGAAGTAGTTTCGTGTTGGAGTTACATGTTCAACTTTCATTGCCCGCAAAAGAGTAATATCCATGCACAGTCGTTCTTTGGCGCTCGTTAGGCAAGATCGTTGAGAAACGAAGTCGTGGCCTTTTTTCCCCGTTTTTCACATCCCGGGAATAATCTCGTGTATGCGTGCGTGTGGCTCGAGAATCGCCGGGTCTGATACGTTGACGAGTTAGCGTGCCCAGTGCTACGCGTGCAATCAATACTTCTTGCACGCAACTCTCACCCAAACAGCAGTCATTTTCATTTGCAACTTCTTGCCGTTTTATTTACCGTTGGTATTTGTGACTTTTCCACTCTTTCTCTCCCCCTTTCTCTTTCTCTCTTTCATAAGGAAATGTAATGGCGAATCTCGCATAGAGATTGAGCGTGAATCTGACTTGAACAATCTGTGACTGCCAAGTCAAAAGCGCTTAGAAGTAAATTTGTCTTCGTCCGTACCTCTTGCTACGTCTTACACTTTCCTGCACGATCAAACATTATCCTCAAACTTGCGCAGTTTGATTCAAACTCTTTATTGGCACACATCGACCTTATCAGACTACACTTCCTTGTTCACAAATATCATACTGTTTTCATCTCCGAGACATGGTTGAGCTCTCAGGTTGGGTCTTCCGTGCCCGCGTTTATATTTATTGTTCGCTCGAGGCTCGAATTTTGTCAGCATTACTTGGCATCTTTACAAACTCACCAGATATAACTCAGAAGATAACTTTTTTAAGTTAATAAAAGATCAACTTAAAAAAGTTATCTTTTTTCCTGGTTGGTGCTGATTCCTTGCTACTTGCGTCGATCCACAGGCAACCCAAGTGGTTCTAGCTTGATGAATTTTTTGCTTTTCTCCCACTAGTTTTGTAACAAGAGAATTGCTGGTGACTTCGATTGTACCTTACTAAGTAGAACATTTTAATCCAAATACCCAAAAGATTTCGCCTTTTCATCGGCTCTATTCATTCTAGATACTGCTGCTAGGGTCCACACGCCCTCGTTTGACTCTTGGCTGGATGTCATCCTAGCTTATGACTTTATTCATCCTAGTTTATGACTTTATCAAAGTTCAATGACCTTCTGGAGTTCTCGTACTCTTTTGAACTAAGTCCAAGTAGTTCTCTACTTTTACGCGACGCATTGCTTTTTTTCAAAGTGGGCTTTGCTCAAGCTGTGACACCAGCACCATTGAGTTAAATTTAAGTTATTTTAAAGAATCATCACAGTGTGACCGCTCGAAAAATAGCTGATTTTTTTTAGGTGGATAGGATAAGCTAATCGATCTAATTTCTTTTTTAAATTGAATACAAAATGATGTTAAAAAAAATTATTTATCGTTTAACATTGTTTTTATTTGCGGAAAATTGTGTGGAAAAAATGGTGTCCCATGGTTGCCAGGATTGCGGCCGCAAATTTCATCTGAAACAAAAATTTCAAAATGATCACTGATCTGTAGAAAAGCCGCTATATGTTCCTATGGAGATTTTTTCTAGTGAGATTTGAAAAAATGGCGGCGGTTTGAACAAAAAGTATCAAATTTAGCCTTTTTCCGAAAGTTTTTCGTAAAAAAATAGGAATATTAAAAAAAAGCTTCTATAGCAACATAAGGAATGACGTGAAGAATGTTCTGTTAACATTTCCAACGAATAGCTTGAAAACTGTTTTGAAAAACACCATTCCAAGAAAAACGGGTTTAAAGTTCCGAGTTCGGGACTCACGCTCCAATCACTTTTTCTAAGAAAGGCTGTAGCGACCGAAATAATTCGAATTTCAGAACGTTCATAACCGTGTATACCATCGGATAATGCAAAAAATCGATTTTTTGAAAATTTGACATTGTGATGATCCTTTGAAACAGTGACCGAAAAGCAAACCGCCAATGATTTGGAACTATGGGTATCGGATTTTTCTACTGCTGTAATGCGTGCTATGGATGCTCACTCCCACTGGATGACGTTCGTTGTGTACAAACGACCAGCTTCCGGGCTCACCAATGATCTTAGGCTCTGCATCCGCATCAGAGATCGTTTGTATTGTTCTGCAAAAAGTGAAGTCTCATAGGCTTTGTCCAGTATCGGTTATACCGGGTCTCTCACTATTGTGACATCCAAAAGGCAAGATGAGACTCACCAGTTAAGATTGAGTTCCATCAACGATGCTGCTAGTCTGTGGAAAGAGCTGAAGAGATTGGGAATTGTTAAAATCACGCTATCGACCCCATTGAATTTCATTTCGCCTGAGGAGTTGCATCTATGCATCCGTTTCCTTTTCATCTGATGGCCCGGAGAGTTAATTTTTTTAATGCTTCTTTTTAGACATCACTGTTCCGTCTGGCGCAACACACTTCTCTTTTTCACCTGTGAATGCAACAACAGTACGTCCCTACTTATTAACCTTTGGGTCTCTCTTTCTCTCCCCAAGTTAGTGGAAGGCGAACATCTTTATTTTATGACAATGGGAATATGATGATCACTCTTGTGATCGATGTCACTGTTAATGTTCCGTTGATGCACCATCTCTGACCACGATTTTGACACGCCACGTCAATTTGACCCGGATGGTACTTCATCCACCTACCATTGAACTCTTCGGTCGGTTTATATTTAAAAAAATCAGGAATACACTTTCAGCACTTGTTAATGCCTGCATAATTGGTATTCAGAAAAAATAAAATTCAGTTCTTGTAATAAATCATTGAAATTTTTCATTTTTGAAAAAGTGAGCATCTTATTTGGAAATTGTCTGGCTCAAAATGACCCAATATCAATGGAAAATTAAAGAACACTCGATAGGGTATCATCTCCCCTCCGAAATCAGAATGAAATTTTATATCATCTGGAATCTGAGCCTCGTATCGGTCGACTCGTTCATCGGGTATATGGACAAAAATAACACGAACCACTTTTGACGTCTTGTCGTGGCTCACGCGTACGTCGAAACGATTTTGTCGCCGCTTTTCGCAATATCATCGACTGACAGCAGTATGACGTGTCGTACAATCCCGAGTGTTTTGTTGTTCGAAATGGGACGAGAAAATTGATGGGTTCAATAACGGGGTCACATACGTGTCAAAATAGGACTCTCCGCGTACAATTTGACATCGATATTCCTGATCCGTCGGAATCAATTTTCGTATTTCAAGAGAGGCCAGATTTTCTAACCAATGTATATGGACTGTGACACTTGAGGGAAAAATATTTACGCCAGTTTATCCGTTGAGAATCAGTACATAGTATAAGAAAAAATCCCCCGGGAGCGTCTGTCTGTCTGAGAGCGCCAATCTCGATGACTATCGAACGGACTTTTTAGGGTTTTTGCCATCACATAGTGTAGTTCTCGATGACGATTCAGATATATAAAACATTTATTTATCATATGAACTTAATTTGATACCGCTAATTGTGGCAATATAGTCGCTGAAAATATTGCCACCTGGAAGAGACATACGTCTATCTCTAGATGGCAGTAAGCACATCACACTAACAGTCGAAGAATCATCTGACAATCGAGATGTTTATCTTTCCGTAAATCGCAGAAGGGATTTTTCTCGAAGAGATACAGAATCTAAGGCTGAATGCGAGGTCCGTCTTTCTTCGGATCTTAATGGACATATATCTAAAAGAGAAAGAGAATCATCTGCTGGACGAAACCATTGACTTCTCGCTGACAGAATTGGACACGTTATTCTAAGACACTCATTTGATTTCATGCTGATTATTAGATACTCAAACCTACATTCGATATAGCGATTTTTATTTCATTCGCTCATGTAAATAGATTCTTTTTACATTATTTCATTGAATACTCTTTTTCAAAACCCCTCCAGAATGCCCTGACGTAAACCAAATATAGCTCATCGTAGTACATCACACGCTAAAAGGGTTCGTGTATCGCGTGCTAATGAAACCAACCCAGAGACAGAATCTCGATTGTCGAATGATAGGGACATGCTTCACAGAGAGCCAAAGAGTCCTCTGGCGGAGGATATATCTGTCTTTCTTTAGATAGCAGTAGGCATATTCCGCAAAGAGCTAGAGTCGTCAGATGAACGAGATATCTGTCTTTCGGCAGATGGTAGTATGCATGCTATACACAAGGAGCCCAATATTATCTGACAAATGAGATGTTCTTTTTCTCGACGGAATCCGAACGAAGCCGGGCTGGGCTGCTAGTTAACTACAAAGGGATTTTGATTGAATCATATATATTCTAAATATATATATATATATATATATATATATATATATATATATATATATATATATATATATATATATATATATATATATATATATATATCTATGTATGTATGTATGTATGTATATGTACACACACACACACACACACACACACTAGGCCAAAGAATTAAAGGACATTGAAAAAGTCCGCTAATTTTAGGGTCATTTTCAAATAGCCTCGAAAAATGGTCGTACAGCAAAATAAAAAAAAAAAGTAAATTGCAGGTGTGAATCTCTAGTTTTGAGATCTTGAGCTCAAAAATTTTTCTCATCAGCCAATTTTTAGTAGCCATAAAAAAACCAAGGTGAAAAAGAATTCAAAATTTTTGCGCATCTTTCACAGTCTGCACGGACTTTAATAAATTTTTTTGAATGATTGGATTAAAAGAATCGTCTAGCTGGATTCTTCCCCTTTAATTTGAGCGGTGGGAAAGCTCTGTACGATTTTTTTTCGCTGAGTTATCGATGTTCAAAGCAAAAATAACACTTTTGACTTTGATGACTGATTACTCGGAGACTAATGGTCGCACAGAAAAAAACCAGAGGGTTTTGGAAACTTTGAAGTATTCTCTATGAGATGCTTTTATCATTTTCTTATCAAGATTTTTTCTTATGCGGGAAAATGGATTTAAAAAACGTGAAAAATGGCATATTTACGAATATTCTTTTAACTAAGGATTATTTTGCCAATATCGAAAAGATAAAAGAAAAAATCGGTTTTTTTATTACCTCAAAGTATCCTAAAAAAAGCCCTCAAAAGTTTAAAGCCCTGCGATTTTTTTTTCATTGTGTTCCGAATGATCGAAATTGTGATTTTTGCCAAAAATCGATTAAAAATCTACCACCTTTTATTCGTCTTTTGAGAATCCCAATTTTTTTGGCATTGATCCGAATTTCCGGTGCTAAAAAATGTTGATTATTGAATAACGGGAACAAATGTTTGTTTAATGAAGAAAATACAATTAATTTAAAAAAAAATTTTGACAAAAAAAAATAATTAAAAAAAATCGAAAAAAAATTGTTAGATTTTTTTTATAGCCTTGAACGTTTTTCATGATACGACGAGCGATTGGAGTTGTTGGAATTCACAGTTCTTTGAATGTGTGCGTGTGTACAATTTACATCCCTACGATACGATACGACACCCTACGCACACGTGCCACGATCATTACATCAAGATTTTTTTTATAAACAATTTATTCACCACCGGCATTAGCGTAACCTAAAGCGTACCACGTAGAGGTTGTTCGGTTGGATTTACGCTTCTTTGTGTGTGTGTGTGCGTGCGTGCGTGCGCGCGTGTGTGTGTGTGTGTGTGTGTGTTCGTATAATTTTTCTTAAGGAATTGAGACCCTACGGCTCGTCATTTCCGCAGTTTTTAAAGATTCCAAACTCATTCCTTAAGGGGTTACCCCCACTTGCGATTTTGAAAAAATCGATTTTTTATTGCATTTTTTTGAAGTATAAGTATCTGAGAATATGTCCTGAAAATTTAAAGTCGATCCGAACAAAATTGACTGAGATATGAGCGTTGAAAGAGAAGAATCCGCTTTGAAAGAGCGTTGAAAGAGAAACTTTAAACGCGTTTTTCTCAAAATGGCATTTCTGAAGTCGGTGACCAAGATTACTCGAACATTAATGAACCGATCTTCTTGAAATTTTGCAGGCTCATTTAATACATAAAAATGTAGTTTTTAATCGTTCGATTTTTTTTTTCGAAAAAAATGGCCATTCTATAGCCAAAAAACAGCCGCTTTTTTCGTTAAAATAGAACCATTAACTTTGACTGTCCGCCATTTTGTGAAAAATGAATATTTTTTAAAATCCTTCGATTGAAGACTAGTTTATACTTATATTTGACTAAATCCATCCGCATTTTTTTTTCAGATGATCCACTTCGCCGCAATGTTGGTCACCGCATACCGTGTATATAAAAACATTATTTCGTTGACGGCCATTTGCCACTAAACAATGTAATATTTTTCAATAAAAAAATTACTGAAAGTTCTTCAAGATGTGTTCTTTAAGATGGTATATTGATCGATTAAAAAAGTTTTGTAGTTTTCTTTAAAAAAATTCATGAAAAAGGCCTTTTTTGCGCTACAAGTGGGGGTAATGCCTTAAGTCACGCATTTGGGTGTGCGTGCGTGCGTGCGTGCGTGCATGCGTGCGTGCGTGCGTGCGTGCGTGCATGCGTGCGTGCGTGCATGCGTACAACTCTTCTTATGGGTATGAGACCCCACAGTTTGTCACTTCTGTGGTATTTTATGACTCAAAACTCATCCCCTAAGTCACGTACATTGTGGGTCATGGTTCAACACTGTGTATTGCCCCCTCGATTGCTTATTACGGCTTCTAAGCGCTCTCGCATGTTGATGCACCGCCGGATATCCCTTTGCCAGATCCCTTGCCAAACTCGAAGGAGCGCTTCAGTCAATTGACGGTGACCCCCCAGATTCGGATAATCCCGGCGCAATCGACGACCAACCATGTCCCAGACATGTTCAATGGGATTTAAATCGGGACTCATGGCTGGGTGGTCGAGGGTCGTCACGTTATTCGCGTCGAGAAAATTTCTCGTTAGCCTCGCGGTATGAGGACGAGCGTTATCCTGCATAAGGATAAAGCGATTTCCCAAACGTCTACGCAAGGGCAAGACGTGTGGTTCCAGGACTGTATTGACGTACCTTTCGGCTGTCAATGTCCCTGGAATGATGACTAATGGCGTTCTAGTGTTGATAGATACTCCTGCCCATACCATCACAGAACCACCATTAAAAGGAGCAATCGGCTGCGTGTATCCATCGCGATCACGTTCTCCAAGGCGGCGCCACACATTGGAGCGCCTGTCACTGCCATGAAGCGAAAATCGCGATTCGTCAGTGAATAAAACGGGGGTCCACTGTCTCCGACCCCAGTTTTGATGACGATGAGCGTAGGCTAGTCGGGCCCTACGATGCCTGCTATTTAGCATAGGCACTCGATTTGGGCGACGAGAATGTAGTCCTTGCTCGTGTAAACGATTCCGGACCGTGTGTGCCGAAATGAATCGCCGAGGAAACTCCTGTCGACGATTTTGAATCCGATGAGCGATGGTATGGGCATGTATGGCGGGCTCTCGACGAGCATGTCGAACTATGGCCCTGTCACCTCGATTGGTAGTTATTCGTCGTCTACCTTGTCCCGAACGTTGCGTATAGTTACTAGTCTCACGAAATCGGGCATAGACACGACTGATTACCGATTGACTAACGCTAATCATATTGGCAACTTGCTGTTGCGTATAACGACCCTCACGCAAAAGCGTGACCACACGCGCATTTTCGATTGTAGACACATGTCGCCGCATTAAGATTTTTTTTTCAGTTACCACAAGTCTTGACTTTTGTATGACCTTGAAGAAAAAACTTTTTTGTCCTTAAACAAAGCTCATACCATGAGGTGAACGCTGAACAAAATTAAGCAAGAGTTAAAAACTTGCAGCCGAAAAAACAGTGATTGAGAGAAGGGCAAACGGTTTTGCAACTAAATATTAAATCAATATTAAAAGAAAGGTAGATACAGCGGTCAGATGAACGTGACACGATTGTTTTTGAGAGCTGTGAAACTTTGCATCCCTCAGTTATGAGTCTCGATTAATGATCGTCGGACGTGTGCGTAGGGTGTCGTATTCTTAATGTAAATTGTACACACGCACACATTCAAAGAACTGTGAATTCCAACAACGCCAATCCCTCGTCGTATCATGAAAAACGTTCAGCGCTAGAAAAAATATCTAACAATTTTTTTTCGATTTTTTTTAATTAATTTTTTTGTCGAACAAATATTTTTTAATCTATTTTTTTTCATTGAACAAAAATTTGTTCCCGTTGTTCAACAATCAACATTTTTTTACCACCGGAAATTCGGATCAGTGCCAAAAAAAATTGTGATTCTCAAAACACGAATAAAAGGTGGTAGATTTAGCCTTGAATCGACTTTTGGCAAAAACCACAATTTCGATCATTCGGAACACAATGAAAAAAAATCGCAGGGTTTTAAACTTTTGAGGGCTTTTTCAGGATACGTTGAGCTCATAAAAAAACCGATTTTTTTTATCTATTCGATATTGGCAAAATAATCCTTAGTTTAAAGAATATTCGTAAATATGGCATTTTTCACGTTTTTTTAAATCCATTTTCCCGCATAAAAAAAAATCTTGATAAAAAAATGATAAAAGCATCTTATAGGGAATACTTCAATGTTTCCAAAACCCTCTGGTTTTTTTTCTGTGCGACCATTAGTCTCCGAGTAATCAGTCATCAAAGTCAAAAGTGTCATTTTTGCTTTGAACATCGATAACTCAGCGAGAAAAAATCGTACAGACCTCTCCCACCGCTCAAATTAAAGGCGAAGAATCCAGCTAGACGAATCTTGTAATCCGATTATTCACAAAAATGTATTAAAGTCCGTGCAGACGGTGAAAGATGAGCAAAAATTTTGATAATTTTGTTTACTTTGGTTTTTTGATGGCTACTAAAAATTGGCTGATGCGAAAAATGTTTGAGCTCAAGATCTGAAAACTAGAGATTCACACCTTCAATTTTCTTTTTTTTTTATTTTGCTGTACGACCATTTTTCGAGGAGTTATAGCTATTTGAAAATGACCCTAAAATTGGCGGACTTTTTCAATATCCTTTAATTCTTTGGCCTAGTGTATATATATGTATGTATATATATTAGGTGGTTGCAGATGAAACCACCCATTTCAGGGCGAAAGAAAAGATAGTGGTTTGGTAGCAAATCGACGAACTGGTTTATTCGAAGTACAGCCCATCGGATCAGACCTTGGCCCAGCTTTTGGCCACTGATCGCATTCCACGCGACGAGAATTCGGGTTTTTTTAGAGGGAATCCAGTTATCTAGCCATTTCTGGATCCCTCGTACGAGACGAAGTGCTGAGCCGTAAGCACTGACTGCATTGACCGGAACAAATGGTAAGCGGAGGGAACTATGTCTGGAGAATGTGGCAGGTGGGGTAGGATTACCTAGTTCATTCCTTTTGAGTACTTCTTAACCGGTTGAACAACACGCAGCCTGGCGTTGTCGTGGTGCAAAATCAACTTGTCATAACGGTTCTCCAATTTCGACCTTTTTCGTGCAGAGCTCACTTCAAACGCATCAGTTACAGTCGATAACGATCCTCAGTGATGGTTTCGCGGTCCTTGTCGTCCGTTGATAAATCACCACTTTGAAATCGGCGACACCCTTTTTTGCACGTTGTACTTGATGGAGTATGTTCACTGTACACTTCACTACACGATGTGACCGATTTTTTGTCAGAAAATAATGAAGCCCATTTTCCCACAAATATGACCGAACAAAACTTGTTATTTTAAAGCCAATAAAATAGAAGATGTTAAGGGGTTACGTGGGATTGAAAATGTCAGAAAATCGATTTTTTTAAATTGTGTTATTTAATTGTGCAATATGTCTAGAATCTTCTCTCAAAGTGTTAAGTCAATCGTATTAAAATTCTAGAAGAGAGAGCTTTTGGGAATTCCCCCCGTTGGGAAAGACCGGCTGGGAGCGACACAGGTATATCGCATTTTTCTCAAAACACTATTTTTGAAGTCGGTGGACACGATTTCTCAAAAACGAATGCACCGATCTTATTGAAATTTTGCACACTTCTTCAAAATAGCATGGACTGGTGATTGGACGAAGGTTTTTTTTTCGATTACAACTAATTTTACAAAGCTATTCGTAGTGCAAATTGTACCAAAAATTGGACTATTTTGCATACAGCTTTGCCAAAAATTCAAATTTCCATTTTTTTCTAATTCCTTCCTTCAATCAGGAGCTATACTTATCTACTGACAGAAAAAAATTGGTTTTTTAATTACAGAAAAAGTTATCATGAGTTATCCTGACCACCACGAGAACACTTTTTTAGGGGTCTCCGGAAACCAAGTCCCACCGGCTGAAACTATATATATATATATATATATATATATATATATATATATATATATATATATATATATATATATATATATATATATATATATATATATATATACACACACATTAGGTGCAGTAAAAAAATCCATTATTTTTGCCTTCAATTTCATGCAAAAATAATGGATTTCTTTTCACTACACCTGATATATCCGTTTTTCCTCAGGGTACTTGTATGTCTAACGAGGAACATCACTTTGGTGTCCTCCTCCGATTTTGTTGAAACTTTTTTACGTGGAAGAGTATCAAAAACTAAGAGACACGTATCTTTTTTTATCGGCGAAAAAACGGTTTTAAGGGTTGAAACGCACCCTCGAAAACAGGGGTGTATTTCGTTTTTCGTCGATAACGTTATCGTTCTCATCTCCAATTCATAGTAAACCAAAATAAATCATCGTTGCAATTTGAATTTTTTTTATCTCTCGTACCGTTAAAACGTTATCGACGAAAAATTAAAAACATCCCCATTTTTTAGGGTGCGTTTCACTCCTTCAAACCGTTTTTACGCCGATAAAAAAAAATACGTATCTATTAGTTTTTGATACTCTTACACATAAAAAAGTTTCAACAAAATCGGAGGAGGACACCAAAGTGGTGTTCCTTGTAGGAGAGAATCGCCTTGCCACGAAATCGAAGATTCAATCGGTTCCCAATAAAAATTGAAAAAGTAGGACTTGTAAATTGAAAAAAACATCGGTTGTGGGCGTCGTCAGTACACTGAATCCCAGTTAGATTTTTCTACCAGTTACTATGGAGCCATGTGCTTTATAGTATGCGACGTCTGATGGCGCGAACCGGAATGAAAAATTGAAGCCAAACAAAATGGAATAGTAAGTCATCAGAGACCGTTCGTTTTTGCGGTGTAATCGCTTTTGTTTCAATTGCAGAAGCAAACCAAATGTACGCAGTGCATGAGGTCGTTCGAAACGAAAACACATATCCGAGAAATCGTCGCCTATGCGGTTTTCGTTGTTGCCGCAATGAAAAGACAACATACCGCGTTACACCATCAAATATGGCTAGTGCTAATTTGGGGATCGCCAAGGCTGAAACATCGAGAGCCGAAAATAAAACGCCGCAGGCAATTTCGCGACGATAAATTGGGCATTTGTTGCAAAAAAAGGTGTAACGTCGAATAGAGATGTTTGATAATGATTTCATTGAAGTTTCCCGGCATTTTGGTGGGCGATGCACGCGGCGCGATAGTGTTCAGTGGTTGATTTATCAAAAGAGCCCCCCAGCACGATAACCGCACAGTGTTATATCGAAAATGATGGCGACGCGTAAAACCGTAAAGTCCAATCTTGATCACGGTAGAAAATGGGCTACCAGAGGCCGCTATAGTATCAGCACACTTTTACGAGACAAAATATCACCGTTGAGCTCTCCTAGATCCAACTGTTTCATTTACCGATGGGGTGACAACTCGGCGTGATGGATATTAGCGGTTGAGCGTTTCTACGAACAAAGTCGTCGTTTTCTTCTTATACAAAATGAAAAAGAACGATTGATGTAATTCAACAGCAATTGTGAACGTATTGTAAATCTCGTGCAGTGTGTTTCGAGATTGATGTCTGTGACTGCGCGCAATATCAATCTTCCTAATGCAATGGTTCGTGAAGAAAGCTGGACTCATGGTTCGAATCAGGCGTTCACATGACTTCCATCTTACCGTGCTTTGGATACCAATATCGAGGCGCAACAGCAATAACTCGAACAATTTTACAAAATTGTATTCTCTGAATCAAACATAAGAATTTCTCCAGTTCGCTTCTTCGGAACAACTTTTCGAACTAAAATTGGAATCTTTCTCAAACTCTCGCTGTCGTACGACATCGGAAGTTTCCACCTGACTTAGGTATAGTTGCATGCAAACGTGTCCGGCCAAAGGAAATTTTATGATGGAGTAACGTTTAAAGGATGCAAAATGGAAACACAAACATATCATCGTAAAGTTCTTTTATTATGCAATCGAAACGTGTTATTGAAAAATCATGTACAACTATTGGTAATTATTTATAACCAAAATAACAATTTTCGTTTTTTCCTAACTATCCGGCCAAGTACGAATTACGCACCATATACAGAGAAAAAATATAGTAACTCAAGAAAAAAAATTGAAAACATTAATAAATGTAAGATTTTCATCAATACTTGGTAGCCATGCCCATCGAAGCTATCACGACAGCACATCGGTGACGCATCCATTCAATACGTTTGATGATTCTATGTTGAGAGATATTTTTCCACTCTTCTTGAACCCGTGCGGAAATTGAGTTGGGGCTGTGATCGGGCCCCAATAATATTCCCCTAACTTTATTCGGGCCCTTATCTGGAAGCCACATGAGGGCCGTTAGCGGCCGGTCACACTTTGTAAATAAGGGCCATTAAAGGCGCAACGACCGGGGCCTTATAAGTTGCCTCAATGGCGCCTCATCAAAACCATTTTAGCGCCCTGAAAATGCCTCAACGGCGCCTCATCATAACCATTTCAGCGCCATAAAATATCCGTATCAGTGGATATACGTGTATGTTAAATGCGTCAGGGTATATCTGTATTTGTTTTTATGTAATTGTTCATGTGCATAGGTGTGGGCGTGAGTACATGTGTATGTATGTGTGCGCGCGTAGAAATGTGATTGCGTATTTGCATGTGAGCCTTTATGACAAACTGCCATGACAAAATTAATACAAAAAATAATCCATTCTAAAGAATAGATGTGTAGTAGAAATTAAAAAAAATATGGGTCTACTGAATCACTAGAATCTGTTTCCATTGAGGGGAAGATCTGGAAAACAAAGACCAATTTATTTACTTATCCTACACAGTCAGATAAAGTTTATGAATGGGAAATATCAGCGAAGTCTTCAGAAGAAATAATTTTCCCTATGATGAGTATTGAGCGGAAATTAGTTGCTATAAAAAAGTCGAAAAAACCGGTTGAGACTGTTCACACTTATGCGCTAGCATTACTCTATGTATGAGTGAAACCATGAGTAATTGTTTGTATCTATGTACAAGGTTTCTTTAATTTGATAAATAAATACTGTCTGATGTTTGTCTGCATATTTGTGTTCATCGTTGATTTTTTATTTGCTAATGCACTTACGCTTTTTTCCGAATTTGCTTTCGATAATATTATTCCATCGATGTATATAATCGATTTGAATAATTGAAATGCCATCAACCATGTAGCCTAAGCTATTTATACTGGTTTATCGCTATAATAGTCAGATCTGGGCCTATTGTGGAAATCCCTACTTGTTTATCCCTATACTGGCCAAGTCTGGGCCTATTGTGGAAATCCCTACAGATTTATCCCCATAATCGCCAAGTCTGGGCCCATTGTGGAAATCCCTACTAGGGAAAGCACTAGGGAAGCCCTGAAAGGCCCTTATTTTTATTAGGGATGCCCTATCAGTTTTCGGCACGGAAACTTTTCCCCACAAAGCAGCTTTATTGGTACAATGTTGAGTTCCTACTCTCAGTTTTAACTCTTGCCATAAATGTTCTATGGGATTCAAGTCCGGAGATTGACTCGGCAACTCTAAAACTCGAATATTTTTCTTGCTAAAATCCTGCTGAAGGAGCCGTGACCGATGTTTTGGATCATTGACTTGCTGAAAAATCCACCCTCGTGGCATATTCTGACGAGCATAAGGCAGTATTTCTTTTAATATAATCTCTCTATACATAGCAGAGTTCACAGTGCTTTCAATTTTGAAGATTGGACCGACGCCTTTCCAAGAGAATGCACCCCATCGCATAATGCTGCCTCCACCGTGTTTCACAGTCGGTGTTCCATATCGCTAATCATTTCTGGTTCCTTTTGGTCATCGAACGTACCTTCTCTCATCATTTCCAATCAAATTAATTTTAGTTTCGTCTGAGAACAGCACTTTTTTCCAATCTTCAACAGTCCAGCTCTGGTATTTTATTGCGAATTCTAATCTGGCCTTCTTATTTTCTTTACTGATGAGCGATTTTTTAACTCCAACACGTCCAAGAAGTCCCACTTCTGTCAGTCTACGTGAAACAGTAATTTAGCTAATGTCAGCGAAATTTTCTTCGCGTAATTCCCGTGCGATGGTTGCAACATTCTTTTTTACGTCTGCGACAGCCTTTATTTTGGTCAGTCTATCGACACGATTAGTTATTTCCCTAGGTTTCCCAGGACATTTTATCTTCTAGAGTACCTGTAGTCTTGAATTTATTTATTATATCGTCAACAGTCGATTTTCCAATCGCCAAAATTTTAGCTATTTCACGTGAAACTTTTCCTTCGTTGTGCAATGTCCACTTTACATATATCGAACAACGTGCGTTTTGACATCTTGACTGAGTGTTACTGATCGTACAATGCAAAAGGAACAGAGCTCTCAATGTTTACATGATTTCGCGACTGATAACGTAAACAAAGCGAAGCGGAATATATCTTCTTGGAGTTTGGCCAGACATTTATGAAGCAGCAAAACGTGTTATTCTTCTTACAAATAATTGTTAATCGTTATGAACAATTTTTGAATTACATATTTTGATTGCACAATAAAAGAACTTTACGATGATATATTTGTGTTTCCATTTTGCATCCTTTAAACGTTACTTAATCATAAAATTATCTTTGGCCGGGCACTTTTGCATGCAACTGTATATCAGCTGTTCTCAGAAGAAGAAATCGAATGATTCTGAGATTATTGCAATGCTGATCACCAGAAAAATCTTTCGCCCTGCTTCCATGACGCTTATTTGGGACTATCCATACGCCTGGCATGTTCTTGGAGAAGCGAATCAGTCATCATTTACCAGCTCTTCATAGTTTCCCAAGTTTCCCAGCCTATCGATTTGCTCTTCTATGTCACACGCCGTTTTTTGTTTCTTCTTTCCTGGTGACATCGAAATACAACGGAGTGTGAATCACTCTTGCCGATGAAAATTGCCCGGCAGTTGAAGAACACTCCGCGTATATTGGAAAATCGGGGCCGATAATCGCCCCGATGAGCGAAGAGAACGAGTCGGAGCAGATCGCGACAAAGAGAGGGAGAGCGAGCGTGGAAAAAGAGAGTGAGAGAGTGAGAGAAAAAATGCAAAGAGCAGGACTACGGAGATGGTGCTGTAAGCCGCACCGTCATCAATGGCAAAAGTCCGGAAAATACATATATACACAGACGCATTTACGTGGGTTGTACGGTTATGCAGAGAGTGATCCGTCATTGCAGACTCAGCGGGATGTCAGGCTCGACGCGACGGCCCGTTTGCAATCCACAGCCACACCTGCCCTACCTTGTTGCCTCCACTTTCTAACTCATCTATCGCCATTAATGAGGGAGCCCACGTCAATCAACTATCGGCTTCGTTATATCGCGTCCGTAGTCGCGACTATTATGCTAACGCCATGGGGCTAAAAGTCCCTGCGCTTCGTCACTGCCGTGTGTGTGTGTGTCTGTGTATGACTTCCGTCGTACTATTTCAATCGATAATGGAAAGGATGCATGCGTTGAATAATTTCGTTGCTTCAACTGTTTCAGGCTACTGTGCGGATTAAAAATGTAGATTAATCAAATACTAAATCGTATGGCTACTAAGCCTTGGCGTTCGGAAAATCGACATTTCACCACAGTTTTTTTTTCACCCACACATTGTTCGGCAAATTGTCTACGATTTAGAGACAAGGAATCCTTAAGGGGTCTTCTCACTTTAGACGCTAAAAAAGGCTATTTTCATGTTTTTTTTTTAATAGGTTAATATTGTAAATATTGATATGAAAGTTATTACACTTCATAAATACACTTTCGAAATACATATCATTTTTTTATTCATTTAAGTCACTATTTATAGACGAAAATGGTAATTTAAAAAATGACCTAAAAAATTGTAGGTCTGCGCTGTTGATGAAATCTCGGAGATGGATCATCCGAAGCGAAAAAAATCAAACGGTTTTAGATTCAGTATGTTAATAGCTATAGCGCATATCATACGATTTTTTATATATGAAAAAATAACAAAATGGCGGACATTTTTCGAAAAAAACGTGTTTTTTCACCGTATTTGGCAAAAAAAGTAAATATCAAAATTTAAAAAAATCCTTGTTATGCTCTATAGCTATAATTGTAAAGAATAAGTGGTTAAAATTTCATAAGGATCGATTCAGTAGTTTCGAAGATTATATCAACAAGCCGTCGGAATACGTTGTTTCGAGAAAAACGCGTTTCAAGTTTGTTTGGGTTACATAAATACATTTAAAAAATATTTAATGTATTTACAAAGTGTATTTATTAAGTGTAACAACTTTTATATCAATATCTATAATATAAACATATCAAAAAAGTTCATGAAAATAGCCTTTTTAGCGTCTAAAGTGAGAAGACCCCTTAAGGTAGTAGTCTCGCCACAATCACGTTGAAAAGTTTATTCTCCGCTCAATCGATGAAAGCTTCGAAATATTGCAAAATATCTTTATAATGTAGATTGTACATCTTATCAGGATGTAAAAACTTATAAAGTGATGAAGAAAACACCTAATATAATATTTACAGTTCCAAAAATAACAACGGTCCCTCCATCACGTAACTGTCACTTTCATATCAGACTATCCATTCCGGCTACTAATACGTAGATACTCTGCGTATACGGATATTCACGCACTACTGTAGTCTAACGAGCGCAGAGATCGTGGCAACGTCGCAACCCAGCGAATTTTCGTTGTGATATTTAGTATAAACGGAAATGCAAAATTTGAGCTGTGGCCGGAATAATGGAACAGGTGCGACATAAAGGCAAATTTGTAAAACGAAAAACGATCGCCAAAAGTAGAAAAGCGGTCGAAATGATGACCCGTGCAAAAAGAGAAAACGAAAAGAAGAACCATGTAGAGGTTATGAACAACGAAAATGTGGGGTATCGTACCGTGAATCGTTGAATTGATGAATTTCACTTCGATGAATTGATAATAAAAGTTTTTATTGTTTCAACGATTTTTTATATTTTATTCATTTACTAATTTTGACCTAGCAATATATATATATATATATATATATATATATATATATATATATATATATATATATATATATATATATATAGTAATATAAAAAAGTAAATATGCAAAATTTGCCGCGGCTCTATATACATTTTCTACCGACGAACGCGCCGAACGCTTGCAGCGCTGCCAAATCGCCGGCTCTAGTCTGCTCCAGTCGCTTCGTGGCGCTAGCGTCGCTAGACATTGCTTAATTTAAATCGCTATATCTCTGAAACTAGACGGTCAAAATTCATAATTTTTTTTTACCAACTTCATCATATGTTCCTCTATAATTGACAATTTTTTAGGACAAATCTGTAGAAAAGTTTCGATGTTATTACATGAAATGTGAAATTTTCCACCGTTCCCCATAATGACACGTATGAAACCGTGCCACCTTTGATTGCCAATATCTCGAATACAGACCGGTGAATCCTTTCGAAATGTTGCAGGTAATCAATCAATAGTGTCTTAAATGTGTCCTCAAAATAAATAAAAATCTATTGAATAACGCCTTGGCGAGACTACTACCTTAAAGCCATGTATTGGCTGCGAAATTTCGACGCGGTCACGGCGGTATTACAGAACTCGTAATCTTTGGCTACCAGCCGCTGCAAAATACCATCAGATGTCGCAGCAACAGTCTGCTTCGCTCACTACAGCGAAAGGCAGAGACCCAATAGGCGAGGTTCACCATGCAGGATCGCCGCCGGTGGGAAAACTTATGTACTAGATTTTCAGAACCGCCGATTATGTTTCGAGCTTTGTCGGTACAATTTTGTTAATTTTATGTAAAAAAAAGTCTGAACTCAAATTTCTCTGTCATTTGTCCATAAAATCAATTGAAACAATGATCAAAATGTGAGTTTTTTCACTGTCGAGAGCCTAACGGTCTTGAAATGTGCATGAATTCGGTGCATCACTTAGTTTTTCACCATATATTGGTAAATGATCGGTAAATACAATACCATTCATCCTATGGTAAATACAGTCGGCAAAGTTTTTTTTTTTCTAAATTTAAACATGTCGGCCATCAGGCTCTTTGTTCGAGAATAACACATGTACACAATAAATTGCATCTCAATTGATTGTATTGTTTGGTCGAAATTAGGGTTGAACATTTCGAAGCGGTCGGAGCGTGCGATACACGACCTCAAGGTATTCCTTTCACCAACCCGAATATTCGACAATTAACTGACTTTCGTCTACATCGAAGTAAAAACACATACCAATTTGCTGGCAAAATTTCAAGCCAAGTTACCGAACTTTTAACAACTAAAAAATACGGTGCCGAAAATCGTCTATTTTTTTCGGCACTTTATGGAGATGACCCGCTGGCGACATTTCTATCTAATAATTGATACACTAAGTAACTCGAGATGTCTGATATAAACCGCTCTACGCGTGTAAACAATTTTAAACACCGCGTAACGACAATAAACACAGGGGGTTACTAAATGTTTCAAGAAAATTTTACTGATAAAACCTGGAAAAATGTGACTTGCAGAAAAGTTTTCGCAGCCGCGACTTTTTAGAGAAAGTGTAAAAATGTCTAAATCTCCTAAACAACGTTAATTTTTTAAAATCCTATTAAGTTTAAGTTTATCGTTGGGTGTAATAATTGATTGCAACTTATTTTTTATTAATCGCTACTGTAACTCACCGATGATTCAGAAGGGTCTGCGTATACCCCCACAAAATACGGCCTTCCGCAACAGACATACCTTAAGGCCGGAGTCTGAATTAAAAGATCCGAAAATAACGTTTTCTTTTTTTTATTGCTTAAATCGATAGATTTCCAAGAATATATTAACAAAATTACAGAGGCCAATTGTAAATATTTTCGAAGATGCAAGACCAAAAGAAAAGAAGTGATTGATATTTGATATTGATATTTCCTTCAATTGAAAAATTCGAAGCGCGTTTTCTCCAGTTTTCATTTTCACAATTTTTTCAAATTGGCGGGCGTGATAGCAAAGAAACTAAACGACCTATTGAATCAAACCGTTATTTATTTTCTTCACCATGAAAATCATCTTCTAAATGAACTAAAAAAAGTCGTTGGAAAAGTATTTTAAAATAATTTTTATAGCACGTCAAAGTGTTTTTATTAACACCTTTTTTTTCAAACCTGAGAAAAGTTATAATTTCACGATTTTTTCAGCTTTATCATAATTCACCCAGAAGAAAAATATATTACAATTGAAAAGTGTGTTAATTTTTTTGTTTCCGTCAAAAATTACGAGCTGCATCTTTCCCGCCGATTGGGGACTGCAGTGGCAAGACGCACATTGAATAGGGTGACAAATCTGCAGTGATTTATTGTTCCATGTTGAAACTTTTTTTTATACATTTCAAATATACATGAAAAGATACCTCAATGTTTACTGGGATCACTTGTTCTTTTTCCCTTCCAAAAAAATCCTGAAAAAATGCTTTTTTTGGACCTTCTAATTCAGGCTTCCGCCTTAAGGTAATTCGAAATATAATACACAGTGTACTGTTGTGCACAAATATGATCGCGTGATTGTGTAATCATTTATGCATATATGTATATTACATACATCATACATAATATATGTATACATACATCATATATAATATATGTATATTACATACATCATACATAATATATGTATACATACATCATATATAATATATGTATATTACATAGACAGATAATGTTATTCCATATTTCAAAATCACGACAATGATGTTGTCATGGAAACGCGTCATTATAACATCGCAATTTCACACTGAGTTCTATATTCCTCCTCGTTAAAAAAATGTCATGTTGTGATCAATAGCTAACTTATCCTTTTGAGCAGGCACTCTCCCTTGCACCACGAAAATGCACCGCATATTATTTGGCGCTGAATCTTGATTCTGTTTTCCTCCTCACTAAAAAATATCACGTAAAATCCATAGCCAATAATTGTGTTGATTCTACTCATTTTGGTTTCGAAATTGCCAAAGGGGAGTATTTTTTATCTGGAATTTCGATATTATTGCACAATTAGGGTGGCAAGCTTAACATTTTTCCGAATGACGCAAACATCTATCCTATAAAGTATATAGAGCAATCTGACTAAAATACCGCTCGAATCAAAGCTTACAATTAAATTGTCACCTCTTTTAGGGACCCGTAGGGACATGGAGTTCGGACTCTTTTACTCTCCGTGGATCTTATATCGCCTATGACGTCATAATTCGTACATTAACAATTTTTACAGCGCACAAAAATTCCAGGACTTTAAAATTAGTCTTTGAACTGTGTAGACGGCAGATCATTAGGAGCGAAATAACCAGGGCGTAATAATCCCGACCCTTCCGGACCCACGTAAAATCTTTATCCCGGCTAACGAAAGCCGTCGAGAGTGGACGTTCTCTCTCTTGTAATGAAAATTCTCTCTCTAAAAGTAATAATAAATAACACCAAGTTCAAAATTGTAAACCAAAAGCGTCATTTTTTCTAACAGGTAAAATTTCTCTTATTTTCAGCTGCCTAGGGGTATTTTTTCCCGGAAGGTTCGGCACCGGATGTGCTTATTCAACGCACCCATACAGCGAGAGAGCCGGGTTATTTTTTGCGAGACGCTTTGTGATCTGAGAGTTGAAGCGCTCGCTTTTGAGTATACGTTTGGTACATTTATGAGCTTACTCGAAAAGTTTGAATATCGTGTGCGATATTGACCTGAGTGTTCTTCAGCAGTTTATAAGAGGGTGTAAAGTTATGATAAGGGCGTCTTGTATCTTGACTGCCTTTACGGATCTGCGAAAAGTTTTAAGGCTGCGATTTCTGAGCATGGAATGTCCATTTAACAATTATGCAGATGCTTAGGTATTAACCCATTGTTACTTATATCGCGTATTTATAATTATATACAGGGTGTGCCTCTTATCCCTGCCACCCAAACAAACTCGGTAATTACCGACGTCACAAAAAAATGTTCCAGACAAAAGTTGTACGGTATGAAGGGGGCCATCAAATGCGACCATTTTTTTTATTTCGGTGGAGGCGCTGACGCACAGTGAAGATCACCTTCACTTTTTTAAATGGAATAGTACATTTTTTTCAACCACCTTGTGGAGCACCTCAACCCGCATAAAAACATTAGGGGGTCAAAGTCGTTCAAGGTCATTTAAGGTCAGTATCGATTATGCAAATCTAAATATCTCGGATGACTCCCAATTATTTGGTAGTGATCCGAGATATTTAGATTTGTATTTCGTTTTAATAGGTGTTCGAAATGACCTTGAACGACTTTGACCTCCCAATGATTTTTATGCGGCTTGAGGTGCTTCACAAGATATATAGCTGTGTATATATATATATATATATATATAAATATATTATTTTCATGAATTCTATGCGATTCTATATTATTAAACGAGCAAGGGTTGATGTTTGTGTATTCATAAATCTTATTCTGAGGGCGCACGCTGAAAGATGTCGATGATGTGACTATTAAATGTTTTTCCAATTATTTGCTCATCCCTAATCGTTTTAAATCGTTAAAAAAAACGAAAAAACTAATTTGACATGAACAAATAATCCAAAACCCTCCATATTCAACTACAAGTGGTGACTATGCACCGCAGACGAATCTTAAGAAAATCCTGTGAAACGTCATTCGTTCAACTTACAAAAATGCGTCGCGAGGTGTCCCTATTTTTCACCCTCTAAACATGTGCCAATTTACATCCCCATCAGATGAAAAGTTTCGAAGGTACGCATCACAAGATTACATTTTTGAAATACCCAATATGACATTTGGTGTTATCTGCACCGTTCCAATCTCCAATATATAGTCCTTGGAAAATAAAGCATTATTGCAATATGAAATTACTTCGTTTCTCCTTTCGTTAGAAAGTTATTGCCGAAAAACGAAAAACACACTCCATTTTCAAAGGTGCGTTTCATCTCTTAAAAATGGGGTTCCGTCGATATAAAAAAATAGGTGTCGACTATTTTCACCCACTCTACGAACGAGCCAAATTTCATCAAAATGGGAGGGGGACATCTAATGACGTGCCACTGTTAGTTGAGTCTGGGGACTGTCCCGGTAACAACCTTCTATTTAGTCCAGAAAAATTCTGAGAATAACCATTCCCCAAGCCGTTTTGCAGTGTTCCGATATCTACAGCAAGAACCCATTTTCACATGGAAATGTCTAAAAATGCTTTGAGAAACGACTTTAAGGGGCTACACCAGTGTGACACTTACAAAAAATCGATTTTTTTGCCTTTTTCGACAGTTTATACTTTCAAGAATATCCTGTAAAAATTTCAAGGCCGTATCTCTATCAAGATGGTCTTTCACGGATTCGGCTTCGATTCGTATCTCTATCATTTTACATTGCAAAAATTGATAGTTAAATCTTTAAACGCGTTTTTCTCGAAATAAGATTTTTCAAATTTGCTGACATTGTAACTCAAAGAGCAATTATCCGATTGACTTGAAATTTGAACTGAGTACTCTTGAATATATTTACTCTACAATGACGTAGGCTATTTTTGATTAGATGAAAATTGACGATTTGGCATTGAAAAAAACGACCATTTTATAGGCAAGAAAACAAACCTTTTTTTTCATAACTACGCTATTTTGTTAGATTTTGATATTTTTTGAAAATCCTACGTCATTGTATAGGAAATACCTTCCAGTTCAACGACATTTTTGCCTTTTTCGGTTTCAGCTACTCAATCGGACGGAATTATGTCGGCAGTGGAGGGCCGTTTTTTGCGCCTCCGAAGGCAGCGCATAAGTCGCTTGGATCTCAATATTTTTCTATGAAAAAATTATGTGATATAGGCCAAATATAGCCAAATATATTCGTAATTTTCCGAAACATTTAATTGAGTACTTTTCTTCCAAAAAAAAATCCGAAAATCACCAAAATTTTCAGCGTTTACACTGGTATAGCCCCTTAACCCTTTGAAGCATACATTTTTCTTTACGTGCACGTTTTTTTTTGCACTTTTATTGTTGATGACACCCGCTACGTGCAAAATAAGAATTTAATAGGTATGTCTTAGTAGTCATTGAAGTCCTAGGAACCTTGAAACGCATTTACGACCGCCATATTTAATTAAAAAACACATTTGAATCATCAAAATGTGAATTGAATTAGGTGTACCACCAGTGTTACAGTATGCCACAAAGGTTAATGCAGTTGCTCATTCAGCAACGTCGCTTATTTAATTTCCAATCATGAAAAAAGTATATTAGGAAGCCCTGACAAAAGTCATTTGCCAACATATAATATGAAAACTTCGGGGCTTATACAATATCGAGAATGGGGATAATACGCTAGCAGGGTGATCCTCGAATTACGTTCCGCCATCCCTATATACAATGTACTGTTTATAGTCAAGAGTTTCTACAGAGTTGTTATTTTTGTAAATCCTATTGATGGTGGCATAAAAGGGGATTCTCATTATTTAATCCGTCGATCTCATAGAAACGTGAATATATTCGTCCACACGCGTACCATAATTTCCCGAATAATGGCATATTTATAGATTTGCCCGTCCATAATTGCAACGTCATAAAGAATGCCACAGCACAATAACACGGTATCGGAATGGAGACATTGAAATCTCTATCGGAAGTCATTTCATTACATATTCAATTGGAATCGATCGATGTTACGAAAAGAATAAAAGGTTCAGAATTATATGCTGAAATACAATAGATCTGTGTGATAAGAAACATTTTGGAAGAGGAATTCCGTCAAGTAGTTGCATGAAAATGTCTGTTTTCGAGAACGGTGGGCTCGGTTTCATAATTGGAAAATCGGAGCAGTTAAGGGAGGATTGCCCGGAACGATCGTGCAATTGGTCTCATCGATGACTCACTCTTGAGGCGGAAACCTGAATTAGAAGGTCCGAAAATCTTTTTTTTAATTGCTTAAATCGATAGATAAATTATCCAAGAATATATTTACAAAGTTACAGAGGCCAATTGTAAATATTTTCGAAGATACAAGGCCAAAAGCAGAGGAGCAATTGATATTTGATATTGATATTTCCTCCTATTGAAAAATGTGACGCGCGTTTTCTCCAGTTTTCATTTTCACGATTTTTCTAAATTGGCGGGCGTGATAGCGAAAAAACTAAAGGATCTATTGAATCAAACCGAAGTTTATTTTCTTCAGTATGAAAATCTCTTCAAAGTGAACTAAAAGAGTCATTGAAAAAGTATTTTTCGATCATTTTTATTGCACGTTGAAGTGTTTTTTAACACACATTTTTTTCAAACCTGAGAAGAGTTATAATTTCACAATTCTTTCAGTTTTTTCTTAATTGACCCCGAAGACCTTAATTGACCCCGATGACAATTGAACATTTTATTGGTTTATTTGATTCAGTCAAGAATTACGAGCTGCATCTTTTCCACCGATTGTGGACTTCAGTGTCATTTATTATTCCATGTTGAATTTTTTTTATACATTTCAAATATACATGAAAAGATACCTCAATGTTTCCTGGGCTCACTTGTTTTTTTTTCCTTTTAAAAAAAATCACGAAAAACGCTTTTTTGGACCTTCTAATTCAAGCTCCCGCCTTATATTAAGTCCAGGTAACGATTATACCTAGTTGTAACGATCAAAACACCTCTTTTTTTTTAATCGAGATGATAAATTTGTACACAAATTATGTATTTGAAAAAGTATCATCTGACGAACACTTAGATTTCTGCCCAAAGAATGGGCATTTTTCGTTCATGAAATCGAAAGTATACATCGGAAAACAAATTTTTCGATCAAATACTATGATTTTTCCATCTAGAAAAAGCTCTGAAAATTCCAGACAGCTCGATGCAGTAGTTTTCGAGATATTTTGCTCACCGACTTTGAAAACGTACTTTCAGTACGTTTTCAACGTACGTTTGTACGTTTGTAAGAACTGAAAGTTCTTGCAAACTGCCAACCTGCTGTCAAGTCAGTCGAGGAATTGGCACCCATTGGACGAAAAAAATACGAATGGCGTAGATAATTCCAAGATTCGTAAGCAAATGTGAACGAAAAACTATCCGATGTGAAAAGCTGGGTGTTGTATTTCTTATCGATGAGAGCTGCTCCGTTATAGAGCACCCTAATACTCTACGTTCAACGGAAGCAGGAAGCAATTGCGTCACGTGAAAACGAAGAAGCTCACAACCCCTCTCCCCTTCCCACCAACCCTCCGCCAAAACCGTGTTTACCCGTGCTTGCGATCTATACACAGAGTACCGATACCGCAATCACGTAATGTTGAGGCTTGCCGCACAACCGGTTCGGCAGGGTTTGTATTCGGAAGAGAGGCAGGAGATTGGGACATAAGGGGCGGCGGGGCAGGCAACGACGACGATGCTGAGTTTGGTTGATCGCCTCGTCGTTCTATGTAACGGAGAAGCGAATTTCGGGAGACCGCGACGCCCGCGTAAACTGAGGAACAGTGTCACGTGATCATCCCCTCGTATACTCTGTAAACAGACACGAATGCCCCCCCCCCCTTCCACTTCACAATCACGATATTCCATTTCTCGAAATGTGTGTAGATGGGTATTTGAGCAAAAAAATCACTCGCATTCAATCACGTTGCCGTCGGTTGGTTTTTTTTTTGCATTTCTAGACTTCCACATCCGCGATTTATGTGAATTGCAATTGCGCGGTGTACCCGATAGTAATTTTATACGGGCGCAGTTCTTTGCGAATTGGGAAGCACTTGGTGCCTTCATCGTTCGCGTAACTACTATTTTCTGGTCGACGTTCTGGGTGGTAAATAATTACTGTGTATTGTCATTAGTTAAAGAAAACTGCAGTATCGCGTTTGCACGAGGGCACAGGGAAACTGGCTGTGGGATTACGAGGGTTGTGATTGACTGAGTTTCGGTTGTGTTGTTATTGGCAACTCGCGAGAAACATCACTTTAGGGAAGATTCTGCCTTGTTGGGCCAAACAATGTTCGATTTTTCGCCAATTTTTGATGCGAAAAGTATTAAATATAGAATGTTGATATTTGGTATGTTGACTAAGCGGTTTTTATTGAACATCGAAATATTTTTTAAAGTTTGACAAAACATGGTGGTGGGAGTGGGAGGAGCCACGTATGTCGGTGCGCGGGCGATGACATTCTTCGCTTGCGGAAGTCCTAAGTCCCGGACAGGTGATCTGAAGCAAAATAATCAAACATGTTTTTACTTTGTACAATATTGTGTATAAGTTTACCTAGAATGACGAAGATAAACTGAACAATGAAAAAATAGTGAGCGATCAGAAGGAAGTTTGTTTTTTTTCCAAAAATTTTCGCATTTTTTTGCTCACTGTTTTTTTATATTTCAATTTTTCTTCTTGATTCTTGGTCAACTTATACACAATATTGTACAAAGTGAAAATATGTTTGATTTCTGTGCTTCAGATACGTGGCTCCTCCCACTCCCACCACCATGTTTTGTCACACTTTAAAAAACATTTTGATGTTCAATCAAGACCGCTTGGTCAACATACCAAATATCAACATTCTATATTTATTACTTTTCGCATAAAAAATTGACGAAAAATCGAACAATTTTTGGCCCAACAAGGCAGAACCTTCCCTTAAGGGGTCTTTTCACTTTGGACGCTAAAAAGGCTATTTTCATGAATTTTTGTGATATGTTTATATTATCGATAATGATATAAAAGTTGTTACACTTACTAAATACATAACATTTTTTTAAAATGTATTTATGTAACCCAAACAAACTTTAAACATGTTTTTCTCAAAATAACGTTTTTCGACGGCTTGTTGATAAAATCTACGAAACTACTGAATCAATCCTTATGAAATTTTAACCACATATTCTTTACAACTGCAGCTATAGCGCATATCACGGATTTCTTTTAAATTTTGATATTCACTATTTTTTTGTGCCAAAAACGGTGAAAAAAACACGTTTTGTATGTTTTTTCGAAAAATGTCCGCCACTTTGTTATTTTTGCATATATAGAAAAAAGTGCGCTATAGCCATTAACATACTGCATTTAAAACCGTTTGATTTTTTTGTTTCGGGTTATCCATCCCCGAGATTTCATCAACAGCGCAGACCTACAATTTTTTAAGGACTTTTTTTAACTACCATTTTTGTTTATAAACAGTGACTTAAATAAGAAAAGATTTTTTTTAAATGTATTCCGAAAGTGTATTTATTAAGTGTAACAACTTTGATGTCAATATCTATAATATAATCCTATCAAAAAAGAATCACGAAAAAAGCCTTTTTTAGCGTCTAAAGTGAGAAGACCCCTTAAGTGTCCGCCCTTGATTTTGTTGAAAGTCATATTTGTGATAAGGCATTGAAAACCATTAGACACGTATTTCTTTTATCGGCGGAAAAACGGTTTTAAGGGGGGGAAACCACGCCTCAAAAAAAAGCACCCCTAGTTTCTTTTCAATACATGTATAGTGAATTTTTTATCGCTTCACATTAGAAGACATTGTGGTTTTTGTTTTATTCAGATCGGTGAACTGCTTGTGGGTGAAAACTGCAAAATCAACCCCCGACACGCCTTTCTTTGAGGGGTGGTTTCCCCGCATAAAACCGTTTTTCCGCTGGTAAAAATAAACACGTATTTAATAGTTTTCAATGCTTTATCACATATATGTGAGTTTCAAGAAAATCGAAGGTGGACACTGAAGTGATTTTTCTTTTCCATACAACCAGCCCCCCATACGGCACAGCCGTCACGACTAAGCGGTCACCCATCCAAGTATTGGCCACGGACTATACCGACCTCATTATTTATGCTTCTGTAGGAGCTAAATCTCTTAATGGAGTTTTGGTCCCATCCTGCATTCGTTACATTTCGAAAGTACAATGAAAACGTAACAGTGCAAATGGAAGGTATCCTCGTTAAAACTAACCATGGTTGGCCCTATGTATTATTCTGGTAAAATGGCACTTACTTTTGCACGATTCTTCTTTTTCCGGCCTTACATCTTGACGACTCTCATCCCTCGGGTAAATTTGAAATATCCCTTCTATACTGAATATCAACGGTGTACCAGCCCCAACTCACTTCCCTTGTCTATACACTCTTGGTTTCCGAACAAAAGAAGTCTCACAATAGCTGCTGGCTTCATTCGCGTCTTGGAGAAGCGGGAATCACAGAGGGAGAGAAAAAGAGAGAGAGAGAGACAGCGAACCCTTTCAACGAGATTTTCGGTGCTAAAGATTTTCACCAGCAATGTCCGTCATGCAGCACAAACTGTTCTCGCTCGTAGACGGATATTCGAGGCGGTTGTGACCTCGAGTTAAGCAGCGGAAAATGCTGACGGAATAATTCGCATTTGAATATGAAAATGTGAGTGTAAATTTGAAATATAATGTATGTACGCACGATCTTTGTTCATGAAAGTTTTGATGGCATTGAGCCTTCGTATCGTTGAAACGTCATAAAAAATCGTTTTAACAAATAAAGCTGGTAATAAAAATAAATATAAATTTATTTTCATTAGATGAAGTTGGTAATTAAAATAAGGTCATATTTTATTTTCATTGCCAGCTTCACCTATTTGAACAAAGTTTCGAAAATAATCTTATATTCATCTTCATTATCAGCTTCATTTGTTCAAATTTTTGGAAATAAGTTTATATTCATTGGTATCACCAGCTGAGGGCATACCCTCAGCTTCAACCGCGTTGGAATCCGTCCGATGCAAATTTACTCCTTCAATTCTACTTTTTCTTTTCGGAGGAATCGTGAAAAATCTTATCTGAGATATTCCGAACGATCCGGGCCACAGCAGTAGGTAGGATCGCCCTTTTTCTCCCCCTCTCTCTCTCTCTTTCTTTATCTCTCTCAGAGACACACACATACACATTATCCTTTCTTCCATTCCTTTCGCGGAGGGCTGTATTTGTGGGGGCCGCAGCAGCGCCCTTCTGAATCATCGTTAAATCACAGTGGCCCTCAATAAAAAAATAAGTTACATTCAATACCTAAAAATAAAGAGGAATAAAAAAATTTCGCACAATGTAGATTTAAAAATTTAAAGATTTTCATGAAAAATTGCGTCTACGAAAATTCTTCTGCTAGTCACTTTTCGTTCAAGTTTTATCATTTATATTTTATTTAAACATTCGTTGAGTCCTTATTTTGATTGTTGTAACGGAATCTTTCGAATTTCTTATACGCGTAGAGCAGTTTATATTAGACATCCAAAGCTATGTAGTGTATACATTATCACATAGAAATGTGGCCAGCGTGTCATCTATGCGTTTGAAGTGTGCATCGTGCAACGAAAATTTGTTTATTTCCTCATTTTGAATTTTGATTAATATTTTTTTCGTCTGCCATCGTGTCCCGAATCAAGAGTTTTGGTCCGATCGAGTTCTACCTGAAAAATTCGCAATCAGCGGATGATTTTGCATCGACCAGGGTGTCGGCAACTCGATTGGACTGCTAAATTCAGATCGGTCCGATCCGGTGTGACACAAGACCTGAAAATGTGGCATTTTTCATTTTTCGCTAAAATCGATTGAGCAGGCCCTTGGTTGATCCAAAATCATGTGGTGGTCACGAATTTCCCAATCCTAACTCCGTCTTGGCCTTCTTTGTCACCTCCATAACGTGTTGGATAAATTAGACAATGTTTTGAGTCGTAATTTTTCGATAATTGTTCGGTAACTTGGCTTGAAATTTTACCAGTATACTGGCATGTATTTTTACTTCGTTGTAAACGAAAATCAGTTAATTGTTAAATATTTGGGTCCGTGAAAGGAACGCCTTAAGCACGCCTCGCGATCTGTTTATTTTTGTTTATTTTTTTACTCCACTTTTACGCTCGTAGATTTATGTATTTTTCCTTCAATATTTTGTTTATTTAAAATAGTGATCCATGCAGGTGACTTAAGGAAATGCGAAACTTACACACGACTCCTGATGGTGATTCATAAATTTTCCGTTTGTTTCTGTATTCAATTGGTTTATTTATTTATGTTCGTTAGTGTTGCCGTATGTTAGTTTAATTCGAACGTTATGTTTGATTGTATGCTTGTTTATTGTAATTGTAGTTAACCACATAACGTAACGGTGAATGCCCTAAACATATTCAACACTGTAGGCTGTGTTACTATAAAAGATTCATCGAAATTGATTCAGCAATTCTGGAGTTATAAAGGCGCAACCGTTCCAACAGACAATTTCTTTCGAAATTCGATTTTTCTACTCGTTTCGGTTAATAAACGATCGGTACAAAATTGTTGTGAAAATGAAAAAAAAAATACAGACGATGCACGCTTGACAGTTTTATTATGTGTGCAGATTACCCGAGACATTTTCCATATCTAGCTTGAAAATTCTTACAAAAATTTAAAAAAAACGAAACGTTTGTATAATTATCCTAGCTTGAAGCAATGTGGAGAAAATTAATTCTCATTGTAGTCCAACGTTCTAGACTTGGGCATAATTGTTTTCCCGGCAGGTGATCGCATTACTCTCACTAATGGAACTGCGACGAGACGGGCTACTCGAGTTTTAGTTGAGTTCGACGAAAGCTCGTGTACGAAAGAATCGTTGAACAGGTACAACTTCATGTTGCCCGGGTGAAAGTGTGTCGGCGAAGATTCTGGCTCTTTGCCAAAGGTTCCAGCGACCCATTTTTACGTAAGAGAACCGCCGAAAGACGTTGTTTCTTTTTTCATATTCGTCGGAACAAAGGCTGCCAAAGAACAAGAATAGACATGCCCCAGACAAAACCCCGGTGCAAAATGTATGACAAATTGCGGGGGGATATTGCCACTAGGGATAACGATTTATCGGGTGTTTCCCTCTCCAGCTCGGATGAATTATTTCGCTCGGTGTTGGATACAACGTGCCGTGAATCCTTGTACAGCCTGATAGAGGTATTTATCTGTTTTTGCGATACAGTGCGACGCTGCGTCGTTAAATAGCTCAATAGCTAACGTTATTCACATCGACACCCCGATATAATACATTCGCCTTCTCCATCATAACCCCCCCGGTTGACTGAGCACCAACTCAACTGGATATTTTGACGATACGTATACACGTCCAACAACAAAAAAAATCACCATGACGACAAAACTTGCTCAGAATCACGCCTTGGCGTATCTTCGTTCGGCGTTGCCAACGGGGAGTAACGAAGCGTTGAGACAAACTGATAGAAAAGTCATACAGATTGAGATGGCGTAACGTCGCGGGCTTGGCCGAAATCGAGCCACGTCTCGTTTCGCTGCTAATTGGCACCCAGGCCGTTCATTTGTCTCGCAATTTAGTCCAGTAAAAGAGAAGAAAACCCAGCACTTTTAGCGTAGAATTAGAATATTTCACTGAAGCTAGATGGTTGTATACTGAAAGTAACCCCAATGAAATGTTGTCCCTCAACTCGTCCCAACCCTAAGAAATAGAGGTTGAAAACTTAAAAATCGCCGTATCTCGATAATTAATAGGACGATCGAAAAATGTTTCAAACAAAAGTTATTTGGAACAATAAAATACGTATAAAGTCATTTGACCTTTAACCCCCCATCTTTGAAAATAGCGGCAGGAAAACGATCACAAAATTCTCTGCGTCCTTGCCTGGGTCAGTGGTGCTCTCGCGTTTTGGTGCCGTTATTTTCAAAGATAGGGGATTGGACGTTAGATAACTTAATACGTATTTTATTATTCCAAACAACTTTTGTTTAAAATATTTTTTGATCGGGCTATTAATTATCGAGATACAGCGATTTTTCTGTTTTCAACCTCTATTTCTTATGGTTGGGGTGAGTTGAGGGCCAAAATTTCATTGGGGTTACTTTTAGCATACAATTATCTAGCTTCGGTAAAAAATTCTAATTCTATGCTAAAAGTGCTGGGTTTTCGTCTCTTGTACTGGACTAATTGGTTCAATTGCCATTTGGGTTATGTACCAATTCGATACTGCATGGTTGGAGAAAGCTGCGATCACTTTTATGCCAAGTCGCAATGAAAAATAACAAATGCGCAATTGAATTTGAACGTTTGGTACTTTGCTCGTGAAAATAATTGATATTACGACGGCGATTGTAACGAAATCGAGATTGCTCACCATTTAATGGAAACCTAATTCAATGAGTACAAACATCGACGTTGGTGGACGAGTGGTCGGTGTGCGGCTTTGGCAATCTCCCATGTCAGGCTTCATTGACCTGGGCCAGTATTTACATTAGGTGGGTCACCGCTTAGCCGTGCATTGGCTTGCGCGCCCGCTGCCGAGTGGCAGGCACTTTTACTCAATTTCCAATGTTCGCACAATTGGAAATCAGTGAAGATGTAGCCGTATGTATCGCCAAGTGGTTTCCACACTTTCCCGGCGCTCTCGTGAAAATGCGATACAGTCGTGTATCAGAAACTAGGAAGAGAGTCGGGAACTGGAAACAGCGACGTGTCGAGGTTCTGGTAAGACTGCAAGGGAATAAAATAGTAAAATCTGAAAGTGAACAGCGATCTTAAAACAGTATTGTTGGCTAGAGCGCTGTTTTGGAGCTGCTTTTTAGGATGGAATAACTAGAAAGAAATACACATCTTTATGGGTCCTTCAAAAATATGTACAAACTAAAAAAAATGTATCATGTATGATTGTTTATAGCGGTGCGCCCACGATTGGCGACCAGGGTTGTAGACGTTTGGTTGTTGTGATGTTTGGTACCAGAGTGTTGTGATGTTTGGTACCAGAGTCAGCAGAAAAAAAATACAAAATGGCTGCATGCTAAACTTTGATTATCAATTTTTCCTATCTATCTGAGCATTCGACGAGTTATAGAAAAAAATCTTCGAATTAATTCTGCTACCAACGTTGAAAAACAGTTCACTAAAGGTGTGTGCCGAATCTGAGCTCAATCGGTCAATTGGTTATCAAGATATCGTAGTTGGCGATTTGAAAAGCATAGTTTCAAGAAGCACGCATTTAAGGGGTTAGGCTACAGTAACGGGTATAAAATCATGTGCGAATTTAACAATTTTTTTGTATGAAAAAGTGATTCACTCATAAGATTAATTACATATCTATTTGGTATGAATATCAAACTGTTAGAAAATATGTATATTTTTTTCGATGTGCAAAATGGCCGACTACTAATTTTTTCTTTTGTCATCTTTTTTTTAGGCGCTCCGCGGCGTAACATTTAGCATCCACAATTTTTTACCTAGAACAAAAAACAAAAATTTTCGTCAATCTACATTAGAATACCTAGAGAAATACGTACCGAATTTAAAAAATATTGTTTCATTCAAAAGGTGTAGGTATTTGAACTTAAGAAATTAATTTTCAGTGAAAAATTTCGTTATAACTGCTCATAAGATGCAAAGTTTTCGATTAATCAGAAATTCCGTACGTACTTCTCTGCGAAATGCAATTAGGAACATCACTTTCAAATTTGAAGTAAATCGAGTGAAAATTGTTGAAGTTATTTGTCACGCCAATTGGAAAAAAGCTGTTTTGAGAAGTTTCTCGCAGTCGGCCATTTTGTACATCGAAAAAAAAATCTGACAGTTTGATATTCATACTAAATAGATGTGTAATTAGTTTTATGAGTGAATCACTTTTTCGTACGAAAAAAATTGTTAAATGCGCACATAATTTTATACCCGTTACTGTGACCTAACCACTTAATGCATTCCATTCACGAACCCGAATATTTAACAATTGACTGATTTTCGTCTATATTCGAGGAAAAATATATCCTAGTGTACGGGTAAAATTTCAAGCCAAGTTACCGAACTTCTAACGAAAAATTACGACTCTAAAAATCGTCTCATTTATACGGCCCTTAAATAAAAAAGGCCCTTTAATAAAAAAGGCGTCCACCGAATGTTTCAATGAAATATTAATGATAAAACTTTTATAGCCGCGACTTTTCGAGAAAATGTATAAATATCCAAATCGACTAAATTTGCGCGAATATTTTTATTCCAGTTTATCGTTGGGTAGAATAATTGATTGTGACTTATTTCCCTTAAGCGCCACTGTAATTAACCAATGATTCAGAACGGCCCTTCTTACGCCCCCTTAAATTCGGCCCTCCGCGAAAGAAATGCCTTAAAGTTGCTGCGTCTCGACTTGCCTCCACGAGCCTACTCCTCACGTTTCGACAACTCGGCTAATTTTATGAGTATCGTTAAAAGTTTTTAAAATACGTAGGGGAAAGGTGTACGAGTTGATCGCGTGAGGTAAGATGATCATTTTCAACAGCGACGAAACTATTGACGATATCTAGTGACATTCTTTGGTAAAACATAGCCCCCCCCCCCCCTCCACCCGCGTGAATCAATTCATGATAGCGGTGTGAGCAACGCACTTATTTGACAGAAAAATTATTAAAATGGTGAGCTGTTGATCTAATGCAAGGTTGACTTTAAACTTAGGTAACTTTTATTGTATACTGTCAGTTACAACCATTGTTGTGTTTGTGACTTTATAATATGCTCAATTTGGATTTCGGTTGGCGTGGTAACAGTGGAATACTTATATGTTATGTTACCGAGCAATGGATGAAAAAGTTGAGTTTAGGGCACGATGATTCCCTCGTAGGTGCAGAAGATAATCACTAGAAATCATCTTGTACACAAATAACGTACCTACTTTATTGTTGTTAAATAGATTGTCTACTTATGTTCAAAATACGCTGCTAACATAGAATTGATCTTACAAACAATAATTGATATACCTAAGTGGTTTAAAACTGGCTGTAGACGACTGGTTAAGTTTAATTCTAGTTGAGTGAAATAAAACTTATAATATAAAGGTAATTTAACTTGTAAGTTCAGTTTATGTTGTATACCTATGGTTAATATATACAAAAAGGTGTTGTAAACTCGAGCAAATTTTAATTTACATTCACCGCAATTCTCCAAAAAAAAAAACCCGCAACATAGGGGTAAGATGATCCGGGGTTCATCTTGTCCATACCCTAGGGATCATCTTGAACACCGGGGTGTCCAAGATGATCCTTATGCAAGGTTTTAAAAAAATATTTCTATTGAAACCCTAATAAATAGAATATTTCAAATATGCCAATCGTAACATAGATAAATGTGCCAGCAGTAAACGCTTTCAGATCGTAATTATGTTGAATATCTTTGGGATTACGAGCATTCTCCCTTAGATGGATCATCTCGTACAGCTTTCCCCTATTCAGAAAGGTCTGTAGAGTAATAACATTTATAAAAAAAGCGATTTTTCTAAATTTCCAGACACTACCGCCTTAAGGGGTAAGGCCACTGTAGCGGGGAAAAAATAAGTATAATTTGGGAATTTTTTTTAGCGGGCCAATGGAATAAATCAAAATTCTGAAAAAGGTCCTTTATTGTACATATCATAAACTGTATAAAGTATTTTTTTCACAGTAATATAAAACAAAATGGCGGCTGCACAGCGTTTCCTCGACGAAGCCTTTTTTTCATAGGCGCGCGGCCGGACCAACGGCACCTGCAATTTGTATTTTACAGTGACTGAATTTTTTTTTTCGATTATACATGTGAATAGCTACAGAAGTACGTAGAATTTTTTTGATATATCGATTTTCGCAAAAACAGCGCGTTTTTTAAATAAAAGTTTAATTCTCCAACAGTTCTCAAAAGACACATCGTCCGAAAATTGTTTATAAAAAAAACTGGGTGATATATCGCGAAAATCCTACGTACTTCTATGCAGAATGTAATTGGGAATATACAGTTAAAATGTCAAGTCAATCGGTCAAGATTTGTTCGAGTTATGAGTCCGGCCGACTTGAAAAATGTAGTTTCGAGAAAAACGGGTTTAAAGTTTTCGGTACGGATTGCATCGGACTGAGAGGGTCTGCGCCAAAATTCAAAATAGAAGTATTTAGACATTTTTCCCGCCTTAAGGGGAGATATACACCTAGGAGCCGGAAAAAAGGTAATTTTCGTGAATTTTTCAAGGAAAACTATTTGTAATTTTAGATTGGGGTTTTAATTATCTAAAAGTATATACATTCAAAAATATGTTTAATTTTCTTTATTTAAAAATATCAAAAATATACAAGGATATTGTATGATCCTTGGAGCGTCGTAAAAAAATCTGCGCATCGGTACCCATTGGCGTTTCTTCAGAAATCATCTGAAAAAAAACCAAAAAGATTATTAAATTAGATACTATATTCTAGTATAGTAGACATCTATAATGTCATAGCCGATTTTGAAAATATCGATTTATGACAAAATAGCGGACGTTTGAACATAAATAGTGATTTTTGAGCCAAAAATTAGTTATTATTTTGCCTATAAAACAAAAACTAAGTAACGGAAAATAAATCCTACGACAAGTGCTAGATAATGGTGTATAGAATAACCACAAAAAACCTCAAGGCAATCGGTTCATGGGTTTTCGAGAAATTTTGGGTACCGATTTGAAAAACGTGGTTTTGAGAAAAACGCGTTTAAAAATTTGGGAATGAATAAATCATGAAATTTGTCAACTTACATGGAATCATCGATAGCAGGCCCATAGTGTAGGTCTTCTACGGTCGACGGAATGTTCATAGCTTCTAAATCCTCGACCTCGACCATCTACATGTATATCTGCCCTTAATCCTCTGAGTATGTCATTTTTAAGATATTATGTCATCCTTTACGAAAAAAAATCGATTTTTTCGAAATTTCTACAGTGGCCTTACCCCTTAATTTAATTCCATTAATGTTTCCTATATCCTTATAAAAAAATGCCTCGCTTTATTGCTCAGGTTCTTATATTCGTACGAGATTCCCTGTCGGCAATATTACGATTTTACGGATCCGAAAGAGTCGTAAACTCTGATGATATACAGGAGACGATGCCATTCTCCACGAGGGCGTTCATCCGCTGGGCACACCTCGTGTTGTGTACGCTTTACGTGTATGTTCTACCAGCAGTAAACGCTGCAACTACAACATATGGACTGCACCTAAGGTGTATAATGCGCGACGCTCATTTGGTGCGTGTACATAATGGAGTCGGTGGTGTTCTCGCAGGATAGTGCTCTGTATTAGTGCTTGTCCTGCGTCACCGCTGCTCCTGGTACTTCGTGCTCACGTTGACTTGGCACACGTCACTTAAGTCCGCGACCAGTGAATACCTGCATATATTCCACGGTCTGCCCTCCTATAGGTGGCTGCGCGAGGAAAGTGTCACGGGTCTATGAATAAATCAAGAAATTCGTGCATACGTGTGGAAGGGAACGAGCACTGTGAATAAACGAGTGAAACAATGAATGGATCGAGTAATGAGTGAATTGTATAGCGACGAAATAAATGTACGAACGATTGAATGCGATGGAATAAAATAATGGCCCGACGAATAGATCCTCTGGTTGGACAGGTTTATTACGGTCCTTGCACGTTCGCCATAGGCTGTGCACTATCGTGCCTGATCCATCGCTGATCCCGAATGCAGATTACCCAGAGGCTTACACGGAGATGTACACATAATTTACTCGATCCCACACGTTGCGCAAGTTTCCATCCATAATCGATCGCAACAGGCTCGTGGTCCCCGCTCCTATAATATGAGAACCCGCGTCAGGATGACGGGAAGGAAGAAAAAAGAATTGCGATTGATCATCCTCAAGCTTTGGTATACGGAGCCCCGGAAAAATCCACTTTCCATCAATGACGACAAGAATAACACAGCTCAAAAGCCCATTTGATGCCGCAAAACTGTACATTTTTTTATAAATCTTATCTCTATTATGATGCTATTTCAACATTTGATATTTATATTCTACGTAAAAATACGGAAATATCATTTTTTTAAATAAAATCTAATTTTGTTGGAGAATTTAAGTTTCATTGCATATTTTTACATGAGGTAAGCTTCTTTATCGTCGTTTTTTTGTAGCCGGGCTTGTCGAGGCAGTCACGCATCAAACTCCAAAGGCAATCAGCCATCATGTGTGTCCCATCTTTCCTGATACCTATCTTCCATGATTTTCATGTCGCGGTGGAAGCGTTTTCCTTGCTCTTCACTGAAGGAGCCAAGATTTTCCGCGAATTTATCTTGATCCTTTATTTCTATCCCGAAGTAAGAAAAAAAGCCCTGTTGACGAAATCTGTAATCGTTTTTATAAATTCTTGAATAACATACTCTCGGCATATGTAACAAAATGTATTAGGGGACTTCGAACAAGCTCGTCGTCGCTTATCCGTCGACATATCACTAAATTCATTGATAACAGCAAATGATTTAAAAAAATCAAAATTCTGAAGGTGTGAGAAGCAGTCAGAGGCGTGAAAAAACGAGCATTTTCAATAATTAAAAAAAAATAGTAATTAAGTTTGTTTTACAAAAGTGGTCACATAGACTTTTTATGTTATATTTCAACTTGACTTTTACAAATTTTCAAAGACAAATATTGATTATTTATAAAAATATTGCCATCTCTGTCGGATCCCCTTCGGCATGTAGCGCTTTGCGGTGACCTCATAAAATTTTACTGGATCATCTGAATTCAAAAAGTCAAAAAAAATAAGTAGTTTAATAATAGATCTGGTCGTTAATCGAAGCTTTTTTTAAAAAATTAACAAAATGGCGGCTTCCGACAGATAACTTTCGATTTTCGACCAAAAAATCGCTCGTTTAATGTTAAAAAAAAATAGAAATTTTCAACAAAAATGAAAATCCTTCGATTAAGGCCTAGTTTTTAATGCTATCAATAAGCACACCAAATTTCATCAAAATCCATGGAGTGGTTTTTGAATTATAGCGGTCACCTACTTGATAAACATAGTTTCGAGAAATACGCGTTTAGTTTTTCGATGTGGATACGGTATTATATGTCCGTAAAATTTTGAGCTCGATGGATGAAGCTAAACTTTTTTTAATCTATTTTGATCCGCTGAATCCAAATATCAAAATTTTCAACCGAATAGTCGAACATTCAATTGTTTATAGCCAATTGTTAAAACAACTTTTAGAAAATAAAGTTTTTCGGGATGAATTATTTTTTTGAAAATATTTTGGGCAATTTTAAAACGAAAGTATTCCTAATCAAATTTTGCTGAAGTTCATAGTTTTTGAGTAATACATTTTTGAAAATTTCTGAAAGAGTTTTGCAATTTGACACTTGATTTATGTATAGAAATACTAATTAAAAAATGACTTACATCGAATCATCAATTCCTGGCCCGTACAATAGGGCTTCTGCCGATGCGGAAGCTTCTAAAATATCAATTTGTGGTTGCCTTCGAAGCATTCTGCCTTCCCGGGTATTATCGTTTGCGCGTTTATCAGCCACGTCTATACGTTGAGAATAGACGTGGCCCCTTCAGGGGAGGTTTGGGGTTTCAGCGTGAAAAAAACCACTTTTTTGTGAATTTTTTTCATCTAAATGGATAGAGTAAATTCATTCAAACCTTTTGTACATTGTTAAGTGTCATTTCAAGAACATTCCCTAAAATTTGTACGCGAAAATATCCACAAACAAGCCGGTGCCGCGTTTTTCTCGAAACTACTTTTTCAAAGTCCGTGTTCACTGCCATTTGAAAACTGCATGACCGATTTATTTCAAACTTGGTACACACTTTCTACATATAAAATACCTCCCCCCAACGGTTAGTTCGAGATTTTTTTTACATTGAGCGGGTTTTCCACCCCAAAAGTGGCGAAATTTTTCGTGAAAAATAGCGCTTTTCACTTTACGTGACCACCAAAGATTTAGAAATGAAAAAAAAAAAATTATCAAAGACCGTTGGGGGGAGGATGTGATGATACTTTGACTAAATTTTAATGGTACTTGATTTCAGATAATTTCTAGCTGAGATACAGTGAACACCGCAAATCGTGTATTTCCAAAGGCGTTCTTGGAAAAGCTTTGTTACCGGCTTGTTTGTAGATATTTTCGCGTACAAATTTCACGGAATGTTCTTGAAATGACACTTAACAATGTACAAAAGGTTTCAATAAATTTCCTCTATCCATATAGATGAAAAAAATCGCAAAAAAGTGTTTTTTTTTTTCACGCTGAATCACGAATGATTCCTCTGCAAAATCGACACATATCTTTCCAGCATCGTGCCGAAGAGTCTTTCTGTCCAAAGAAATGTAGTCTCTCTTGGCTGCAGGTTCCCGAAAACCCGAAGCGGACCTAAACAAACGTGTACATCCCAGGCTTGGGCTACGACTCGGCAATCCCTCCGCAGTCTATACTACGCCCTGAAGGATATTGGGCAGGAATCTTGCGAAAGATAGTATCCGGGCTCCTGAGGGATACTAAGTGGATTCCCTTGGGATTGGGGCATCCCACGGTGGAGGGATTGTCGAGGGACACCAACGGGATTAGCGACGGCTGTTTGGGCGATTCTCGACGAACACGATGAAACACCTTTCGACCCTGAAACGAAAAACTGTAGGGAGGACAAAATTTAGGCTCGGAGGAAATTTACTGTACGAGCACGTGCGCTGAGAAAATTCCTACCATCCACCAAGCCAGCGTTTGATAAACCATCAGCAGCTAAGTTGGTGGTAGGAGGAGCCTCAAAAGTTCAACTCGATACGAAGTGAAGCCGTTTCAACGACGGGTCATTTCATACGCACAAATACTCCGTACGCTTGGAGAACGGAAGGATAGGAGAAAGAAAAATAATCATAGAGAAATATGACGGCTCGTGCATAGTGCCGTAATAACCGTACAAGACTAACGGACACCGCTTTTTTTTTGTAACGCAACTTCCGCCTCCTTCAGGCGTATATTTATTAGGTAAGGGCTCAACTTGCTCATCTTCAGAATAAATAGAGGGTGGCTGGGACATCGCTGCGTGCGGTTGGTTAGCCCGCGCATGTGTGGGCGAGTGTGTGTGTGAGTCCAAAAGTGAAGAGGGAGGTGAAAAAAAGATGAGGGGCTGAGCAAGAGAACGCTTTCAACCTTATAAAGATAATGTATCGGCCCGAAGGCTTTATGAGTTTTCGGTGGTGCGCGCCTTAATATAGACGTCACGTGGTGATACACCCGCAAGGCTCAAATCTCGTTCCAGCTTTCGTACAGGATATTCGCAAGGATAGCCATTTATATCGACCACTGTCAAACGAAAGGGCCTAACCAACGGCGAGTTTACACGTGAACTTTTGGGGATTACACCCTTTCTCGTAGGGACATGTTTGTGGGTTGGCGAGGGAACCAAGATTCGAGGCAATTTTTTGTATTCATACGCTTGGATCTCTGATGTCCTCTTCCCTCTCTTTCTCTCTCTCCCTCTCATCCCCTTCTCTCGCACTCTGAATTTCCGTTGATTGTATGAGATCGAAAAAAATATTGCCGTCTACATTTTACACCGAGTGCGAATATCTCGTACTCGAATAAACATTTGGCATTGGGGAGCGGGCGTCGCGACGATACGTATACGTCGACGAGGAAAAAAAAATCGTCTGCCTTCCGGCGGGAAAAAAGGGAAAACGAGAAGAATCCACGAGAGAGGCCGGGCTAAGCGAGCAATATTGGAAGGGTAACTCGGTGCCTGACGAGCTAGAGACATTTTCCACTCGCTTGACGCCTCATATTCTACACTACGTACGTGCTTTAAACGTAAATTATTTATGCTGCCTGACGGTATCGTCGGCGATAAGCTATTGCAAAAATTTCATTCGGACAATCCTCGAAACAGCGCTGTGTGTGGAGATGTGCTCGGGATAAAAGAAAAAGAAAAAGCAGCCACCGTGAAGCGAAATCAAGAGAGTACGTCGTGTGATTAAGGACGTCTATCACACGCTGCGAAATTTCGATGCGGACAGGATGGTATTGCAGAATTCGTAGTTTTTGGCTACGAGCCGCTGCAAACTGCCTCTAGATGTCGCAGCAACCGTCTGCTACTCACACTACAGCGAAGAGTGAAGATCCAATAGGCGACAGTTGCTGCAAATCCGTGTGTGATGCGTGTATACGTGTGCACGTTCACCATGCAGGAGCGCCGCCAGTTGGCAAACTGATGCACTAGATTTTCAGGATTGTCGATAATATTTTGAGCTTTGTCGGTACAATTTTGCTAGTTTCATGTCAACAACTCTGAACCCCAATTTCTTCGCCGTTTTTTCATAAAATCCGGCGAAACAATGATCAAGATGTCAGTTTTTTCACTGTTGTGAACCCGAAGGTCATGAAATGTGCATGCATTCACTGCATCCGTTATTGAGTCACAATTCATCCTATGGTAGTTACAATCTGTAGAGGTTTTTTCAAAATTTGGAAATATGTCGACCGTCAGGCTCTTTGTTCAAGAATATCACATGTACACAATAAATTTCATCTCAATTGATTGTAAGGTTTGGTCGAAATTAGGCTTCAAAATCTCGAAGTGTTGACGTCGGTATTGCAGAACTCGCAGTTTTTGCTACGAGCCGCCGCAAACTGCCTCTAGATGTCGCAGCAACCGTCTGCTACTCACACTACAGCGAGGAGAGAGGCCCAATAGGCGACTGCAAGGCCGTGTATGATGAGTGTATACGTGTGCACGTTCACCATGCGCGCTCGCCGCCAGTGGGCAAAATGATGCACTATCTTATGTCAATAACTCTAAACCCCATTTTCTCCTTCTTTTCTCCATAAAATCAGGTAAAACAATTATTAAAACATGAGTTGTTTTTAACTGCTGAGACCCCAACGGCCACGACAGGTGCATGTATTCGGTGCATCGATTAGTAATTCACAATTCACTCTATGGTAACTCCAATCTGTAAAGTTCTTTTTCAAAATTTGGGAACATGTAGGCCGTCAGGCTCTTTCTTCAACACTATCTCATGTACATAATAAATTTCATCTCAATTGAAGGAGGTTTGGTCGAAAGTAGGATGCAAAATTTCGAAGCGGTGGGAGGGTGTGATCACCCTAAGTATAAATCAGAAAGCGGATACAGAGAGAGAGAGAGAACGATAGGGAAAGAAGAGTGAACGATGTAAACGCGTGGGGAAAAGAAATGAGAAATCATTTCCCCGGGTATTTACGAGAATATCCGTGTAACACATTTTTCTTGATTGAACTTCGGAGCCCGGAGACCATCATCGGGGCCGCGGTGAGGGCTCGATTAAATATTACTCTTATAAGACCTTCCGTTTCTCCTTCCTTCATGATTAATGCTTCTTCTCTCATTAATTGTTAGCGCCTCGAGCTCTCGGGGAGATTCATGAAGGATAGTTGAAAGCTAAATCTCCTTACGATGATATCTGGCCGGAATACCAACGTTTCCGCTCTACACAGTTCCAGCCCTTTATACTTCCATTGGATGGACGGACATAGTCTGTGGCATTTCGATTATTTTTCAATTTTCTCCTAAAGTAAGCCGTTTCCGAGTAATCGAATATTTAAATATAATACACACTTTTACCACTCAAAGAAAACCGTTCGCAGAAAAGTGCAAAATCCTTGTACGTACGTATAAAAAAAAAGAAAATCATATTCCATAATAAAATTTCATGAACACGAGACAAAACCTGGTTTTTTGCTACTTTTTTTACATCGTTTCAAGCATTAACAAAATGAATTTCAGCGATGCGGATCGACCGTCCAACCATAGCTGTTTTAATTCCATAACAGCCTCATGAGAATCTCTCGTTAAATCATGTTCCCAAGAGCTCGTCACACCCCGATAATTTCATATACTCGATGATATTTGACATCAAAGTATCCTCAATGACATAGTCCAACGGCAAAATTAATGTGATATAAAATCATGCCAAAATGAAATTGCCCGGGACGACGCATACGGACGATGAATATAATCTCGCTGATAGACTCGGCGTTCTACGATATTGAATCGATCATAAAAATCCTTTGAACGCTTTCTCCTCTTCGTGTTTTACGATGTGTTCGCATAATCACGTACGTCTACATCTAAACGTGCATACGCGATGTAGTTGTTCCAACCAGCTGAGAAACGCTAGTGCGTGACTGGAGATTGATGTACGAAAGTGTGCGATACAAGAGGTACGAAAACACCGCGACTTTTGCTCTCGTACATAATATAGTAATCTTATCTTACGACCAACTTCGGACATCAAGACGCATTCGTGTGACGCTCGCTGGTCGGGAATTCACTCGTTTTTTTTTTGGCAAACGACCAGAAAACCGCCCATGACTCTGTACTTTGCCGAGCCCGCGAAAAAACTTGAGTCCCTCGGTCGATTGAGTATAATTTTCGGCCACTATTCCTGGGCTTTCGAGACCAGCACGAGAGCACGAAATTCGCGCGACGATCCCCTCGTATTCGAATAATATATCACACAGTATACGAGATTTCGCCTTGATATATCTAGACGTATACTTTTAACGCATCGTAGTTTGGATTATGGACTTTAGTTTCGCTTCAGCCGCAGACGGACACACATACACCTGGAGTCATCATCATCATAGGACCGCTATCACATATATCCATTGTACGATCATATAAATATATTGGCTATATGTATTTTAGCGTTTGCTATACTGCTACGTATACAGCGAATGGTAAAACGTCGAGGCGAGGAAATTCGTTTCTCGAACTCGGCGTGCTACCAATCATAATCGTCGAAGTTCGGTGATGCGAAGTTTCGGAAAAGTGGGAATTCGTGTACCCGCGGAGAGTTACGTATAGCCGGGAGCACCTGGCCCAGAGTTATAACGTGCCGGTTGCGACACATACACACACACCACGGCTATACCTCTTCGGCTAATGTACTATGACGTATAGCTTGTTATACGTGCGGATATATATTCTATATATGTTTTTTTGTGCGAGCTAGTATTATTTTTGCAAATGCATTTTTGGAACATTTTCAAAGATCTTTACACTGGCAGGAAAATTCTATTGACATTGACTAAATGCGTCTATTTTTGATTTTTTTAAATTTGAATTAACTTGATTTTTCGTGAGAACCGATTTTTCATATTGCATTCCATTGTTGGAATTATTTAGATTAAATGTATTTATTTGGTCAAATCAAGATCTATTTAATATTGTCTTGTACCTGAGCATTCTATTTATTCCTGATAAACCAGTAATTCGGTTTCATCCGTTTAAAAAACAATTTAGTTGAATAAACTAAATGTATATATATATATATATATTTTTTTAAATTTAATTTGATTAGAATATTTGTAGAGTCAAACATTTTTCTATTTGATTGAATGGTCTGTCTATGTTGCAACAGACACGTCAAGGGCAGAGGGGGGAGATAGAGGAATTATATATATATATATTTAGAAGTTATGTTACAAAAATCTATAGCACCATATTCGATAAAACTCTCTAACTATCGCAATAGTATTAACTAATTGATATAATTTATGTGATGCAAGTAAATATAGGAATCCATTTGGTCTCTTTTACTATATCTGCGACTAAGGTGCTACAAATGCTCGGTAGCTTAGGGACAGCGTGCGTAACTATAGGTAGGTAAGTTGTAGGTTACGAATTATGATACGAAATCATTGTTGTAGAACTCTAAATTGATTATTTCATTTTATTTTGGATTTATGAAATATTCTATGCATATTTTGGATACTTGCATTTGCAGTGTATATTGTAAGCCAATAATGATTTATTCGAATCGAATCTTCATTTATTTATTCTGAATATAATCAATTCTCAAAAAGAATAGCTGAAACAAATAAAAAAATATATTTGAAACATATTGGATCATAGTAGACCTTGAGACAGGGGAAAAACGTATTTGATTTAAATAGATCCTATTCAATTTAAATATTTGTTTTGGCAGTGTAGTATCACAATCCGAAAATGATTGCCATATTTCGAAAATCGTTTGATTCGACGATTCATTTGTATATTTACGTGCGCGTGCTATATTCGTACTGAAAAGCACGAATTGTGGTCACACCAGCTGTCGGATTATTCATGCGAGTTGACAAATATTCGAATTCACGTTTGGAATTGCGTAAATTCTGAGTTCATCAAAAACGGATTATTTCATTGGTTCGTTTAGACCAGGGGTTCCCAGCCATTTACTAGTCACGCCCCCAAATTTTCTCCCTAAATCTCCGCGCCCCCCTTGACATTAAGAGTACTCCCTGCTGACTCAGTTTTGTAAGCATATTTTTTATACCTACTAACAATGTACCTAACTAAAAAATTATAGTTTATTTTTGGAACCTGCGCCCCTTGGTCTACTCTACGCCCCCCTGGTGGGGACCCATCGTTGAGACGAACTTTGTGCTTCGAAAAAATCTGAGATATCGCAAGCTTTAGAATGTCACTTGGTAAAGTTAAATACTGAATATTTGTTGTAAATTGTTCTCCAAGCTGGACATAAAATGCTTTCACTGTTCTTTTGCTCTGCACTGTTGTGAATTAAATTGCGATCGTGTTGCTCGTGGAACTGCGAATAAAAATGCAAATTAAACTTGCAACGTTTACACTCATTCATTTTCGTGGCTACCTTCCATAAATTGAACAGCCGGTAAAAGCAATTCGTCCTTTTAACCGAAACTGAAGATAAATGAAAGATATATACAAATATATTTATTTGCGTATGTTTGTGTGTGTGTGTTTTTCTAAATCTGTTGAGGCAGTATTCTAGTCTGAAAATTTGGAAAAATCGATTTTTTAAGAATTTTCTTAACATATAGACTCTTAAGAATATATCGTTAAAAGAACATTTTGAAATTCCCAACATTTACGCCTACAAACGAGACGAGAATAGGATCGACCGGTCGGAGCGACTAACTTTAGACAAACTTCTAAAGACGCTAGAACTGCTCGCAGGTGAGAGCGAGGTTAGGAAAATCATAATTTCGAAGTCGAGAGATGCACACTTCACGAGGCAGGGTTGGCCGATTAATATAACGTAAGTGTAACCTTCCATTGTACCACTTAGATAGTCACCGTTGTCTGAAATTGTACTAAAAAAAACACGTTCTTTTCGAAACTACCTTTGTCATCCTGGTTGACTTCAAACCTCCAGTTCTATGTAACCCATTGACTTCAAATTTCGTATGGGCCTTCAGTACATATCCCTCTACCTTCCCCACCTCGGGCATAAAGAAATCATTATCATCACTATTTTGAAAAGTTCAAAAACTGAAAAAATAGAGCGAAAATTAACTTTTTGTTCAAGCAGATGCAAATGACATTCTTATTCATCAAGAAAATTTCTGGTTCGAACGAATGAGAGCTTTAAAATCATATCAACTGCATCCACATTTTTTGACAGCCATATTCAGAGGCCTATACCTTTTGCTGTTTTTTTTATTTTTTCACACATTCTTTTTGTAACTTCTTGAAACATCAATAAAAGGCCTGTAAGAAATGGATGTAACAATGTTTTTTTTTTTATCAAGACCGAAAAAAACGGTCGAAATGTAGGCCTCTAGACTAGTATCTGCCTTAAATGTATGCAATGTTACCTATCAGCATATCTGGCTGTCAGCATATCTTTATATAAATATGCTTTCATTTGTACAAACATGATTCTGAAGAGATTCGAGTTTACACAATGTTGAGCATAGGGACTACGAGGTCTAGGCTTCTATGAGGACGATTCCCTAGACCATATATCTTTAAAATGCCCGTGCCCTATATATATAGTATATATGTATGTATGCATGTATGAGTGTGAGTGTGTGTAGACAAGTGCTCTGGCCACGAACGCATCCAGAGTTCGACGAGATCACCGTGAGAGATCCCACAGGAGTGCGGAGTTTTCATGCCGAACCGCAGTAGAATAGGATAGTGTATGCATAGACGCCTCTCTCTCTCTCTCTCTCTCTCCCTCTCTTTCACCCTTCTGTTCCGGAGGTATAGACCCTGCGACCTCGGAAGCCATTGTTCAATTCGATCGTTGTTAATATGTAAAATTCGAATTCGATAGCTTTTCGCCCTCGATATCCAAAGGGAATGACCTCCGACCTCAGCTTAGATAGATATTTCGAGAGCTTTCTATTTTTTTTTATCCATGCTGAAATCTTGCTTCTCTCTGCAGTGATGCGAAAAGTAAAAGAAAAGTAGCACCAGACCACGCGCGCCAGCTGGTACATAAATGATGTACCACAAAGGGATTAACAATTTTCTCAGTTGAACATTTGAAGAAAAAAAGTTTTATTCTCTCTTTCTTTTACTGAAGCCAATTGTTCTAGAGGAATGAAAAAGAAAAAATTCACAACAGATAATGGGCAGATCACACCAGCATGCAAAAAAGATTAATCCGGTTGACAGGCTATTACAGCGGAGAGAAACTTTTCGATGAATAATGTACAGAGGCGCTGCAGCTTCAACGTTGTTTTTTTTTCTTTCAATTCAAAATGGAAACGGGTTTTATTAGTTGATGTATGCGAGCGACGCTTCACCGACTACATTATCATGGAACAACGATTCTCCCGCGCGTTCATCGCTTATTTATAACTAGTTAGATTGCGCGTGATGTGCTTTTCATCACTCTGGCGATGCGATGGGTATACCGAAGTGAGAGAGGACGAGAGAGAGAGAGGGGGAGAGAGAGAGGGAGAGAGAGAGAGAGAGAGAGAGAGAGAGAGAGAGAGAGAGAGAGAGAGAGAGAGAGAGAGAGAGAGAATCCCAAGGGTTCGAGTCAGTTGAATCGCGTTAATTGATAAATCATGACTGAGTGAGATCGCCTAATGTGACTTTGCCGAAGCTCCGTGTTTCGTAATTGAATTATCATTTGATATGCAACCGCGCCAGGGGTCCCTCAAAATTTCAACGTAATCTGAATACGACTAGGCACAAAAAGGCTTGAACAAGGTGGAATCTTTCAAACTACGAAACTGCATAATCTACAAATTTCCTCCGAAGTGACAAACGCTGAGGACTCTCAACATCGTGCATCTCTTGATCTGGTACTCCATTGGTATTTACCGACGTTTCTCAATTATTCTTTCACAAAATGGTTGGGTGTCAAAATGCGTGTTTCTATTATGGCTAGTTCAAGTTTTCCTTAATTTTGCAACGTGCTCCGTTCATTTTGCAACGTGCTTCATCCCTCAAACGTTTTCGGTTATATTTTTCCCGGACAAATTGACTCGGATTTTTCTTTAAAGAGGGGACACCCGAAAGGGTTGATTATTTCGATTTTTTTTTGTTGACTAGATTATTTATTTGGTATTTGGAAAAATGTATGTTATTAAGCACACATTGAACTTATTTTGTGTACATTTTTATTCAAAAAGTGAAAAATTAACAACTTTATTGAGGTATAATAGAGGAAATGTGGTCAATAGTGGAAATGTGACCGGATTGATAGTTTGACAATGGTTGGTCTGGAAAATACAAATAGAACAGTTTTATAATCTATAGAAATTGAGTTCTCGTTGTATGTAGCCATTAATTCTTTAATCACAAAATGGCGGGTGTTGAAAAAAGTAATTTTGGCGAAATTTTTACTTATATTCGGAGACTTAAAAAAATGTTAAATAAAAAAAGGGCTACAACGATAGCGACGGCAATTACGATTTTTTTTTCTTTCGATTGAAAATCGGAAAATTATAGCAGAGTTATGATTCCGGCCAGGTCGAGAATAGTTGTTTCGAGGAAATTTTTAGTATACGTAAATCCTTGCGCTACCTGCTCTCCCTAAATCGTCTGTAACTTGGTCAATTTTCAATATTTTTACTTGAAATTTTTTTCACATATTCTGAAATATGTATACTTTGAGGAAATGCGAAAAAATTATTTTTACGCCGGCCACAGTGTGTCCTGCTTTAAACAGGTAATTCTACGTCGACTCCGAAAATTTCGATCAATTCGATGCAGCCGTTTTTTGAGCAAAGTTAAAAAAACTTGTCCGGGATTTCTTTACCGATCGAATCGTGTGTCATAAGAGCTCGAGAGGTAAATACGGGAAGGTTAAGTATGCAATTTCATCTCCTTTCCCTATTTTTCTTACATATTTTCTAGCACCCTCGCTCGCCTGAACGGCGCTCCACAAGAGCCCTTGGATATATTTGAGTGGCTTGCAAGTTTAGATATGACTTCCGTGCGGACGTTTATTATTATAGGCAGATCGTATCTCGGAGTTGTTGGTAGCAACGTAGTTGCCATTTCCCTATTGTGTATTGTTGAGTTAAAGCTGATATATGTCGTCAAAAAAGCCGAAGTCGAGGACAGTTTCGAAAAGTATGAATTGTATATATATGTATGTGATTTAAAATGCTAAAATAAAATATATTTACGTTTCTTTCCTGGAAAAAAGGTGGTTAAAAAAACAACTTTTATAATAATCCTCGGAGCACTATACACGCAAATTATACATGTAGTTCGAACTCCAATCCTGTCTGCTCTTATCAGAATACCATGCATCCCTATAAATCAAATGTTTGAATAAAATCAATTTCATTACAAATAAATTTAACAAAATTTAATTTGTATTTTTTAAAGTTTATTCTGCAGAAAATTTGAATGAACTTTATTCGAATGAAATAATATTTTAATAATCATTATGTGAACAGGATATATTTATTTGAAACCGTTCGTTTAGAAATTTAGTTAAGTATTTTTCAATCGTTTTTTCGTAATAACTATTCATAAAAAACGTCACTTGAGTGTCCTCTTTCGATTGTGTTGAAACTCTGTGGTAAAGCATTGAAAACTATTGGACACGTATTTTTTTATATCGGCGGAAAAAAAGGTTCCGAGAGGGGAAACCACCCCTCAAAGAAAGGCGTGATTTTTTAGTTTCACCCACAAGCAGTCCACCGATCTGAATGAAACAAAAACCAAAATTCTTCTAACGTAAAGCGATGAAAAATCCACTACGGGAGTATTGAACAAAATAAAATTAAGGTGCTCAATAGTTTTCAATGCTTTATCACAAATATAAGTTTCAACAAAATCGAAGGCGGACACTTAAGTGAAGTTTCTTGTTAGTCCCGACACCATTACACTTTATCGATATCATCAGCATTTAATCAGTTCACTCAACCCCATTGCCGTCAAGTACGCTTCGAATACAAAATGGTTTTTTGTAAAGTGAACACTATACATTTTTAATCGCTAAAGTGTAGAATCACGAAGATCCTACTACAATATTCGCAGGCAGCTTTTCCGTAAAGTAGATTTATCTTTATCCTATTATAAGCTCACGATTCCCATATAGGAAAGCTTTAATTCCATAAATTTTGCCACGAAATCGTGACGTTTGAATATTCAATACTTCTTGAAGCTTTTCCGCTTCCGGAAAACCACAGGGAAAATGTTAGACTTTAATCCAGAAGATTCGTACGAGACGAGAATTCAAAGTGAAATGCATTTTTTAAATACATAAAACAGCCTCGACTTTGCTTCTATCGAAATAAAAGAAAAAAGAATGTAAGTTCAAATTTCGTAGTTGATATATTCTTAAACATTTTCTACATTTGAATCAACGCAACAATGTAAGCGAACAATATCGAAGCAGTACTCGAAAGAGCGACATATCATATAGGCTTTGAATTCATGGACTGGTTATCGATTCTTCAACTGTAACCACACTCGATCGTACGTTCTCAATTTACGACGGGTTATATACCGTTTCCCCGAATTTCGCTGTATCGGGCCACAATTTTCACAAAGGCAATTAATTTAATTGTATATCCGGCGCATCCAGATTCAATTAAAAATGGTTCTGCCTTTTAAGGTGTTATATACAGTCAGGAGGCCCAAAAAATCGATGTTTAAAGAATTTTTATTGAGAAGACCTTTAAATATATTAACGTAAAAATTTGTACACATATGATGGTAACTTTCCACTGTATTTTAACTATTCTTATTTTTAACAATAATTATTTTGAAATCTGCTATAGTTAATCTCCGGGAGCACCTTTAAAAAAGGCGTCCTGCGGTGAGCACGATATCTCTGAACTGGATCATCTAAAATGAAAAAACCAAAAATATTTCGTTAATATAATGGACTATTTTGTAATTGATCGAAGGAATAAGCAAAATAATATTTTTTTGAGAAAATGCCGGATTCTAAAAAAAATCGATTTTTGACAAAAATTTAGGCCTCAAATTGTTTATAAAATAGAAAATATTTATCGGTGAGAAAAAACCTTCGATTAATTACTAAAAAATAGACTTGATAAGATTGTGTTAAAATTTGAGACTGATCGGTTCAGCCGTTTCCGAAAAATCTTGGTCACCAACTTTAAAAAGACAGTTTTGAGAAAAACGCGTTTCAAGTTTCAAAATCACTTTACATATTGTAAAAAAAATGTCATTCATCATTACAAATGTGCATAAAACTTCGAGAATATTCGCCGGATTGACAAGAAATTTTGTGAGTGTGTACTTAAATATATGTGCATTACGAAAATAAAATATAAAAAAATCAATTTTTCGAAAATGTTAACTGTATATAACCTCTTAAACGACGTTTCTACGCGAATGAGGTCGTGCAAAGGACTGTAAGAATATACATCACAGATAAACAATAGATGATAAAGTAATACTTACACTGGTGCAATTAATTCCGGACACTGTTCATTTTTTTTCGCATTGATTAATAATTTTTCAGTTATAACCCTTTCTATGTTATATTTTTATGAAAGTAGGCTTATCAAGGCAAATATTAAGTAGAAACATAATACATTGAAATAAAAACATTACAATATCATTCCGGTCTAGCAGAATATACTTTTTTGCGTAATTATAAAAAACAACAGTAATTTTTATTAAAAGTGTCCAGAATGAAATCCAAAAGTGTATATATCATGTGTTCAAAAAACATCGACATTCAATAAATGATATTGATTACTTGATACTACAAATGAAATAGAAAATACAAATAAATTTTTGGTTGCTTTTTTTTATTTAAAAAGAACAGTATTATAATTTGCAAAATATATATTAGGACAGGCAACAGCGAATTTATAAAAAATTGTTTCACTGGTTCCCTACTGTTTATACTCGACCAACTTTACAAGACGAGAAAAAATATTGGTCGCCCGATCATTATTCCGTCCATGAATAGCTCCGTACATACATCGCCCCTTGAATTCGCAACGATAATTATCCTTTCGAAGACACGACTCGAGTTTACATTCGTCAAAAGTATAACAGGGTGAGTGGAAATTCTTGATAAGCTCGTCAGTAATAAACGATCCTGGTGGACCTTGAGACGTTCGCAACCGACCATTATTCCGATCATTTTTTTTTCTTCCATCGCAAAAACACATCGTACGCTGTATAAAAAAGGGTGTCCTGCATAAAAAGGTGTAAATTATTTTAAGGCAATTGCGAAATCACGAAAACTTTGCATAAAGGCTTATGGCAGTGTTATTGTCTAGAGCACTGTTTTCAAGGTGATTTTTAGATAAAAAAAAAGAAACTAAAAAATAAATACACATCCTTATTGATCCTCCGATAATGTGTTCAAATTTTTGAAAAATGTTCTATCGTGTACTTTTGTACATTTATTTAGAACGGTCCGCGGAAAACGCCCCCAATTGGCCAGCAGTGTTTTGGACGTTGTATCAATTAAAAAAAAACATATTCTTAATCTGTATTAGTGTTATGGTGTTTGGTACCAAATTCAGCAAAAAAAATACATAATGGCTACATGCTAAACTTTGATTACCAATTTTTCCTCTTTTTCCGACCACTCTACAAGTTGTATACAATTTTTTTTTTTCAATTCAGTTCTGCTACCAACATTGAAAAACTGTCTGGTAAAGATGTATGTCAAATCTAAGCTAAAACGGCCAATCCAAATATCGTTATCGAGATATCGTGGTCGTCGATTTAAGGGATCAGCACAGTGTAACGGGTCGAAAAATTGCTGATCTTCGGGATTTTTTTACGACGGTTAAAATACGCTAATCAGTCTGATTTTTTTATAGTAATTCAAAGCACTCATAAAGAACAGAAGAAATTTATCTAACGATTATTTTTATCTTTTTTACATTTTTTAACGGTTGAAAATGTCTTCGAAAAAAAGGAGTCCTCACGGTGTACACGGTTGTGGCCGTGAATATCACTGTAGTCGAATATCCATAAGTGAATATCCATAAGTCGAATATTGATACGTACGAATATCCATAAGTACAAATATCCATATGTCGAATATCCATAAGTCGAATATCCATAAGTCGAATATCCATAAGTCGAATATCGTAAGATTATTAATGAGTATGAAAGCAGCTATCTTGCTATGGAGGTTTTTAAAAAATCATAATTGACAACATGGCGGCGGTTTGAAAAAAAATATCGAACATAGCCTATTTTTTCGACAGTTTTTCGTTAAAAATATAAAAATTCCAACAAAAAAAGCTCCCATGGCAGGATAAAAATGGCGTGAAGAATGTTGTGTCAAAATTTGAGACGGATAGCTTGAAAACTCTTCCTTCGGGAGTGTACACCGTTTTGAAAAACGACAATTCGAGGAAAACGCGTTTGACCCTTACCAGTCACACCTTAAAAAAATTACGTAAATGTCTCTATGGGTGAAATTTACCCCAATCATTTTGCAATGTGGTAAATTATCGAAAAAATAAAAATAAAAAAAAATTGTAATACTGCAAAAAAACTACTTTTAATGTTTCAAGTGCGGAATTTTCATATAAATTGTCTACTTACGATCAATCGGCGATGCCAGGCCGATGGTTATGACCATCTATACTATCGGATAAGGCAGAAAAATCGATTTTTTGAACATTTTAGACTGTGATGTTCCCTTAAAAAGAATAATTTCGAGACAAACGCGTTTAAGTTGCTGTGTCTCGAGCTTACTCCTTATCATTTCTATAACAAGCATAATTTCATGAGTAATCATTAAACGGTTTTCACATACGTATTTCGAAATTTCTGTAGAATAATAACAATTTTTTGTTTTTTCAACGTTTCGTTCAAGTTTCAAGACGACAATACCTACCGCTTTATAATCATCATGAGGTACAGAATGTCTGCATTTCTAAAAATGAAAATGGATATTGCGGAAAAAGAAAAATCGAAAGTTGGTAGACTACCCCCAGGGACTGTCTTCTACATACTCGGAGAATAGTAAAACCGAGGGATGTAACAATGATAAATTCATTACCCTCTAGTGCCCCGGATGACATAACGGCTCTCGTACACGCATGAATAGGTTAGATGGCTTTGCTCCTCACTTTGCAGGTCAAGTCTCGTTTCCGTACTCACTCGATCGAATAACCTTTTTAACTAATTCTATTAAAAACGTTACCCACAGGTAATCCGAAAGAGTCATTTCCTGAGGATACTTTACACGAATATTTAATAAACTTTTCTTTAAGGGGCTATACCAGTGTGGCACTTTCAAAAAATCGATTTCTTTTGCCTTTTTCGACAGTTTATACTTTCAAGAATTTGAGATGAGATTTTTATACTTTCAAGAATATGAAATGAGATTTTTCAAATTTGCTGACATTGTAACTCAAAGAGCAATTATCCGATTGACTTGAAATTTGAATTGAGTATTCTTGAATATATTTACTCTACAATGACATAGGATATTTTTGATTGGATGAAAATTGACGATTTGGCATTGAAAAAAAACGACCATTTTATAGGAAAAAAAAACAGACTTGTTTTTCATAACTACGCCATTTTGTTAGATTTTAATATTTTTCGAAAATCCTACGTCATTGTACAGGCAATACTTTCCAGTTTAACGACATTTTATCCTATTTCGGTTTCAGCTACTCAATCGGCCGGAATCATGTCAGCAGTGGAGGAACTTTTTTTTGGCGCCTCCGAAGGCAGCGCATAAGTCGCTTGGATCTCAATATTTTTCTATGAAAAAATTATGTAATATAGGCCAAATATAGCGAAATATGTTCTTAATTTTCCGAAACATTTAATTGAATACTTTTCTTTCAAAAAATTCCCGAAAATCATCCAAATTTTCAGAGTTTACACTGGTATAGCCCCTTAAAAAGTTTCCGAAGCCCTTTCGTTTGATTTTCATTATTTCCGTACAGTCTTTAGTCATCTTCGAATGGCAATTTAAATCACAAATACTTGATTGCATTATGGTCAATATTATAAATAATATGATACTTTTATAATATTTAATAACGTCTCATTTTATAAATAATATAAGCGTTTATACGGAATGTCAATAATTCAAGACGTATGACAAAAACGAATATTGCCAAAATTGGAAAAACATACTTTTCATGGAAATCAAACATCAACTGTTAAGTACTTGCTATTTCTCATGGGCGTCTCGAATTCCATTAATAATGGATTTTTATTAATAATGTAAAACGCGACAAATTACTATTAAAGTCAAAAGAACCCGTCCGTCTTCTTTACACAGTTAGTATTATGAATGTCATAATTTCTCGGGAATTACTTCCGGCGTTTTTGAAATACCACAATTTTCGGATGGTGACGTCCCTGATCACGAATAACCAAACGTGTCCACGCGACGTCTAGCACGTCACACTACTCGTGTGCTCTATGCGCGGTCTGACTCAAGTGCGATAAACCACTAAAAGTAGTCGAAGCGGGTGTTGGTCAGACCGCTCGGACGCGCCCAGCGATGTGACTCAAACTGTTGGCTGGTAGTTCTCATCCGTGAATTCTCGTGCAAATATGGGCGGCGAAGCCCGCAACGTGTATTTTACTATTATTACAGCGTTATACTACCATTACAGTAATGTCATGAATTTGAAACACGTTACTGTATATAATCTGAATATTGTCCTCGCAAAACTTCAAGATCGCCTGACCCAATTTTACAGATCGATCTTCTTTACAAATCTCGGAAGTGTTCCTTCCAAAACATCGTTTTGAGTATACAGATAATAGAGATAGATTTTTATTAAAATTTGTGAGAACTGCTATTAATAATATGTTTAATTATACTTTTATTTATTTACAATACTTTGTATTAAGTAAAATTAATACATAATTAAGGTAGTATTCTAGTCTAATATTTTTACGATTCATTTTATTAGTCTTTTTATCAATATTTCAAAAACTCAATAAAAATGCTGTGCAGAAAAACATAAAAATTGAAAAGATTATGGGCCTCTAAATATAGCCGTGAAAAAAAGGGTTGACGCGGTCGAGATGGAATAATCGACATCTGACACAGAAATAAAACTAATTTTCTTGATTAATATGAATGTTATCATGGCTGGTGTTAAAGAGGAATAAACCGAACTTGAATAGCGACTGCCTCGCAAAAAAAAGTTAATTTTTATCCCTGTTTTACCAGTTTTTATTTTTATTAGGGAGTTAGGCCACTCCAGATGCCGAAAAATAGGCTTTTTGGGGATTTTTTTTCAGAAAACTACAAAATAAATCGAGATTACAAAAAAGGGTGATTATCATACATATCAGTGACTGTATGCAATAAATTTTTGAAGCGATTAATTTCAAAATGGCGGCTGTGCAGCGTTTATCTCAAAACTGCATTTTTTAAGTTGGCCGGAAACATAACTCTGACAATTTTCAATCGATTCACTTGAAATGTTGAATATATCTTGAAAAATACATTGTCTATGGAAGTACGCAGGATTTTTTTTTTATATTGCATTGTTCATTTGTTATTAAGGGGGGATTGTTTTTTTTTTCGCAAAATTTACCGCTTTTTGGGAATTTTTTTGTGAAGAAAGTATACAACGGAAAACTTGTGAAACTTGGCATATAGTTTTATTGATCTGTTTACTACATACAAAAATTTTTTTTAACAATTTCATCAAAAAATCCGCCTCCCACCCTCCTCGACGCGCGATGGTCCTTTTTTGATGGTGTGCACGATTACAGCCTTCACGTTCATCCTGCAACGAAAACCCAAAAACCATTTTACTTTAGACACATATAGCTATCGTTCGATGAAGGGAAAAAAAATTGACGATTTGGTGACGTTTTGAACTTGAAGTATCGATTTTTCGAAAAAAATTGATCGATTTTTTGTTATAAATAAAAAACTATTAAACGTATTGCTTTTTTGCTTCATCAAACGATAAAAGGATGTCAGCTGAGCATTCTGTCCAAATTTGAAGGCAATCGGTTGAATAGTTTTTGAGAAATCGTGCACACCAGTTGGAAAAAAGCTGTTTCGAGAAAAACGCGTTTAAGGGGGGATTTTTTGATGAAATTGTTTAAAATTTTTTTTGTATGTAGTAAACAGATCAATAAAACTATATGCCAAGTTTCACAAGTTTTCCGTTGTATACTTTCTTCACAAAAAAATTCCCAAAAAGCGGTAAATTTTGCGAAAAAAAAGACAATCCCCCCTTAATATTGAAAATTGCAGAATTTCCTTTTCAGAACATATTCTTTACAGTCTATACTTCAAGAAAATTCCAAAAAAATCAATGTTTTCAAATCTCTCGACTGAAATGCGCCCTTAAGCTCAATACATTATTCATGTAGATTATAGTTTAGTATTAATTATTATTACAATAAGATCGAGATGAAACAACAAATAATGAGCAGAAAAATGTCAAGAACATGCTTATTCAACATTGCCAACAGTATAGTGCCGATAGTAAAATAATAATTTTAGAAAAACGTGCATTTCTCAGTCGAAGGCATTTTTTTCATATGTTGATAGTTATATTCGTATCTACATTTTAAACGCAAGTTTATGACAAAAAAACAGAGCTTTTCTGCAACCTTTCATATGTAGCACGATTACTCATACAGCTACGTCGTTGCTGTAATATCTTGAAAAGTTATACAGCCTGGAAATTCTCGGAAAAAAGCTCGCCACGTTGGAGAAGCTACCCCTGAGTCTATGGCTCGACCTCGCGCTCGCCTCACTGTCTTTGCATATTCCAGGTCACGTACGATAAATGGCAATGACCCTTCACGGACGCTCGTGAAATCCTCAATTACGTCATGGTTCTTCTTTTATATTTTCCCCCATATGTCTCCCGTTCCCTTTGGCTTCCTCCTCGCTTGTTTTGCTTTTCTCACCGCCACGCCAGGTGACACTCGTTCCAAATCACTCTGAAGATGAAAAATCCTGCCGTCAACGTTCAACCAATATTGCTCGAAAGTTTTTTTTCATGGGATAACAACGTTGTAACTCGTTGAAAAAAAATATTGACACGAAGAAAAAAATAATAGGAAAGTTTTTTTTAATACTCCTCGCGCGAATATTTTTTTTACGTAGTTGCTTTAGAGCGAATATTTCGTTAACGATTTCTTCGGTGAAAAGAAACTTGTTTACAAGTACCGAAGACCAAGCAGCTCATCACGGGACGTGTTGCAGCTTCACGTTCGTCGGATTTTCTAATTATGAATTTTCCCAGATACTTTTATCTATACCGGTATCCTAGCTCTCTGAAATATTCCACCTGAAAGACCTTCTTTGGCGCGCATATACGTAGCGTTTCTATTGAAAATGCACAAAACATGATTTTTTAAACGTCACGAAAGTTCTTGATGTTGGCGGTTTACGGATGTTTTTTCAAAACGTTTCCCAGATTTTTCACACAGGTAAATACGAGTGATGCATCAAAGTAACCATGGGCGCGCTGTCGAAAAATTTCTGTCAAGTTTGAGTTCGAATGTTAAGGGGGGAAATCCTTATAGACGCTCGAAAATGAGTTATTTTTTATGAATTTTTTTTAAGGTGATAAAATAATCGTATTACTTTGAAATTTTGACATTATCTTATTACTATTTTCAAGTTTTTTTAATAAAACAAAATGAAGGCTTTATAAGGTATTCCTTTGGGCGTCTGTTGAAAAACTGGTCATGTATAGCTCAAAAAGTTAGTGATCGATCTGGCGAAAATTTTGGAAGCTTTTTCACTATAACATTATTGGAAGGATATACCTATGCAAATATAAAAAAAATTAAAAATTAAGTAGGCTTTGTAATCAAATTTTCATATTTTTACCATTTTCTCGTCAATTTTTACACCAAAAAAGTGACTTATTTACGCGATAACCTTAAAAATTTAGGTGTATCCTTCCAATAATGTGATAGTGAGAAACCTCCCAAAATTTCAGCCAGATCGATCATTAACTTTTTGAGCTATAACATGAGCAGTTTTTCAAAAGATGCCTAAAGGAACACCTTATAACGCCGCCATTTTGTTTTGTTGAAAAAAATTAAAAATTTTAACACTTGAAAGTTGTAATAAGATTATGTAAAAATTTAAAAATTATGCGATTATTTTATCACCTTTAAAAAGTTAATTTAAAATAACTCATCTTCAGGCGTCTAAAGGGATTCCGTACCTTGATTTTTCGAATGTACTTTCTGGGCGCCTACAGGCTTTTGCCATCCCTTTCAATCGCTATTCACAAGGAGCATCACTTAAGTGCTCGAATTTGTCGAAACTCATGTATATAATAAAGCATTGAAAACTATTAGTCACCTATTTTTTTATCAGCGGAAAAACGATTTCAAGGGGAGAAACCACCCATCAGAGAAAGGCGTGTCAAGGGGTGATTTTGCAGTTTCACCCACAAGCCATTCACCGATCTGAATGAAACAAAAACCAAAATTATTCTAATGTAAAACGATAAAAAATCCACTATAGAAGTATTGGAAAGAAATTGAATCAAGGGATGACACACCTTTTTGAGGGGTGCTTGCCCCCGTTAAAAACGTTTGTCCGCCGATAAAAAAAATGCGTATGTAATAGTTTTTAATGCTTTATCACATATGTGAGTTTCGACAAAATCGAAGGCAGACACTTGGGTGATGTTGTCAGAGGGCAGAGGGTAAGTATGGAAAACGTTTGCTGATATAATAAGCTATATTTCACGGTGTTTCAGTTACGTTACAAACGGAAACTCGGTAGAAATGCCTCGACATGCGAATGTCTATGAACTCAGGAAAGTTCGTACGCAGAGCTACTCATACGGACAGCAAAATACCCGGTCTTGGATATCAAGTAAAAGTTCGATCGCCATAGCTAGGCTTATATATTTCATCTGTATTCATCATGACAAGCATCGCCCACATTACTCATTGAATTCCCTACTTCACATTCCGTTTCTATAGGATATACACCAACTACGTTGGTGTTGAAGTCCGATTGATGGCAAATCCAGCCCTCTATACACCCAGTATTTCTTTCGAAGCGATTATTCACATTTCGACATAACACGCTGAGGGGGATGCCCTACCTCAGCAGGTAGGATTGTTATCCACCTTTTTCATTTCGTTTTTTGTTTGTACTTTCATGTTTTTTTTGTAATTTGTGATCTTTTGTTAATTGAAAATTTGCAAAATTCGTTGCTTTGCAAAATAATGTATGAAAAGTCGAAAATTAGATATAATTCCTGATTATTCGAAAATTTTTGTTCGTTCAATATGAACATTATATTTGCTTGATGGTTGTTCGCTGCAATTGTAATGCTCTGCATAGCAGCATGCTCGATAGCCTACATCGATTTCCACACTCTAAGCTGCATTATCGTGATAGATTGCTCAAAATTGATTCTGTAGTTCTCTAATTGTAGACGCAAAGACGGGCAAAGAGACTTTTTTCAATACGCGTTGGTATAAGAAAACGTTAGTATAAGGAATCTGTAACGAAATTTTGTGAAAAATCAAGCATTACAGACTAAGCAACCCTCACAGTTTCTTTTTAAATGGGTGATTCTTCCGAAATTATTACTTTGCAGGACGATGCAATTTATAAACAAAAATATTTCATTTTCTCATTTCAAAATTGCAATTGACATCAGTTCTAATCAATATCATATAATTCATCGTAGTAGATCAGCAGAGTAGATCTAGACGGCAATTTCTGGCAAACATGATCAACTAGCGCCACCCACCGCACATTATATTAACTGATTTATATATTTTCAAAAGAATTAAGGGAAAGAACCACTACAAAATTTTGTTATTCATTGTGAGATGAATCTGTGCTTATATTTTTTTGTTTTTTTAGGGAGGAATTACACAAATGTCCAATGGTTTCAAGGAATATTTTGTGTAGAATGTAGGCCCAAAACCGAATATTGAATTAGAAATTCAATACAATTTTTTTCATGGGGGATCCATACATAAAGAAGAAGCAGAATTTTTCTTTCTCACCCTGGCATGTGGGGTGTCATTTTTTAAAGCAGATTGAGCAGAGTATAAATATATTTTTTTTCTTTTTTATCTTAAAAAATAAAGTAATGGCGGGCCGTAAAAGTTTCATCAGATTGAGGCAATTTTTGTTACGGAGTCTATCTCAAAAATGAAACTACTTAGGAATTTGGAATTTCTGTATATTATGTACCATATCCCGTATTTATACAACAAATACTAAAAACGCCCATTCATAATGTAGTATATATAATAATTTAGTGTATACATAACACAAACGCCGATGTCCATTCGTATGTCATGAGTCTCTAGCTCGTAAACGGGATGAGTTTCAGACCTGACATTTTGATATTTTGTGGACAATATTGACCCAAAACCGAATATTCAATATGAAATTCGAAAAAATTATTTTTCATGGGGTCCTATTCATGAAAAAGGAGCATGAAAAAAATGTTTTGCCCTGGCATGTGGGGTGTCATTTTTAAAGCTCATCGAGTAGAGTACAAATACATTTTTTTTCTTTTTGATCTTCAAAAATAAAGAAATAGCTGGCCGTCAAAGTTATCAGTTTTAGACAATTTTTGTCTCGGGGTCTATCCCAATAACGAAACTGGTTAGGAATTTGGAATTTCCGTTTATTATGTACTATATACTGTATTTCAACAACTGAAAATACTTTAAAAGTTAATTTGTCATATGTACGGAACCCTAATAGTGCGAGACCCGACTCGCACTTGTTTTCTGATGTTTTCGTATTTTTAGTACTTCTCCTTGCTAGTGTATATGAAGTCTGGATGCTTATACTGGAGAGGAATGATTTTCATAGTCTATATACAGAAAAAAAAGACAACGACGATTTTTCTCCCAAATTTTATTTGTAGTAAGATTTTGAAATATTTCAAATTGTTGTATTCCAAATAAGCCTACAAAGTAATCGAATAGCATCAATTAAAAAATCAGATTCCATGCAAAATGATCATTTCGGGATAATTACTCTTGATTTCAATAGATTTTGTTAAAAAAAATCCCAGACATTGTTCACATCATTATGCATGTTTGAGTGACATTTCAGAACAATAAACTAATTAGATTGAGAGATAATGGGTTTTAAAATTGGAACTTTTAACACTGCAGGGTCTGCATTGCAATTTAGACCGAATAATTCTCCGTAAAAGATATTTGTCCCCTAATAAGAAGCATCGGCAACACTGCATCGTTTCACGTATCCAATAACGTGAGTCTGCGCGGCATATTTAAAATAATACTGCAACACAAATTTTAATTTGGAACTAACTTTTAATCGAATAAAGTTTTTAATTATTTATGAATGAACCAACACTTTTGTTTGTTAATGAAGATAACATAAGCAATATAAAATATTAATATTTATAATCCATATATTTTTTTATGATAAAAGTTTTTAACTTTAGGAACACGATAGTTATTTTTTTCTCGAAATATTGAACAATACTGTTCTGCGGTGTTGCCATATGTCTTATTATTATAGGTGACAAATATTTTTTACGTAGAATTATTCTGTCTTTACTGAACGTTTTTAGCAACACTGAATAGTAAAGGCAATCCAAACTTTGTTCACTCTTTCCCTAACTAGTTTGCTATCGAAACACAATTTTTATTCAACATTTATAAACACAATAGAATGGTACGACGAATTATGCGACCTGACTTTCGGTCAATGCAGACCCTGCAGTGTTAAAATTTGGAATTTCAAAACCCATTATCTCCCAATCTAAATAGTCGACTGTTCTGAAATTTCACTCAAACATGCATAATGATATGAACAATGTCTGGTTAAAATTTGAACGAAATCTATAGAAGTCAAGGGCGCGTGCGCTCGTTCTACCTTAAGGCGTTACCCCCACTTGTAGCGCAACAAAAGGCCTTTTTCATGAATTTTTAAAAAGAAAACTACAAAACTTTTTTAATCGATCAATATACCATCTTGAAGAACACATCTAGAAGAACTTTCAGTAATTTTTTTATTGAAAAATATTACATTGTTTAGTGGCAAATGGCCGTCAATGAAATAATGTTTTTATATACACGGTTTGCGGTGACCAACATTGCGGCGAAGTGGATCATCTGAAAAAAAAATGCGGATGGATTTAGTCAAATCTAAGTATAAACTAGTCTTTAATCGAAGGATTTTAAAAAATATTCATTTTTTACAAAATGGCGGACAGTCAAAGTTAATGGTTCGATTTTAACGAAAAAAAACGGCCGTTTTTTGGCTATAAAACGGCCATTTTTTTAGAAAAAAAAATCGAACGATTAAAGACTACATTTTTATGTATTAAATAAGCCTGCAAAATTTCAAGACGATCGGTTCATTAGTGTTCGAGTAATCTTGGTCACCGACTTCAGAAATGCCATTTTGAGAAAAACGCGTTTAAAGTTTCTCTTTCAACGCTCTTTCAACGCGGATTCTTCTCTTTCAACGCTCATATCTCAGTCAATTTTGTTCGGATCGACTTGAAATTTTCAGGACATATTCTCAGATACTTATACTTCAAAAAAATGCAATAAAAAAATCGATTTTTTCAAAATCGCAAGTGGGGGTAACCTCTTAAGGAGAGATATACACCTAGATGGTCGAGGTCGAGGATTTAGAAGCTATGAACATTCCGTCGACCGTAGAAGACCTCCACTATGGGCCTGGTATCGATGATTTCATGTAAGTTGACAAATTTCATGATTTATTCATTCCCAAATTTTCAAACGCGTTTTTCTCAAAACCACGTTTTTCAAATTGGTATTCAAAATTTCTCAAAAACCAATGAACCGATTGCCTTGAGGTTTTTTGTGGTTATTCTATACACCATTATCTAGTACTTGTCATAGGATTTTTTTTCGTTACTTAGTTGTTGTATTATAGGCAAAATAATAACTAATTTTTGGCCCAAAAATCACTATTTATGTTCAAACGTCCGCCATTTTGTCATAACTCGATATTTTCAAAATCGGCTATGACAAGTACTAGATTATAGTATCTAATTTAATAATCTTTCGGTTTTTTTCTCAGATGATTTTTGAAGAAACGCCAGTGGGTACCGTATACGCAGATTTTTTTACGACGCTCCAAGGATCATACAATATCCTAGTATATTTTTGATATTTTTAAATAAAGAAAATTAAACATATTTTTGAATGTATATACTCTTAGATAATTAAAACCCCAATCCGAAATTTCGAATAGTTTTCCTTGAAAAAATGGACAAAAATGAGCTTTTTTCCGGCTCCTAGGTGTATATCTCCCCTTAAGCACGGCGTTTGCAGGATGCGTATACGTGTATAGAGCAAAGCGTACACGTGAAATGTTCGACCGATGTTTCGGGTCTCAGATACATAAAGCTCCAATTCACCCTTAATCGATTCAATCTCCAGGATAGGAGCGCCCGAAAGGGTGATCGTGTGCATCCCTCCACCCTCCTCCAACGGCCTTAGTCTGACCGTACCGGCCAATGCGCTTTCATACGCTGGAGTTACCGATATCGTCAATCGATAATGCGTTCGCGCGGAAAGGAACGTTCATTTCTTCATAAAGCATACTTCTTGACAGAGAGGCGAGAAAATAGTGAACTTTTCCAAGACGTCGACAATGTACAGACACCGAGTTTTTACTCGGTAGGGCTCGGCGTTACGTGATCTCAAAGAATAATTTACTCCTCGTACTCGTATAGAATCAGGGGTGTACGGTACTCTTAGATTTTCACGTGTGACATTTATGAATGCTCCGCAGCATTCTTCGATACGCGAGGACAAAACGCTGTGAAAATAGGGGAGGATGAACGAAAAGTGAAAAACAATGTGGGGAGAAATTATTGGTGGTGGAGTCAATCGTACGTGCAATGGAACTTTTGGATTGTCATTTGGAAGAGAGGACCACCCGATGCCTCTATTGATGGTCGATTCGAGCGAATGATCGCAGAAAGGCGTTTGAACGTACGCTTTGAATCAAATTAGACAGAATGGACACGAACAATAGCATATTCTGGGGTGATGATAGCCGGAAATATTTTTAAAAACGTCCTTCATAACACAACGAACAAATGTAAATTCACGCGGAAATCAAATTCCTCACATACTTTGCCGCGAACTACACAATAGATATTTTTTCTGCACTTCGATCCAATAGTGCTGCGAAAAGAAAAATCTTGTTGATAAAAAATATAAGCGTGAATTCCTTCCTTTCTGGTGAGAATCGATTTTTTTCAAAACGATGAATGACCAAACGTGAATTCGTCGCGTATACGTTTCGGCTCTCCCATGTACTTCAGTATTGTTGTCTAGCGGGCTGTTATAGAGGTGATTTTTAGGATGAAATAACTAAAAAAAAACTACGAAAATAAATACACATGTTTATTGATCCTTGAAGAATATAGACAAATTTAAAAAATTATTATCATGTAGTTTTGAACGTTTGTTTACAACGTTAGACGTTGTATGAACCTGACAAAAAACCAAACACATTCTCAATCTGTCTGAGTATTGCGACGTTTGGTGCCAGGTTCAGAATAAAAAAGTGTATGAAATGGAAGCATGATAAACTTTGATTATCAATTTTTACCATTTTTCTGAAAAGCCGATTTAAACAGCATAGTTTCGTGAAAAATGCTTTTAAAGTTGTGAAGTTGTGCTAACAGTTTGTGAAGTGCATCGTCAGTTCGTCGTCGACAGCCGTTCAGAAAATATCTTTCATTAGTTGGCCCTCTTCAGATCTCCGAACAAATACCATTTTTGGGGTGCCCACAATAAGACTATTTTTTAGTTGAAAGTACCATATCGCCAAAGTATCACACGTAAATTCAATGAAAACATATTTTAGAATGAGGTAATTATGATTTTAAGTGAAAAAATTCATTTTTTCAGGATTGTCCTGTTCAACATCTTTTTTACAATATTGTATTATTTATTGCGTTACGTTAGTGCAGTTTTTTTCCATATTCTAGAATGGAAAATATACGTTTCAAATTTTTTCGGTCCCATTGAACCGATGTTCGGAACTCTTCGGAAGTGTGACCACGAACGATCATTTGTCATTCGGGGGCCCGGTTGAAATTCCGAACTTCGAATGGTCAGAACGCGCAAAACTCCGAAAGAATTTTACACGGAAGGCCAAAACTCCAAAAATCTGAACACCGTCAAAATAATTCGGCCATGAAAGTTTTAAAAGTTTCACAATTTGCAATAAATCGACGAATTATTTAAAGATTTTTTTTGTATTAAGAAGTGATTTTACGTCAATTTTGAAATTTGTCTAGACAATGTTATACGTTCTGCATCATTTACAGTCAACTGTGTAGACTTTCGCTGGCTTGATCTTGACGAACCTTATAATTTCGGAACATTAAAATTAGGAATTTTAAATAGTCGGTGCGTTCAAAGTTCGGAATTTCAACCCAGACCTCATGTCAAGATCATGCCAGCGAAAGTCTACACAGTTGACTGTAAATGACATACAACGTATAACATTGTCTGGACAAATTTCAAAATTGATGCAAAATATCTTCTTAATAATAAAAAAATCTTGAAATAATTCGTCGATTTATTAAAAATGTTGTATCTTTTAAAACATGCATAGCCGAATTATTTTGACGGTGTTCAGATTTTCGGAGTTTTAATATTCCGTGTCAAATTCTTTCGGAGTAGTATTCTTTCGGAGTTTTGAGCATTCCGATCATTCACAGTTCGGAATTTCAACCTAGCCCCGTCATTTGCTATTACGTGAAAAACTATCAAAAAATAAAATTCGATTCTATATAGACGTTTGAGGATTGCGCACGATAATCGGAGCACTAGAGATTAAAAACGCGTATAACGTTCTCTCGAAAGAGAAATTGCAGGAAAAAAGTAGGCGAAAGTAGTTCTACTTGTTTAGTCTGTAGGATGAATGAGTGCACGCGTTTACGCATTAATGAGATTCAATCAAAGCGGTAATTACAAACATTGGACTGAACCGGAGCGTGCGAATGGCGCACATAAAATGTTGTTCGACGCTCCAGCAGAGGGGTTGAACGTGTGCTCAACTTGGAGCGGGAATCACGTTTGGCCGGTATCTACACACGTCCGACTGTAAATATTTAATTAACTAGAAAGTTTATGTATCCGACGACGTATTACGCAAATTTTGCCAGCTCGATTTTCTTTCGTATATGTACTAGCTCGAGTTCCGGAACCGTCCACGTAAAGTAGCCTTTGTTCCTATCCTCAACACCATACCATTCGATTATCGAAGCGCTGTACAAATAAATATGATACTGACTCACGATGTCGAGACCAAGTCCAAAGAGGCCATAGTTTGTACAGAAAACAAAGGCTGAATAATTACAAGGGAGAACAATTAAACAAATTGTTTCCATTCATTGCATTCTATCGGGTTGAGAAATAATTTTAGCCCTAGCATTCTGATCCTCATTTGAATTAAAAAATCAAATATTAAAATGATTCGGTGCATAGATAAATAAATACACATGGGAAAAAGTGATTTTGAATGGTTGATCCGGCCTCAAAATAGCCTTTTATCCCCATACTACGCTGTAAGTCTATAACTCAATATAAGCCTCAATGTGTTGTCTAGTATTCTCCATTTTCCAAATTTTCATACATTTTTTTTCAAACCCTAATTGTCATCACTTTAATCCCGTTATTTTTCGAAATAGTTCCCGATTAGATCGAGACGAACGATTAGATGGAGGAGGGAGCCCCCCCCCCCCCCCCCCCCCCGCCACCCAAACAAAACCCAAACATCATTTTTAAATGTATCAGCATATCTTAATATACTATCTTATTAATAATTTATAACAAGGCCTTCACTCGCATGAAAAAGCGAGGAAAACATAATTGCACTATATCAGAGTACTTTTCAAATACATCGTGATATTTGAATGTACTATTTGTGAAGATAATTTTGGTATGAATAAATATATGTTATTTATCCTGATACAAGTTTGACAGCTTAAAGACTGACAGCTGTCCTACAGCGGCATTCAATGCCCGTGAGCGTGACAAATGTAAACGCGCAAATTTTTAAGGCCTAGGCCCTAAAATACCTCTTTTAGGTCCTGTTCACAGGCATGAAAACGCGAGGAAAACATGGTTGTGGTATTTGAAGTATACTTGTCTAAAGCACTGTTTTAGAGGTGATTTTTAGAATGGAATAACTGTTAAACCGTTCCAGTTATCTTTCTGAATTTTTTATACACGTTTATTGATTCTTCAAGAATATGTAAAAATAAAACAAACATTGATTATCAATTTTTTCTCATTTTTCGACCACCCTACAAGTTATATATGTTGAAAAAAAATCGATTAAGTTCTGCTACCAACGTTGAGAAACAGTATACTGAAGTTGTATGCCAAATCTGAGCTCAATCGGCCAAATGGTTATCGAGATATCGTGGTTGCCGATTTGCGTACTCCTAATTATAAGGAGTAGACTCCCCGAGTGCACGCCTCACAATTCCTATGACTCTATAAAAAGACTATAACAGGTCTGTAGAATTGTAAAATTAAATTTTTTAAAATCATTTTTCCAAATTTCTAGACGACAATACGGCCTTAACTTCTCTTAGTCTTCTCACTTTAGACGCTAAAAAAAGGCTATTTTCCTGAATTTTTTTATAGGTTTATATTATAGATATTGATATAAAATTTGTTACACTTAATGAATATACTTTCGAAATACATTAAAAGAAAAAAAATGATTTAAGTCGCTATAGACGAAAATGGTAGTTAAAAAATGTCCTAAAACAATTGTAGGTCTGCGCTGTTGATGAACTCTCGGAGATGGATCATCCGAAACAAAAAAAAATCAAACGGTTGTAGATTCAGTATGTTTATGGCGATAGTGCATATCATACGATTTTTTATATATGCAAAAATAACAAAATGGCGGACATTTTTCGAAACAACAAAAAACGCGTTTCTTTCACCGTTTTTGGCAAAAAAAATAGTAAATATCAAAATTCAAAAAAATCCTTAAAATGCGCTATAGCTATATTTGTAAAGAAAATATATGGTTAAAATTTCATAAGGTAGTAATTTCAGTAGTTTCGAAGATTTTAACAACAACCCATGTAGAGGTTGCCATGAGTTGCCCAATGTTACGATCAGGCCAATATTGGGACCATCGTATAAGCCAACAAAAGAGAAATAATATTGGCCCATTACTGTTCCGCTCTAAATTGAAAACTGGCACAATATCGGCCCATCCCTAAAGCCTGTCCTGGCCCATCTTTAAAAACTAATGAACAGCCGTGATAGATAAACAATATTTGCCAATTCTTAAACTGGTGATGCTAAAGTACTGCCAATTACATTGGCCCATTATTGTTCCGTTATAAATTGAGAACTGGCACAATATCAGCCCATTACTAAAACCTATCCGGGCCCATCTGTTAAAACCAATAAACAGCCGTGATAGTTAATCGAAATTTGCCAATTTTAAAACTGGCAATGCTAAAATACTGGAAATTACATTTAATTAATTTAAGCCCTTTATTGGCTAGGTGGGTCAGACCATACCTGCTTTTATTTTATTTAAGCCTTGGGTTATTCATTATCTGTATATTGTGCCAGAATAGGCAAATAACTGGCACGTCATATATATTAATGGTCTATATTTTGTAGTTCAGTTTTTGTAATCAAGTCTTGGCCCATTATTGGCATTTGTAAATAACCAACATAAGTAAGTAAAATATGCCAATTTTGAAACCTGTCATACACGCAAATCACAATTTATTTCAAGGTTATTCCATGAAATATGTATCCATAAGGACCATTCTCGGGCCAATCTTGGCCCGATATAGGTTGAATATTTATCACGCACTCAAACAAACCCACACAAACTCACAGCCCAATATTCTAGATAGACTAACTTCTAGATAAACCAACTGTGAAGGCCCATCATAGAGCCAGTGGTCAATTTCTACATAGGCCCTTTAAGAGGGCCTACATAGGGCCAAGTGCAATCACCAACATTGCCGCTACAATGAATTAAATCATTGGCCCAATAATTGTTGGCTCTGTTGGCCGATATCGGGCCGTTCTTATCATTTCTACAAAGGCACCTCATTGGTAAATACTCACGGCCCAATATACTAGAAAGGCTAACTGTGAAGGCCCGTCCCAGGCCCAACGGTCAATCTCTACATGGGAAGCCGTCGAAAAACGTTGTTTCGAGAAAAACCCATTTAAAGTTTGTTTGGGTTACATAAATACGTAAAAATTTGTTTTAAATGTATTTCGAAAGTGTATTTATTAAGTGTAAAAACTTCTATATCAATATCTATAATACAAACCAATAAAAAAAAATCGTGAAATAAGCCTTGATTTAGCGTCTAAAGTGAGAAGACCCTTCAAAAAATGTTGGTAGTTTGAGATTGAGTCGACCAAGCCAACATTGGACCAAAAAGAACGAAGTAATTCCTTCGCAAGAGTAACATTACAATCAACAGAATCCAGCCCTCCGTTGTAAATCAAGCCAAGATTATTTACGTGCAATTTCTAATAGACCCAGCACAGATTCCCCCATTTTCAGACCTTCCAACAATGATAGTTTGCACCCTTCGACCCAGCGGCCAAGCTTCTGCGCGAGAATTAACCTACCTCCCTCAAAGTTTGAACGGGTTCTCCGCGGCGATAGACATGTACACGTGTGATTAAAAACAGAACGACGTGTGACTAGCCTCATGTACGAAGTTGTACTCGACCCTACTTTTCCCTGTCGCGAAAACGTCTATTTATCAGCACCTGATCGCGCCACCTCCATCCATCTTGTCCATACCCATTCCTATCGTTATCTCTTCCATCTATGGACATGGCAGGGCGTTCAAGACCAAGCACGTGCGCGAACCACACGATTAAGGACAACGTGCTCGAACAAACGATCCCAAGGTATTTAAGGGCGGCAATGCGAGAACCACACAGGGGCACGAACCGAACGTAGTTGTAGTTCCTGTCCTGTACGTGCAATGTGTTTCGATCATCACGCCTGCAAGCGCGTGTACGTGTAATCCAACCGGAAGTCACATGGATTTTCCATAGCGTTCACCATCGCCAGACATATTTCGCTTCATTGTCAGTCAGGTTGTTGCGTTCCCCAACTTTTTTCTACCCATCCGTTTTTTTTTGCTCTTCTTTTTTTTCGCTATCGCCAGCCAGCGATCGTTTCTCTTCTCTATTGTCGCTTTTTTTTTGTACTCGATGTGCTTGTGACCACGTGACTCTCGTAAATGTCAGCACAACCGAGAATGGTCGGACGACGCCGACCCATATATACACACACATACACACACCCACATATAGCTGGAGCTTTGCCGGATATAGCGAAGAGAATGAGAGCTTCTCGCGACCCACCAACTACGATATATCGAAGTTAGCATTGTGCCCGACAAAGCTGAACGTGCACTGTTTTCTCATGCACTGTATATGTATACAGCACGATATCTGTGTATATATATATATATGAACCCAAACAGTGATATTCGTATGTAAACGTCGAGAGGACAGTATATGTAGATCGTTTATAGAAGGGGCGAATAGAGAAAGCTGGTCCATTCCTGTGGTGACGCAAGTGAACGTGAAAGCGTGTCTGGTAGCACCCGGAATAGTGTAAACGCACGTGAGTAAAAAAGGCAGCTTTATCCCCGATATATATGTATGTATGTATTTACCAATCCTTTGTATCTAGGTAATGTTGGCTATGAGCACATGTGACTATTTTCTGTCACGTAACATTTTTCAGTGGTCTCGTAGATTTTGGGAATAGGACGGCACGATCACGATATCTCTGGCGCCTTAAGGGGAGATATGCACCTAGGAGCCGGAAAAAGGTCATTTTTGTGAACTTTTTCAAGGAAGCTATTTGAAATTTCGGATTGGGGTTTTAATTATCTGAAAATATATACATTCAAAAATATGTTTAATTTTCTTTATTTAAAAATATCAAAATTATACAAGCCTATTGTATGATCCTTGGAGCGCACAGTGGTTCCAAACGCCGAAAAGCTGGCCAAAAATAGGGAAAATCGCGTTACTAAATATAGCAGTTTTTTGTGTGCCATATGTTAGGTTGGTACCTGTACTTTAAGAACGCAGCATTACCAATGCCAATAATACACACTTGTCGGCAGCGTGGCGTCGTGAAGTTAAGGTTAAATTTCGTGAATGTCACGTGTTTTCTGACTTAAACATTTAATTTAGACAAGTTAGTGTACATTATTCATGAAGTGAATTGTTTCGAAGAGAGGGATATCTGAGGTTAGTAAAATACGTTTTGTTTGAAATGTTAAGTGCTTGTACATTGTTTATATATTGTTGTTTGTAAATCACAAAATTTCGTCATTTATATGCCACTTTTACTTTCTCATTTTCTCGAAAGTCCCGCTAGATCCCGGGCTGAAATCAATTGCATATGGTAAGGGCATCATAGCACTAAATTATGACGCCAATAACTTTTGCCCGAATTTGCCCGAAATTGAGAAAATGCAATTTGAAAATTTACTTAAAAAAATGGCTAAAAATATGATTTTTACGTTATATGAAGCCCAATATCGTCAAAAAAAATTTGTTTAAGTTAGTTAATGTTGAGTATACATACTACCAATGATTTTGACATTATAAACAATGAATTTGTTATAAACAATAAATTATTTTTTTCAAAAAACTTAATTAAACATTTTTTCCAAGTTGATTAAATGTCAAATTTCTGATTCAGCGACGTCGAAAACCCCTCAATCAACAGGTTTTATCATTTGCAATTATAATAATTTTTTTTTGGTCCGCCATCTTGTTTTTGACTTTGTTTTTCATGTTTTTATGTCACTGATGTCAAATTTCGATTTAGCGACCTCAAAAACTCCTTATAACATCATTTTTTATTGTTTAAAGTTGATATAAAAAAAAAATTTTGTCCGCCATCTTGTTTTTGACTTTTTAACTCATTTTTTTCGAAAAACTAACATCAGATTCGGATTCAGCGACCCCCAAAACCTATATATACCCACCACCATCCGTTTTTTCGATGATTTCGATTTTTGGCCAGCTTTTCGGCGTTTGGAACCACTGTGGAGCGTCGCAAAAAAATTGCGTATACGGTACCCACTGGCGTTTCTTCAAAAATCATCTGAAAAAAAACCAAAAAGATTATTAAATTAGATACTATAATCTAGTACTTGTCATAGCCGATTTTGAAAATATCGATTTATGACAAAATGGCGGACGTTTGAACATAAATAGTGATTTTTGGGCCAAAAATTAGTTATTATTTTGCCTATAAACAAAAACTAAGTAACCGAAAAAATCCTATGGCAAGTACTAGATATTGGTGTATAGAATAACCACAAAAAACCTCAAGGCAATCGGTTCATTGGTATTCGAGAAATTTTGGATACCAATTTGAAAAACGTGGTTTTGAGAAAAACGCGTTTGAAAATTTGGAAATGAATAAATCATTAAATTTGTCAACTTACATGGAATCATCGCTACCAGGCCTATACGTGTAGGTCTTCAACGGTCGACGGAATGTTCGTAGCTTCTAAATCCTCGACCTCGACCATCTAGGTGTATATCTCTCCTTAATTTGGCCGTAGATTATTCATATTTGGCTCAAAATAAACACTTTTTTAAGAATGAAAAATTCGCGATTTTGGCTTCCTTTAGAAGATACAGGACATTTTACGAATTATTTGTTATTAAACGATTTAACTGGTTTACGTTAATGTAGCTTTCATCGGAATGCTCTATGTCGAGACAAAAACACAAACAAACCCAAACAAACGAACAAACAAACCCAAATAAATAAATAAACACAAAACAAACAAACTCAAACAAATAAACAAACCCAAACAAACCCAATCAAAGTACGACGAAACAATGTAAAACACGCGGAAAATTCGATTTACATCGAAAATCGGACAAATACATTTTTTTCTCTTCGAAGCGCTGTTATTCCAAAACTAAGGCTCAAAACGAAAAAAGTTATTCTTGTTTTTCGTATTTTTTTCGGCCATATTTCATAATCCACTGGTCAAATTGCGGCGCCAGAGATATCGTAATCTCCCCAATAGGGCAGTCCTTCAAACGAGCTTTGTATGAATATGCCTCGATTCATCTAGAGGTGATTTCGAAGTCATTGGAGCTTTCATAATGTTGGGTATGGGAATAATCGGCTACTATGGGAACGGTCCTCGAAGTCGATTGTCTTCGAAAACACTTTTTACCGCATACACGTATATGCATACGTTCCATTACATCGTTTGTGCCAACCCAGAAGCAAACTGCGTTGCTGAGCTTTTGAAGCGTTATGTCTTTAATCCCCGGACTCGTTTAGATGCAAAGCTCCAACTCTTTCCAGTTGATAACAAGCCCGCGCGACGGCAAAAAAAAAATCGTACGCGCAAAATAGAATAACGCTTATATATCTCAGACGCAATAGTCACGTTTCGTGACAGGTGTAGGGGATGTATACCTGAGTGGTGAATGTATGACATTTCGCGTTCTAATATGTGTAACGTGGGTATACGTGACGTGCTGTGTTTGCTTCATTACTTTACATATCCCATCTTTTGTCGAATTTTCCATCGCCATACTCGCGGCAACTGTGCACGTGGCCTCGTACGTGCATTTCTGAAGGACGGAATTGAACGATGGGGGATGTTCGAGGGATAGAAATAACACATGTGAAGACGATACGTGTATAGTGTCGAAAAAGAGTTGGGCGAAACTGCATCCTCTTGTACACGTGTCGGTGTTAAGAAGGGTTGTAACGGTTATGGGCATTTTTGTACTCTGATACGGGACTGTATATGAGGAAAGCTGATTTAATCATCGTTGATGCTATATACATCAAAAGTAGTTCGAGGTTGTTGCTTAAAAATATTGGGGTGAATAGATATTAATGGAAATTTTACTAGTCGTTATGGTATTTTTTCTGAAAGGAAAAGTGTATGCCAATGATCCACAGAGCATTCCGGAGATCAAGGAAGCAATTGGACACACCATTAAGGGGTTAGGCCACTCTCGAGGCCGAAAGAATAGGCTTTTTTTTTCAGAAAACTACAAAATAAATCGAGTTTACAAAAAAGGGTGTTTATCGTACATATCAGTGACTGTATGCAATAAATTTTTGAAGCGATTAATTTCAAAATGGTGGCTGTGCAGCGTGTATCCCAAAACTGCATTTTTTAAGTTGGCCAGAAACATAACTCAAACATTTTTCAATCGATTCACTTGAAATGTTGAATATATCTTGAAAAATACATTGTCTATGGAAGTACGTAGAATATTTTTTTTACATTGCATAGTTCATTTGTTATTAACAATTATCTGACGATTTTTAAGGCAATTTTGTTACTTTCCAAAAATTCTCGTCAAATAATTGTTAATAACAAATGAATTATGCAATATAAAAAAAATCTCACGTACTTCCGTAGACAATGTATTTTTCAAGATATATTCAACATTTCAAGGGAATCGGTTGAAAATTGTCTGAGTTATGTTTCCGGCTAACTTTTAAAAAATGCAGTTTTGAGATAAACGGTGCACAACCGCCATTTTGAAATGAATCGCTTCAAAAAAATTATTGTATACAGTCACTGATATGTATGATAAACACCCTTTTTTGTAATCTGGATTTATTTTGTAGTTTTTCTGAAAAAAAAAATCCCCAAAAAGCCTGTTTTTCAGCCTCTAGAGTTGCCTCAGGCCTTAATGGAATTAGTCTGCAATGATGCCAAAAGGTTATTGAAAATTTCGTCAAAACGTTTGGAAACAGGGGCGGGGTGTTTATTTATTGGATATTGCGTTCCGCACATAACCTTCATGATTATACCTTATATTAAAATCAAAATATTCGTACTTTTCAAATAAATAAAACTTTTTTTAATAAATTAAAATGTGAGGTCACTTTGAGACACCCTATACTAGCAGAAGGGGAACGCAGGTTTCCGCACTCGTTTGTTCAATATTAAATTTTGAAGTTTGCGTCAATCTCTGCTTAATTGCATTGATTGTATAGGGCAGCGTCGTTACCATTTTAGTTTGTTGGGTATAGCTTCCGCACATGTGATGAAATCACCGACCTAATTAATGAGAATGTATGAAAAATATGCGATCAGTCGACGAAAGAGTGAACCTTGTTGAGCCGTATATGTATCGAAATGTGGCAACGTCGGAACTATGCGAATAGCAGAACCAATCGAAGACCTAGCGCCCCAATTTCAAATACGTTAAAGTCAAATGCGAGAAAAGCGAACTTATTCGTTTATTTATTATGATGTATTCCCTTTTTTCTAACTTCGGTGAGCATAGTACGATGCTTGTAGGCACGGAACCTGACAAATCGTCTTTTTCATCGTAAACTTTGTGGCGCACTAATCTTTTTTCTGAATAATTTGTTTCCTCCTTTTGCTCTGACATAACCTCTGAAAACGCCGATCGGCACGAAACGCGCGTAACACAGCTGTGACGTGTGACAGTCACTGCAGTCAACCTAACGGCCTCGAATTACGAGAGAACCGTGCGACGTTGCCAAAGCTTGTGTCTATTTCAATAGGATTTTTAAACATCGAAAATTAATTTTCTGATAATCCTAATTTCGCCAATAATTTATAAAACGTTGACCTTCAATGTTAATACGTATATGTAATGAGGACTATCTACCGTACACTTGAAAATCTTCGCAATATTCATTCGTACACATCATTAAGAGGTCTTCCCACTTTAGACGCCAGAAAAAGGCCTTTTTTATGCATTTTTTGATAGGTTTATATTATCGATATTGATTTAAAAGTTGTTACACTTAATAAATACACTTTGGAGATACATTTTTTTTAAATTATTTATTTAAGTAATTATTTATAGACTCGGAGATGGATCATCCGAAACAAAATCAAACGGTGCTAGATTCAGTATATTAATGGCTATAGCGCATATCATACGATTTTTGATATTCGCAAAAATAAAAAAAATGGCGGACATTTTTCGAAGAAACAATAAAAACGTGTTTTTTCACCGTTTTTGGCAAAAAATAGTACATATCAAAATTTTCAAACGTCCTTTATATGCGCTATAGCTATAGTTGTAAAGAATATGAGTTTAAAATTTCATAAGGATCGGTTCAATAGTTTCGAAGATTTTATCAACAAGCCGTCGAAAAATGTTGTTTCGAGAAAAACGCGTTTAAAATTTGTTTGGGTTACATAAATACATTAATTTTTTTAAATCTATTTCGAAAGTGTATTTATTAAATGTAACAACTTTTATATCAATATCTATAATATAAAGCTATCAAAAAAATGCATGAACATAGTCTTTTCTTAGCGTCTAAAGTGAGAAGACCCCTTAATATTTTGCTACAATAAGTTGGCACTGGTCACGTCACACAATGTATTAGCATAGGAACTTGGCCTCCCCCCCCCCGTTCAAAAATGATTTAGCAATAACCTTAAAAGCGAGGATAGTTTCTCCATCTCCCTGAGATTCGAGAAAGAGAGAGAAGAGAGAGGAGAGAGAGAGAGAGAGAGAGAGAGAGAGAGAGAGAGAGAGACATACTTCCTTACGATCATCGTCTTCTATCTCCTCCTCCAATCCATGGATGTACCAATCATATTGGGATCGTGTTCGGAGTTCTGCCACGTCATTGGATGTCGAGCTTCCCGTATATATTACATGGACACAAATACCTTTCGTTGAAAAAGTACTTAATAATCACTATCTACTCCCTTTGCATCGCCCTTTCCAGCCCCCGATCGATTTTTTTCCTTTCGATGTTCCTTTTACCTCGGGGTGACTATACAGGCATTCATTAGTGCATAATATTCGTGAGCGTGGGTGTGGGCAGTGGGGAGGGTGTTGCCGCCGAACGAAAAAAAAACGCGGTTGTACAAATATTACGAGTGCAAATATTATTTTTACCACTCCGTCGATTCCGGCCCTGCGCCTCGCGTGGCGTGACAGCGCGAAAGCTCCAACTCTCGTAAATACAAATATCGTATCTCGTTTATTCTCGGTTTCGTTTACTTTTTAGCTCCGGTGTTTCACGTTAATGAGATTTCGATAAATGCGAACTGTATTGAGAAAATTTCGAATTGGGGTGATCGATTGGCATATTTCAGTTTGATTCAGAGAAAGCCAGGTAAAATTATTTTCACATGTCATCGTCAATCTTTCGTCGATATCTTGTTTTATTATGTTTAGGCTTTGGCACGCATTTTTGCTTGGAGTGGAGTCGAGGATTTAACCTCCCGTTGACACGCTTATCTCTGACCACGATTTTGACACGGCGTGTCAATTTGATCGGGGGATGGAACTTCAGCCACCTGTCATTAACAACCTTTCAGGTGGTTTTTCCTTATTTTTAATCAGGAATACAACTTTGATATCAATATCTAGAATATAAACCTATCAAAAAAATTAATGAAAATAGCCTTTTTTAGCGTCTAAAGTGAGAAGACCCCTGAAGGACCTAGTCTAACGATAAATTCAAAATTCGAAACTTCAAAACAATAAATTCGAAATAGCTGCTTTGGAATTTCAGAATTATGTCGACCCCTCAAGCAATTATCGACAGCGAGCTCTTCTTTGTGACACTTCCTGCTTCGCACGTCGAATTCTGTCGGAAACTTCGTATTTATTTTCCTCGAGTTTTTCCGTCGCTCCCGAACGTTATTTTCAACGAAGCTGAACGACTGGCCAGTTTATCGCATATACTTTGGATATCAACATATATACACTTGCCGTGCATAAAATGATTTCTCGAATTGGACTGTGAATCCTTGCCGTGCGAGGAGATAAATTTGGCGAGGTATAAATTGCGCGGGGGATTTTCTTTCCTCGCGTTTCGTGTAATGCTTACACGAGCAAATGAATGTTTACGCGCAAAAATTAATTATTCGGCATTTATTATTTCCCCTGGTGTAATCTATTTGCTGAGTGTGATGTAAATTGCAGTAGTAGAGAGTGTGGACCTCGAGGGCGCGAAATAAATGACCCTGCCTATCTCTGTTTTTAAAAACATTCGCCGTAAACTGCCAGGTTATATCAAGCCAAGTGACTGCAAAATTTCGTGAAAAATCCCTTTTTCCAAATTAAACGAATCGTAGATAAGCGACAGTTGTGCACATCGGCGACGGCCCATACTTCGATGGCCCGTGCAGAAAACTGATAGGGCATCCCTAATAAAAATAAGGGCCTTTCAGGGCTTTCCTAGTGCTTTCCCTAGTAGGGATTTCCACAATGGGCCCAGACTTGGCCATTATCGGGATAAACTTGTAGGGATTTCCACAATAGTCCCCGACTTGGCCATTATGGGGATAAACCTGTAGGGATTTCCACAAAAGGACCCGACTTGGCCATTATAGGGATAAACCTGTAGAGATTTCCAAAATAGGCCCAGACTTGGCCAGTATAGGGATAAACAAGTAGGGATCTCCAGAATAGGCCCAGATCTGACTATTATAGCGATGAACCAGTATAAATAGCTTAGGCTACATGGTTGATGGTATTTCAATTATTCAAATCGATTATATACATCGATCAAATAATATTATCGAACGCAAATTGGGAAAAAGCGTAAGGGCATTAGCAAATAAAAAATCAACGAAGAACACAAATATGCAGACAAACATCAAACAGTATTTATTTATCAAATTAAAGAAACCTTTTACATAGATACAAACAATTACTCATGGTTTCACTCATACATGGAGAAATGCTAACGCATAAGTGTGAACAGTCCCAACCGGTTTTCTCGACATTTTTATAGCAACTAATTTCCGCTCAATACTTATCATAGGGGAAATTATTTCTTCTGAAGACTTCGCTGATATTGCCCATTCATAAACATTATCTGACTGTAGGATAAGTAAATAAATTGGTCTTTGTTTTCCAGATCTTTCCCTCAATGGAAATAGATTCTAGTGATTCAGTAGACCCATATATTTTTTTTATTTCTACTACACATCCATTCCTTAGAATGGATTATTTTTTATATTAATTTTGTCATGGCTGTTTGTCATAAAGGCTCACATGCAAATACGCAATCACATTTCTAGGCGTGCACACATACATAGACATGTACTCACTTCCACACCTATGCACGTGAACAATTACATAAAAACAAATACAGATATACCCTGACGCATTTAACATACACGTATATCCACTGATACGGATATTTTATGGCGCTGAAATGGTTACGATGAGGCGCCGTTGAGGCATTTTCAGGGCGCTAAAATGGTTTTGATGAGGCGCCATTGAGGCAACTTATAAGGCCCCGGTCGTTGCGCCTTTAATGGCCCTTGTTGACAAAGTGTGACCGGCCGCTAACGGCCCTCATGTGGTTTCCAGATGAGGGCCCGAATAAAGTTAGGGGAATATTATTGGGGCCCGATCACAGCCCCAACTCAATTTCCGCACGGGGGGTGACCGCTTGGCGAATCACTTCCTTGCACACTGAATTCCTAGCGGGAGGAATTTGTCCAGAGTAACACAACTGTACCTTGATTAAAGTATTGTTGTCTAGCACCCTGTTCTGGAGGTGATTTTTAAGACGTAATAAGTGAAAAAAAAGGAAAAACAATACACACGTTTACTGACCCTTTAAGGGGTTACCCCCACTTGCGATTTTGAAAAAATCGATTTTTTTATTGCATTTTTTTGAAGTATAAGTATTTGAGAATATGTCCTGAAAATGTCAAGTCGATCCGAACAAAATTGACTGAGATATGAGCGTTGAAAGAGAAGAATCCGCGTTGAAAGAGCGTTGAAAGAGAAACTTCAAACGCGTTTTCTCAAAATGGCATTTCTGAAGTCGGTGACCAAGATTACTCGAACACTAATAAACCGATCTTCTTGAAAATTTGCAGGCTTATTTAATACATAAAAATGTAGTCTTTAATCGTTCGATTTTTTTTTCGAAAAAAATGGCCGTTTTATAGCCAAAAAACGGCCGTTTTTTTTTCGTTAAAATCGAACCATTAACTTTGACTGTCCGCCATTTTGTGAAAAATGAATATTTTTTAAAATCCTTCGATTAAAGACTAGTTTACACTTATATTTGACTAAATCCATCCGCATTTTTTTTTCAGATGATCCACTTCGCCGCAATGTTGGTCACCGCAAACCGTGTATATAAAAACATTATTTCATTGACGGCCATTTGCCACTAAACAATGTAATATTTTTCAATAAAAACATCACTGAAAGTTCTTCAAGATGTGTTCTTTAAGATGGTATATTGATCGATTAAAAAAGTTTTGTAGTTTTCTTTAAAAACATTCATGAAAAAAGGCCTTTTTTGCGCTACAAGTGGGGGTAACGCTTTAAGAATATGTGAAAATTGGAAAAATTGAAATTCATAATCAGTTACTTTTGTACATTTGTTCACAACGGTGCTGTGGATGTTGTATGAATGTGAAAAAAAACCAAACGTAGTCTTACCTTGTCTGAGTGTTGTGATGTTTCGTACCATATTGAGCAAAAAAAATATTTAGGAAGTGGGAGCATGCTAAACTTTAATTATCAATTTTTGCTCTTTTTCTGACGATCCTACAAGTTATAAACAAAGTTATAAAATAAATTATTTCCACTCAATACTGCTACCAACGTTGAAAAATAGTTTACTGCCGGTGTATGCCAAACCTGGGCTCAATCGGCCGATTGGTTATCGAGATATGGTGGTTGCCGCTTTGAAAAGCGTAGTTCCGAGAAAAACGCGTTGAACCCTTCATATCATTGTGTGCCAGTTCTTAACGAGCTATATATGTCCTCAAATAATCGCATATTGATATTGTATCCTTTTTTAAATCAAGGTAACATGATGGCTACAAACCATTCCATGATTTTTCAGTGTAATCGGGTTATTGAATGATATTTTTTTTTCATTGTAAAGATCATTCGCGGTTTTTAAAACAAAGTAATATTCTTTTTTTTCAACAATTAATCCGCTCGGCAAAGTCGCGCCGAGAGCATTCGAAGTTACCCAAGCGCTCTGTAACGTCACCGTTCGAAAGCCGGTATACGAACTACTCGTGTGATACGAGTATTTTCTTAACGATCAAACGACAAAATCGTATAAGGCTTGTTTCGTTCCTCTTTGTATAAATGCGACGAAAAGTGGCCCTAATGAGGTATTTCAAAATGTGCCACAAGACGTAAAACGTCGAAATCTGTGGTTCGTGCAGCACGACGTGTCAGCCCGAAATCAACGTCCGCTTATTTTTGCTGTGAACACCACTTAGATGAAAGTTTAAACGTGTTATAACATAAACTGTAGTGAAATATATATTTTTTAATACGTCTTTCTCAATAGGCTTATGATACGTAGGGACAATAACTGACACCATTTATCAAGCTTCTCCTAACCTAAAAATCCACGCTCGCCAAATTACTCGAAATTGCTTTCACAAATCCACTTTCGCACATCGTTGCACGAAAATTAAACTAGTTTTCGACTTTTTCATAATGCTCGAGATGTTTTCAGATGTAAAATGACACCCAATTACACATTTGTGTACACTCGCGTGTGAGCAGTATACATAACCTATTCGGTCGCGTTCAAACCGTGACGTCACAAGCGCCAGCGCCGATAGCGTGGCATTTCGCACCAACATCTACAATTTAAATTATCGTGATACAAAAATAATTAATAATTATCTTTAGAATTATTTCAAAGAAAAACCCTTTTGACATTCTACTTCATTATCACCAAAGATTAATTCTAAAAAGAAATCGAACATGTTTTTTTTAACAACTTAATTCATGCAAACTAAATGGCGTGGCTTTTTGCTACAACAAGCAAAACAACTGCTTTAAAGCATTTCATATTTATCATAGAGGAATGTTACGACACAATAACATGTCTGTCCCACTCCCTTTATTGCTTATAACCAGACACCTGATTACATTTTTCAAAAGCTCAATACTACGTGTATTTTCATTCATTAAAACTTACCATAAAATCAACGATTTTTTAACTTTTACGTTGTTGAGTTATGAAGGACTAAAGTTGCTGCGTCTCGACCGCGCTCCCCGAGCCGTATCATTTCTACAACTCGGCCAATTTTACGAGTATCATTAAGGGTTTACATACACCTGAGACGGCTAAAAGTAAGGTTATGTTTAAGATTTTTTTATGTGCATGAAACTGAATTTTATTGACCAACCATGATGTACATTTTAAAGTATGACATTTTACCTACATTATGTTAACATTTGTTTAACCCTTAACAGTCATCGGGGGTTGAATCAACCCCAGCCGTTTTACGATCTGTGATACCTTACAGAATTTTTTTTATATTAAAAATTACAGGACTTGAAAATAATCGGCATGGTCGTACACACAAGGGCTGAAAATGCATTGTATTTTTTTCCAATTTTTCAATTATATATCACTCTCCAAAGTGAGTGGGGTTGATTACAATGAATATTACGTCACAATCTGGAGGTGTAACTGACAAGGGTTACACCCTTTCAAACGGTAAAAAATTTACAGTCGTTTCCCTGGGACGTATTTTCGTTGACAGCGTTTGCGGTACCAGTCGTGCCTCTGCCATTTTTTATCTAAAAAAAAAATATTTGTTTCGGAAACGGTTTTCACAGACGTATTCAGAAAGGTCTGTAGATTAATCAAATTACGATTTTTTCACAGTTCTAGAAAACAATACTGCCTTAAATCCATCCGTCTGTATCGGCACAGGTTTTCGCTACTTACCCTGTGCCCTCGTGCAAATACAAGATACGGTAGGGCAGTGAGAAGGGTGATTGTCGGCACCGCTCAGGGCGGGTTCCTTGCGAAAAACTGAAAATAGTCAATTGAGAAGTGCAGGGTAACAGACAAGAGATCGGAAAACCCCACAGAATCATACAATGAAATCCTGTTGAACAGAATACAAATCGGTCATAAAGTGGCGACGATTTCCGGCCATCGCGTCTCGAATGTGCGACCAAAAAATTGGTCGGGATGACGTCAAAATGGGGCATCCGTGCGTAGAGCAATTTGTGGTTGGCGCAAAAAAAAACAGTGCGGCGAAAAGCAGTCTACTGTGTTTAATTAGCGTGTTTTCTATTTTTTCTCTTCCGTCCGGCGAATGTTTCGTTGATTGACGCTTCCGTAAAACGATCGGGGTTCCAAAGGGCCGGAATAATTACGTCGAGCCCACACAGAACGCCGTGTTTTCCCAACATCGTGTGCCATCAGCAACGATTTATATGCACCTAATTCCGTTAAAAAGTTTCCACTCCCGGTTAACGAGATTTTCTAACGAAGTTTTCACTCGTTTTCATCCCTGCCCCGTTCCACTCTCCGCGCGCCCTCGTTTTGGCCAACAGCGAGAATATCATCTGCTCGTCGTAAAGAACGATCGAGGCCTGATCATAAGCCGGAGTGTTGCGATACGTCATTTGCGTGACAACGGCCATTAGCGAACGCCCGCACAAAGTACATAAAAGCTTCATTGTATTTTCAATATTCACCGAATAAGGGATTTACTTGGCACGTCGACGAGTAGGCGATGTACCTATATATAGTCCGAAACAAAAGTGCTCGGAAAACCCGACGAGCTGTTCACTGACAGGTTGCCCGAAGGCTTTAATTGCAATGATTCAAAAATGTTCGATGTTTCGCGAATGGTGCGTACAGCTGGTGGGAAATTTCTACGCCGTTAGGATATCGATTACGCATCACATATGCAAGCGAACTTCGTAAGTCCCCGTATGCTTTTATAGGCCATGCGTGGTACCAACAGAGTACAGTCATACGGCTATCAAGATCCACGACACCCATGCAACGTCGAGTGCAGCATTATAAGCATTCAATAGAAATGAGATCCTCTCTCTCTGCACCCTCCGCAATTGGCAATAATCAATAATGCCCCGGTAATTCTCAGTACGGCCGTTACCATACGACCCTCTCTCTCTCTCTCTCTCTCTCTCTCTCTCTCTCTCTCTCTCTCTCTCTCTCTCTCTCTCCAGAAAGCTTACATAACCCGTGGGCGTTTCCACAGCTAGCAGCATCCGCGCGTTCGTCCGTGGTATATCCTGATGAAATCTCAGCCCCTTGTTCAAGCAGAAGTCATTTGCAGAGCTCGTTTCTTGATGGACGCAGTTCTCGTGTTCCCTCGTGTACACGGTTGCGCGATTGGGTCGTGCAGATTAACGCGATTCACGCTGTGAAGACCCTTGCTTAGATGGGAAGCTACCTCGCGAGTGTGATCTTTTGAAGATGCAGATTCGTCGCTGTAGCGGAGACCTAGGAGGGTTGAAACAATTTTCACATTTTACCCCATATCTCGCAATCGAAACCAGAGATTCGGGTAAATGTAAAGTTGTTTTGCAGCTTTTTTAATCGACTGATCGATTTTCTATTAGAAATGACTGCAGGAAGTATGCAACCTGTAAAAAAACATTTAAGTACAATAAGTCGTTTTGTTTCAATCGTCCTCATATCGAGGTCAGTTGAAACAGCTTTCGAGGTGAGTTGAAACACCTGGGAATTGGTACAAAATATGGATATAAATTACGTCAAAACACGATGTTATTAAAAAAAACTTTATTTAAAATTTAAGATCTCAACCTCGACATTCATATAAGTCTCACTTTTTTATTCAGTCTGACAAATTTTTATAAGTTCCAACTGAAACGAATATAAACTCACGAAACTCACGGAATTAAATAGTAAAATATAGCAAACCATAAAATAAATTGAAGGAGAAACCTTATGGCAAGAAAGCAAATCAATCTCTATTCTGACAAACAATTGTGACATACATATGAAAGTTCTCCATCAGTGCAGGCTTCGTGCGACCATGCTTTGCACTCCAGGCATTGCACCCACTTTTCATTTGGCCTGCTGTTTGCATACGATTCCATACACCACACGCAAAAATACTCTTCCTCGTCTTCACTTTCCACGTTCTCTTGATGCTTGATCTTTGGTCCCGTAGAGTAACCTCTTCAGCGGCAAGTTCATATATTTCTCGGCTCGCCATACCTCTATCCATTTTCCTAATATATTTATTCGGCATCTGGAATAAAACAAATGCAAGCCTTGCAAACATCACCACAAAATATAAACGTATGAAAACATTACTGCAACCGAGGTAAGTTGAAACACCTTGCTTCAACCCTCCTAGATATCAAAAATGCGATGCCACTTGATTCGGAACTCACTATGGATAAAGAGTATTGCACACCAACAAATTCAATATGACAAATCGAATGCTAAGTTAGTAAGCTTCCAAACAATGCATATCACATACCATCAAATATATAAACAAGGTAACTAGAGCTTAATGAAAAATACGACAAATACTTACTTTTGCCATTTTTTTTGGCGCGGGTGTCGATGTGATGCAACTGAACTCGCAAGAGCACCGGAGCGAACTGACAAGTGTCGCGCGTCGTAGCAATGAAAGAATGGCATTGTTGCCAGCTCGCTAACAATCACGTCTACCGAGACATTGACACTGTTTCAACTTACCTCTGTGTCAACCCTCCTAGGTCTCCCCTATCATTTTTCATCGCGAATCCCAAACTGCCTGGATCCAAAACTCGCTCCGCTATATCCCGTGCGGAAATTGAGTTGGCGCTGTGATCGGGCCCCAATAATATTCCCCTAACTTTATTCGGGCCCTAATCAGGAAGCCACATGAGGGCCGTTAGCGGCCGGTCACACTTTGTCAACAAGGGCCATTAAAGGCGCAACGACCGAGGCCTTATAAGTTGCCTCAATGGCGCCTCATCAAAACCATTTTAGCGCCCTGAAAATGCCTCAACGGCGCCTCATCATAACCATTTCAGCGCCATACAATATCCCTATCAGCGGATATACGTGTATGTTAAATGCGTCAGGGTATATCTGTATTTGTTTGTATGTAATTGTTCATGTGCATAGGTGTGGGCGTGAGTACATGTGTATGTATGTGTGCGCGCGTATAAATGTGATTGCGTATTTGCATGTGAGCCTTTATGACAAACTGCCATGACAAAATTAATACAAAAAATATTCCATTCTAAGGAATGGATGTGTAGTAGAAATTTAAAAAAAATATTGGTCTACTGAATCACTAGAATCTATTTCCATTGAGGGAAAGATCTGGAAAACAAAGACCAATTTATTTACTTATCCTACACAGTCAGATAAAGTTTATCAATGGGAAATATCAGCGAAGTCTTCAGAAGAAATAATTTTCCCTATGATGAGTATTGAGCCGAAATTAGTTGCTATAAAAATGTCGAGAAAACCGGTTGGGACTGTTCACACTTATGCGCTAGCATTACTCCATGTACGAGTGAAACCATGAGTAATTGTTCGTATCTATGTAAAAGGTTTCTTTAATTTGATAAATAAATACTGTCTGATGTGTGTCTGCATATTTGTGTTCATCGTTGATTTTTTATTTGCTAATGCCCTTACGCTTTTTCCCAATTTGCGTTCGATAATATTATTCGATCGATGTATATAATCGATTTGAATAATTGAAATACCATCAACCATGTAGCCTAAGCTATTTATACTGGTTGATCGCTATAATAGTCAGATCTGGGCCTATTGTGGAGATCCCTACTTGTTTATCCCTATACTGGCCAAGTCTGGGCCTATTGTGGAAATCCCTACAGGTTTATCCCTATAATGGCCAAGTCGGGTCCTTTTGTGGAAATCCCTACAGGTTTATCCCCATCATGGCCAAGTCGGGGCCCATTGTGGAAATCCCTACTACGGAAAGCACTAGGAAAACCCTGAAAGGCCCTTATTTTTATTAGGAATGTCCTATCAGTTTTCCGCACGGGATGGGCCCACACGCGCTCATGATTTTCCAGAATCAAGTAGAATTCTGATCGAGCATTGGTCATCGTGATTTCATTAACGCGAGATAGATCATAGAAGAACAGCATGTACAAGTGGGTTTTGGCTGAAACTGCTGAAAAGCGCCGACGCCTGAGGGGATGGGAGTGGAGAACGACGAGATGAATGTGGAATCGCAAAGTCGCGCTATGATTGCCAACGCCTCGGCAACTTTCCAGGATAAGGAAGCTCTTATCATGAGGGGGTACATAACGTACACCGTCGAGTTTGACTTGCCCGATAAGATTGGCGTGTCTTCGTTTCTCCCCTTCTAGTTCCTCCGCAGGGTGGGATGCAACATCCCTTTCTCCGGTAAGCCCGCAACCCCGGGGCGGAGAGAATAACCGGGAGTCTCTCAATCTCGCTGATATTCGTAGAGGGCGCCGCGTTTCCTACCTACGACTACCAGACGCCACCCTATGGAAAACACGCCGCGCGTTTCGCGTCAACGCTACCGGCGCTTGCTTCCTGGTGCCTCTTTCATTCGTGTTGCGTCGAGAAATCGAAAAGCGTCCATTTTGCGAAGAATATCATCAGTGTGAATAGAATGGAAAATGGTGGCTCGTGTTGCTGGTCCTTATCGTATGATGCATCAGGGATTTTCCCGCTGTTGCAGATTGTTTGATCGATGAATTACATCGCTTAGGGAGACAAGGACGAGCCGATCTCGTACGCATCGCGCGTGTGATTCGTTCGTTTACGTAACGACGGACGTTGATGGATATCGGACAATATGTAGTACCGTTACGTGCATACGGATAGTCGGGCCGTCTGATTTGTCGTATTTGCCGTGGCATATAGACACGATTAGATTATACTCCGCGTGTATATAGGTATATGGGAAAAGGATATTTTGAACCTGGTATGTGTGTATAGGGTTGGCAATCAAAAGATCTGGCCATTTTAGGGACGGGCGTCGATGTCGAATGTAAATATAGTCCTACTAGCGATCATTCTGAAGACATTGAGATTTCTGTAGCGTTCGGTAACACGCGTTTTGACCCGACGACAAAATATCTGACGACACAATATCTGCACGACAAAATATCTGCCGATATTATATACAGTTTAAGGGGTTACTCCCACTTGCGATTTTGAAAAAGTCGATTTTTTTTTATTGCATTTTTTTGAAGTATAAGTATCTGAGAATATGTCCTGAAAATTTCAAGTCGATCCGAACAAAATTGACTGAGATATGAGCGTTGAAAGAGAAGAATCCGCGTTGAAAGAGAAACTTTAAACGCGTTTTTCTCAAAATGGCATTTCTGAAGTCGGTGACCAAGATTATTCGAACACTAATGAACCGATCTTCTTGAAATTTTGCAGGCTTATTTAATGCATAAAAATGTAGTCTTTAATCGTTCGATATTTTTTTCGAAAAAAAAAATGGCCGTCTTATAGCCAAAAAACGGCCGTTTTTTCGTTAAAATCAAACCATTAACTTTGACTGTCCGCCATTTTGTGAAAAATGAATATTTTTTAAAATCCTTCGATTAAAGACTAATTTATACTTATATTTGACTAAATCCATCCGCATTTTTTTCAGATGATCCACTTCGCCGTAATGTTGGTCACCGCAAACCGTGTATATAAAAACATTATTTCATTGACGGCTATTTGCCACTAAACAATGTAATATTTTTCAATAAAAAAATTACTGAAAGTTCTTCAAGATGTGTTCTTTAAGATGGTATATTGATCGATTAAAAAAGTGTTGTAGTTTTCTTTAAAAAAATTCATGAAAAAGGCCTTTCTTTTGCGCTACAAGTGGGGGTAACGCCTTAAAGTGTACAGTCATGCCGTTGAAATTTATTCCATGTCAAGTGTACAGGCATGCCCTTGAAATTTATTCCATCATAAAAAGGAGGAAATGTATTAATATGTGACGGATATGTTTGGGTTTGTTTGTTTGTTTGTTTTGGTTTGTTGGTTTGGGTTCAATGAAGAAATTCGTATTATGCCCCCACCCCACTATCTCACACACCTCACGAAGGTGTTTTTCGCGCGACCCCGTTAATGTGGTGGACGAGATTTAGGATTTTGTCTCGCGGATGTTTTGTCACGAGGATATTTTGTCATCGGATATTTTATCGTCGGATCAGATGTCACGCGGCCGTAGCGTTCAGTATGAGGAAAATGTTGTTGAGGTCGAACGTGCTCATATGTTACATATGTAACGGGATTAAACGTTTTTTGTGGCTCTTGGATATACGTGACGTAGCACGACTTTGAGAGGTTAGACTACTGTGACGACTCAAAATCAGGATTATTTAGACAAATTAATTTCGAAGGAATAACTAAGATGATTGGAAAATCGTTTGGACATGTATTTGTATATAGATTTACAAAGTTGTGTACCAAATTATATTTCAAAATACTAACAATTGAAGAAGTTATAAACAATCTCGTGAAGGTCCTTTGAACATGAGGGGCTCAACGGTGTACTTGATTCTGGCCACCCAGTTGATCTGAAACAAACAAAAAACAGTTTTTTTTTTCTTCAAATAGATAAAACTGGCTGAGTGTTGACCGAGCTTTTTTGTTATCGTATTTCAATGATTGAAAACAAATTTTTGAATTTTTTGCTTCGTCGAGGAAACATGACATCATTACTGTTAGTAACTAATGAAAAAAATGTTAAGAAGAAAAATGCCGGTCAAGATTAAACTCCCACTACACTGAATAAGTAAGTTTCAAGTCAATCCGTCCATTGGATGTCGAGAAATAGTGTACCTACACAGTTTCGAGAAAAATGCGTTCAAAGTTTTACTAGCAGTTCTATCATTGTGATCATGAGTTTACCGTCAATGTGCGATTCTTGTCCCATATGTTGAACGTTCCCCTTCAATTTTCGTTGCCCCAAGCGACAAACGATTTTATTTTAATTTTCACAGTATCCTAACCCCTTAAAGACCCTCCCCTATCCGAATATATGTCTATTTTTTATCATTGAGAAGCGCGGTTCGCGACAGCGAGCAGGAAATGAGACGGAACGCCGGATCGTGTAGTTATATTGAAAAAAAAGGTCAACTGTTGAAGATGGAGGTCTCGATGATAGATCAGAGCTTCCAATTGATGGGGGCGATAAGATGATCGACAGAAAATACTTCCTGGTGAAAACTGGTAGGTTAAGGCCATTTATCACACGCTCCGACCGCTTAGAAATTTTGAACCCTATTTTCGACCAAAAGATACAATAAATTGAGATGAATTTTGTTGCGTACATGAGCTATTGTTCCAGAAAGAGCCTGATGGTCGACATTTTTTCAAATAGTGAAAAAATACTTTACAGATTGTAGTTACCATAGGATGAATTGTGAATTACTAATTGATGCACCGAATTCATCCATGTTTCAAGACCGTTAGGCTCTCGACGGTGAAAAATCATACATTTTGAGCATTTAACTGATTTTGTGGAAAAATAACTGCAAAATTGGGTTTAGAGTTTTTTTTTTTACATAAAACTAGCAAAATTGTACCAACGAAGCACAAAATATTATCGACAATCCTGAAAATTTAGTGCATCGGTTTTGCCACTGGTGGCGATCCCGCATGTCGAACGTGCACACATATACGCGTATCACACACGGATTGCAGCACCCAGGGCCCACACGCTCTTACATAGAGCCCTTGCAACGAATCTAAATTTTTGAGGTGAGGGTGAGCATTCGTCCAAGGTGTTTACATCTGTTTTTGTGGCGTCATTATCAACATAACCTTCATTTACAACCATATACCACGAGGTCTTCCGCCATTTACCGTAATCATTTTTTTATCGCGTTTTTATAACAATAGAGGTGCATTTTTTCACATGGTCTCCTCTACAGAGATTGTTCATACTTATTACGGCTGCTTAAATTTCACAAAGTACTCGTTGAGGATTAATAATCAATTCTAAAACTACGAAACCACAGGTGAAAAAAATAAAAAAAACAAGCCGCGTGGAATCAAACCCAAAATACCAGGCACATGTGCTGAGCATCCGGCAAATATGCTAAACTATCTTCTCGAAATAAAGGGCGTCTCAAAATGACTCGACATTTTAAATGGCGCGCCGTTTTTTTTTTTGCGGCACACATGGAGTACCAGTTTTTGACAACTGGCATCAGGAAGTATTGAGGTCTAGTCATGGCGAGTTATACGATCGAACAACGCATGTATAAGGCTATGGTATTTATACACAAGTATGCTGTGTATATATACAGAAATATATACACATTTGGGTATCAAGTGATTGGGATGTATAATCCCAATCACTTCGGTACACTTCGAATAATCAAGGGTATAAATAATCCCAATAATCCCAATAATCCGAAATGGTATAAGGCATGTATAAATGCCCTATACCATTCGGAACGAAACCTTCACGTGAAATTCCCTATAACCCAGAAATTGTTATTTACTGCATTGTTACTGCATAGTTATTGCAGACGAAGTTTCATCGTCGTGTTATCTCGCGCCGCGGCGATGTGAAATGGCCACCAAGATCGTGCGATTTGACGCCATTGGACTTCTTTCTATGGGGTCTTCTGAAAGGAAAACTGTATGCTAATGATTCACAGTCCATTCCGGAGCTCAAGGAAAGAATTGGACGCACCATTAATTAAATTAGTCCGCAATTATGCCAAAATCGTATGGAAAATTTCCTCAAAATCGTGAACGTTTGCGAACAGGAACCTGGCGGCCATTTATTGGATATTGTGTTCCACACATAACCTCCATGTTTGTACCTTATATTAAAACAAAAATATTCGTACTTTTCAAATAAATGATACGTTTTATTGATAAATTTAAATGTCAGGTCATTTTCTGACACCCTATGTTAAAAATGAAAATCATTCATATTGATCACGGCCGTTTAGGTATTGAAATAAACTTGTGGGATATATAAAAAACCTCAATTACAACGATTATAATGGTAATCAACCTTCTTCTGAATCAACACATTATTTTTTATTGCTTTCGTAATTATGAAGCTTACACGACGATACGGTAAATAAATTTAGGGCCTACGAAGCATGCGTTCCCGTCAGGAGGAAAAGAGACAAGAGCTGTTTCTCTCTTCGTCGCTCACCACTTCCCTTTACCGTCGCGCACCAAGCGGTAGAAATCGGAAATAGAAACCGAGCCGCTAAGTGCGCCTACCCCCACTACCGTCGATCTCAGACCTGTGTGTAACACCGTGATTGGGCCTCTGATCTGTAGTGTGAGCAGTAGGCGGTTGCTGCGACATCTAACGGTAGTTCGCGGCGTCTCGGAGCCAAAAATTACGAATTATGCAATACCGCCGTGACTGCGTCGAAATTTTGCAGCGTGTGATACATAGCCTCCAGTAGATGGTTATTGACGCAAGACCCAGCATCGTCGATATTTTGAGTGCGCAATTGAGCGGCAAAGTTGGGTAAATTTTGACCATCATTTTTTCTAATTCTAGCCTTATTGTGAATCACAATAATTATGGGGGAGGATATCATTCAACAAAATTGTACCTGCTAGCTTATCACTTTTGTCGCGGCTAAGGAAACACAATGAGGCGGTAACACTGGCCGAGATTCATGGGACACAACGAAAGAAAATTACCTTCTGGATTGTCATTTTTTTCACATAGTAGGTTTTGCAGTAGATTGTTTAAAATAGAGCGTTTTTTCACTTTCTCGCTCTCCGTCTCTCTCTCTCCCTCCCTCTCGCGCTCATAATTACCGTGTCGATTTTCCGTTTCATCGCGTAATTATAACGCGTCAATTTTGTTCTTTTTAATTATATCTACGCGTACAACGTGAAAGTAGTGCGACGTCAAGTTCGTGAAGACCGTTTGAGCGTGAGAAAACAGGGAAAAAGCCGCGATATCATTCGCCGCTCGTCGTCGTCGTCGTCGTCAATAACCAACGAGAACATCATAACGTAGGAGTTCGTTAAAGCTACTTTAATGAAGAAACGATTACGTCGATGAACCGAATGAGAGATTGGCGCAGCAAGCGCCAGCATCACTCAAAGCGAATAATCTAGAGTTCCGAGCGTAGCTCTCTCTCTCTCTCTCTCTCTCTCTCTCTCTCTCTCTCTCTCTCTTTCTCTCTCACTTTCTCTCTCTCTCACACAATCTCTCACCCTCGTTTACGACTTCCCTCCGTCACTCTCTTGTCTGCTGGTTCTTTTTGGCTCTCTCTCTCTCTCTCTCTCTCTCTTTCTCTATCGCCTTATTCTCCTGATGAAGACGAGGACAGAAAGAGAGAGCGAAAGAGAGGAGGCGGGAGCCCAGTAGCGATAGAGAAAGCATCGATTAAGTGGAGGGAAGAGGCGGCATAGAGAGATGGAAAGAGCAATGCCTCGAGGTATGCCTTCGTAGAGTGCCTTGGGTACATACCACTATGCCGTATATACTGGGCGGATCCCTCTTACTCTGCAATCTCATATTGATCTGAACTCTCTCACGAAATTACAATATCATGTCTCTGTCTCTCTTTCTCTTTCCACCAACCACCCTCCCACCCACCCTCTTATGCTCTTTCGACTGATTATAGTTTAAATGAAAGCGCTGCGTCAAGTTAAATTGGTAATTTCTAATTTTGCGGGGCTCGAGTTCGTCACAAAAGACGATCGGAAAAACGATTCCACCACTCAAGGCGGTTGTGTTTTTCTATACAAATTCAATATTAAGTTTTTCTTGCAATCTTATGCCGTTCTGCTATTCAATTTCCGACTCGCATTACCGATATGTATTTCTTTTTACTGATAATGGAAACGATAAGCCAATACGCGTGTTGATAAAAAAATGCGTCTTTAAATTCGTTTGTGAAGATTTTTGTTTTTATTTCAACGTGATTTTTCCATGGCACATGGAGAGCGAACAAAGTGGAGTGCCATCAGAAGAGTATTAATTTTTCAGAGTCAAATGACTCGTGGCTTTTATTGTCGCCAGCAACATAAGAAGGCCTACAACGGCCAAAGTTGCGTTGATTTGTATGGCGGACGGAAAATTTGCATATCCGATGTTCGTCAACCCCTCTTTGCTGCTGTGGCGAACCCAAGAACGCGTTATTTTCTTTCTTTTTCAAATTAGCTTAATCGACAGGAACGCTGCATGGGGGTGAAGTTGAAATGAGAATACTTCTGTTTCGACCGCTTTTTACGAGGACGATAGAACAGACGTGATATATATATATATATATATATATATATATATATATATATATATATATATATATATATATATATATATATACACGCACACATACATACACACTCATATACAGCTTACTTTATTTAATTCGTTTCTTTCATTCGTGGCTTTTTTCCTCTGGAAATCGTTTCCACCGTCATTAAACCTAGCCGCGTGCTATTGTTCTTTTGGTCGTTTCGCTCAATGTACTGTAACTGCGCGTTTGAGGTGAACGTTTTTTGCCGCTGAGGTATACTGAGGTATATTGTCATTTTTGGACAAAACGATGGGGTATTCAAAACTATTGACGTTAACTGTACACTATGCGTGGTTTTTCAAATTAAATAAAAATTTACCATCGATTCCTAATTTGAAACGACAATTTCTCGATTGCGAGGCTAACATTATCCCCTTCGTTGGCATTGACGCAATAGTGTGTCAAATAATTTCGTGCCCTGTGTGGCATTGACGCAATAGTGCGTCATCGTTTATTTCCCTATTTAACTTGCTCTGATTTGAATTCGGAGCCTCACTCGGGGGTTTATGGGCTCGCTGAATCCGAATTTAAAGTCAAAATTTGGAAATTCAAAATGGCGGCGCCAATATGGCGGACAAAAATCAAAAACTTTACTAGATTTAGATGAAAATTAGTACTCCGGGATTTTTGAGGTCGCTTATTACAAATCTGAACTTTAAATTTGAAAATTTAAAATGGCGGCGCCAGAATGGCGGACCGAAATTGAAAATTTTAGTCGAATCAAGCTGTATTATTTGTATTTTCATTCGCCATATTTGTTCGTCATTGTGAATTCCTGAATTTTGAGGTTAGATTCGTAACCAGCACTCTTAAAATCCCAGAGTACAAGTTTTCAGGATAAAAAAAATGTCCTGCCATTTTGGGCACTTTTTGTCGAATTCTCTCTGCCAACAAAGGGGTTAAGAGATCTTATACCCCGAGCACGATATGTGGAGAGTGATTTATCAGGTGGCATGAGACTGATAATAGGGATATCGCGTGAATAAATTATTTTCAAAGGCTGTGCGGCATCCCGTGCGTCTTCAGTTCTACTATATACACGTATGTATGTATATGCCGGGTGTATCTAAACTACGACATTTCCGTTCGTGAGCATATAGAGTGTGCCTTTTCAAGCAAAACGCTTTTTTTCAAATGGTGTGCGTCAAAAATTGGCCGAGATATTCACGAGCAATGACCAGCGGTGAATGAACAATGGCACAGTAGTTTCGGCGTCCAAGCGCGCGCGCATTTGAATCCACATTCGGGCATGCGCATTTGAACTTTCAATTTTCAATTTCGAAAATTGAGTTTTAAAGGTTATCCGGTCGCACAAATAAAGTAAAGTATTAAATAATAAATAAAAAATGTTAAACAATGTTATCCATTGTTTACTCGAAAGATCTTTCTTTTTATTTATTATTTATTATTTAATACTTCATTTGGGCGACCGGATAACGTTCAAAATTCAAATTTCAACATTCGAAATTTTGGTGTGTGCCATTCACCATTTTTTTTACTCTCCTCACTCATCAATTTGTGAAATTTTCGAAACAATTAATCCTTTTTTCTTTAGAAACGATTTTTCAAATTTACCTCACACTTCTATCCCAAGAATGATAATTTTTGTTTTCATAAAATAATTCTTCGAAGCTCTTGTCTGTAAACAAAATTATAGGTCGTGTTATTCGTAAAACCGAAATGGCAGCTGTTTTCCGCGCATCGTAATGCGTCCCACAGTTGGTCTCGTTAGTCAAACTGCGGACCAATCGTAGATGTAGTCTGTGACGAGCGACGCCATCATACAATAATACATAATAATACATAATAACACATATCGTCCAATTGACGTTTGTTATAAATTACTATAATAAATTATTCTGAAAATGTAACACTTCGCTGTTTATTTTGTTTTTATGCTACAAGGAATTATAGTGCATGCGAGATTTATTTTTTGGCGGAAATTGTAAATTTCGAAAACCTTGAGCGACCACTAAATATTCATTGGATGGCGAAAGCTTTCGCGAGGTCAATTTAAAATTTATAAAGCGTAAAATTCATGCGTGAGGAATGGACGAATAAAAAAACGATTTTTTACTGAAAATTTGAATTTTGCGGGGCTTGAGTGATCTCTAAATATTTTTTGACCGCTCGCACCTTTGGCGGCGATTTTTTGTCATTAAAGAAGATAATTGGATGGTGAGAAAAAGAAAAAACATCAGAGCTCCAATTTGTGCCATCCTAATTGTATATACATACACACACACACACACACACACACACACACACATACACACACACACACACACACACACACACACACACACACACACACACACACATATATATGCGCTGTATCGGATTGCGTGTACGCGTCTCGATGTAATCTCCGATGTATAGCGTTGCGCGACGATGAAAGTCCATGGAACCACCGACGGAACCACTCCAGCTCGTGCACCCTCCAAACTTTTCGAAACTATATTAAACAAAGTGGATACATTCCCATGTACACTGAAATACGAAACTACCTCATATATATACATACATACATACATACATATATATATATATATATATATATATATATATATATATATATATATATATATATATATATATATATATATATATATATATATATATATATATATATATATATATATATATATATATGATTTATAGGGAAATGAACTTTTGACGATTGTAGACTTCGAAGACAGTCTCCATAGAAGTCAATCGTCTCCATATTCAACATTATTCAAGCCACAATGTCTTCAACATCACCCCTAGATAAATGTAAGCATATCAACATAAAAGCCGTTCCCAGGACCATCCTGTGCCCAAAATAAACGATTTGTTTGTCAAAACATTAAAGACCGTCCTCAAAACAGCCAAATGTGCTGATAAACAACGTTACATAGACATAGGGAGTTGAAAATATAGTTACCCTATACACACAAATCTGCGTGTATGTGTGCATTGTATCTTCTTCTCGCTCTCCACATAGCTTAGTTTTGTTATAACCTGAAACTTTGTGCAACTGCGCTGTTGGTTGCGAGTCTCAATAAGGCGAGATGCAACACGCCTCGGAGTAACGAAACAACACCAAAATGTATATACCCACCCCTGTAACGATCCATAAAGATGATGAGATACCCCCCCCCCCCCCTCTATTTTGCCGATACCGTTACAATAATATCTATGCAACTTCGACTTCACGATGTAGCGCAAGGCCTGCAAAAGCACTAAGCCTGCCGGCTTATACTTCGGGACTTTGGTCCGGAGTTTGTCCCATATTTGATTTTTTACTTGAATACTAAAGACACAACAGAGCCCTTTGTGAATAGCGGCTGAACGAACATGGCGAGATAAAATTTGATAAAATTAGCGTACTCTGTTCTTTTCGCACTGTTCGATTGCGAGAAATAAAAGAAACAGGATTAACGGGAGGGTAGGGGTTTCAGCGTGAAAAAAAAACACTTATTTGCGATTTTTTTTCATCTATATGGATAGAGTAAATTTATTGAAACCTTTTGTACATTGTTAAGTGTCATTTCAAGAACATTCGGTGATCTTTGTACGCGAAAATATCCACAAACAAGCCGGTGACAAAGCTTTTCCAAGGACGCCTTTGGAAAAACACGATTTGCGGTGTTCACTGTATCTCAGCTAGAAATGATCTGAAATCAAGTACCATTAAAATTTAGTCAAAGTATCATCAAATCCTCCCCCCAACGGTCTTTGATAATTTTTTTTTTATTTCTAAATTTTTGGTGGTCATGTAAAGTGAAAAGTGCTATTTCTCACGAAAAATTCCGCCATGTTGGGGGTGGAAAACTCCTTCAATGTAAAAAAAATCTCAAACTAACCGTTAGGGGGAGGTATTTTATATGTAGAAAGTATGTACCAAGTTTGAAATAAATCGGTCATGTAGTTTTCAAATGGCAGTGAACACGGGCTTTGAAAAAGTAGTTTCGAGAAAAACGCGCTTGAAGTTTAGTGAAGGCGGAGCGGGACTAAATAGTCAATAACTTCCAGAGTTTTGCTCTAATTGACTTAAAATTTTAAGATTATATTCTTGAAATGTTTACCTATAAGAAGAGACATAAAATCGATTTTTCTATAGTGCAAACTCCTACTCTCCCCTTAAACGGAAGACGTAGTAGGCTGGATGCTGAATTAACTATCTGAGATAAAGATTGGGAGAAGAGGAGAAAAAAAAACTTCGGCGTTTCGTTCTCCTCGTTATTTGAGCAACGGTGATTATTTTCGTACTTCAACTCTTCCGATCTACTCACGTTGCAATATTTTATCGTAGATATAACGAGTTGTGAGCGCGCTTGAGAGAACAACATCGGGAGAGAGGTTCGTTCGAGCAAAAGCGAGAGAAAGGGCGAGAGAGGAAGAGGGAATTAGTTTTATCCGATGATTTAACAACAATAATTGCGCGATAATGTACGAGTTTCCGAAGCGTTATGGGATAGCTTGCGGGTTATTTCCGTTTCTTTCCGTTGTATCGTGAAATCAGAAAATAGCCCATTGGGATTTGCCGACAGAACGAATAAATTCGCGAAACTCAATGCATAACCAAGACTAATGCCATTTTCCTTGAAGTCCCACTTTCACGTATATTTACTAATCTATCTATCTGAATGGGGAGGGATGATTTTGAAGAAGGCTGCGGGGACCAAAATCACCTTCAGTGAAATGTAGTCATATTCATATTAAGGTCATTTCAAAGAATGTTTCGGTCCCGAACGACTTATTTCAAAAAATGTAAGGTTATGTATCACACCCTCCTATCGCTTCGCAATTTTGAACTCTAATTTCGACGGAATGACACAATCAAACAAGGTAAAATTTATTGTGTACATGCGATATTCTTGAAGAAAGAGCCTGACGGTCGTCATTTTTCCAAATTAAAAAAAAAAATTTACCGATTGCAGTTACCATAGGATAAATTATGAATTACTTACTGATGCATGGAATACATGCAGATTTTAAGACCGTGAGGTTCTCGACGGTTTAAAAACTCACATTTTGAGCATCGTTTCAACTAATTTTATGGAAGAATGACGAAGAAATTGGGATTTGGAGTTTCGACATAAAACTAGCAAAATCGTACCAACGAAGCTCAAAATGTTATCGACAATCCTGAAAATTTAGTGCATCAGTTTTCCCGCTGGCGGCGATCCCGCATGGTGAACATGCACACAGCGTAAAAGTGGGATAGGTGCCCAACTTTTCGAAAAACTGTTATATTTTCGAAACAATAAACGTTATCTAAAGGCTTTTAAGGGGCTACACCAGTGTGACACTTTAAAAAAATCGATTTAGTTTTTCTTGCCTTTTTCGACAATTTATACTTTATACTTTACGTTTATACTTAGCAGTTTTTATGGTAAATATCATTTTATTTGCAAAAATCGATAGCTAAATATTTAAACGCGTTTTTCTCGAAGTGAGATTTTTCAAATTTGCTGACATTGTACCTTAAAGAGCAATTATCTGATTGACTTGAAATTTGGACTGAGTACTCTTCAATATATTTACTCTACAATGACGTAGGATATTTTGTATTGGATGAAAATTGACGATTTGGCATTGAAAAAACGACCATTTTATAGGCAAGAAAACAGACTTTTTCCCATAACTACGTAATTTTCTTAGATTTCGATATTTTTCGAAATTCCTACGTTATTGTACAGGAAATACCTTCCAGTTTAACGACATTTTTCCTTTTTTCGGTTTCAGCTACTTAATCGGCCGGAATCATGTCAGCAGTGGAGGGACTTTTTTTGGCGCCTCCGAAGGCAGCGCATAAGTCGCTTCGATCTCGAAATTTTTCTATGAAAAAATTATATAATATAGGTCAAATATAGCGAAAAATATTCTCAATTTTCCGAGACACTTAATTGAGTACTTTTCTTCCAAAAAATTCCCGAAAATCACCCAAATGTTCAGCGTTCACACTGGTATAGCCCTTTAATGGTGATTGATACAATCGTCCTGAATCTTTGAAATGGTAAATAAAAAGCGAGCGTTTATTCTAATTACACAAGAAAAAATGTTTTTTCTCAAGCCTCTGAGAAAGAGGATAGTTGCCTATGGTGTGGAACAGTTGCCCATATGCAATTTTTGTGGTGAGGATAGTTGCCCTTTGAAATAAAACGACATTTTACGTATGTTGTAGGTACCTAAAGTCTTATAATTTCCACTTTGAACACTCAACCATAATACTAAAACTATTCTAATTCGTTTATGGCAAGTTCACTGTTAGCCATAGTCTCCATGGCTTTTATCAAGATTTCTTGGCTCCACTCAGCACGCGGTGAAGCATCTCTTTACCTCGAGTACTTACGTGATCTGTTACAAAAAAAATTAACAAACACTTGTTTTGAAATAAACCGCGCTTATCTCTGATTATTATTATTATTACTCCGTTATTATCTGCCATAGACGCCCCCCTCAGGGGCATCCATACTCACCGAAACTGAGGGATCTATCATTTTGCAAGGAATAGATGCCCTTCGCTTAAAAAAAAACAATAATTACTATGTGAAAAAAAAATACTTTTGTAACCAAACTAAAATAAAGAAAATATTTTTTTTACTCGCCTCATGAAATAAAAAGTTGCAAGCCGGCTAAAACAGCAACGATCCGTAATGCGCTATCGAATTTCGAAATACGACTGTTTTTTTAACGCCACCGAGCGACACGTTCTGTCCTGTCCGCTGACTCGCTCACACTGAGGCGCGAGGGACTACTACTTTCTTAAGGGGTTAGGCCACAGTAACGGGTTTAAAAACATGTGCGAATTTAACAATTTTTTTTCGTATGAAAAAGAGATTCACTCATAAAACTGATTGCACATCTATTTAGTATGAATATCAAGCTGTTAGAAAATACATCTCTTTTTTCTCGATGTACAAAATGACCGACTACTAATATTTTCTTTTGTTATCTTTTTTTAGGCACTCCGCGGCGTGACATTTAGCATCCACAATTTTTTACCTAGCACAAAAAACAAAAATTCTCAATCTATATTAGTATACCTAGAAAATTACGTACGAAATTTGAAAAACATTGTTTTATCCAAAAGTTGTAGGTATTTGAACTTGAGAAATGAATTTTCAGTGAAAAATTTCGTTACAACTGCTCATAAACTGCTCATAAAATGAAAAGTTTTCGATTAATCAGAAATTCCGTACGTACTTGTCTGCGAAATGCAATCAGGAACATAACTTTTAAATTTGAAGTAAATCAAGTAAAAATTGTTGAAGTTATTTGTCACGGCAATTGGAAAAAAGCTGTTTCCAGAAGTTTCTAGTAGTCGACCATTTGGTACATTAAAAAAAAAACATTTCTAACAGCTTGATATTCATACTAAATATATGTGAATCTATCTAATGAGAGTTTAAAAACATTTTTAAACTCTCACATGATTTTATACCCGTTACTATGGCCTAGTAGTTAGTTAACCCCTTAACATAGCAGTAAACTTGTCAATGCGTGTTTCTGAATATGTCGGGTTCCAACCGAGGCATCTATCCCATTACGGCAACTAACCCCCCTTTACCCTATACACGCATCACACTCGGAATTGCAGCAATCGTCGCCTATTGGGCTTCTGCTCTTTGCTGTAGTGTGAGTAGCAGATGGTTGCTGCGTCATCTGGCGGTAGTTTGTGGCGGCTCGCAGCCAAAAACTACGGGTTCTGCAATACCGTTGTGACCGCGTCGAAATTGCGCAGCGTGTGATATATGGTCCTAAGCTCCGTCCTCAAACCTGCCTGCTAAGCTGATAGCCAACATTGCATATATACAACGGGTTCAAAGTATCCTATTCCCAGATCTACACGTCGTTCGTGAGGAATAAAGGGATAATAAAAGTAAACGCTCAAAATTTCCCTGAGAGTCTTCACCACAATGCACTGTGTTGAACGCCTTTCACGTGTATTGGAGATCCAGGAAAGCTCCAGCCCCCGCAGTGTCGCTTTCAAATCTTTTCGCTTTGATATAATCGATATTTAAAGAATCGTACAAACACACGTCTCGGCCCGCTCTTCTACAATTCTTCTCTTCAATTCGAGGCGCGTAGCCCCGGGCTGCGGTGTCAGAGTGAGCGCCACTGAAATAAAGGTAGAAGAGAAGAGACGTAGGGATGAGGTGGAGAAAAATAGGTCACTACGGGGGAGGCTTTTTTGTCGTTGCGAGGGGGAAAATCAAAGCTCTTCGAAAGGTCAGCCAGCCTAGGTCGAGACAGGCTCGTTAAGAAATCCAAAGACCTTGAAATGATCGAGAACGTTACCTACAGGGTGAAACAACAAAAAACGTCCGACCTTAAAATTCGAGCCACGAATTTATCGGTTTTTCCCGACTTTACTGAAAGCGATGGTGAACTTTTACGTCGGCTGCAAAGATGGTTAAACAATCGTGCCACCCAGTGTTCAGCCGTTTCGTATCCTCCGGTTATCCAATGATTATCAATATTTTCCAACTGCCAAGGCGAAGTTGAGAGTGCGACAAGTTTTCCGAATGGGTGGAAACAAACTTCGTTAATATTTTCGCAGCATCGATGCCATAGTCGTTATGGGAAACGATGTTTAATCAGACAAACAATCTCGGTCGAAACAAATATCCCGGAAAATATGATTTGCCTGGACCTCGAACGATTCTGCGAGATTAGATAGCGCGCCTATTCGTCTCGCGCCCAACTTTGTCATTTTCTCCATCACTGGCTTTCTCCTTTACTTCGTATGTGTTTTTTCTTTTTTTTTTTATATCATTCGCTGTATTGTTCCGCGACTCGTTATCCGAGAGCTTCCATCGCAAAATTTGTCCAAAACTTTTGGCTCGTCGTTCCAGATCAAGGCAGCAATATACACGAGTAAAATACCTCGCGCCCAGGGATCTACACATATATAGGAGAAATACGGATAGGGAGAGAGAGAGAGAGAGAGAGAGAGAGAGAGAGAGAGAAAGAGAGGAAGAGAGCTTGGAAAAGTCGATCGTCCCACAAAATGATCACAGCTGCCCGATAAGAAGTTATGGACTTAATTCCCGTCGTTTCCCCGATGCCGTCGCTGGCGATGGCTCGGTAGTGCCTGAGGTATATACCATGATCTTGGAAACCCAACACACTTACCTTCCTAAACTCCGTACTACGTTTCTCAAGCGTATCCTTCGGTATGACCATAGTGTACTCTGTAGGGGGGGGGGGGGGGGGGGGCAAAGTGGGCACTCTAAGGGAAAGTAAAGGCAGTTATGAAATGTCACAAACAAACAATTTTTGTACTATCGAGTTCTGAATTTATCGCAGTTTAATAACACATTCATACATATACAGCAAATCGTCAAAATACAGATAATGAAGCCAATTGAAAAACTTTAAGAAGTGCCCGCTTTGCCCAGGGGGTAGCCTAAAGCGGGCACGGCTTCTGGGCAAAGCGGGCACGTCGAGGGCATAGCGAGCACCCTGTATTTTTTCCTGAGATTGGGCATAAATAAGAAGAAAATAGAGAATCTAGGGGGAAAAACTATTAATGTACTTACATATTTTATTGCAGACGAATCATTATTATTATCATAAAAGAACAATAATTTAGGGGGCGTACACAAATTTCGTAACGCGAAATTTCCCAATCTTTTTTTACCCTTTTGGCTTGTCCTTGGTTTTCAAATCCTTTTTAAGGCTGTCATGCCGAAAAGCTTGTTGGGTCTTTCATTTGTATTTGTTTACCATCTGAGAATAATCGTGGATATCGTTATAAGAAGGTAACAATACCACGTTCAAACATGTTTAAAACATAGTTGCAATACATAATAGCGTTTTGGTGACTTCCGAATAGATAAATAAATGGAAAAATTATTAAAACAAAGTCATATAGTCATGTTCTATCTTCTATTATCATCTTAATTTTACATTGTCATCTGTCATTGGAGCATAGCGGGCACCTGCTCGATTTCCTACAATAAAGATTGAAAAAATAGGAAAATTATCGAAATAAAGTATAAACTTCATTCCCCATAGCCATCTTTTATACTGGGCGAGCACGTGCTCGCTTTGCCCTGCCCGCTTTGCCGTTTTGCGCCACTTGACGTTTTCATCAAACCTGACGAAAAAATGATTGGAATACATTCAAGCAAATATGAATAAAACGAAGTGAAATAGGCATAAAACAATAGTCACATTTTAGTATTGATCTATTTTACTCGCAAATAGACAAAACACCATGTACATACTTTGCTTTATTTTCAAAACCCGTGGAATTTTGTTTTCCTGCCACACGAGCCGCGAGGTCGGCCGCAGTTGAGTTTCACTGCGGCAGTTAAAAACGTTAATCGTATGGAGCATGCCCGCTTTAGGTCGGCTGCTCGCTTTAGGCCCTTCCCCTACCTAAAACGTTTTTTTTTTCAACAATAAAAATCTTGCAAAAAACTCAGACGTTGTCGGATTGCTACGCCACTGATTTGCCATCTCAACATAACCCAGCTCTTCTTACCCTTAAATTTGTTGCACCCCTCTGACAAACTTCCAAACCGATACTGCCCTGCTCCACTGAAAGAAAGTACTCTGAGCATTATTCGGTACGGACGATGTTGCAGCGTCATATCGATTACTTCATGACTCGAGACAATTGTCGTGTGAAACTAAACCCGTGTACCGGAAACTTGGATCTACTTGAAAACTATCGTTTCCCTAATCGATTTGCAAACTTTTCGAATACGCCAGGGAATGATGGAGTGGTGTTGTAGAGGGAAATTATCGCTGACGTCGAGCGAGATGCTGCTCTTGTCCACAAACTTACTCGACGATGACTTGGCAAAAATGAACCGAGGATACGGAGCTTCCGGTATAATTGATTGACACGAGCAACCCCAAAGCTCTCGAGATCAATCCATTCCAGAGTAGACATGAAGCAGGTTCGCGAGAAAATTCCATCAATTTCAGCACAGCCTTTGAATTTGCACTGCTAATGAATTTAGTAGATTATTCCAATCCTTGCCACATTCTCCAGGATCGTGTGCAGAAAGCAGCTGACTGATTGGGTTGAATCACTTCAGTATAATTGACGTTGTTTCCTTACGTGATAGTACGAGTACGCAAGATAGTACGAGCATCCTGGGGGCACATCCAAGTCACCCCATTCTGGTGTACCGATGTCAAATGTCAGAAACAATATAAATACGATGTCAGAGAGAGCGAGAGAGGGGGGGGGTGGAGAAACGTTGACGTATGACACTGGGTGTACATAACTGTGAAACAGAGAGCACCGCTTCTCAGTTTGAATGTGTATAGTGCACATGACATTTTCCCGTGGAATGGTTTTCAAAGCGGATTTCCAGAGGACTTTGCAATGCGGAAAACTTCAACGGACAATGTCTACGAGTATGCGTAAGAGAAAGAGAGAGTGAGAGAGAGAGAGAGAAAGGAATAAGCGAAAGAACCAAAGTCGAAATAGAAATACAAGGTAGCTGTAATGCCCCAGGCCCCGTTGGTAGCTTTGTCTGTGGCCGTTCACCAGAAAAGTCCTCGTTGCAATCTAGTTTGAAATCAGACCGAACGTAAAACACCGGTATATGGAGCGTTAAGTATAGCGGGCCTCATAGAAATTGCTTCGTTGAATCTCCAGGGAATCATAGTTATTTCTCCCTCAAACCACATCGCTCTACTATATTAAATTAAATGCGGCTCAAAAAGAGCAGACTCGGCATTTATAATTGAAAATAAAAATAAATTGCAAGTATGAAACGAAAAAAAACTTTCGAATAAGCGTCCGTCCATCGTACGAAAAGTCAGCTTCTCTTTACCATATCCACGAACGAAGATACTATTTTTAAGAGAAGATATCTTCGAGAATTACATTTTGATTGACAAGCATATTTTCCTCCAGTCCCTTCGGGGATTCCGAGTAGAACGACGTACAATTACATCGAGCGAAGTTTTGACCTCGCTGTCTGGACGTTTTGATTCCAAGGCTATCTTTGCTAACCTCGATTTAGGCTATCGTTGCTAATCTCTAATTAAGCCGACCGCTGCCATCTTGCTCCTGAAGAAGCGAACGAGATAATCTCTTCGGGGCGGTTTTCATTAGCTCGCGACATCTAAAGAAATGAAACGCGGCCAATAATCCTCAAAATTGCTACGTAATCAAGAAGTGGAAAAGTTCGAAAGAGCGAAGAAGTCGCGTTTTCTTTCAAATCTTGAGGAATTGTTCGAGATCGAGGCAAATCAATTTTTTCGAAATATCTGTTTCGAGAGAGATAGCAACAGCGAAGTTGAGGACAGCCTGAGAGTTCTACCACTCGCAATTTATGCTTCACACTCCCACGCCAAATCTATGACGTTGAAGTTTACATCATTGAAATGCAACGAAAATTAATTCTTCTTGACTCCTCCAATTTTTGTTGGCTAGCTTGGGCTGTGAAAGTCGTTTGAGGTTTCTACGTATTCTTACCAGAAATGTTCGACCTCAATTTGCAAAATGAGGCTTTGTATAATGATAAAAATAAAGAAATAAAAAAAATCGTTGTATTCCAGCGATGCAAACTTCAACGTCGTCCAAATCTTAGATCCAATGATGGAGTTTGCATCGTTGGGATGCAACGAAAATCAATCTTTATGAATTCTTCCAATTTATTTTGGAAGATTTTGCCAACTAAAATCTCTCAACCATTCTTTGAGGTACTTATTTAGCAATCTACAATATAAATCCACAAGAAAAGATTGTTCTTCAACAATGAAAAGAAGGAAAATAAAATGTAAAAAAGAGCTTACATTGCGTTCGAACGATGCAAATTTCAACACCATTAGATTTAACCGTTCGTTGTCCGTAACCTAAAGAGTTCGATCGTGAAATCGGTCAGCGCGTAGCCTAAAATCCTGTGAGAATAGTTGATTACAGTTTTCGTTACCAGCCAAGCGTTGTTCAGTCCATCTTGGCAGGAAGCTCAAGCGAGATATGCTCCGAGGCCTGGCGGTACACGTCAAGCCGACAAGTTGGTATTTGCACTTCTCTGGGGGAAAACGCTCGACCTGCACTCGATGGATTCTTGATACGTCGGCCAGGTTTGCAAGTAGTTGGCATCACATTAGAACCTACAGAGAGAGAGAGAGTCACGTGTCATACGCTGAGCGTACATGTACTAACTGGTTCACTTAGGGGTACCTACGACGTACGAGTATCTCGAATATGCCTGTCTACGTTGGCCTATGTGCGTTCAACGATGACGACATGTAGTAGCTTCACCATGATGGTAACGTTAAATTTACGGTTGCGCGAGCTTGGTTAACGATGTTCCGAGATCACTGTGAGTAAACTCAGGCTCTTACGGTTCCCAGAATCCCCCCTAAGGCTCGTAGACTCCGGGTAGCTATCTATGCAGGGGAATACACATGAGAGGTGAAGTGCTCTTCGATGCTCGTGGGATTTTGAGCCTCAGCGTCCGTCGTATGCGGACGAGCGAAAGGGTTGCGACGAGCTAGCAGCAACGATTTTCACGTTGACGTTCGTTCACGTCGCGAGTGGCTCAACGCGAAAGCTGAGATTCCTTGACCTCGCGTCTCGTGTGCTCGTTCGCCTATCTATACACACGTCTGTACATTTAATTGCGTATATTTAGAGAGATACGCGCGAGAGACGGAAACGTGCCAGAGGCAAGTAGGAATATGGTGTGAGGGATTGAGGGGGACTCTGTGCTTTACCTCTTACACACGTTTGAGGCTCTCTAATATGATTATAACACGAATTCTTGATGTTTGCCTTTTCAGGAGGGCAACGAACGTCACCAGAATGCGGGACCGACTCTCCTGGTACATGGTCTTTTTGATCCTACCGACGATCCTACTCGCCAGATCTCTCGACAAAGGTGAGTATCTTTGTGGCTCTGAATGTATAAACGAAGTTGCTTCGACGGATACTCCTATCGAACATCCCTGGGGGAGGCTCGTCTTCTCTACGCTTGGAGGAATTCAACTCTGGTGCGCTCATTGCTAGATCAAGATTACCTTTTTACACTGCCGAATCGATGTAGAATTGGACTTGAAACAGCAATGGGAATTATCCGATGGCGTTCGCACACTTTTTCGTCTTGACTCCTTAGCGTTAAAGACTGCAATGATGTGTCGAGCGGGAGTCGCTATACGAAAGGATATTTAGCACTTACAAAAAGAATAGAGTAACTGAGGTACAAAAACCTGATAACGAGGAACATCACTTGAGTGTCCGCCTCCGATTTTATTGAAACTCATATATATGATAGACCATTGAAAACTATTAGCCACGTAGGGGAAGTAGGGGCAAGATGAGAACGCTACATTGCCAAAAAAAAAACATTTAATTTTAATAGGATTTATTTAAATCAAATAGGTTTTTTCCTTGGCTCACGGCCTACTACGATCTTATTTGTTTCAAAGAATTTTTTATTTATTTCAGCTATTCTTTTTAAATATTGCATATATTCAGATTGAATAAATAAAGATTCGATTCAAATAAATCTCTATTTGCTTGCAATGTACACTGTAAATCTAAGTGTACTATATACATAAGATATTTCATAAATCCAAAATAAAATCAAATACTCAATTGAGAGTTTTACGACAACGATTTTCTATCGTAATTTGTCATTTCCTGGCCTTTTGAGATAATTTCTATACAAGAAAAGATTTCACCTATATGGGAATCGAACCTAGAACCTACCTATTCATAGCTACGCACGCTGCCCCTATGCTACCGAGTGCTTGTATCATCTTAGTCGCAGATATGGCTAAGAGACCAAATTAATTCCTCTAATCATTTGCTGTATCACTATATCATAAACTATATCAATTAGTTAATATCATTGTGATAATTAGAGAGTTTTATCGAATAACATGCTATATATTTTTCTAACATGACCTATATATATATATATATAATTCCTCTCTCTCCAACCTCTCTACCCCCACACCTCTTTGATATGTGTGTTGCAATCAAGATAGCCCATTCAATCAAATAGAAAAATGGTTGACTCTACGAAATTTCTACTTAACTTAAATTTAAAAAAATCAAATAGATCCATTTAGTGGATTCAACTAAATTGTTTTTTGAGCAGATGAAACTGAATCACAGATTTATTAGGATTAAATAAAATATTTAGTTATTGGACGATATTGAATATATTTTTATTTGACTAAATAAATATATTTAAAGTAAATCATTTCAACAATGGAATCCGATATGAAAAATTTGATTCCACGAAAAGTCTAGTTAATTCAAATAAACAAAAATCGAATAGACGCGATTAGTTCATAACAATAGAATTTTTCTGTCAGTGTAAGGTCATGCCCAAATTAGAGCTTGGACTATCGAAGCTTTTGATATCACCGGTATTATTTCGATATCAACGCTATCAATACCGGAATACCGGTATTTCGATATTTTCCGATATTTATGGGAGACCTTGATTAAAAATGTGAGAAGCTTGAAAGTGAAGATGGAAGTTGCAGAATTAATAGTGTATGGCTAAGTGAAACCGCAATATTTATTTAAAATCACAGACTTCTATTGAGATCTTTATTTATCATAAATACATTTATAAACTTACTCTGCTATGTTCTTGAATATATTTAACCTAACATAAAATAAATTAACGAAAAAAAGGAACTAGTATGCAAATCAAATAAGTATGAAACAAGCTAAATTACAATTAGGAAGTTTTGTGCAAGTCAGCGTAGTAGTAGCTACCGGAATGCAAACAAGTGGCATAGCTTGTGAGAGGCAGGCAACAGCATGATCACATTAATTAACGAAATTGAGGTTGGTGAAACAATGGCCGGGGAATAAACAGAGGGCATCTAAAGTTTCGTCTTTCAGAGACGATCTTGCCTTATTGCAGGTGTGAGCCGAGGAAGGAAAGGCCCTTTCTGATTCCACACTCGTGGATGAATAAGTTTCCACTTCGGAAATATTGAATGTAGGTAATAATATTTTAAGGCTGTTCAACGTAATAAAAAAAAAACAAGTAAAAGTAACTTGAATGGAAATAATAGCAATTATAATCATGTTACAATTTTTTCAACTCTGATATCGACGTATCGGTATTATTCTAGTCCAATATCGATTTTTCAATATCGGATTTCCGATTCGATATTCCGGTTTTTCGATACTATCGAAAACCGGTATCCATGCTCTAGTTCAAATAAAACAATTATTTAGTTTCTTTTAAATACGTATATAGTAGATTTTTCATCACTTTACTTAGACGAATTTTGGTTCTTGTTTCATTTAGATCGGTGGACTGATTGTGGGTGAAACTGCAAAATCACCCCTCGGAACGCCTTTCTTTGAGGGGTGGTTTCCTCCCTTGAAAGTGTTTTTCTGTCGATGAAAAATCTATTTAATAGTTATCAATGTTTTATCATATAATGAGATTCAACAAAATCAAAGGCGGACACCTGAGTGATGTTCCTCGTAAGTTTGTGTTGGAACTCGCATACAGTAGGGTCCTAGGGTCATTTCTTGTGGAATTATTGGAAGAATCAATTTATTGATTTATTATTACCGTGTATGTTGTAACATCATCATTTATTATATACTACTGCCGATTTTATTCAATCATCTGCGGTTATCGTTAATGATGCAAAGCGGTGAAGCTTTGCTTGATGTTTGATATTTTATTAACGAGGCTTCGAACAACATGGGACAAAGTTATTTATGCAGTTCTCCCATGGAGTTTCCACGAAGTCGACTCAGCAATAACTTGGTTGGCTATATATCCTCAATTTGTAGATGTAACTCAACCGAAATAATTTAAATTAAAAGTTCTAATCGAATGCCAGTAACTAGTAAGATAGTATTTTCAGATTTCATTAGAAGTTCTACTGAAATGCGAGTAGCTCGTGAGCTAATTTTTAAAAAAATGTTCAAATAACTAGCATAAAAATTAGAGGGAGAACACATCAAACATCACTTTTTAGACCTTTGTATTTTGCAATCAGGCCTTCAAAGTGAAACATGGTAAAAGGAACTTCATTTTTCATTTGAAAGACCTGTTCGATAAAATTAAAAAATGCAGCCTATTGTACACAGGGGAAAAACCCTTTGAAGGGTTATGCCTAGTTCTAACAGTCGAAACAGCTCATTTTTGGGATTCTTTAAAATAGAAAATCGTGATGATCAATTTCTACAAAAAATAGATATTTGAAAAATACTCTGTAATTTTGTTGTGTAAAAATATTTAATTATAATCCATTTCGGCCGATGACCGGGAAGGACCTCTCGAAAACGTATTTTGCAATGAGCGTTAGTATATTAGTTTATCCGATGATTAATCGAAGGAATTTCCGAAATATGAATTGAAAAAAAATAGCGCGAATTTTAAGATTTTTGCGAAAAAAAATGGGCATTTTTCGTTCATTGAATGGAAAGTATACATCGGAAAAAAAACCGTTTTATCAAATAGTATAATCTTACATCTAGCAAAGCCCAAAAAATTTCGGAAAGATCGGTGCAGTCGCTTTTTAGATATGTTGCTCACCGTTCCAACAGGCTTCATCACAACAGCTTATAAATCTGTCAAATTTTATCCGATCACCTTGAATTTTTCAGAGAACATTTATAAGATGATGGTTTTGAAAAAAGTGATTTTTCTACTTTTACGACTAGACATAACCCCTTAAAAAATGTTGTTTCGAGACTTCACTACATACTCACTGAGATTTCCATCTGCAGCGTGACTATGACAATAAGACATGACGAAGTTGTGAGATTTTTTTGTTTGACTACGGAATCCCAAGTACAAAAGCCGCAAACAGATCAAATCATTCGTGCCTTTTAATCCTTTGCCTTGATGATCCTTCAATCATTGACACAGCGTTTTAATAAAATGTCCGTTTCGACTCATCAGGTAGCTCTTGGTTAGAAAACCAAAAGCGAGTGTCTCTAAAAGTTCATGGATAAAGAGGACGGCAAAGGCTACATGTGAAAACCTCATTTGCCGAGGTTACCAAAGTTTCTTCGAGTATACGGTTAGAGGATTACCAGCGAGCTGGAGAAAAAAGTTTCGCTTCATTTTCGCCAGGTTATATTTTGAATGGCAGATTATCGTCGGGTGCTTGCCACTCAAGGGTTGAATTACGCATAAACAAAGAAAATGAGAAAAAACGTCCGGAATTTAATCCAACTACCCCCTCAAATAATCCAGCTTTTCGAAATAGTTCCCCTCGAGACTCGCATTTTTCCCGTCAATTAACGATATTTCAAAGACAATTGTTGATGAAACCAGACCTTTGTTGTGAACTGACCAAACCGCGGACTTTTATCACTCGCTTATTTCCTTTCAACTTTAATTTCTACGTCTTTCACTGAGGTTAAAATGAGAAAGAGCGGTGTACAGCTACTCCGCAACGAAAACACAGACACACCGCTGTGTATTGGAGGGCTTAATAACGCCAGTACGTAGAAAAAGAGCCTCTTCGGCTAGGTTTTTTGCACAATTTAGCCAGAAGCCAGTGAGGTAGCCGGTTTATCCTTCTGTATATAGCTAATCGTGTGTCAAGGAAACGTGAGGTTCTAGGGTGTGTGTGCGTTTTTTATATTTTTATTTCCAAGCTCCGAGGCCCCGATAGGGTCGCCGATAGTCGATAGTTATGACCGTAAAACCTCGACAAAACGCACGACGCCGAAGCCAGGAAACGACGAAACCTGTTTTTTTTCCCCTTTACGATGGAAGAAAGAAACAAAACCGGATCTGCCCGTACCTCTCCCTCGTGTGCTATACACACAGCCCTAAAAGGGAAGGCAATCTTTCCGTTTCCCCAAATGTAGAGGGCTTCACCGAATGTCAAAAGACGTACAGATTTTTATATTGCGGTATTTTTGGATCTGCTCGCATGGCGATCTGTTTCCCTTCTACTTTGATTTAGATTGAAAGCAGTGTAAGTCTACCGTACCGTGGATTGGGGTTACTTTGATCAATTTTGAAATGAAAATCAATATATTTCTTCAGATAAAATCGCAACAAATTTTTTTTTTTAATGGAAACATCAACTTTCATTAGGCTTTTTATCTTCCACGTTACAATTTAATTTTTTTTTAAATGAATGAGAAAAAAAATTAATCAGTTATGATCGAAGTTATACTGAGATTGGGGTTACTTTGATACCCCCTTTTTCTTAATGAGAATCGGAAGTAACCCCATAAAGATGCATTTTTCCTAAAGAAGAAAAGCACAGTCAACGGGATCGAAAGTGACAACGATTTTTATTGTTTTGACTTGTTGTTACTTTGATGGAACAAATATCACATGGATTGGGGTTACTTTGATCAATTTTGAAATGAAAATCAATATGTTTCTTTAGATAATATCGCAAAAAATTTTTTTTACGAAAACATCCACTTTTATTAGTCTTTTCATCTTCCAAATTACACTTTAAAATATTTAAAAATAAATGAAAACAAAAATAATCAGTCGTGACCAAAGTTATACTGTGATTGGGGTTACTTTGATACTTTTTCTTAATGAGAATCGGAAGTAACCCCATGGAGGAGCATTATTCCTGAAGAAGAAAAGCAGTCCACGGGATCGAAAGTCACAACGATTGTAATTGTTTTGGGGTTACTTTGATCGAATAAATATCACACCTTTACTGTTCAAAATCAACTTTATTGATAAACGACTGGTATTTTATATTCATTTATGCGGTAACACATCCATAAACTTCGAAGCATTAAAAAACTAGCAACAACAAGTTGTAATACTTATGTCTACCTAGGTATCTAAATCACAAAACGAGATCACATCGGTTTGATTAGGATCCTGTTTCACTTAAACTAGGTCACGTGTCACATCTCACTAATTGTAAGACAAAAAATATCAAATAACAATTTGATATTTCGTCTCTCACAATTAGTGTGATTTGGTACAGAATTGCAAAAGTGTAGGTTAAGGAATGTTTCTAATGAACGCATTAGGAACGTTTAACCTGCAATTTAAAAAATTATCGGAAGACGAAAATCCCAAAAACAAAAAATATCAAATAACAATTTGATATTTTTTGTCTCACAATTAGCGTGATTTGGTACGAAATTGCAGAATTGTAGGTTAAGAAATGTTCCTGATGAACACATTACGAACATTTCTCAACCTTCAATTGAAACCTACAATTAAAAAAATTATCGAAAGACGAAAATCCCTGAGAATACTCCGAGACTAGCAAAGAAAATAATGAGTGGGGTGAAATTGCTCAATAATCAATGTTACCCCGTCGAGGCGATCAAAGACACTCCAACGAAACAACTGTCGCCCATAAAATATGTTTTTGAGGTGATACCACACAACAAAGCATAATGGTGTAATTTAATAAACATCTGTCAAGGCAAGTGTTACCAAAAACATGTAATTGTATCACTCAACTTGTTATTTTTGAAGTTATTCGAGCATAAAGAATAGTTTAAATACATTAATTACGTTTTTTATATTTCAACGGACACTTAAACCAGTAAGTTCGTGCTGCGGCTAAGTGATGATATAAAGAGACATTCAGGCTTGCCAACCGCAAAAAACTTTCTGTCGCGTTCAGGAACTTCATTATTTCATTTTAAAAATAAAACAAAGTTCTTATCAAAGTAACCCCACGAATCAAAGTAACCCCAATCCACGGTACTGGAGCGAAAAGGGTACGCAACGCCGTGAACGCATTGCAGCAGGAATCTCTAGGTTTTTTATTATTAGTTTTCCGTTTATAGGTTTTTTTTTGTAATGTAGCCTTTGTTGCTTCAGTTCTTTTATCGGCTATATAAATATGCCCAGGGTGGAGTTATGGTAGACGTGGCCGTTTTGAGGCTTACCTTTGGTAGCAGCGGGAACCTCAGCATAGCACAAAGGTTCGTTAGCGTCAAAATAGATAAACGGGGCTAATGAAGGCCTAGTCGAAAACGCGGCTGATGTTGAAATTCGAGCTTGTAAACTCCGCCAAAAATGACCGACACAATGGATAACAAAGCGATCAAGCACGCGTCAAACCGCGGATTGTGATAGGGCTACTCGACTCGTTAAGTACGCCCATCGTTGTAATATTGAATTCGAACTCAATTACGTTCGACGAGTCTCGAAATCAATCTGTTTATTCAGGAACAGTCGTATTTTGGAAACGCCAATAACTGTCATGAGCCAAATTAGTCTAATGGTGTCGAAAATATGATAGAACAGTGGCTAATTGGACACCCATTTTCTCATTATATTTTCATGACCAGTTCATTTACAGTGATTCGAATTATTTTACACAAAGACACTCACTAAATGTTCATGGATTATTGCAGATTTTTAATCCCAAGGGTGACAAAAATAAAAAGGGTTGTGACTGTCGTCCGCCAGTCACAACACAGCCCCCTTTTATTCTTTTCACCTTTCTTTCGGTCCGGACGAACATGTCAAACCTCCCAGGGTTCCTGATGACTACGAAACCTTAAGAAGTATTCCCGTATGGCGGCAATTCTTATTGCTTTCATTCCAACCGTGTGTCAGGGGTCCATACAAACATCCACTTTAATTGCCTCTTGTATACATGGTAACCATAATCGCGCAAGTATTTCACGATGTTTTGCCATCGCCCACAATAGCCGATAATTGCACGCGGTAATGAAATCCATTAATGGATAAACAGCCAATTCGTGTGGTAATGATTGTCTAGTTGACAAAACCACCGAACCCGGACAATGATAGCCTCTCTCACCGTCACCCCGTCTCTTTCTTTCTTGCCTTGTCAGCATGTCCTTTCTCGTTCTCTCTGTCCCCTGTTCTTGCCCTGTGGCATTTGCAAATCTAATAATAACACAACCACGGGAATCCACTACGAATAACAGCGAATAGGTCAGTCCTTATATGCCACGATACTCACTACCAAACTCATTGGCGTCACAACCACCAGCCTTCAGTCGATATATCCTTGACAACGTCGCACCTCCACCGCGACGGGTAGTTATTGCGAAGTAAGTGCCTGTAATAATGTATGCCACCGATGTGGTTTTGTGGAGCAACGATGGTTTCCACCACCATTATTGCATCGACCGGATTAAATGTGAGGAGATCTGCACGAAAATTCGAATCAAAGCACGTCTCTTCGAAGCGCGTTTAACATGGCTCGTGAATTCCGTTTATGGATTGTGTCACGTTTTCAATACCACTCGTAGCTGCTTGTCTTCACCTTTCTACCTACAATAAAAACGATGTTGAAGTGTTGGAGACACTCCTCCCTGATTTGAATGATTAATTCGTTAAGGGGTTACCCCCACTTGCGATTTTGAAAAAATCGATTCTTTTTCATTGCATTTTTTTGAAGTATAAGTATCTGAGAATATGTCCTGAAAATGTCAAGTCCATCCGAACAAAATTGACTGAGATATGAGCGTTGAAAGAGAAGAATCCGTGTTGAAAGAGCGTTGAAAGAGAAACTTTAAACGCGTTTTTCTCAAAATGGCATTTCTGAAGTCGGTGACCAAGATTACTCGAACACTAATGAACCGATCTTCTTGAAATTTTGCAGGCTTATTTAATACATAAAAATGTAGTCTTTAATCGTTCGATTTTTTTTCGAAAAAAATGGCCGTTCTATAGCCAAAAAACGGCCGTTTTTTTTTGTTAAAATCGAACCATTAAATTTGACCGTCCGCCATTTTGTGAAAAATGAATATTTTTTAAAATCCTTCGATTAAAGACTAGTTTATACTTATATTTGACTAAATCCATCCGCATTTTTTTCTTCAGATGATCCACTTCGCCGCAATGTTGGTCACCGCAAACCGTGTATATAAAAACATTATTTCATTGACGGCCATTTGCCACTAAACAATGTAATATTTTTCAATAAAAAAATTACTGAAAGTTCTTCAAGATGTGTTCTTTAAGATGGTATATTGATCGATTAAAAAAGTTTTGTAGTTTTCTTTAAAAAAATTCATGACAAAGGCCTTTTTTGCGTTACAAGTGGGGGTAACGCCTTAAGAGGTCCTAAGGTAGAACTACAGTAGTGTCAACATGTTTACTCTTAAGGGGTAAGGCCACTGTAGAATTTTTAAATAATCGATTTTTTCCCCTAAAACAGTGCTTTATCATCATAAGAATAAGTTGCTATTCGATTTATAGCAAGAACATTTTTTTCACCGACTTTGAGCGTAGAACGTAAGCTCACTTCTGGCACGGCCATAGAGTACCCAAAACTTTAAACGCCTTTTTCTCGGAATTGCTTTTTTCCAATTGGTGTGACACATAACTTCAACAATTTTCACTCGATTTACTTCAAATTTAAAAGTTATGTTCCTAATTGCATTTTGCAGAGAAGTACGTACGGAATTTCTGATTAAACGAAAACTTTTCATTTTATAAGCAGTTTTATACGAAATGTTTCATTGAAAACTCATTCAAATACCTACAACTTTTGAATCAAACAATATTTTTTTTATTCGGTGTGTACTTCTCTAAGTATTCTAAGGTATATTGACGAGAATTTTTGTTTTTTGCTCTAGGTACAAAATTGTGGATGCTAAATGTCACGCCACGGAGCGCCTAAAAAAAGATACAAAAAAATATTAGTATTCGGCCATTTTGTACACCGAAAAAAATATATATATTATTTAACAGCTTGATATTCATACTAAATAGATGTGTAATTCATTTTATGAGTGAATCACTTTTTCATACGAAAAAAATTTGTTAAATTCGCACATGATTTTATACCCGTTACTGTGGCCTAACCCCTTAATCATTGAATCAGCAATATCTGTTATTGCTTACACGACCCAACTTCTCTGCCATTTATCCCGAATGGCTGTTCAATGTTTGCGAACAAAAAATATATAAAAATGACAGGAGGTCGATAAAGAAAAACGGTGTAAGAAATCGCTCATGGAATACACCCTGCGGATCACTTGAGGCGGCAAAGACTAGCACTGGGTAATATAGTGCATCGATTCGAAGGGACGAGAGAAGGATCAACGAGAGCACTTGCTACTCGTTCGCGCTCGTTTCTTCTCTCTCTCTTTCTCATTTTTTTTTTCTTTTTGTTACTCTCTGTCTCTCTCTCTTCCTCTCCTGTCCGATCGTCTCTGTATCTCAGCGCCAACCACACGAATCTCTCCACAGGGAGGAGCCTCAGAGCCCCAAGTAAAGCTCATCTCAGTATACTATATGCTGGATACATCCACATACACGCGCGTACACACACACTCGATCACGTATTACTGGAGTATCTGGTTGCATTGTCTACGAAGAAAACAAAAGAGAGGTTACTTACGTCTCTTGCCCAGCACACAAGAGCTCAAAGTTCAGTCTCGAGTGTTCTCATCGCGGAGGACAGCCTGGGGAGAGCGCCCTCACCGTAGGCGACGACAACGACGATGTGGCGAGACGGTGGCGGCGGCGCCGCGTTCGCTGCTTTTTCGCTTCACCTGTGCTCCTGGCTATTCCAAGCCTTCCACAAAGCCCCTCAGCCACTCAGGAACTTTCACCAGCAAGTTCCCCCATTTACCTCGGTTCCCTGCTCGTACAATCTACTCCCGACAACCATCCGCGCATTTTATGGCTAATCACAACCAGTCACATAAGTCAACATTAAATGGCTAATCATAAGCAGGATCCAACAGACAAAAAAGCGCAGATGAAAATTCAAAATTTGACACTGGATAAAGCTTTCTTGCATTCGGAATTCATTGAGCTTCGTTCCTTCGAAAAGTGAATGCGTTCTGTTGATTTTTGAATTCCGAATATTTCTGGAAAATGGCCGTGCATCAATAGGCAAACGATGCGGCACTTTTGATGACAAATGTCGAAACTCTAATATTAGCGGAAGCGCAATCTCCCATTTACGGAGTTACCCCCACTTGTAGCGCAAAAAAGGCCTTTTTCATGAATTTTTTTAAAGAAAACTACAAAACTTTTTTAATCGATCAATATACCATCTTAAAGAACACATCTTGAAGAACTTTCAGTAATTTTTTTATTGAAAAATGTTACATTGTTTAGTGGCAAATGGCCGTCAATGAAATAATGTTTTTATATATACGGTTTGCGGTGACCAACATTGCGGCGAAGTGGATCATCTGAAAAAAAAATGCGGATGGATTTAGTCAAATATAAGTATAAACTAGTCTTTAATCGAAGGATTTTAAAAAATATTCATTTTTCACAAAATGGCGGACAGTCAAAGTTAATGATTCGATTTTAACGAAAAAAAAACGGACGTTTTTTTGGCTATAAAACGGCCATTTTTTTCGAAAAAAAAATCGAACGATTAAAGACTACATTTTTATGTATTAAATAAGCCTGCAAAATTTCAAGAAGATCGGTTCATCAGTGTTCGAGTAATCTTGGTCACCGACTTCAGAAATGCCATTTTGAGAAAAACGCGTTTGAAGTTTCTCTTTCAACGCTCTTTCAACGCGGATTCTTCTCTTTCAACGCTCATATCTCAGTCAATTTTATTCGGATCGACTTGAAATTTTCAGGACATATTCTCAGATACTTATACTTCAAAAAAATGCAATAAAAAAAATCGATTTTTTCAAAATCGCAAGTGGGGGTAACCCCTTAAAGCAATGTTGTTCTGGACCGATACTTGAACTTGATTGCCAACCGACTACTGAGCAGTGCTACCAAGCAGTAGTCGGCTCACTAAACCGGTGCGCTGGTCTACTGGTTAGCTGCTTGCCTCTGAACCAGAACATTGGGAGCACCAGTTCTACATGGATGTCACGCACACGGACCGGTACGTGCATGTGTCGTGTGTGTACGACTGTAGCCCGTGATTTATTCCTCGACGAAACGCGACTAGCTCCGAAACTGGTAAGCGAACCTCGGGCCGGCAGCATTGGTATAGGCTTTCCGCAGTTTCCCTATACCCATGGCAGAAATGTCATGGCGAATGCGATACGGAGGGGGAAGTCGGCTGCGGCCGCAAGGTGGGGATGAGTAGTGGAACATGGCGGGGAATGTAATAAGAGGGAAGACCCCGTACAATGAAATCTACGATTAGTCGGCTCACCAACAAATGATCGTCGCGAAGTCGAACTTTCCGATTTCGATTAAATTTTGCACGTTTGTAGAATGGGTAAAAATAGTCGACACGTATTTTTTTATATCGGCGGAACCCGATTTTTAAGGGGTGAAACGCACCCTTGAAAATAGGGGTGTTTTTCGTTTTTCGTCGATAACGTTACCGTTCTCATCTCCAATGTATAGTACACGGAAAAATAAACTTTGTTGCAATTCGATTTTTTTCGATATCTCGTACCGTTGAAACATTATCAAAGAAAAACACCCCTATTTTCAAGGGTGCGTTTCACCCCTTAAAAATCGCGTTCCGCAGATATAAAAAAATACGTGTTGCCTATTTTCACCCATTCGACAAAATAAAGTGGCTGTAGGCAACCATCCGGAAGGTCTTTGTATAATTGGAAATAGTGAAGTGTCAAGTGTGGGCAAAAATTAAAAACATGGGAACGTAAAAATCCAACTTTCTGATTTCTTGTAAATTTGGCACGTTTGTACAATGGGTAAAAATAGGCGAGACGTATTTTTTTATACCTGCGGAATCTGATTTTTGAGGGGTGAAACGCACCCTCGAAAATAGGGGTGTTTTTCGTCGATAACGTTTTCGTTCTCATCTCCAATGTATAGTACACGGAAAAATAAACGTTGTTGCAATTCGATTTTTTTTCATATCTTGTACCGTTAAAACATTATCAACGAAAAACACCCCTATTTTCGAGGGTGCTTTTCACCCCTTAAAAATCGCGTTCCGCCGATATAAAAAAATACGTGTCGCCTATTTTTACCCATTCTACAAGACAAAGTAGTTGTAAGCAACCCTCCGGAAGGTCTTTGTATAATTGGAAATAGTTAATTGTCAAGTACGGGATAAAAATTAAAGACAAGGGATCGTAAAAATCTGGCAGGACGTACGAGAGGAACATTGAAATTGAAGAAAAAATACATTTCTGCTTTATCTTTTTATAAAGTTGCAACCAGGGAGTCGTTCTCTAACCAGGGATTTTTATGATATCACTGGGGAAAATTGTTATTTCGTGTCATACACCTGATCGCCGACATTGCCGTACAAAGTTTACACTGCTTGTTTTTTATTCCACCACGCTCCCTTCTTTCTTCGCGAGGTAGTTGCAAAAAAAGATTGCGTCTGGTAGCGTGGGTCGTGGCGCAAACGAGCCAATTAAAAATTAATATTAGGAGAGACAGGAGAAGCAGCAGCTGTATCATATTCGTAGGCTCGTTCAGGCGGGCCACCCATACACCGTAAATGACTAATGAATGCTCGTTAACGATAAGTGGCAGCGGCAACTGTTCAATGCGTATATTCATCAGTATTATTATACCCCTTGTATATAACTGTTCGCGCATTTGTACATCCACCCTAGTCTGCCGGTACACTTTTTGCCGAGGAATTTCTGAACTTCGCTAAATTGCTTTCAGCCGACTAATTGTAGATCACCAGTTTTCTTTGCCCGCCTTCAACGAGGATCGAAGAAAACGCCCTTCAATTCGTCCATTGAACGTGCAGTATCGTATCAAAAATAGTCAAAACAAAAATAGGTTACGTTTGAGACGAGGGAAAACTTTTCTGGAGCTATCGGACAGTAAGATCCAAATGTCAACAATTTTGTTGCGTTTGTATAAAAAATTCGGCAATGATATCAAAGATTCAAAGTATCCCGGGTCCACAAGTACGAAAAACAGAAAGCAATGCCCCGGGGACTCGGAAACGTCCGATTGTCGTTGAAGAAAAGGCAAGCACGAAGGCGATTCAACTCCTCCATCGAACTTGAAGCATCGTATCGAAGATTGCAAAAAAAATTGCAAAGCTACGATTGACGAGAGCAAACTTTTCTATACCTAGTGGACAATAAGAACCAAACGTCAACATGTTTCACTGCTATTGTATCAAAAATTCCCTGATGGCATCAAAGATTCAAATGCATTCCGAGTTCACGGCTATGAAAAACCGAAAGCAATGCCTCGGGGAGACGGAAACCGTCTGATTGTCGTTGGAATCGTTGAAAAGGTAAGCATAACAATAACGGAGCAGTTCCTCAAGATAAGAAGATAGCCTGGTACAGGAAGGATGTGGCTTTTGATGACTTGGAATATTTTACACGATGGGACGTTCAACGAAAAATAACCTCATGAGAATCTGACCCAGGACACTCGAGCTTACGGAAATGTGTGCCGTGTGAGGGTTTGGATTTTTAGTTCACCCAAAGAACGAGCTGGGTACCGTAACACCCGACCCTCTTCTCCGGCGCTCTTTCTCACCCTCTTTTGCCTCTTTGCCACTGAGAACATTCTGCTTCGTCGTAACGAATACCGTACTACCCTATTCTCGAGTTGAAAACCCCCCCATTGACGATGCAAACTAAATGCATATATGCAGAGGACCGAGCAGCGGAAAGGACGCCAGTACAGAGAGACATGTCTGAGAGACGGACGGGCACGTATAGAGAGCGAACGAGGAAACCCTCTGCATTGTACCTGTACAATAGCCGAATTCAAAATTCAAGTTGTTGTTCTACCGGCTGGACGAAGCAACGTATGGATCATTCCACAACAAGTTAATCGCATCATCGTACCATTTTCGCGTTCGGTTTTCATTGCCGAAGCACTTATCGGCATCTTGAAGGGTGTAAACCGTTTTTTGTTCTCAACTAGAGAATCGCACAGTAGGGGACAGGGGGGGGGGGGGGGGCTGAGAATTCGCCAAGCACTTCGAAATGCGTCTATCTTTGAGATCTTCATTATTTTCGAACGGTGCTTTCAAGAAAGAACCAACGAGGTTGAGCCGCGAGCTACGAAGTTGGTACATTGCGAAAGTAAAACAACCAGTGGTAAAGAGTATGCTCGAAGAGTAATGAGAAAATATTTTTTTAGCAAATAATTGTCGGCGGTAGAAGCGCGCTCGGTGTGCGGCTACGGCGATCTCTCGGAGTGAACCGCCTTGGCTTGGATCAATACTTTGATGGGTGACCGTGTGCTGGCTCACGCGCCGACGACCAAGCGAGGGGCAAATTTTACCGAGTTTCTGATGGCAACGGGACTGCAGCTCAGCGAAAAAGTAGAACCATGGAGAAATGACTTTTTAAATGGCTTGCTTTATCGACTCGATTGCAGGGCTCGGAGAACTTTTTTTTCACTTTCAAGTGGTTACGGATTCGATTTGCCAGGGTGGTTGAGACGTACGCTGAAATCGTCACGGAACGTCCCATAGAGAGACGTACACTTGAGATCCATTTTGCACCCGATGCTGCGGGCTTGCTCATGCACAACTCACTCCCCGATGTTCAAGAAGCACTTGAAGTTCCGTGGCGATTTCGCTGGGACAGGGATGAGAAACAAAACGAATTTGTGTGTTCTCTCGATCGGAAGCAGCGCAATCGCACACGCGCGTGGCCCGTAAGCGGGACCAGAAAACGACAGGAAACACGACGAGAAGCGGAGGAGGGTCGAAGACCCGGCAAGAGCTTTATTGCGGTTAAACTATACATGTGTATTCGCACGTTTGACACAATTTCACCATATACCAGACATGAAATTGTCGACGCGTCGCCAAAGTTTGAATTTCATCCAGCGTTGTTGGAACTCTTCCTTTTCTCCCCCCCCCCCCCCCCCCCTCTCTCGCCCTTCCTCTCTTTCTCCAACTCGTGTGCGTGGAAAGCTTTCCTGCGAAATTCGCGCACCAATTTGTCGCAAATATTAAAGTGAACGAGAAACGACGAATAACCTCCGTCGATCGTTTGCTGCGCAACGAATGTGCTCGAAACTTATTTGAGCACGCGAAATATAATTTAAAAAACCGGATCTCAATCCTGATAAAACGAGCAACGGAACGTTTGCCAAAGTAGAAAAAGAATCGGAAAAAGCTACACTTATTTGTTAGTGCAGCGAGGCAATTAACTCTCAAGTAGTCCATGTGTTACGAACATTCAGTAGTTTATGTGGACAAGGTGCTGGTTCTACGAGTTTCGATAAGAAAGTGGAAACTGTTAGACGCGTGATGTTATATATGAAACCGGATTTTCAATAAAAAGTATTATTATTTATTTACATATATGAAAGGTAAATGAAGTGTCGAAAGATTCAGGTTTTCGTGTTACCTGGTCCAAACGCAAAGCAGAATGGATTAGGAAATGATTGGTTGTGGACGGCACTCCCGGGGATTCTCCAAAGGATTGGAAATAACGAAGTGACAAGTGCGAGGTGGACGTGAAAGGCATGTGGTCGCAAAAGTCCGCGCGGGTATAAGAAGGAACATTTTGAATAAAAATATTGAAAAAAAAACTAGTGAGAACAACTTTAACGAATCAAGTTCGGTCGATTTTATCAATGTAGGTACATTTAATCAATACAAGCTCCGAATAGAGCAAAGCGGAATGATGGCAAAAATGCGTTAAAGTAAAAGTTGAACGGACTCATGAATATCGCGGAGAAATATTGCCAGAAGACCCGCAATCTTGTCAACGCATTTTCCCCTGACGAGAAAGGGACCGGGGAAAAGTATTACGCTTGCGTTTCAGTGGAGCGGGTATAACTCGTATTTTATTCGGGTGACATATTCAAAAATTGAATATATAATTCCCGATATTTCTAGTCGGTTTCACTGAGCTCGCTCGTAACATCGTTTTCCGTCCGTCAACGATGGGAAAAAAAATACGCGATGCGTATTTTTCCCCCATAACGGAAAACTATATAATAACAAATCGTATTTTGAAGATTTCAAGGTCATGCAGACTCCTTAATAAAAAGAGACGAAAGATAATTAAGAAAAGAAACACCAAAAAAGGTTTCCAAATTACGAACACTGCTTTCTCATCATTCCAACCCTTTGACAAAGCGCCTTCTTCGTGCAAGTAACTAATTCAATTTGCACGCCCCGAAAGTTTCTCGAACGAGAAAATATAATCAGCAAAGGGCAAGTTCGTCATTTCCGCGTTTTTCTTTTCAAACCTTTTTTTTCCTATAAATGCGAAGTGAATAATTCACGCTTATCGCAGATCACAAGATCACGAATCTTCCGTCTTGAGTTTAAGTGTACTGTGATGAAGTTGGTTATACGAAGCCCGGGGCGGATATTTTGCGAAAGTTACAGCCAATTAAAATTCTGATAAAGTTCAAAAGGAGTCAACTTAAAAATTTTGTAAATTCTCAAAGCTTCGTCGTCTTTTGTCGACGAGCTCAAAGTCGATGATGGTTTTGAGAAGAGCACAAATTTTTTAGAGTCCACGCCCTATGTCATAGATTCTTTTCGACCCTGCACAGTATTTCTACTGTACTTACGGGTTTCATACGTTGTATTTTTCTATAATGGTGATATCAAATTTTGTCATAGTAGTAATATGTTTTTCTCAATCATTTCGAGGGTTTCACAATTTTGCGTACATTTCTCATCCACTTGCATCATACGTGCAGTGTACTAGGCTAACAAAAATCATTATTTAGAACTCTTTCGGGAGGATTTTTCTTACTTGGCGTTTTTTGTCAACTTTTTGAACGGAATTACGGCCTTAGGCCACAGTCACGGGTATAAAATCATGTGCGAATTTAACCATTTTTTTCGTATGAAAAAGTATGAAAGTATGAAATCATTTTTTTCGTATGATTCACTCATAAAATTAATTACACATCTATTTGGTATGAATATCAAGCTGTTAGAAGATATATATATTTTTTTTCGATGTACAAAAGGGTCGACTACTCGAAACTTCTTGAAACAGCTTTTTTCAAATTGGCGTGACAAATAACTTCAACAATTTTCACTCGACTTACTTCAAATTTAAAAGTTATGTTCCTAATTGCACTTTGCAGAGAGGTACGTACGGAATTTCTGATTAATCGAAAACTTTTCATTTTATGAGCAGTTTATGAGCAGTTATAACGAAATTTTTCGCTGAGAATTGATTTCTTAAGTTCAAATGCCTACAACTTTTGAATAAAACAATTTTTTTTAAATTCCGTACGTACTTCTCCAGGTATTCTAATGTAGATTGAGGAGAATTTTTGTTTTCTGTTCTAGGTAAAAAATTGTGGCTGCTGAATGTCACGCTACGGAGCGCCTAAAAAAAGATCACAAAAGAAAATATTACTAGTCGGCCATTGTGTACATCGAAAATATATACATATACATATATATATATTCTAACAGCTTGATATTCATACTAAATAGATGTGTAATTAATTTCATGAGTGAATGGCTTTTTCATACGAAAAAAATGGTTAAATTCGCACTTGATTTTATACCCGTTACTGTGGCCTAAGGCCTCAAAAGATAAATATTTACAAGGCGTTTTATTCCAATTCCACACCTCAAATGAATCCTGCCAATGTAGTCGGATCACAAAGCATTTGCTACAGAAGGTTTACGGTATGCAGCAGGCCCTTTGATACAGAGATAGAAAACAAAATCATTATGGCGCTTATAAGATTTCGCGGTGACGTGCATTATTTTAAACAGACCCATACAGTTTCCATTTGTTAAAACAAGAGCTGGTTCCGAAACTATTCAAGCATAAAAAAATCACTTCTGTATTGAAAAACACGGAAGTTCTACGGTTTCATTTAAAAACCAACTTTTTGAAGGAATAAAAACTGCATGGGCCTGTTTAAAATAACGAAGGTTACCGGCGGTCTCGCAAATGCGTCAACGAATAAAAATGGTAAGTATCCGGCTCGAAACCATACATCTTTTGTTATACAACGTTTATTCATTCGACTTCATTTTCGCAATTTACTTGGGGTGTGCAATTTAACCTAGAGGGGGTTTACATGTTTTTTACCTTCACTACGGTGCACATGGTTACGTAGTACCCAACCATCGAAACATTCGGTAATGCCGAAAAAACAGCTTTTGAACAATTAAGGCATGCGGTCTTTGATATCAATACCAGCGATTTTGGAATACGAGCCAATAAACTGCACTCCAAAATAGTAAAGAGGTGAAGTTAATAATTAGTTAACAAATTATGACGGACGGAGATGGGCGCGGGGTCGGTGTGCGGGCTCGGCGGTCACTGAAGTTAAGCAGCATTGGAGGCTGCCAATACTTGGAGCGGTGACCGCTTGCCCGTGCACTGGTTTGCGCGTCAACCTCTGAGTGGGAGGCAGTTTGTCTGAATTTCTGATGGTAATACAACTGAAACTCAGCCAAATATAGCCGCCTGTATCGGCCCAGGTTTTCCACAGTTTCCCTGGGCCCTCGTGCAAATGCGATACATTAGTGCATTAGGAAAGAGTGGCAGCGGTCAACACTCTGGGGGGGAACGCTAGAAGGAATGTAGGGAACTCTGGAAGGATTGTGAATGCCGGAAGGAATGGAAGCAATAAAGGAGGGGATGGTAAAAGGGGGAGTCCCTCTGAGGAATACATATATAATTAAAAAAAAAAAATTTAATAAAAAATAAAAATAGTTAACAAATTATGAACCGTAGAAGAATAGGAATATCGAACAAGCCGATGAAACATTGTTTTTTCAAATGTCCACAGTTCCTACCGTAATTAAATATATTTTTGTTATTAAAATGAAGACTGATATCGTAAAAAAGATGAAATTCCCTACAAGAAAATGTCCCTTGTTATAGGATTCCCCTTTATAAACAGTGGATAAAAAAAGTATTTGTACATCTCACACGAAACTTTTGCTACTTTGGCTTTATCTTTTGTTCTTGTTTTCCCAAGATTTTTGTAAACAGACACCATGTATATTTAGGATAAGCTATCGACCACAGAAACCTAATAAAGCATTTTATTTTTTTCGAAGGATAATTCGCAACAGACAACGTATACAGATACTTTTTTTACCCACTGTATATGAAATAATGGTAAAGATTATTAATAATGGAAGACTATTAATAAAGCAAGAGAAAGTTATCGTTAAAGAAATTTTCATACCATAAAAAAATTAATTTGTTATTTTTTTCGGAAATCATTGAGATTCGCACTTCAGAAGAATATTCAGGAGAAACTTAATAAAGCATTTTATTTTTTTCGAAGGATAAAGTGAAAAAGACGTCGTGCACAAATACTTACCCACTGTATATGGAATAATCGTAAAAATGATTAATTATGGAAGAATATCAACAAGGCAAGAGAAGATTATCGTTACAGAAATTTCCATACCATAAAAACAAAATTTATTTATTTTTTCCCAAACAATTGAGATCCAAACTTCAGAAGAATATTTAAAAACCAACAATGCGCGTCCGTAAATAAACAAATCACGTCTTCAGTTCGAAAGCTCATAGCGTTTTGCATATTCGTTTGTTTCCAGATCGTCGAGGTTCGTACAGCATACCGTCGGACTGGCGAGCACTATGGTACAGTAATCTAGATGAGCTACAGAGAGTCAACGAGGCGAACGACAATAATACCGTGTCAAACGTTACGGTACAGTTGGGAGGTACGGCCTTCCTACACTGCAAAGTTCGTAATTTGGCGGAACGAACGATCTCCGATGCCGAGGTGAGAGATTTTGTTTTTTTGCTCGCACCATACGCCCAACGAAAATTAAAAAAGTCTATGAGAGACAAAAATTGTAGCCGTGGGTTACAATTTCTTTATCCAGATCCTTATCGATGTATGCGTATACTGTCATTTCTCTGTGTTAAGAATGAAGTTCTGAGTATTCCATTTATTTGGTATCGATAAACATACGAAATAGCCAAGCTCAAATATCGGAAATATTTCAACTGTAAGGGCATGTAACACACGTTGCGAAATTTCGGCGCGGTCACAACGGTATTGCAGGACTCGCAGTTTTTGGCTACGAGCCGCTGCGAACTACCGCCAGATGTCGCACCAACCGTCCCACCAACTTTGCTGTAGTGACAGCAAAGTACTCTGTGATCGTCTGCTACTTTGCTGTAGCAGCAAAGGGCCTGCTCTTTGTTGTTATGGCAGCAAATGGCCTGTGCTCTTTGCTGTTGTGACAGCAAAGAGCAGATGCCCAATAGGCGACACTTGCTGCAAGTCCGTGTGTGATGCATGTACATGTGTGCACGTTCACCATACGAGATCGCCGCCACCCATGTAGAGGTTGTTGCCATGAGTTGCCCAATGTTACGATCAGGCCAATATTGGGACTATCGTAATTACTGTTCCGCTCCAAACTGAAAACTGGCACAATATCGGCCCATCCCAAAAGCCTGTCCTGGCCCATCTTTAAAAACTAATAAATAGCCGTGATAGTTAAACTAAATTTGCCAATTTAAAAACTGGGGATACTAAAATACTGATAATTCCATTGGCCCAATATTGTTCCGTTATAAATTGAAAACCGGCACAATATCGGCCCATCGTTTAAAACCAATAAAAAGGCCTTGATGGTTGAACTATATTTGCCAATTTAAAAACTGGTAATGCTAAAATACAAGCAATTACATTGGCCCATTATTGTCCCGTCATAAATTGAGAACCGGCACAATGTCGGCCCATTACTAAAGATTATCCTGGCCCATCTTTCAAAACCAATAAACAGCCGTGATAGTTCATCGAAATTTGCCAATTTTAAAACTGGCAATGCTAAAATACTTGAAATTACATTTAATTCATCTAAGCCCTTTATTGGCTAAGTGGGTCAGACCATACCTGCTTTTATTTTATTTAAGCCTTGGGTTATTCACTATCTGTGTATTGTGCCAGAATAGGCAAATAACTGGCACGTCATATATTAATCGTCTATATTTTGTAATTCAGTTTTCGTAATCAAGTCTTCGCCTATTATTGGCATTTGTGAATAACCAACATAAGTAAGTAAAATATGCCAATTTTGAAACCTGTCATATACGCAAATCACAATTTATTTTAAGGTTATTCCATGAAATATGTATCCGTAAGGACCAATTTCGGGCCAATCTTGGCCCGATATAGGTTGAATATTTATCACGCACCCAAACAAACCCAAACATACTCACGGCCCAATATTCTAGATAGACTAACTTCTAGATAGACCAACTGTGAAGGCCCATCATAGAGCCAGTGGTCAATTTCTACATAGGCCCTTTAAGAGGGCCCACATAGGGCCAAGTGCAATAACCAACATTGGCGCTACAATGAATTAAATCATTGGCCCAATAATTGTTGGCTCTGTTGGCCGATATCGGGCGGTTCTTATCATTTCTACAAAGGCACCTCATTGGTAAATACTCACGGCCCAATATTCTAGAAAGGCTAACTGTGAAGGCCCGTCCCAGGGCCAACGGTCAATCTCTACATGGGCAGTGGGAAAAATGATGCACTAGATTTTCAGGGTTGTCGATAATATTTCGAGCCTCGTTGGTGCATTTTTGCTAGTTTTATGTCGAAACTCTAAACGTTCTTCGTTATTTTTCCATAAAATCAGTTGAAACAACGCTCAAAATGTGAGTTTTTTCACTGTCGAGCGTCTAACGATATTGAAATGTGCATCTATTCGGTGCATCAGTTAGTATTGGGTGTACAACTTAGTTCAGTCCGTTTTCAAAAGATGGCTCTAGGTGCTATAAATGGTTGACGGCAACAGCTGATTTTTGCTGTATCGTGAAGTATCAACATCTCTCAACCAAATATCGTTTACAGACCTTTGAGTTTTGCGCATCGAGTCTAATTTTCACTGCGGTAAAAAAGTCGAATTTCGTCCCAAGTAAGCACCATTTGCGGGAAGTGTTGATTTTCTGTTTCAATTGGAGGAAAAGTGCAGCTGAAGCCCACCGATGCTGGTCAAACCATCACGGGAGACTTCTACAGGCAACAATTGATCCGTTTAAAGCGAGCTATAGCCGAAAAACGTCCAGAATATGCGACCAGACGCGAGTCCATAATTTTTCACCATGACAACGCTCGGCCTCACGTTGCTACTGTGGTTAAAAACTATTTGGAAAATAGCGGGTGGGAAATTCTGGCTCACCCGCCTTATAGCCCAGACCTTGCCCCTTCCGACTACCATTTGTTTCGATCAATGCAGAACGCTTTGACTGGAATACGCTTCACGTCACAACAGGGTATCAAAAATTGGCTCGATTCATTCTTGGCTTCAAAAGATAAACGCTTCTTCCGCGACGGAATTCATAAATTACCAGAAAGATGGGGAAAAGTAGAGGCTAGCGATGGACAATATTTTCATTAATGTTTTAATTCATTTTATCATTTAAATAAGTGCGTATTTGAAGCAAAAAAACGGACCGAATTAAGTTGTACCCCCAATAATTCACAACTCATCTTATGGTAATTACAATCTGTAAAGATTTTTTTTCAAAATTAAGAAAAATGTCGTCCGTCAGGCTCTCTCTTCAACAATATCGCGTGTACACAATAAATTTCATTCCAAATGATTGCATCGTTTGGTCGATATTTCGGTTCAACATTTCGAAGCGGTAGGAGGGTGTGCTACATGACCTTGGGAACCAACAGAAGTCAACCTTTTTTTTTATGCAGACGACTAAAGGGTCTGCTTTCCAAGAATAATTTCATTATATAATAATTCTTGCGTGTGCGTATATATATATATATATATATATATATATATATATATATATATATATATATATATATATATATATATATATATGAATGAATGTCGATAAACACCGACGAACGACGTGGAGGATAAACATTTGCCAAAATAATTACTTGCGCATCTTTCTCCGGACTCGGAGCCACAAAATCCTTGCGGTCAAACGTACGTGTATATCACTCACAAAAGTTTTGAAAAAGTTTCATCTCATGTTCGGGCGGCTTCCATTGTTCGCGAGAGAGCTTCTTCGGCGACCCCAAAGACTTTCTTGACTGAAACTTTTTCCCTGTATCTGCCTGTCCTCTGCTTTTCTTTCCCTCCCCTGCCTTCTGACTCTGTTTCCTCCGGATTCTTTGACGATCGACGAAATCTCATCGGCGTTCAAGTTGGAGGGAAAAAAAAACGAAACTCCCACACGCGGATGCGAGACCGAGGATCACGTAATACGTCTTAGACAATGGTCAAAAAAAATTATCACGTATATTTGTTATCGACGATCACGAACAATTTTTTTTTCTTTACGCACGAAACGACAGGAAAAATTCATGTAACTATTCGCTTTAAATAATTGTTGATGCTTTATCATTATTATTTTCACTATTATCATAATTGCTAATGATGTTAGTGTTACTACTAATACTATGATTACCAATAACGTAAACGCACATTTCATTTGACTGGCCAACTTTTTTTTGGCCTGCCAAAAGTTAAGTTGCATCAATTTCAAAAGGGTTCGAATGCACATGGACGCAAGCTGGGTGAATTAATATTTTTCAGTCAGTAATACCTACAGAGTTGGGCACAAATTTTAATCAGAGACCTCAATAATGTCGATCGATCGGATAATGTATTCCCGACGTGGCGAAGAATCATTATCCCGGAATAGACGACAAGGGAATCTGGAATGCTCGTTAATACCATTATAATATAATTATTTGGCCGTTTTACTGGATAGCTCGGAACTCCGAGAATTCCGTTCTATTCTATACGTAATCCGCAACGAGAGCTCGTTGTTTCGAACGTAAATGCATGCGCAGCTTTCCCGATGCAGCGTGCTCACCAAGGTCCAGACTTGTTAGGTACGCGATATTGCAAAGCTTGCTTCACTTTTTCATTTTATGCCGAAAAGTGTTCGGGCAACGAGGAATTTACAGTGTTGCGAAACAAGAGCTGGGTATTAACATTTATTGGCTCGAAATTATTCCTGACCCCCTCTGTCTCTCGCTCTCAGTTCAACTTCACGTTGCGTAATATGCTCGGAGACAATAGCCGAGGAAAAAGCCACTGTATCTACTGAGAGGATCATTTCATGCCAAATCCTTGCAGTGGAGTCGTCTCGTCGGGTGATTTATTTAAGGGATTGGTCGCCGTCCATTCTCCCGTTCAACATTTTCAAATATAAAATGGTCCTCGACATTTTTTTCAAAAATAAATTTTCACCAAAATGCTTTCCACCCACAAGTCTATTTGCACCAAAATAATTTTCCCGGAAAAATCAACTTGCACCGAGATAATTTTTCTCTAACTCTCGTTGCTCCGAAATCATTTTCTTTCAAAAATAAATTAAGAGCAAAATCAATATGCAAGAAAAGAATGTTTTTTTTTTAACAAATTTTCCTACACAAAATTTGCATTTAGAGAGAAATAATTTCTCTGTGGAAATGCTTGGATTTGGTAGAAATTGAGCTGAGTGAGCAAGTAAAACAAAGCGACCCATACAGACTTTATTTTCATACAAACCATTTCGAACATCTGACTTTGATAGCCTGCGGTCTGAAAAAAATTGTACTACGCATATCGTGCCAATTACTTTGAAAAGTTACTTAGTTATTATCGATTTATTTAATTTGTAGACATGGCATGCGAAGAACCAAAAGCAGATGATTTTTTAAATAACATAAAGGCCAAATGCTCGAAATCCGTGGGACTTTTACCGAACTGAAATTCCAGCATAAGAAGGACATGATCTGACCTATCGACAGTTGCCGGATTATCCATTCATAACAGGACACCCTGTATATACACAGTGACTGTCAAAAAAAGAGACCACCATGCTTTCCCCCTCAAAAGTATAAATAGAATGAAAACATCTTGAGTACTTTTGGCTGAAATGAATCCTCTTCAACTCAGTTTTCATATTTGTAGAATATGGAGTAATGTATTTGACACGTTTTTGCTAAACAGCCTGAATGAACCGTAAGGAGAAAATAAACAGTCAACTATACGTCTTTAAGGATGGAATTACAATACTTTTTGTAAATAAACAATTCATATTTGGCATGGCCGCCCTCTGCCTTAGTTATTGCCGAAAGCCTTCTTGTCATACTCTTGATGAGATTTTTAAGGTATTCGACGTCCAATTCCTCTGAAGTTTTTTTCCATCTCTGCAAAGAAGTTTTCTTTGTTGGAAACGTCGCGTCGGTTTTATTAATATTTTTATTCAAGATAGACCACGAATTCTCGATGGGATTCAAGTCGCGTGATTCCGGACTTCAATCAAGTGTTTTGGGTTCTTTTACTTTAGGGGTCTTCTCACTTTGGACGCTAAAAAAACGACTTTTTTCATGAATTGTTTTGATAGGTTTATATTATACATATTGATACAAAAGTCATTACATTTAATAAATACACTTTCGAAATACATTTTAAAAAATTAATGTATTTATGTAACCCAAACAAACTTTAAACGCGTTTTTTCTCGAAACAACATTTTTCGACGGCTTGTTGATAAAATCTTCGAAACTACTGAACCGATCCTTATAAAATGTTAACCACATTTTCTTTACAACTATAGCTATAGCGTATATCAAGGATTTTGTGAAATTTTGATATTTACTTTTTTAGCCAAAAACGGTGACAAAAACGTTTTTATTTGTTTTGTCGAAAAATGTCCACCATTTTGTTATTTTTGCATATATCAAAAATCGTATGATATGCGCTATAGCCATTAACATACTGAATCCAAAACCGTCTGATTTTCTTGTTTCGGATGATCCATCTCCGAAATTTCATCAACAGCGCTGACCTACAATTTTTTAGGACATTTTTTCGTAATTATGCAGTATGAGGACTTTTCCGAAAAACGACGGAAAAAAATTGTTTTCACCGTCAACTTGTTTATACCATTATATTGAGTGATATTCCGTCGGGGGAGCCTGACATTTTCCATGAATTCCATAAGTTATGGGGTTTTGAAGTTCGCGGAAACACGTGATAAAATAGGGAATTTTTTAAATATTTCGACGCCTATATTGGGGAGTTTGTTTGGGTTTGTTTGTTTGGGTTGGCCCTTAGGATACACCGTAGCTGTTTAGCGACAACAAGCAAGAGACGTCGAAATATTACCTGTTTCCGGAAACAGGACAGCTGTGGTCACGAAATCAAAACACATACATTGTTACCTTCATAATACTATAAGGAAACACGTAGCTGTTTAGCGAGGCGTCGAAATATTACATGTTTCTGGAAACTTCAAAACCCCATAACGTATGGAATTAATGGGAAATGTCAGCCTCCCCCAACGGAATATCACTCACTATAATGGAATAAACAACATCATGGCGAAAAAAAAAATTCCCCTCGTTTTTTCGGAAAAGTCCTCATGATGCATAATTATCAATTTTTTAACTACCATTTTCGTCTGTAAATAGTGACTTAAATGAATAAACTTTTTTTAAAAATCTATTTCGAAAGTGTATTTATTAAGTGTAACACCTTTTATATCAATATCTATAATACAAAAGTATCAAAAAATTCGTGAAAATAGCCTTTTTAGCGTCCAAAGTGAGAAGACCCCTTAACATTCTTTCGGTTTTATTTGCTGTATATTTCGGATCATTGTTTCGGTGAAACATAAAATTACGGTTCAATCCAACTCGGATCACTGATGACGCCAGATTTTTGTTGAGGGTTTCAATGTTTTATTCGCCGTCAATATATTACTAATTTTCACAAACTACCCGACTCCAAACCAGGAAAAGCAGCCCCAGGTCATTGTGCTAACACCTTCGTGCTTGACCGTCTGCTGCAAGTGACGCTCTTGGAGCTTTCCTTGGATTTCGTTTTGGTTGAATAACTTAAATTTACTTACATCCGACCAAACGATGCATTTCCAAAATTCAATCGGCATGTCCACGTAATTCCCAGCTAACTGTAGGCCACTGAGTTTATCACGTCGCTGAATCAACGAACGCTTTCTTGTAAATCGGTTGCAAAAATTGGCTTCACTGAATCTTCGCCGAATTGTTCAATGCGACACGTTCAATTGAACCTTTTCTTGAACGGCCGGTATCGTTGAATGTGCGTGTACTCTTACTTATGGTATAATAAGAGATTCGTCTCGATTCATGCCGGTCTTCTTCCTCGTCTCACTCTGTCCGCGACAAAACCAATCTCTAGAATTTTTTCCCATAGCTTTTGCACCTGGGTCTCGCTGACTTCGAACTTCTCAGCTACTTTTCTTTGCGAAAAGCTTGTTTCCAAACCTTTCACAATCGACTTTCGTACCTGCGAACAAACTTAACTGGCGATTCCAACATGGAAGATAGGTTTTGATTGGCAGAAACAAACTGTTAGCAAATCGGATTACGAAGTGAGCAAAACACAGTAAAATTATACTTCCATGAACACGTAAAATCTTCCAATCGGCCGTTTTTACTCTTAACTGAGGTGTTGATCTCTAACTTTTGTGCCAGATATAAGTGAAACTTTTGAAGGAATACTCATGGAAACCGGAATACAGAGAAAATAAAATAATAACTTTGTTCAAGAATAACATAGAATGAGTGAAGACTCATTGATCAATTATATTAACGAAGAAACTATCGTGGTCTCTTTTTTGTCCGTCACTGTATACAGGGTGTCCTAGAACTGAATGCGTTCCGTGAAATGGGGGGTTGGGGGGTGAAATTCTGAGTCGACTGATACAAGCATGTGTGGGCCTCAGATCAACCGTTGAATTATTATTAATTTTTAAAGGCGGCCCAATCAGGTGCGCCCGATGAGCCGGCGGACGTCGGTGAGCGATACGCGCGTTCAGTGGTGCCTGTAGGTGCGATGCTCCCGCCAGGCACTGCTGCACGCGCGTATCGATCACCGACGTCCGCCGGCTCATCGGGCACACCTGATTGGCCCGCCTTTAAAAATTAATAATAATTCAGGGGTTGATCGGAGACCCACACATGCTTATATCAATCGACTCAGAATTGCACCCCCAACCCCCCATTTCAGAGTACGCCTTCAGTTCTGGGACACCCTGCTTATAGTTACTATCACAACTTGAACGTCATTCTTGTCTGAGGTCTATTAATTAACGTTATTGAAGTCTGCATCGGTGGAATGCAACGAAAATATTCGTATCTTTCTATTATCTAATTCTTTTCTGCTCATTGATGCTACGGGAATCAGCGAAACATTTTTGCAAACTCTTATTAGAGATCCATAACGTGCACCAGCAAAAAAAGAGTGCAGACAGTGGTGAAAGAGAAGAAATGAAAAATAGAGAAGAATTTTCGTTGTATTCCAACGATGCAAACTTCAACACCGTATTTATTAATGTTACTATCAATTATTTATTCGGGGATATTTCGTGATGGCAATTTATCTCCGGAAAAAGATACTTTCAGGAAAATAATTTTCACGGGAAAATAGGTCACTTAAAACCGATATGAAGAAGCATCGACGGTAAATTGGTATATCCTTTTTGTTTCTTTTGGACTTTTGAACTCAATTCATCCCTCGAGCCCGCGAAGAAGTGTCGAGCGTCGAAACTTTAAAACGGATTATGTTTTCAATCCACCGTTATACTTGATACAATTTCTTTTTCATCGATAACAGAGGGAATAATCAGGAGTACAACAACGCCGCGGGAATTTTCAATAATCAGGACATTGTGCATCTCTGCATTGCATTTCTCTTTCTACAATAAAATATTGATAGCCTCGTTTGAATTCGATGCTGAATATGAAACTAGATCACGTGGACGTTCCTGATCGCGGTATTATTCTGAAACTATTGACATCAAATAAATTGCCGCGCAAGCGAGTCGTGGATTTCGTTAATTGTAGATTGAAACGGCGCGTTAATTAATATGTGCATACCACAATCAAAGAAACGTTTAAAAAAGTGGATTTAATTTGCCCGGGAGAAGACGATGCGTTCTTAATTTCTATATTTATCGCGAAACACTTTTCGACCACTTTGCCAATGATTACAAGGATAAATGGGAATAGAATTCGAATAATTTCATCGAAATTCTGCTCACCATCTTTTTGGACCTAAGAAAGGTGTCCTTTTTACTCGGGTCAAAATACATTGCGTTTCTAAACAAAAAAAAAGCCAGGTGAAGAGGAACGATCCTTACGACGCCTTCAGAGACAGCACGTCTTGTTTTATTCTTTTGGAATTTGCAAAGAGTATTAAGGGGTTAGGCCACTCTAGAGGCCGAAAAATAGGCTTTTTGGGGATTTTTTTTTCAGAAAAACTACAAAATAAATCGATGTTACAAAAAGTGTGCCTATCATACATATCAGTGACTGTATACAATCATTTTTTGAAGCGATTAATTTCAAAATGGCGGCTGTGCAGCGATTATCTCAAAATTGCATTTTTTAAGTTGGCCGGCAACATAACTCAGACAATTTTCAACCGATTCACTTGAAATGTTGAATATATCTTGAAAAATGCATTGTTTATGGAAGTACGTAGGATTTTTTTTTATATTGCATAGTGCATTTATTGTTAACAATTATCTGACGATTTTTAGGCAAATTTCTCACTTCCCAAAAATTTGCAGCCCATTAAAAATAGCAATGAAAAAACTACCGTAAACTGCAGCAGTAGCTGCGCGGTTGGTGTGCAGTTTCGACGGTTTCTCATGTCAAGCAGCATTGGCTCGAGCCCATATTTGGATGGGTGACCACTCAGCTGCTAGCCTGCGCGTCAGCTGCCGAGTGAGAAACACTTTAAAAACACGCAAAAATAACAAAATGGCGGACATTTTTCGAAAAAAAAAACAAAAAAATAGTAAATATCAAAATTTACAAAAATCTTTGATATTCGCCATAGCTATAGTTGTAAAGAATATGCGGATCAAATTTCATAAGGTTCGGCTCAGTAATTTCGAAAATTTTATCAACGAGCCGTCGAAAAACGTTGTTTCGAGAAAAATGCGTTTAAAGTTTGTTTGGGTTACATAAATAGATTAAAAAAATGTTTTATATATTTCGAAAGTGTATTTATTAAGTGTAACAACTTTTATATCAATATCTATAATATAAACCTATGAAAAAAAATCATGAAAATAGTCTTTTTTAGCGTCTAAAGTAAGACAACCCCTTAAGCCACCCCTCCACCGAAGGTTTCGTGTTCCCGTTGTATGTCGAGACTGACCATTTTTGAACTGCATCCTCAGTTTATTGGTGACAGCCGTTCGAAAAATATTTTTCGTTAGCTGGACCATTTTAGATCTCAGAAAAAAAATACATTTTTCGTAACGTCCACAATGGGACTATTTTTTATCCAAAAGTTCCAGACCCCAAGCATTTCACCTATAAATACTACCAAAAAATATAGAAAAATGAAATAATTATGATTTTTAGTAACAGAGTTGATTTTTTTCGGACATTTGACGAGTAAGATTTTGTTCAACCATATTATTATTTTATTTCTTACGTCGATGAGGATTTTCCATATTCTAGAATAAATAGTAGAAATCAACCGGGATATTGCAAGAAAAAAAAATTCCACGCATTCATCATCATGTTTCCGTGATGTACAGAGTTGGAGAGCCCGCAATTTCCAAACTTTTGGTTTTCGTGCTTCGCGTGATGGAAAAACGAATCTGAGAGAAAAATCATACGATTCGAACACTCGTGCTTCCAGAGTACAGAGATGAAAGTTGCTTAAGCACTCCGAGTCGAAGTCTCGTTGATCCTTGGCACGGTTTTATTTTCGAACCAGCATCGCGAAAGTAGGGTCGATTATTCGGACAACATTTCCCCCGGTAATCTCGATGCCACGATAAACTCAGTACGGTTTGCAAGCTCGAAACTTCTCCCTGACCGAGACTCCGAAACTTTATCATCGTTTGTACACGAATCTCGAAAATCACGAGATTTTCGTACGCGCCATTTTTAGCCCCGGGTGTAATTAGCATCGCGTTCGACCGTTTTAGCCGCTTATTTCATTATCGGAGACGATTTGGACGATTATTTATTCGAATGAACCGTGATGCCGCAGGTCTGCGGCGGTGATTAAATTGATTGCTTTCTATATATATTGTCTGGTCGTCGCGTCTACGTCTGGCGAACCGTATATGTAATGCAAATTAACATAACAGCGTATTAAGAAGAAAAAAAAGTTAGTGGCACGGAATAAGCGAATAAAGGTGCAGGCATTCTGTGGAATTAGCATCGAATTGGTTACGAGACAGAAATTGAAATTTTTTCAGCGAGCGCGTACTACTAATGTGACATGCTCCATTTGATCAGTAAGAGAAAGGAATTTAAACATAAGAAACGAGCAGCAGTCTATGAATTTTCAACTTCCACGCTCATTTAGATTCTTTTTCATTTTATAATTTTTTTAATTGATTTTAATTATCAAAACATAGCAATTTTAGAAATCTTTTATTCAATTTTAATTATTCTAAATTTTTTTTTCATTTAGCTGTGCAATTTGTTAATTTTCGCGATGCTCTTAATAATTTAAGACGAGCATGATTTATTCCTTTCGAGAGCCTCATTGGCAGACGGAAACAAATGTCACATTCGACGATTTTTTTAAAACAAATAGTATATTATTTCAAAGTACATGTGTTTAACTTATTTTAAAAAAAAATTCATCGCAAAATCTTGACAAATCTAAAAGATACAGTTGATCTTCGGAAACGTCTTTTTTTCGACATGCTTTGCAGCGAGCCCGCCATCGCCGGAACGGTTCATCTGAAATAATATTAAAAAAAAACAACAAAGATTCTGTTACCAGGTAACAATACGCAGTTCGGGAACGAAGGATTTTTTCAAAGTTCATTTTTCATTAATTTAATTAAACGGTCGATATAATTAAGTCGGTTTTCATCAGTTTAATTAAACGTGTTGCGTCGTTAATGATTTTTGTTTTTCCCTAATAAAATTAAAAGTTTTAATTACATGAAAAAAAAAATCCTTTGTTCACGAAATCCGTATCGCGATCTGCTAAAAGCATGTTTTTCATTTTATTATTTTCACATTAACCGTTCCATGGATATCGTGCTAACCGCAAACCAATTTGAAAAACATTCCCGGAAATCAGCTGCATCTCCAGTCTTCTTAAATCGTTTTCAAAGATCTATGATTTGTGGTATTAAAAATGCATTACCGTTATAAATAAATATTGTCGAATATCACCGTTTTGCCCCTGTGCCAATTAGGGGTAAGTTTCCAATTGCCCGGAATATTCTCCAAACAGTTACATATCAATTGATTGATCCGAAAGTCGCATATACGATATGCCACACGATTTCGCCAATAAAAAAGTCCATGAAACGTTTTCTGGAACTTCATTAGAAAACGCGTGTACTCAATAAATTGAAAAGTTCACAGTTGATGTCTGATTACTAGGAAAGGAATTATACCTTCCGGGTGTTCGTGTGAAAAAAATGACTAAACTATGTCCCACGGGACATGGCCATTAAAAAAGTTTGAAAATTGAACTCTCGGTCGAGCTGATCGTAGAGCGAAGAAAAAATTTGTCGGCTGAGTTTGTATTCGAGCTGGTAATCTCCGCTACATATGATCGAAAAAGCATACCGGTTTCTTTTTTCTCGCTTCATGTTTTGCCATCCGATCGTTATCAATTTTGTTTCATACTCTAATACACATTTTTTTATAATAGTCTGTATTGAACATTAGTGAACGCTGTTCGACCGCGCATTCTATTCCGCTCGTTTGAATATCTTGCTGGACACACATAATTAAAAACCGTTTATATTCTCACATGTTTTCAACACCAATTATCTTACGGTAACGACCCTACTTTAAATTGAACTACATTCTCATAAATTATTTCCTCGTTTCAAGCCAAACGGTTACAAGAATAAAGGGCTGTTTTACGATACTTCAACGCGAGTTTTTTCTTTATTCATTAAAGGGGTGATATACAGTCAGGAGGCCCAAAAAGATCGATTTTTCAATCATTTTTCTTAAGAAGACCTTTAAATCTATCAAAGTAAAAATTTGTACACATATTATGGTAACTTTTAACTGTATTTGAGCATTTTTTATTTGTAAAAATAATTATTTTGAAAGCTGCTATAGCTGATCTCCGGGAGCACCTCTAAAAAAAGGCGTCTTGCGGTGAGCACGAAATCTCTGGACTAGATCATCTAAAATGAAAAAACAAAAAATATTTCGTTAATATAATGGATTATCTTGCAATTGATCGAAGGAATAAGAAAAATAATATATTTTGACAAAATGGCGACTTCTAAAAAAAAAATCGATTTTTGCGAAAATTTAGGCCTTAAATTGTTTATAAAATGGAAAATATTTATCGGTGAGAAAAAACCTTCGATGAATTACTAAAAAATATACTTAAAAGATTGTGTTCAAATTTGAGACTGATCGGTTCAGCCGGTTCCGAGAAATCTTGCTCACCGACTTTAAAAAGACAGTTTCGAGAAAAACGCGTTTAAAGTTTCAAAAGCACTTTCGAACGCTCTGACATGTCATTACAAATGTGCGTGTAACTTCGAGAATATTCGCCGGATTGACAAGAAATTTTCTGTGTGTGTACTCAAATATATGTACATGACGAAAATAAAATAAATAAAAAATCGATTTTTCGAAAATTTTAACTGTATACAACCCCTTAATACATATTTAAAAACCGAGTACGTTGCGCTCTGCCGCGTAGCGACCGCCTACACAAAAGTGTCCTTTATTTATAACTTCAACTATGTCTCGGAGTTGTGTTTTCAAATATCGTATTATATGTGGCATGTATCACTCGGGCTGACTTAATTATTCATTCCATGGAACCAACGAAAACTCGGAACAGTAAAATATGGATAAGGTTACGAAACCTTCCCCTCCGACCGAGCTAAAATTTTGAATAAACCTTCCTTTTAATATTTTCCGACAAACCTTAAAGGGATTTTTGGCGAATCGCAATAGTTTTCGTGATATTGAATTTCAAAGTTTTTTATTTACGCGCGCCGACTATATCTACATCTGCTACGTCTCTGTTCATACCTACAATGGGTAAAACAAGTATTTATACACGTCGTCTTTTTCAAATTGCCCTACGAAAAAAAATAAAATGCTTTGTTAAGTTTCTGTGTTCGATGGCTTATCCTAAATATACATGGAGTTTGCTTACAAAAATCCTGGGACAACAAGAACAAACAAATAAAGCCAAATTAACAACAGTATTCGTGTGAGATGTACAAATACTTTTGTTACCCACTGAATGTGTTATCGAGCTCTCCGTTTTGTCCAAACAAACCCAAACATACCCAAACCCACAAAACGTTGCACCCCGCTAAAAATCCCTTTAGGAGTTGTCTTAAAATATTAAAAGGAAGGTTTGTGCAAAATTTCAGCTCGATCAGAGCGGTTTCGGAATCGTACCCATAGGCTTTATTAAATTAAAAAAAACACGTACTATTTAGTTTTTGAAAAATTTAATCACGGGGCTAGTTATAAAGCAATACAGAGAGTGTGACAAACATGTTACATTGTGTCGTAACATTCCTTTATGATATATGGAATGCTTCAAAGCAGTTGTTTTGCTTGTCGTGGCACAAAACGACGTCGCATTTTTCACACACCATTTGTCGTTTTTATATTTTTTTTCGATTTCCGTAAGCTTTACGCACACTCGAATCTTGCAATTTTGCGATAAGTGAACTTCGAATAATTTTTGACCCAACGCCATCTAGTGTGCATGAATTGCACTGATAGACCATACATCGGTTTGTAGCTGTAGTGTGATATTGATTTAAGAAGTATCCTGGTGTGATATTGATTTTTAAAGTATAAAGCATGTCAATATGGGATTTTATGAGGGCCTAGGTGATTCGTCAGAGAACTGTCACACGGTGATATAAAGGATTCGTGGTGTGATATTGATTTAAAAAGTATCGTGGTGTGATACGGATTTAAAAAGTATAAAGCATGTCAATATGGGATTTTGTGAGGACTTAGATGATTCGTCACAGAACTATCGCACGGTGATATAAAAGATTAAGGGGCTATACCAGTGTGAACGCTGAAAATTTGGGTGATTATCGGGAATTTTTTGGAATAAAAGTACTCAATTAAATGTTTCGGAAAATTAAGAATATATTTGGCTATATTTTACCTATATTACATAATTTTTTCATAGAAAAATATTGAGATCCAAGCGACTTATGCGCTGCCTTCGGAGGCACAAAAAAAAAGTTCCTCCACTGCTGACATGATTCCGGCCGATTGAGTAGCTGAAACCGAACAAGGAAAAAATGTCGTTAAACTCCAAGGTATTTTCTGTACAATGACGTAGATTTTGAAAATATCAAAATCTAACAAAATGGCGTAGTTATGAAAAAAGTCTGTTTTCTTGCCTATAAAATGGTCGTTTTTTTCACTGCCAAATCGTCAATTTTCATCCAATAAAAAATATCCTACGTCATTGTAGAGTAAATATATTCAAGAGTAGTCAGATCAAATTTCAAGTCAATCGGATAATTGCTCTTTGAGTGACAATGTCAGCAAATTTAAAAAATCTCATATCGAGAAAACCGCGTTTAAGGTAGTACCTCCACAGAAGAGTTTAATTAAGAAATGGTTGAAATTTGACATATACGGTATTTAATACATTATCCAAACATCTGAGCAATTTGAATAAGTTTGACCACCCCAAACCTGAGATATTTACACTTAAAGTTGGCTTGGTTTACACGTAACAAATTCGTTATGATGGGCAAACAGAGCATCATTAATTCTACCGTCAAAACTAAAATTAAGAAATTGATCAAAAACGAGGATAAGCTACAGTAAGATATCACGAATAATGTGAAAAAAAATGAGAATGATTCACCATCCAGTTTCCAAGATATAACCATGAGAAGCCTTCACAATTTTGGTGCAAAGCCTGGCAAAGCCTGGAAAAAAAAACAATTGGGGCGAAGCCTGGACAGTCCCGGCAAAAAGTTTACTGGCAATGGTCGATCAAAAACACAATACAAAATATATTTTACGGCAATAAATGATATCCATCGTATTATCTACTAGTACCGAGTCAATATTGCGTAGTTTTTAATTTTATTCATTACTAATTAAACCAATTATCAATCTTTTAAACATGAGCATGGTATGTAAACTTTTGGTTGAGATTTTCGCAGAGGAACTACCTTAAAGCTTCAACTATCGATTTTTGCAAGATAAAACGATTACAGATACGGTCTTGAAATTTTTACAGGATATTCTTGAAAGTATAAACTGTCAAAAAATGCAAAAAAAATCAAAAGTGTCACACTGGTATAGCCCCTCAATGTTTCTTTGGCTACCTGTAAATGAACAATTTTGTTTATCCAGGTGATTTTTCTCCTCTGTGTAGCCATTGACCCTCGAACTCTTCTAATTCAGTCACACTCATAAGTGACACCTTCCCTCCCGCGCTAAACTCCCAGGTTTCGACACCTACACGTAAAATCGTGTTAAAAACCCACGCAAGACTACACAGTATCCGTCTCCAATACGCATCTCAACCCCCAAACCATCACAGGGTCGTGTTCTTGAACTCTTTCTCTCGAGTACTCTTTCTTTGCTTCAAAAATACATCCCTCTTCCCAGCGACCGAGCATCGGAATATCACGGATTCGACGAACTGATGGGAATCATAAATGCATCGTAATCGATGCACCGTATTGTGCATGCCCCAAGAACACGACGGAATGATCTCCGACAATGAGAGCAGGAGAGCGTGCCAAATCGGATTACCGCCCCTAGATACAATCTCTCAAATTGTAATTATTTTTTGGTACACGGTGCGTTTGGAAA